>JAOEGL010000004.1:213742913-214342913 GCA_034509955.1 Urosaurus nigricauda
TCTCTAACACACACACACACACACATACACACACACACAATATAATGAACATTCAAAAGTAGCAATATGCACATGTGGAATGACACATCCAACAAAACAACATTTTGAAACTTCTAGAGACACCAGAAATTTTCTTCCAAGCTGCATCAAAGGATGATTTCTTTGTTCAACTGCTTCTACATTTCTAATGATGTCCATTTTTGTAGCTAGGCTTAGAGAACTGTGCTTTTTTATTTTTTATTTTTTTTAACATGCTGGAGGTAGCTGATGAGACTGGTTTATCTGCTCTCCCCTCTTCCCTTTGTTTTGCTTTTCATACATGCTCAGTAAAGGATTCTTAAGGCAGCTGCTGGCAGCACCTTGCCTGTTGTAGGTAGGTTCACATGACTACAGTAAGATGAACTAGTGTAGAATCCTGCTCTTTCCCTACTCAACCTTTGCATCATTTACTGCAGACTGACTGCAGCAGCCTAACACTGTAACTTCATCCAGTGCTCTTTCCCAATGCCAATGCTGCTACAAAACATCCAGGTAAACAGAGGCTGAGAAGGAAAGGGAGGGCTAGGTGGGTGCAAAAAGCCTTTGTAAAAAGATATTTGCTGAGATATGCTTACATTTCATTAATTAGCTAACAGCCCAGATATATTTCTAAAACACTTATAAAACTGATATGCAGGAAATGATTAACTGGGAATACTAGTGCAACATTGTGGCATGTGAAGAGACTGCATCCTTTTTTGGAGTAACATCCAAGTAACCCCTCATTGTAATAGAATTCCTGGGCAAGATTATGAAAGGTTTGAGTATTTTTTCAATGGGTTTTCACTTTTCAAGACATTTTGGTGAAAATTTTATTTTGCAAAGAGACCATTGCATTTTGTGCAAAGTACATTTTTATGTAAATGAAATTCTCATCAAGAACAATATAGTGTGCAAAAACTATTTACATCACTGATTTGGTTGGCTGTACAGGTGAGAGTGTATTTTATCCACACCTTGTTCTTTTCTAAAGCAATGCCACATTGAACCTGTGCATGATGTCTCCATGTTGCATCTTCTAGCAATTGCTGTTCCTTGCACATTAAAACCAACACCACATGCTACAAAGCTGTGACATGCTAGGTTGGCCACTGCATATACAGTAGTGCTACTCTTCCATCCAAGGTGGTAATGTACCAGATCACAGGTAGGAACCCACATCAGTTCCATAGCAAGATGAAATTTGCATTAGAAGAAAAAGCCTTGAGGAATTTCAGGTGTGTGTGGGAAAGCTAGTGGTGTGGTGCTCCTTAGCCACAGGGATTGCCTGGTACGAAGGTCTGCCATTAAGAAGCACAGCTAAACAAACAGGCTGGGATATGATTATTTTAGTGCCCTTCCCTCACTTTATGTCATTTTATTGCCCTACTAATTGCTGTTAGATTAGGTGTATAAGAGGTTTGGAAATACACACAGCCAAAGAAGTGTACAAGAAAGTAAATCTTTCCCACAGAGCTTTTCTTACAGCAGATGATGGAGAGGCTAATTTACCTTGCATAGATAAGCAACGGTCTGGGAGATGGGTTTAAATCAGTCTTCGCTTTCATTATGCTCAGCCTCTTCTTTTATTATGCTCAGTGGTATGGAGCCATGATTTTTTTTAACTGCAGTGTTCTAGGGCTCTCACTGAGACACAGGACATTATTACAGACAGGTTAAAAAACAACAACCAAGGTGTTACCAAGCAGGTACTATGAAAGTGTTCAGTATTGAGTTATTTTTGTTTTTTAAAAAATATAGAGTCCTTCTTGTATTTGTTGATATTTCCAAAATAAATCCAGAAGATTGGATTAGCAGTAATGCACAAAGGACAAGAAACAATAATAGCCTAATACATTTCAGCTTTCTATTTTGCATTTCTTGCCGTTCTCTGGAGTGGGACAAAAAAGAGGAACACGTGATAGGAACTTAATACAGCCTATCCTGATTTGGTATCTACCAGGTGTGCTATACTGCAACTCCCATTAAGCAACTAGCAATTTAGCTATTTTTTTTTTCTCACATGCCAGAACAAGTAATTTCAGAAGATTTCCCCGACTAGGCAAAATTATGAGAGTGTTTGCACATTTTTCAATTGTTCATGCATTGGAATGATTTTTTTTGGGAAAGTTTATCCAAAATCTTTGCACAAAATGGGTGCCATGCAAAATATTGCACTTTTTTGGCTCAATTTTTGTACAATTAAAAAAAAAAGTTAGGTCTGCAAATGTGAGCAGTCTCATTTACATAATGGAGTATGTGAAAACTTGCAAACATTTGTACGATCCCTAACACCAGCCATACCATAGACAACTTACCCACCATATGCTTATATCTGAATCAAATCCTGAATTCTCTAAACTATTAGTTGTCACGTGCAGGTACCTGATGGGACTACTCTAACACACCACCAGTGAGCTAAAACCATTGCCCTCTCACAAGCTCTGGTTGGCAGGCCTTTACTCATCTGCAGACAACCCATCAACTTTAATTACTCATGTACAACAGAAAATATATCATGGGATGGTGAGTACAAGGATAAGGCAGCACTAGAAACCCAGATACCAATTCTATCTACTCTGGTAGCAATAAATCCTTATAATGTCACTTACAACATTAGAGGTGCATTTACTTGCTTATGTTTCAATGTAGTATATGCCATTCTCTGTCAGAAATGCCCATCTGCATTACACCAGAGTAATTCCTACACAAGAGGATAAATGTATATGAATCCGTCATTAGACATGGCAGAAAGCCAAAAACTAGTAGCACAATATCTTAACGTACCTGGACATACAGATCATCAAATGGCTGCACCAAAAAAAAAAAAAAAAAAATTGAAGGAAGAATATAAAGAAAAATGGTTGAACTGGGCTATATTCACACATTTCAATCTGTTAAAAGAGATGTGAAAAGGGGAAATTGCAGCTAACACTTACTCCATTAGGACTTCCTTGATGTCCTTTAAAGGAAATAAGCCTGGGTCAGTCCTGTGGGTCCACATAGTATTCCTGGATGAGCCCCCAAACTGAAGGCAGGTACTGAAATGTCAGAACCACCATGCAGCTCCAGGTGAGTATGTGGACTGCAGGTGAACCTAAATCAGTGAGGAAAGACACTAGAGGAGGTTTTTAAACAGAGGCTGGATTGCCATTTGTTGGGGGTGCTTTGATTGTGTCTTCTTGCATGGCAGGAAGTTGGACTTGATGGCCTTTGAGGTCTCTTCCAAGTCTATGATTCTATTATCCTAGTGTACAGTGGGCACTTGATATCTGCTAGGCTTTGGTTCCAGGACCCCCATAGATACTAAAGTCCATGGATGCTCAAGTCCCACTGAATACAATGGCACAGTACAATGGTATCCCTTATATAAAATGACATCAAAGTTTGTTTTTTGGAATTTATCTGTTTTTGGAATATTTTCAATCTGTGGATGATTGAATCAGTGAATAAATAAGCCATAGATATGGAGGGCCAACTGTAAGATCATTGAACAAAGATTCCACTCCACTCAAGAACAGAACAGAACAGCTGAGCCATTTTGTCAGGATATAAGAGGGATGGTTTATTGATTGTAAAACAACCAATATAAAAGTTCACATTGCAATGACTTAATTTTGATCGACAGCACGTACATTAGAATTTTCGCTTTCCCATGATTGTTGCCCTATGAAAAATTACAGTAAAGTTTTGGGTGGGCAGTGAATATACTCATTTTGGTTACAGTTTTGGATCAATGGCGGATTCATAATGTTCTAGGTCAGTTACTAAAGGAGATAAGATCACTGGGAATTGCTTTTAGCTAGTCTTATCTCTCAAATCAAAAATTCCTCTCCTTCTCTCTAAAGTAGGACAAGGTTGAACACTTTGAATGAGGTAACCGGTCTCCTTTCCCTCGGTCTTTAAACACGTTCTAGTTTCCCCTATTCTGAAAAAACCTTCTCTCGACCCTTTTTCATTGTCCAGCTATCACCAGATCTCTCTTCTTCCTTTTCTTTCTAAGGTTTTGGAACGAGTCGTCTACTCTCGCTGTCTTGAGTTTCTTGAAACCAACTCCATTTTGGACCCTTTCCAGTCTGGTTTCTGCCCATGGCACTCCACAGAAACAGCCCTAACCAAGATCTCGAATGATCTCCTGCAGGCCAAGGCAAATGGCCTTTACTCTATCCTTGTCCTTCTCGATCTGTCCTCAGCTTTCGACACTGTGGACCACTGTCTCTTAGTTGACATACTTTCTGACCTTGGCTTCTCGGGCTCCGTTCTCGATTGATTTAGATCCTACTTATCGGATTGATCTTTTGCAGTGGCCTTGGGTGGCCAGACTTCATCCTCTGTTCCCCTATCTGTTGGAGTTCCTCAGGGTTCTGTCTTGGGTCCCCTCTTGTTCTCTTTATATACACTGTCTCTCGGTAAACTTATCAGTTCTTTTGGTTTTTCTTATCATCTGTACACCGATGATACTCAGCTGTATCTTTCCACCCCTGACCTTTCTCCAAGGCTTGAGCAGCAAGTCTCATCTTGTCTGACATCTGTCTCCCACTGGATGCATCATTGGCGCTTGAAGCTCAACATGTCCAAGACGGAGCTTCTTGTTTTCCCTCCTAAGCCCACCCTTCAACATTCTTTTTCTATCTCTGTTGACAACATTTCTATTCAGCCGGTCCAGGAAGCCTTGGTTTCATTTTTGACTTCTCTTTGTCATTTACCTCTCAGATCCAGGCCACAGCCAAGGCCTATAGATTTTTTTCTCTATACTATCTCCAAAATCCGTCCATATCTCTCGGCTTCTACTGCAAAGACTAGTCCATGCCCTAGTGGTCTCACGATTAGATTACCGCAACCTTCTTTTGGCAGGACTTCCTCTCTCTCACTTCCGCCCATTAATTTCTGTTCAGCACTCAGCTGCTTGCATTATCTCACTCGCTCGCCGGTATGACCATGTCTTCCCCCTATTGTCATCTCTTCACTGGCTCCCCTTTCCCTTCCGCATTCAGTACAAGCTTCTCTTGCTCACTTTCAAAGCCCTGCACGGGCTGGCCCCTCCCTATCTCTCTGAACTTCTTTCCCCCTACATTCCCTCCTGTTCCCTCTGTTCTGTCCCAGCCCAGGATTTCCACTGCCCCATCCCGGATTCGTCCCTTCTCGCTTGCTGCCCCTCACTCCTGAAACCTCCTTCCCTTACAAGCACGGCTCAACACGGCTCTAACCAGTTTTAAAACCGAGTTAAAAACCATATTGTTTAGGGAAGCATTCCCAGGGAGTTTGTGATTGTGACCTGGTAGTTTTGATGCAATATTTGATATCTGCTGTTTTAATTGGTTTTCTTATGATGTTGTTAACTTGTTATTTTAACCTCTAGATTGTACACCATAGGCAGGCTTTTTATATTTTCTTGATTTTATTTGATTTTTGTACAGCGCCATGTACATTTATGACGCTTTATAAATAAAGCTAATAATAATAATAATTGGATTACAACAAATATGGCTGGACCTTGGTTCAGATTAACACAGAAATAATGGGGTTGCAGGGGCTGTACAGACTGCCCCTTTGGGGCAGTATGCAGCCACCCCATTACTGGCCAGATTGGTGCCATGGCAACCACATGCCATGGCATTGATCCAGCCTCCATAGAGCACAAAAAGAAACCACCCCAAGCAGCTCCTTTGTGCACTCTCAAAGTGGTGCCATAGCCGTGTGGCTTGATGATGCCCCTTTGGGACTGCACCATGCAGGTCGGCACAAGACAAAATGGTGCCCTGATGGTGATATTAGGGCTTTGAGCATGGGGATGCTCAGCCCTGACTCTGCCCACAGGCTGGCACTTTTTGCTGGTCTGTTCAGGGCCTTAATCCTGTAGAAAGCAACCCTCCTTGCTAATAAGAATCCATCTCCTATAAGCAAAACAGCGAAATAACTGTGCAGGGTGCTGAACTCTGTGTAGACTCAACTAGGCCCCTTGGAAGGAACTCTCCAGGGTCCTGAATTTTTGAACCCTTACATTTTCATAGCACACTATACATGTTAGTCCACCAGCTCTTATTATAGCTGCATTCATAACAACAGAATTTACCTTAGAAAAGTCTCTTACTTCAACAGAACTTACTTTTGGGTAAGCAGAATGTTATTGCGTTGACAACTCGAGACTAATAAGTCAGCTGCTCCATGGATCTGTATCCCCTTATTACAGTCTTTTGAAGGTTTATGGCCTGTGTCACAATTTAGATTTTTCTGTAATTGTGCTTAAATATCTGGGGCTTGTATTCCATCAATACATCTGAGGAAGTGGACTAAAATCCAAGGAAGCTCATGGTAAAACAAATTGTTTATTCATTTAAGATATTTATTTATCTGAAAGGCAGTGCTAGATCTCTTTTCCATCACCTTCTGGTACTAAACCTTGCTATAGGTGATGTGTGTGATACAGCTATCAGCATTAATTTACAATTATTGTAATGTCAAACCCTAAAGTAATGCTTTTGAATGAAAAAGTGCAAATGCATCAGCAAGCATTGAGACTAGCATTGTTCTTTCCAGCAGGACAATAGAACAGGAACCACTGAGTTGACAGCATCTGCAAGCCCTTTTATACAACACAATTATAGAGATATGGTTCTAGTTTAACTGTCTTGGCAGCATGCAATGGAATCCTGGGATTTGTAGTTTAGGGTGTAGTATTTAGAAATCTCAGCCAATTTGTGCTAATGTTTTATCAAACTACATACTTCAGGTTTCCATAGGATGCTACCATGGCAATGAAAGAGGAATGTGGTGCTACAATTGTGCAGTGTGAATGAACCCTACGATATAGTGTGCTGTCTTCAATAATGATTCTAGTTGTCCATCTGCACAACTGATAGATGTCCCCAACATTATGACTGCATTACTCAGTTTGGCTGGAAAGAAGAAACCTAGATGACATTTAAAAAAAAATAAAGTAGGATTTTAGATTTTTTTTAAAAAATGATATTAATCTAGATTTTAATGAGGTTTTAAGTAGTAGGATGCATAGATACAGACAAGCTGAAAAATAAATATATCTTTTTATAATATAGGAGCAAACTGGGCAAAAAGAAGATGGAATATTTGCCTAATGAGCCTGCTTTGGGGAGGGGGGGGGGTTTGAAGAGTTTGGCTATCCCTAAAAGTCCCCCAAAGTATTTTTTTCCATGTTCTAATGAGTTGCTGCCATTTAGCACAAGGAGGCGGCCACTTTAGGCAGGTTATTCTGAGATTTATAAAAGGGCAATAGATGCTTATTTAAGTTATGACTTGCATCTTTATTGCTTATGCGGGGCAGGGATATTTGTGGGATTTTCTGCCTTATTTACTGAAATGAGTAGTGTACTCCTTGATTTGAAAAGATGGGGTACCATTTGCTGATGCACCTGAAAGCAAAATATCATGGGTCAGGCCCAACTGGTGACCACCATAAGTGCATCTGCACTACACAGGTATAGTACTGTATAGTACTAATGGCCATGGGTTCACCCTATGGAATTATGAGATTTCTTGTTTGGTGAGATACATAGAATTCAATACTAGAGTATTTTGGTTTCTGCTCTGAACTACAGTACTAGAGCCTTCTATGAAAAAAAAAAAAAAAAGAAAACTACAAAGCCCAGGGTTCTGTAGGATAGATCCATGGAATTCAAAGTGGCATCTGCTACTCTATAGTTTAAAAAAATATCTGTATGCATTGAAGTCGAGCAGAAGTAGCTATATCTCATGTTATCAGGTAACTTATATGTGAAACTTTTATTGGAGAATTTATTATAATTTATCTATCACCCTTGTAGCATCTAAACTGAGCAATTCTTTCAAGTTTTGGGGACAGGTTTTGTCACTGAATTTTTAAAACAAGGGACATATTTCTCTATAGGTTTTACATTTTTCCTGATTAGAAAGCAAGTACAAACTGGTTCTTTGAGCCACGGGGATGTAAAAGAAGAAATAAGTTATTAGTGATGCCCTCCTCTCTATAAATAGTTAAAGGAATTGCCACCAAGGGTTAGTCTCACAACAAACTACAAGTACTTTTTCAAAGAGCTTCTTTTCATTTTTAATGTACAAAGAGTTCACGTTTTACTAGAAACGTCAGATGGATTTCCTTTGAACGTAAGAGTTGCTAACTTCTGAATCTTGAGTTGCCCCTTTGGTAGAGGCTCCTACGTTTTCAAAGGTACCTATCAAAGTTTTAAAAAGGAAGAAGCCTGCATACATGATAGGGAAATCATAGGAGGTTAAGGTTGGAAAGAACCCCAAGAGTCACCTATTCCAGTGATTGGCGCCAGGGAACATGTACACCAAAACCTCTCCTAACAGATGATACTTGCCCTGCATCTCCTAGCAAAACCTCTGGAGATCTGAATTGTACCTTTTCCCATAGAAGCTTTGTCCAGCAGGCCTGCCAGTTCACAAGCATTTCCCTTCCTAAACATTTAACTAAAATATTTCATAGCTTTGTTCTTGCTTTCTAATCAGATTTCAGTAGTTTTGGAAGTAGCAGAAAGAAGAGACATTCTGTGGGCTAACAGTGTGAGTGGTACACACAAAGTGGTGGGTGAAAGAGTAGCAAAGACAAGGACAAGAAAAATGTGTGTAGAGGTGTGTGAGTTTGGATAGGAACTAGCAATGCACAAGACTGTAATAGTGGCAAAATGGATCCAGGGCTTATAGGATCAAAATGCTGGAACCTTGGATTAGTGGGATGATGATGTAAGTTCCCACTCCCATCAGCCTCATTTCCCCTTAGCTGCAGTTGTTTGTCACTATTTGCAATCACAGTTGCATTCACTGTTTTGCTGGAGTTTGGGAGGATAGATTTTTCCAAGTAACAATATATTATGAATTATCCTAGTAATGCTCCCAAGTGTTTTGGAGTGTCTTGGTCTTGAATGGATGATTAAGACCTATTCACTGTACAAAAGATCTGCTTTTAGTGAAAACATGATAAGGTTAGATCTGGTTTGTTGATAGAGATCAACAGAACCACCTGCAGTTTTGGACCCTTCTTGGGGGTGTGGCTATTGGGGTAATCAGGATGAGTGCCTAGGATTGTGGTTATCTAGGACAGTCTTAGCAGAAGAAATGGAGACGTTAAAGGTGCAAAAAAAAAAAGTTGTCTAGATGGCTATATAGAGCAGAAGGCAGTGTGAGGCCCAGGAATTCAATGTGGCAAGGAAAAACAACCGACCTGCAAATTTGAAATGTTCTTTGTCCTCTTCATTTTCTACCACTTTGGTCCATCAATAGTTCTGTTTTCTTAAAATTTCAGATTGGAAATTTATAACGTTTGACTTACCTGTTGTGTTAGTAATAGGAAAATGTACATCATAATTATGAGTAGTGTTGTGACAAATCAATTTTTTTTCTTCTCTCCCATCGAGAACTAGATGCGATTTTTTAAAAAAATATATTCTTTTAAAAAGTCCCACTTTCAAAAGGTTATTTTTTATCTCCCTGTCGAGAAGTATTTTTCACAAATTTCTCTAATGAAAATAAAAAACAAAGGAGGCTAACATTTACACTAATTACCTGGCATTTCAAACTCAATTAGCAGGTCAAAAGGAAATTTGGCAGAGGTTTTCTGCTTGAAAAACCCAATATGAATGGTAGCTTTGCTTATACAAAATACTCAAATCCTGGCCATCAAATTAAAAACCAAAATTCTTGTTGATTGAGAAGTGATCATAATTTCTTCTCTTTAAAAAGCTATTGAAATCTTCGAATAACAGAAATTTCTTCTGTTTATCGAATTTTGACGAATATTCTTTACATCACTAATTATGGGCAAGGCACATATGCATGTAGCAAGGTAGTATAATGCAACAATTTCTGGTGTGGATCTCCCTGTCTGTGCAAGCAATATGCACAGTGGGTAGCACAATTTGGAGCAAGATTGGGCAACATGCAACCATCAGCCATTTTTACTATTCCCTTCCAGATGTCTCCACTGCCTGTCAAAATTGCCATGGTAGAAAAATGTCTTTTTACTGAACATTTGCCACAATGCTGCCAAACTTTTGCACCACCTCTAAAAGATGACATAGTCCTTGTTTTTTGTTTTGTTTAGTTTTTTGATGAAGCACCAAATTTCAATGGTGCCATGGCTGGCAGTGGTGGTCACAAGTGGGTTGGGGATCAGCATTGTGGTCCTCAACCCTCAGATGTCACCATGCTTTGACACTGGAGTTTATCACACAGGGCACCTACCACCAGTGAAACGTTGCCCAAGTCTTTCCCAAACGGAGCCCTGGTGGCACAATGACTAAATGCCTGTACTGCAGCCACTCACTCAAAACCATAAAGTTACGAGTTTGATACTAGCCAGGGCTCAAGCTTGACTCAGGCTTGCGTCCTTCCAAGTCACTAAAATGACTACCCAGATTGTTGGGGGCAATTAGCTTACAGTTGTAAACCACTTGGACATTGCTAGTTCAGTATGAAGAGGTATATAAATGAAGCTGTTTGTTTTTTGCTTCAGAAGTGCCAGAAGTGAGATCATCTGTTGTGCTTCTGAAACATCATAGAGGCTTCCCCGCTTTCCTTCCATCGCTGAAGCGTTCATGGGGGAAGCCTCAGAAAAGCCATTTTTATTAACAAAGATCCTGTTAATAAAAATGGCTTTTCTAAGGCTTCCCCACAAACACTTCAGCAACGGAAGGAAAGCAGGAAGCCTCTGACATTTTAGAAGTGCGACAGATGATCCCACCTCTGGCGCTTCTGAAAAGTTTCGGAAACACTTGGGCAATGTTTCACTAGCGGTAAGTGCCCTGTGTGATAAACTCCATAATTCACAGTCAGTGCCACAGTCTGCTCCTGGTCTTGTTTTTGCAGAGAGAAGTGAGCTTCTCTGTCTTCTGTCTCCAATTATGATGTTTATTTGTTATATATATTGGCTGTCATGTACACCATCCCCTCTTTGGTTGCTTGAATAGTGTTTTTGCAATGAAGAAACTGCTGGCCTCACGAAATTCATTCAGTTGCTCTCCTTCATTTCTTGATCCTAAGCCAACTTTTCCTACAATCTTTGATTCTGTTCTTTTAAAACAAAGCACAGTTTTTTTTAAAAAAGTTCCAAAATACAAAAACAAAAAGTACAAACATGCAAAAAATTAACAATTCTGTAAAAACACAAAATTAAAACAGTTTAAACTGCATTTATAACATACTAAAATATACAAGTACAACACATCTCATTAAAGCTCCTTCTGTTTCAGTAGGAGCAGGCCTGTCTATATAAGGTATTTGCCTGCCCAAGAAAAGAAAGCAAGGAAGGGCCCTGTGGGAAGGAGTTATATAGCCTGGGAGAAACCGCTGAGAGCTTCTCTTCCATGACCTTACCAAACATGCCTGTGAGGATGATAGAACCAAGAGAAAGCCCTCCCCCTGTAGATTGTAAAACATGGGCATGCTCATTCTTCCAGATAGCCTGCACCCAAGTCATATATGGGTTTAAAAGCAATAAATGGGTTGTTAATTGGATGCTGTTTCAACAGGGGAATAATATGCTCCCTATAACCATCCCTTTTAATAGCCTGGCCATAGCATTTTGGAACTCTGAAATTTTTGAACAGCTGCATACTTGTTTTAACTCTGCAAACATACTCTTGGCAAACTGTTGAAGCCTGAGCATCCAAGTTCAAATGTGAATCCAGGAGTATGTCCAAGGTGTGAACCAGAAATTTCAGGGGAGATATAACCTCATCAAGCACACCCTGAATTATGATTCCCTTATCTGTCTTTTGACTGGCTGTGAGCAGCTCTCTCTTGTCTGGATTAAGCTTCAATTTGTTTGTCCTCATCAAGTTTTTTACTGACAGATGACATTGATTTGGAACTGAAACACTTCATTGGCATTTGATGAAAAGGAGATATAGAATTGAGGGTCAGCATACTGGTAACACTGAACTCCAAAACTATGGATAATCTCTTCTAGTAGTTTTATGTAGATGTTAAACAGCATAGGAGGAAAAAAAAACCCTGAGTCCCGAGGAACCTCACAGTCAAACTGCTAGGGAGATGAATAGGTATCCCTCAGCACTACCTTCTGAGTTCTCCCCTCCAAGAAGGATTAAAATCACCATAAACAATGTTCCCAAGTCTGATCCTAGAGAACCAGCCCAGAAGGATGCCATGATCAATGTTATCAAAAGTTGATGGCAACTCCAGCAGAACCAACAGGAACACATGCCTCCTATCCAGTTCACAGCATAGGTAATGCATCAAGGTGATCAAAGCAGTCTCAGTCCCATAAACAGGCCTAAAACAGATTGAAATGAATCTAGATAATCCATCTCATCTAGGAATCCCTGGAATGGGAGGCCACAACATGCTCCAGAACCTTGGACAGAAAAGAGATACTGCAGACTCCCATGATCCTTCCTATCTTAATACCAGATTGGATCACACGTGATCAGTTTAAGTCCCCTTGTGATTGCTTCATGGGCAATAGCATTTATAGCTAAACTTGTACAGAAATGGAACTGCTGCCAGAAGGGCCCCAATTTGTTTTTGTTATAATGTGGCATCATGAAAAAAATATCAACCAGCCATGAACCAGTCATTAGTTCTTTGATGCATTTTTAAAGTTTCTGAAATGTTTGAATGACCAAGGCAAAATATAATTGCACTTCAGCTATTTAAAAAGCATTATTTCTATAGTCTAATGAGGGGGAATGCCTCAGTCCACAGTGACAGGATGAAGCCTCTTCTTTCTCAGATCAAGAGCTATCACTGATCTCTATAGCAGAGGTGCTATGAGAAATGTAGGTTTTCTAATTGGTGTTTTAAAAAAGTTACTATGGGAAAAGTAAATTTAGGGACAAAACAGACCAGCACAATAATCTGGCTTGGAGGCAGCGTGAGGGGTATGGCATTTAGATGAAGCATGCCCTGACTCTGCCCCCAAGCTGGTGTCATGCCACCAGCCTGACCAGATGGCAGACAGTGTTGCCATGCTCTGGTGGTATGGTGTTTATATGCCGCATGCCGCAGGAGCATCCAAAATCTGGTACTGCAACAGAAAAGCCCCCCTTTTCTGGCACAAAAAGGAGTGGCATTTTGCCGCTTCTTTTTGCACTGGAAAAATGCTGGATTGAGGCCATGGCCCCAATCCAGCACTCAAAGGGGCGGCATGACACTGCCCCTTTGGGCCAGTCTGTTTTGGCCCTTAGATGAAAGAACCTGATTGAATGCAAAGCAGTGGAAGAAAATTCAGAGTGAGCATTTTATAAAAATGCCCTTCTCTTTTGAATCCACCACTCATGAACCACTCATAAAGGGTGGACATCCCTTCATGTGTGAACTGTCTCTCAAATAAAAGTTGGAAACATGTTGTGGGAGTTGCATTTGCACTACAGTTCCTGGAGCTTCAGCTTCCTTACTAGCTTTCCAGTGCCCTCCCTTCCCCATCAGAGCAACAACAAATGGAAGAGAGGGAGAGATAAAGTATAATTTAACCAAGAAAGACATCAAAAGAGACATCATTCTTTCTTGGTAAAATTACATTATGAAACTGTCTCCCTGAAGGTAAATGAGGTGAAGGTGTGTGTAAAATTTATCTAATCATCTACATAAAATGTTCATGATCAAACACAAGTCAGTGTTTCTGACGAAGGATTATTAACGAAGTACTAATGACCTAGCTATTCATCAACAAGGAGGCTTTTAAAAATCATATAAAACCCAACCACATCTTACATTTGAACTCTCTCCTCTTTTCTCTCCTTTTCATGAAGATTTTTTTCAATCAGAAAAGAATAAATAACTTATTTTAAGCAATATTTAACTTTCTGCACTGCTCACATGCCATTTAACTGTAACTCAGCAAACCACTGCCTGATTTGCTAAATCTATATCCTAGATATATCCCACCAAATGAAAACGTTGCCACCATCTTGGATAAGCATAGCATTTATGTCTTTATTATTTTATTTAGTAAGTGGACATTCTGCCTTTCTGAAACTCATGGCACTCAGGGCAGCTAACATTTATCAAATTAAAAGACACATAGGGGCTGTACATACCACCCAAAAAAGGCAGTCTGTAGCCTCCTCTTCTTACTGCAGACCTTCGCCGAAGATGTGCAGTTAAAAAGGAGCGGGGAAACCCTGCTCCTTTTTAGCGTCGCAGTTGCGATGCAATAAAGGCAAAAGGCACAATAGGTCACCTTTAGTCCGTCGCAACTGCGCAATTCTGTATAGAAGTTGTGCAGTTGCAACAGCGTTGTTACGTATGCCATATAAATGGCACTATGTAACTATGCCAGCATCGTTATGTACTAGGGCTGTGGAGAGTACGAATGCTGCACGCTCCTCAACCCTAATCATGCCCCGGGGACGGTCCTTTTGAACCGTCTGTACCAGGCCATAGAAATAACAAAAAACTAAACAGAAAACACAGGTGGGTTCCAATGCCCACTGTGTGATGAAGTGCATTGAGTGACCTTCCCAGCATTTACTACCCTTGAGCAAACCTATCCCATAGAGTTGTGAACGTAAGAAGGATAGGAACAGTAAAAACTGTTAATGTCACTTTAAGCTCCTTTGGAGGAATGAGTTAAATAATGTACATGTAATAAAAATAATGAAACATTTTATAGTTTGAAATCATGATATATAGTTTTCCCCTACTAGGACAAGGAGAGGTTTGTGGGTTGGATTATCATCAAGAAAAATGTGCGTGAAAGTACATGGTTACCTCTTCTATAGAGTAACTCCTTACACATCACATTCCTCTCTCTCACTCATTTTCTTTCTTTCTCTCTCTCTCTCACACACACATACACAGATACACACATAAAGAAAAGGAAAAAAGAACACATATATGCACACTTTTTCATATGCTAATTCATAACAGATTTAAGAATTACAAATATACTTTAAAACAGAAATCTGTCACACTACAGTGGGAAGACCATGACAAATCAACTTCTGCATTTACTCAATCTGCTTCCTAGGTGTTAACTGCTGGGGGGGGGGGTAACACTGGTGCACCTCCTTATGTCTTTTGTCTTTCCAACACATAGATAGAACAAGCTTTCTAAATACAGGACACCTCCAAACAGATAAGAAAGCAACCTCCTGTAAAGTAGGCAAACTTATCCCTGTCTTTCTTAGTTGTGGTCTCTATGTGAAGTCCTTGTGGCTGCCTTTTATAAAAAGTTAAATCAGACAGATCTGATCATAGACCTTTAACATTTCAACTAGTTGGACCTGAAGACTACAGCCTTGTCAACTGATTGGGAATAAGCTACAGGTGAACTCGGAATAACGTAGCTTCTCTGTAGGGATGGGAAGGATATTCAAAAAATGCTAGAAAAACTTGGGGAGTGCTGAGAAACCTTGATGAGAAAATCCTGGACTGACAAGGATATTTGTAATTTGGGACTTATTCTGTGTAAAATTCACACATGGCTGTGTTTTCTGTATATAAAATAACATTTTTTAGGCAGAACGTTTATTCTCTGTGCAGAAAAACCTGTTTTCTATTCAAATCAACCAGATGTACAGCATAAGTCCCCCATTACAGCATTTTCTGTGTAGGAATCAGGATTTTCTGCACAGAAAATAAGATTTCTACACAGTCTGTTTTGAAGACTTTCTTGTAAATGAAAAAACAATTGCTAAAATTGTGACCAAAATTGTGAAGGGTCTCAAAACAATGCCTTATGAGGAGAAACTTGGGGAGCTGGGTGTGTTTAATCTGGAAAAGAGGTGGTTAAGAGATGATATGATAGCCCTTTTTAAATATTTGATGGGGTGTCATATTGATGATGGAGCAAGATTGTTTTCTGCTGCTCCAAAGAGTAGGATCTGGAGCAGTGCATGCAAACTACAGGAAAAGAGATTCCACCTCAACATTAGGAAGAACTTCCTGACAGTAAATGCTGTTCAACAGTGGAACACACTCCCTTGGCGAGTGATGAAGTCTCCTACTTTAGAGGCTGGATGGCCATCTGTCAGGGGTGCTTTGATTCTGTGTTCCTGCATGGCAGCGGGTTGGACTGTATGACCCTTGTGGTCTCTTCCAACTGCATAATTGTATGATTCTAAAGTTATTTATTTCTTCATTTGAGTAGGAAGAATGTTTTGGTGAAAGCACTGCACTGAAAAGTGCATGCACATATATATTTCTTCATTTATTAGACACTGTTGACTTAAGAAGACTTAGAGTCATAGAATCATAGAATCATAGAGTTGGAAGAGACCACAAGGGCCATCCAGTCCAACCCCCTGCCATGCAGGAACTCCCAGTCAAAGCATCCCTGACAGACGGCCATCCAGCCTCTGCTTAAAGACCTCCAAGGACGGAGACTACACTACATTCCGAGGGAGCGTGTTCCACTGTCTAACAGCCCTTACTGTCAGGAAGTTCCTCCTAATGTTGAGGTGGAATCTCTTTTCCTGCAGCTTGCATCCATTGTTCCGCGTTCTAGTCTCTGCAGCAGCAGAAAACAAGCTTGCTCCCTCTTCAATATGACATCACTTCAAATATTTGAACAGGGCTATCATATCACCTCTTAACCTTCTCTTCTCCAGGCTAAACATCTCCAGCTCTCTAAGTCGTTCCTCATAGGGCATGGTTTCCAGACCCTTCACCGTCTTAGTTGCCCTCCTTTGGACCCGCTCCAGTTTTTCCACATCCTTTTTGAATTGTGGTGCCCAGAACTGGACACAGTATTCCAGGTGGGGCCTGACCAAAGCAGAATAGAGTGGCACTATTACTTCCTTTGGTCTATTACTTCCTTCTGCTTACTCTCAAGTAGGACTTGGTTGGGAAATCTATTTTGTACCACAGCTCTCTTAAGCCTTTGATACTGGCCATGATGAGAGAAGTAGTCCAAAATTATGGAGGATATGAGTTTTCTTATGTCAGACTTTAATATATATCCAGACATCCAGGCTTTCCTCTGCACTGCTAGTGTGGGTATCCAGAAGCTCTTTGGAAACAGAAACCAAAACAGAAAAAGTAAGATGCACTCAGTTGTAGCCAAGGTATAGAAGTAAGAAGTGTTAGTGCACTACTGAACTACCACTGCACTAGGGACTGCACAAAGCTAATATTAATTGAGTGGTAAAATGGGAGTATTGGGGATTGTTTGCAAGCAGTGTCCAAAGCCCCCAACAGTCCTGAAAATCGTACTGTGACACCTTCTGGATCCAGCTGAATGGATCCTGAGAAACTTGAATGTGTGTGCCTTCAGGGACTGTGTGTGTATTTGGGTGTATTCATGTCTACATTCATGTTAGTAATGTGGATGTTTAGATTCTATAATCATAGTAAGACAACTGAGGACTCCAGTAAAGATACATCATTATTAGGAGTTTAAAAAGCCCCTCATTATTATGTGCTGAAAGCAACTGAGACCAGACAAAGTATAATGCCTAAAAGATGGAGCTGTGAATCCACACGTCCCCAGTGCAACTTTTGCCTCAAGCTTATTAGGTGGCCTCAGGCAAACTACTCTTTCTCAAACTCATCCCCCTCATCTGGAATTGGGGGAATATAATACTAAAATACCTTAGGATTTATGTAAGACAATACATGTGAAGTGCTTTGAGCAAGTGAAATATATACATCTTTAACATTCCCATCAATATCATGATCATCATCATCATCAGTCTGTCCAATCATATGGGAAGCTTTAAAGTGCAGATGTGTCTTAGCAAAGTGGCTGTAGTCTGAAATAAACTTCTCTCCAAATAAAGATACCTAAGACTTTTAGGCAGTTAGTGTGATCATGAATGCCAAGTGGTAGAATGATGGCTATACTAATGGCTGTGGAATCAGACCTAGAATAGTCAGTTCTCCTGCAGATCTCCACATTAAGGTTCTATAACAGTTAATACCTTTTCCTGTCATCATTGTTCTGTGAAAATACTTTACTAAACTAACTGTAATCCTTAAACTGTAACCCTACACTTATTTACTTTGCAGCGGGACTCAGAAAGCCTTACTTCTGAGTGAAAATGCAGAGTTGTGCTATGAGTGCATCTACTTTCTCTCTCTCTCTTTTACCACTGAAGAATGAGTGGTCAAAATAAATAAATACACCAAATTATGGGAGGAGTAGTCCAACACAGTTGAGGACAGCAGGTTAGAAACAGCTGACCTAAAATCTGTGTTATCATTAAATTGTATTTATACTTGTAAATGCTTCCATGTATTGTAATGCTGAAATCATAACATAGTCTATTCAAAAAGGCAGTTTTGAAAAACATATCTTTTTAGTGGAAGTATACATTTTTGCCAGCTGTGCCATATGGAAGCATGAATTCTGGAAAAACTTGGCCAGTTCTACATAATTTCCTAAGCTCTGATACAGAGCTTAGAAAAATGATTTTTGGATCATATCTCACAGAATATCCCATGCAGCATGGCTAAGGGGTTCAGGGGGACCATTCTCACTGGAGTTTGCTCCAAAGCGGGATTCATGGTATATGACCTTCGTTCCCATTTGAAACCACTTCTGATCCTCACTGGATTCATTCCAGGAGGAAAGACGTGGGGCAAAGACAAATAACTGGATCAATTACAGGAGGAAAGAAGCAAAGGAAACACAAACTTCCTGACACTAGTTTAAAAGTGTTTTTTTAGAAGAATCGATTCCAAAGCATACCAAATAAGTGGGAACACTAGATCAGAATCAATTCTTTCTTCTTCTTCTTCTTCTTCTTCTTCTTCTTCTTCTGCAATAGAATTGATTGAAAAATCAATATATTGCTAAAGCAAGCAGGAAGGAAGGAAGGAAGGAAGGAAGGAAAAGAAGGGGGGAGAGAAGGAAGGAAGGAGGAAAGGAAGGGAGGAGAGGGGAGGGAAGGAAGAGAGGAAGGAAGGAAGAGAAAGAAAGAGAGAGGGTTCGGTCAGGGCTGCAGCCTTTCAAAGGGGTCCCCGGGGGCGGGGGGTAACCAGCTGAAGGGCTGCCGCCTTCCCTGGCTCCATCTAATGGGAAAGACAAGTGTTCCCAGCAAAAAAGTGATTCCACAAAAGGTCCCTTTTCATCATGAGAATGAGGGACTTTTTGGAATTGCTTCACATAATGGGGCAGAGCCGGATCGGAATGTGGATTATACCCCAAGTGGGAATGGGCCCAGGAAGTTGTAATCCAAAAATAACTTTTCAGCTGGCACATCTGGAGGATACCAAGTTGGGGAAGACATTATAGTAGGCTCACAATCAGGACTATCATTGTGCCTGTTAAACAATGGGCACCTCTACATACTGGCACTTCCCTGATTCTTTGTGTGTCAAGTAGTTTTAAACATAAGGACTATTAATGATAGGAGGTTAGCTTTGTGAATGAGGTCATGGAAGTTCATGAAAAGTTATGTGGAGCAAATGTCTTTTGAGTGAGCATTTAAGGAAGTGGGAGTTGGCTTGATAACTGTTTCAGGTGCAAGTATCAACATGCAAACTTAATTCTCTGTAGCTGTTTGAATTGGCATTTCAGAAAGATGAGTTCAGGGAACTAACCTTGATTTTTATTAGCCTGTTTTCTTTTTTTATATCCTCATCAGATTGATTACATCTAATAGAAAACAGGACAATTAGCACACCAAGGAGTCTTACTGATAACACAGGAACAATTTCTGATAGCATCCTTATCAGCTGGGAATGAGTTCAGAATCTTTTAAATTGCAATACAGTGACTTGCACTGCAGTCCTTCCCTTGGAAGTTAAAACTGTAAGTGATAGAAAATACAGGATCACCTACAGAAATGGCAGCACCATCATCTTACTGTTCTTCCTCTGTAATAGATAGTACAGTCAGCCATCCTTATCCACGGTTTTTTTTATACACGGATTCAAGCATAAATGGCTTGAAATTTTTTTAAAAAAAGTATACATTCCAAATAGCAAACCTTGATTTTGCCATTTTATATAAGGGACACCATTTTGCTATGCCATTTTATTAAATGGGATTTGAGCATTCACGGACTTTGTTATCCATGGGGGGGGGGGGGGGGTCCTGGAACCAAATCTCAGCAGATAACAAGGGCCCACTGAAATATTTCTAGGGTCACCAGTTTAATATCATCCCAAAACCTTAGACCCAGCGCAACCTCTGGTGATGCCAGAGGAAGTAGCTGCTAATCATGTTACGAGGGGTGGTCCCTCTTTGTGTCATTAAGCTTGACACACTAAACATCAGGTTGCATGATTCAAATAGTAAAGGGACACAGTAGCTCAGTGGTTAAGACACTGACTGATGATTGCAAGATCGGCAGGTTGGCAGTTTAAGGCCCAAGAGCCGTGTGATGGAGTGAGCTCCCATCAACAGTCCCAGCTTCTGCCAATATGGAAGTTCGAAAGCATGTAAAAGTGCAAGTAGATAAATAGGCACCACTTTGGTGGGAAGGTAACAGCGTTCTGTGCAGTCCAGCTGGCCACATGATCACAGAGTTGTCTTTGACAACACTGGCTCTTCAGCTTAGTAATAGGGATGAGCACTGCTCCCCACAATCAGACACAACTAGACAATCTTGTCAAAGGAAAACCTTTACCTTTACCTTTCATTCAAATAAAAACAAAATTCCCAAAAGAGATTACACACACATATATAAACACGCACACTTTTCAACACGGAGCAGTCTTTGTGAGATTCTTCTCTCTTTCCCTGAGGGTGAGAGAAGAAGATCTAGGCACTGACATTTGGGGATCCTATTCTTAATATATGTCCTGTTATCATTATAACAAGTACTTTCTTTATTACCGTGGTCCCACATTATTTCTTGATTGGTATACCTCTGCACAACTAGATAGTGATTCACTAGATCTAGTTAGAAAAGGCCCATTCAAGTCAGTGGGACTTAGGCCCACCACAGTATACTTGTCCTAGTGATTTTAGTGAACTGCTCATAAGTATAATTAAGTCAGGGTTCAATCCAATGTGTACAACTTCATCCCCCCGGACTGCTACTACATTGTAGATGTAGAAGGCCTTTTATGGTTTTACAGAAATACGTAGCTCATAAATGTAGACCCACAAAAAATGTTTTTAAAATCCCATGAAATGTGTGGGGTTCACTATAAGTCAAGTGGTGACTTGAAGGCACATAAACATACAAACACAGTTAACAAATGCCTAAGTATGAAGACCTACCAACCTATTTCCCACCATTGTGAGTGGTAGAAGATATGCAGATAGGAGGGAGGGACTTCTCAGTTGTTGCACTGACCCAGCAGCTGGTGTTGCTTTCAGCCCCATTAAGACCTGGGCCACTGTCCAACCTATTGTACATCTACATGTGCAGCATTGGGCACAATGGCTTGCTAGTGGTATAATCCTGTAAAAGTACTTTGGTGTGGATTTTCACTTTGCTGGCTTGAAGTTGGATTTAGGTCCTGGCTTGTACCCAAATGTTTGGCTCTTATTGGCCCCAATTCTAGTCTGATTTACTATTGTTAATTTTTATACTGGATTGCAGCTTATGGTTGTTTTATGGTTTTCTATTGAATAGTTTTTATTGATTGCATCCTGCTCTGAGAGCAGTTCATAAATAACAGGTTAAAAATATTATAACCAACCCACTATAATATATATATATATATATATATATATATATAATTTTGAAGCCATTTTTAATATGGTGCTGTGGTAATACTAAGCCTGAATGAAATTCCAAGCCACAGAAACATATCCTCCAAAGGTCTTGGTTTGACAAGAACATTCTAGATTAATCCTGTGTTGTCCCACTTTTCTCCCTCTTCCTCCCATTTTCCTCCTTGATCCTCAGTTTACTTTAATCGCCACAAACTATGTTCAAAGTGTTAAAAAGCCTTGCATTTAATTAACTCAGCAGGTGCGAGAGGAGAAGACAGACTCTTGCGCTTACCTGTAGACTCAGACAAAAGAAAATGGCTGTAACCTCTCCTATCTTGTGTAGTCTTCCTCATGAATAACTTCTGTCATCTTGACCATATTCTGATGTTGTTTGGCCATATGTGTCCCAGTTTTCATCTGTGAAGTGTTGGTGGATATGCAGAAGTAGTTACTTTAGAACAACAACTGCTCCTGTCTTAAACCAACACAGGCACACAGACGTGTGTTCCAAATACTGTATAATGAAGCTTTATTTAGACATGTTATTAAAATGTGAACCTGGAGCTGATTTTTTTAAAATTAAAAATATTGATTGAGAAAACAATCAGTGACTGGAGACATTTTTTTAAAAAAGAAATCTTCTGAAAGTTTATTTTATCTTTTCTCTTCTGCTGCTGCTCCCAAGGGTCTTTGAGTCAAATGAAGCTTTCATACTGAAATCCCAAGGGACCCTAACCCATTTGGCAAGCAACTCAAAAAATTTTGCTCAGCATCTGTGAACCTTTCAAGTGAAGATTTGCTTTCCTAGTATATTTCAAGAAAATGCTAAAAAATGCTGTTTGAAAAAAAAGTTAATCGAGTTTTGAGACACAGATATCTATCACCTGAAAAGAGTACTAGAATAATATTCTTAGTCCTGACACTTCTTGGCATAAACATTTCAAAGCTTGATATTATTTCCCTGACAGCTTGGTAGAAGTCCCAGTAATTAAAACAGACTTCTCTCTCTTCTACTTCATGATGTGCGTAGATCATCTGGTTATATCAATCATAACATGAAAGACAATAAAGTAGGGTGTGGTGGTGAAGGCATGACATACTCTACTTTTAAAAGTCTTGGTTTTACCATTTGGAATAGGTTCTTTTACTTAGAAATTCTGGTGCTGTAGGAAAACCAAATCTACTGGCCATCTAAATAAACTACTGGTTTTCGGTGGATATTTGAATCATACTCACCACCATTTCAAAGATGGAAAGTGAGACACATGTGGCCAAGCAACATCTGAGTGTGGCCAAGATGGCAGCAGTTATTAATGAAGAAGGAGACACAAGATTGGAGAGGCTGCAGAAAATTGTTTTTGCCTGAGCCTACAGAGAAGGGCAAGGTTCTGGCTTCCCCCCTCCTTTTTCTCCATTGAGTTAATTCAGTACAAACTACATTTGCAGCAATTGAAGTAAGGTGAGAAAAAGGGGAGAAGTGGAAGGAGGAGAGAGAAACCAGCACATTTTAAAAACATTTATGTGATAACCCAGAGTATTAATCAGGATTGTCCCTGCGAAATTGGGACAGTATTAGGATATGTTTAAATTGACCTTGAGTCACTACTTGGCAGGTCATATGGTTGTCCCAAGTATGACTGATAGATGGTATTTGTAACAAGCTACTTCCTGTTCAAACAAATGGGTCCTTGAGAAGATAAAGCCAGAAATACCCTTGGAAGTTAAGATGATCAAATTGAGGCTGCCATACTTTGGCCACATCATGAGAAGCATGATTCATTAGAAAAGAGAATAACACTAGGAAAGGTAGACGACAGTAGAAAGAGAGGAAGACAACAAGCCAGATGGATAGAGTCAATCAGAGAAGTCATGGGCATAAAATTGCAGGAACTGAGTAGAGGAGTGAAGGAAGGGGGGGGGAGGGGGCTCAGAGATATCTCATTCACAGGGTTGCCATGGCTTGGGGATGACAACAAACAACAACATCCTGTCAATACTGAGATGCTGAGTACAAAGCAACCTTTGCAGTTCAGAGGTTTTGGCCAAAAGGATACATTTATCAACTGTGTTTGTAGGAGAGATGAAAATTCATATGAAAATGAATTTCTATGTCTTCCCAGGTCTCCACTGCTGCTACTCCATTGCAGCTGAAATTGCAGCAGAAGTGTGCTCCCATGAGGCTGCATGCCCCAATTTCCATTGAAAAGCTAGTTTTTGAGGGTGGAGCTGGACCAAAAGGCAGCACTGGAAATACTTTCAGCAGTGATGCATTTTCAGCAGTGACAGGAAAGTGTGGTCCCCAACTGTTCCAGGCGTCAATGGGCCCCACTGCCCTGAGAAGCTGCCCAATCTGTCTTAAACAGAAGAGGTGACTAGGTGACATGTAAAATTTTGGAAGTTTGGGTTCTGGCTTGAAACACACACACACATACAGAGAGAGAGGGAGGGAGGGAGGGAGGGGGAGAGGAAGAGAGAGAAAGCACCATTGGATCTCATTTGGTGATTGTGGTTGAAACTAAAAAAGGATTTGCTTTTCCCAGTGTGGTTTTGTGGGACATTTGTAGGGATATAACATAAAAGTGTCTTAGTAACCCATAACATTTCAAAAGGATAGATAGACTGGATAAAGAGTTATGATAGCTGAAATATGGTCCAAGGCATTTAATGTTGTGCATAATAATAGTTTGTGTGTGCACAGATCACACACACTCTTTCTGTGTCTGCCTGCCTATAAGAGTCTGTCTCTCTCTTTCTTGATCTTTGTATTTTTCTCTGTTATCCACACACTCTCCACAAATCAGATCAAAAGTGTTATCTTAATCTAGAGTAGCATTGCCAGATTGAACCCAGGAGAGTGCCCATCTAACTTCAACCCTTGACAGATCTTGGAACACAACAAGGTATTGTAAAATTCCATCAAGGGGCATGACAGTACCTCTCCTCCCTCACCTTCCAAACCCTAACTTTCACCCAATATACGAGGTGGTATCCAAAAGTTTCAATAATCACCTTTTAAAAAAATTGACAGAAAGTTTGTTTTGATTTGTAGTTGTTAACTTATCTCTATATAACCACTGTCTAGATTTATACATTTTTCCCAGCGTATCTTGACCCTCCGTATACCTGATATTGTAAAAGCTGCAGATTGCGCCTAATGAGGATTTTACACTTTAGTTACTTCTGGCACAGCCAGTCACAAAAATAAAGGACAAAATGAGCTGGTTTCCTCAGCAACGTGTACTTAGGGACCAACGATGACACTGGCCAAATTTCATCAATATGCCATAATAACTTCTGGGTGATAATTATTACTTTACGATACCCTCTCGTAAGGCACAATCTGCAGATTTCTACAATATGAGGTATTTGGAGGGTTAGGATACACTGGGAAAAATGTATAAATCTAGATAGTGACTACATAGAGATAAGTTAACAACTACAAATCAAAACAAACTTTCAGCCAGTCATCCCCTCCCAATAGTGTATCACTGGTGGGGCACAGGATGAAGGGGAACACAGTCCTCTTCTTGTCATCCAATACAGAACACTGACATACGGTATCTAGCTGTTCCTCCATGGCCTCTCTTCCCACTCTACCCACACCTGTAAGCCCCATGGAAGCCAGCTTTTTTGGCCCATCTGTTCGGGCCCTCCATCCATTATCTACAACACCTTCTGTAATGATTTCCCAGAAACAATATGAAAGAATATAAAATGTAAAGTTCAGATTTATTTGTCATGCCAACTTTAGTAGATGTATTATCTTTTCCATAATGAAATATTCTATATCCTGTGGTACTAAGACTATGTATGACTACTTCCCTTTTAATTGAATCCTTGTGTGAAATGTTCTGTAACTCATCTACAGGGGGGAGGGTAGCCTCATAACACCTAATCTACACTCAGAAGTATTATTATATGTTTGGTGATCTTGGCATTTTTAAAAAAATGAGATCCAAAAAGTAGCCACAATATCTCATTTCTCCCATATGTGATAGAATGAGTCTGATATATCACATCCTCTTCCCAACCTAATAAATTATTTTAAAAGTATATGATTCATGTCAGATGCCAGAAATGGATCATTTAAATATCACCACTGAATATTTGGCACAAATAACTATAGACCACATCTGTTTCCAGGATTCCAATAGAATGGGCAATTTCCTACATTACCCAAAGATCTTCAGTATTGCCAAAAGTTAAGCTGTATTATTAAAGCAAAAATTTTGTAGCACCACTTCCTTAGAGACTACCAAGACATAATCCATAAGTGAACTTGAAATTGGTCAAAAGAATAAAGTATTTGAGCCATTGAGCAATAAAATATATTCTGTGCACAGTGGTAGGATGATTCTTTGGAACCCATAACAGTCTATAATCAGCTGTTCAATATCAGTTGTTGATTTGTTAAAGATGCAAATTCTGCAACCAGGCCTATTTGGTGATCATGAATTTGCATCTTTAACAAATCAATAACCGACATTGACTAGTTGGTGTTAAACTCTTCTGGGCCCAGAGCATGTCATCCCTAATAGATAGCAGCACAGAAATGATATTTTAAGCCTGTAACTTTGGTGAAACACAGAGTACACATACACTGTAAAAATAATGCAGTTTGACACCACTTTAACTGCCATGGCTCCATCCTACAGAATCCTGAGATTTGTAATTTTGAGAGATCCCTGCACTCTTTGACAGAGATGGCAAAAAATCTTGTAAAACTACACATTTCAGGATTCCCTAGGATCAGGCTATAGCACTTAATATGGAGCCAAATTGCATTATTTATTTTTTATTATTATTATTGTATAAACAACAGAAAACTGACTTTACAAATATCAGGTATCAAACATTAAACATCAGACATACAAATCTGCATTATTTCTACAGTGCAAATGCTACCCTAAAAGCCTAATCCCATGTATGTCTACTTAATTACTGAAGTATCATATCATTTATGATAACAAAACCACCAGAGTTTGAGTAAGGGATTGCAGAAGAAGAGGGAACAAGCTATACCAATTTCCTTTAGCTTTAGCTGCTTAGTCAATACATGGTTTAGGGCAATTGTACCAATTTATAGCTCCCATTGATAATCTGGTCCTGTTTTACTGAAGTTGTATTCCATGAAAGAAAGTTTATGCTAAATAGACATTTTTGGGCTGTCTGTACCGTCCCTATAAATCTTTAAGGTATTGTACAGCACTGTGTAAATTTACAGCGCTATATAAATAAAGGATAATAATAATAATAATAATAATAATAATAATAATAATATCTGTATCATTATAAAGTGCAAGGACCAAGAAAGTGTATGGGAATGTATATGGGTTTCAGATGAGACTGTCATGGAAGCTTATTTTTAAACTAATAACTTTTAAATATATATTTTAGAGATGTATTTTTATTTGCTGCCATGCATTTTGTTACTTTTAGTGTGTTAATGACATTTTACAGTTACTTATGTTGGAGAGGTGTCAGGACTTCACCAGTTTGGCTGGCCTCAGTTACCAATCCAAAAATGGTGGTTACCTGACTCCTTCCTCCGTTCTTTATTGGTTTGGCCATGTGCAAACATCCTTACTATGTTTCATTCCTACCCAGAGCTTAGCAAAAATAATTTTATCAAGGACAACTCTTAATTCCCAAAATCCCGCAGTTAACATAGCATACTAGCAGATGGATTTGATGAGCTGTAAACATAAAGTGTAACTCTGCCAAGTTCAGTAGACACCAAAATGACCAACAGCCAAAGAAGTCCCATCTCCCTTTCCCATGGAAAAATAGGCCAAGAATTTGCCACCAAGTGTGCCATCCTGTTCAGATACCTCAGAGAATGGAGACAAGAACATAAAGCTGTTTTGGGTCACTGTGGAGGTATGCTGTTTAAATGATACATGCATCCTAAAAGGCCTGAAGCCATGTTAAAGCCACACAGTCCTAAGGACTGGAGTGCAGCTTTGACACAGCTTCTGGCCTCTTATGATGCATGTGCCATTTAAACAGCATACCTCCAAAGTGACCTGCTTCAGCTTTATTTTGGTCCATCTGTTTGGGCCCCTAATCTTCAGTTGCCCCAGTTTTACAGGGACAATCATGATTAATCCTTCAGCTGCTTTAAAATGTCCCACTTTCTCTTTCTTCCTCTCATTTTCTCCCTTTGTCCTCAACTTATTTCTGAGTTCAGTGTTCTGCACAAAATGTAGTTTGCACTCAACTAACTCCGCAGAGGGGAGAGAGGATAGGAGGGACAGAATCTTGCCTTTCCCAGTGGGCTCAAGCAAAAGCAAAATGTTGCATTCTCTCCTAGCTTCTTTATTAATATCTGTTGCCATCTTGATAACACTCTGATGTTGCTTGGCCATATGAAGTCGAAGGCTTTCATGGCCAGTATCCATAGTTTTTTTGTGGAGCTTTCGGGCTATGTGGCCATGTTCTAGAAGAGTTCCTTTCTGACGTTTCGCCAGCATCTGTGGCTGGCATCTTCAGAGAATGATAGCCTGGAAAAGGATTGGATATATATATCCTATGTGACCCTGGGAAGGAAGGGGTAATTTGCAAATGTATTGTTCTGTTGCTAATGGCAGTCCTCAGGGTGGGAGGATATGCAAACAAGGATTAATGTCTGCTAATTGGTGCTCATGCTGGGAATCCCCTGGCTTTAGGCTGTTTCTCATTTGCATAGGTTGAGTCTTGACCTTGCTGTTCTTCAAGACTGGTAGCCAAGCCTTGTTTACCCACAGGGTTTCCTCTTTCCTGTTGAAGTTGTCCAGGTGTTTATGGATTTCAATGGCTTCCCTGTGCATTCTGACATGGTAGGTGTTGGCATGGTCCAGAATTTCAGTGCTTTCAAACATCATTTTATGCCCAGGATGGTTTATAGCATGTTCTGCTACTGATGATTTTTCTGGTTGACCCAGTCTGCAGTTTCTCTCATGTTCCTTGATTCTTGCTTGCACACTGCGTTTGGTGGTCCCTATGTAGACCTGTCTGCAGCTGCATGGAATGCGGTAGACTCCTGCACCCTCTCACAGCCACAGGAGTCTGGGTCAACCGGAAAAATCAACAGTAGCAGAACATGCTATAAACCATCCTGGGCATAAAATGCTGTGTGAAGGCACTGAAATATCAGAAGCACCAAATGGGTTGCTTAAATGTGTTTGATGAGGCACCTGATCCAGCTGTGCTTGTATGTGTGGTCCTTTTGTGTCACAAAGAGAAAGGGCAATAGCTTTGTGCAGAGACATGTTGTGCAAATAGGGTAAACCTGTACAGGAAAACAAAAAATAAATCCTCATGTTCACACATTGAAGTAAGAGGGATTGACCCATTCTAAGCAGTCCATCTCACTGAGAATGAGAAATGGAGTTGGCAAGTGAGAAAGTGGCTGCCTGAATGTGGTATCTGTGGAATCATTGGATGGGTACTTTGTGCTTGATCAGCAATTTCACATACCTGAATTGCTTTCTCATTTGAACAAGGGTCAGACTATCATGTTAATGATTAATGAGATGCAACAAGTCACAGTTTTACAGCTCTTTAAGAAGAGTGTCTCTTGCAAACAAGACATTACCAAGTAATGTATTACTACAGTTTTTAAGCATGCAATAGGTGATTGGAAAATGTTAGGGATGTAATTCTTCACTAAGTTCTTCTTGAAGTAGCAATGAATAGCTTCAGCAATTTTCCTCCTACTCTAAGAAAGTCATAAAAACCCATGCAGTTTTTGAAGGCTCTTAACAATTTGGGACTTATTCTGTACAACATGTGTATATGCTTGTTTGGTATATGCCTTTTCTGCATGTAAAATAATATAAATAAATAACACAGAAATGTTAATTCCTGCAGAGAAAATGTTGCTTTCTGCACAGAAAAACAGCCTTCATTTGGGGACTTGGTTTCTGTAAAATTCATATGTGGGGTATGTTTGTTTCGTGCAGCACACAGCATTTTATGTGAAGGAAAATAGCATTTTAGTGTAGAAAAATTAATTCATTAGGAGAAAATGCTAGCTTATCTATACAGAAAATTATACACAGCAAATCCCCTAGATGGACTGCTAAAAATGTTAAAAACCTTGCAAAAAACCCAAAACTGATCAGAAATCCAGATCTGATACAAAAAAGGTACTTTTGATACCAAACAGGTGCAGAGGAAAGGCTAAAATATGTTTCAGAGAGGAACTGCTACACTTGGCTGTTTCCAGAAAGGAGAATTCAAATTTGTTTAAAACCAGAAAATATGGAGGTTCCTGAGAAATCTGGAAAGGTCAACTGCTGCAAGGGCCCCTTTGGGGGGACAACACTTGTAACACCAGAGCTCCACTAGAGTAAATTGAGATCTAGATACCAACAAGTAGGTCCCGCTTATTTAATACTTTCACTTTTTTTGTAGTGAACAGCTTGCTTTACTTCATAAAAGTTCTACATATCTGGGGGTACAGGGTGTGCATGTTAGAGGCTTACTACCAGCTTCATATGCCACAATGTTTTCCACACAGGGTTTAAGGCTAACACCCTAAATGCTCAAAACTATGACGCATCAAGTACAGTGGGATACCGCTCCCCTTCCATTTCTTTGAACAGCCAGGTTCTTACAGGTTTAAAATAATGCTGCAAGGATAAGAAACTGCATTTGGACTATCCTCCTGATAGCTTTTTCTCATACAAAGTCAGACAACAGGTAAAATAAGGACTAGTAAAGCCTAGGTGTGGCGTGTGCATGATGCAGGCAGTGTGAAACCCTTGTTCAAATAAGCAAGGCCTTTTGCATGTGAAGACCTAGAAGAAAGCAGAAAAAAAAAATCAGAGGCCCCCTCCCCCCTCAAGAATGGGGAAAAATGGATGATGCATTTTTTTTTAAAAAAAAATATGAATGAAATATTTAAGAAAATGAGTTAATACATTTACTCCCCCCATTATTCCTAAAAATTATGCTATAGGTAAATCATTATTTCAGACAATGTATAGTAATTACAGAATTATAATTCCTCATCTTGCTTTCCTTTTCTGAATTATTTTTATGGCAATGAGTGTTTTATGTCTGCTTTATGTCCTTGGAGATTACAGCAAATATTTTTGTTTGTTTTGTTTTACTAATGTTCCTCTCTCTTTTTGCCCTTTTCTCAAAAATGGAAAAAACAAACAAACAGGTAGTTCAGGTATTCCTTATGCTTCAGCTCAATTTATAACAATAATATTTTGAAAAGCAAATTCAATTTCTAATTATTTTTGGAATAAATTGTACCGTTGACATATCAAACTTTCATTCCAAGCAAAATTTTATGTAATACATTCAGTTTTCCTAAATGAGGTAAGGCCCTATAAAGTCTAGCACTTTGTGCCAGCCTGTGGGCAGAGTTAGGGCACAGTGTCTGCATGCTGGACATCCTAATTCTACCCCTAGGGCACCATTTGGCGCATTCCAGTCTATACAGTGTGCACCATCATGGTGTGACTCTGATACTGCATCTACATGATGCAGCGCCGAAGGGGCATCACAAAGCCATGCCACCATGGCTATGGCAGCCCTTGGAGAGCGAAAAAAGGAGCTGTCTTTTGCCACTCCTTTTTGCACTCTCTGGAGGCCAGATAGGGGCCACGGCTGCAATCCAGCCAGTAAAGTAGCGGCTGCATGTAGCCCATCTGTAAGTTCTAAAGTGATATTTTCCCAGTTTTTATGAAAATGCCCATTTTCGTTTGAAAACCTTCCCAAGGGAAACCCAGCTTATTTTCATGGCTTCAAAATCTCCAGCTCTGCCCATACTATTTCCTGATAGCTACTATATGGGGGAGTGGGACACAAAATTGCTGGGGGTTTTTGTGTGTTTATCTGTGTGTAGTAACCAAAGAGATCTTGCACAAACAAATAGCTACTTTTGTTCTTTGTGCATGATCACTATTTTCACATAGAAAACAGTAATATTGCACAACACACACACATGCCATATGCACATCTCATATGCACAACCATCCATAATTCTCAAGCAATTCCCAATATGTATTTTTGCACAGAACAATTTCCTGAAATAATTCAGGATATGTGAAAACCAGGTGAGAACTGCATGGAATAATAGTTTTCTACACACTGGTTAGAAAACTATGGAAATCATTCATTCTCACTTGTGGACAGTCCTATCAGGCAGTAATGAGTTAAATGGGTCTGATTTCAGTATAGGGCAACTTTTGTATTTCTCATAGTAACTTCTACTATGCACATGCAATTTCCCTCAATATAGATCGGATTTTGTGCATTGTAAGATTATTGTTAATAACAACAAACGTATTGTTACTTTTAAAAAAGTAAAGCAGATTTTTAAAAACAAACTAGAAACAGATTACAATTAAAGGAACACTCATGCCTATCAGAAACTCATACTGTACTTAAATCTTTCAGTGAAACATTGCAAGATAATTAGGCTGATTGTATCCCATAAAAAGTACGAAAAGATACAGCTTAAGCTGAATTTTTTTTTATAACTCCTCCCATTGCAACTCATAAGTGACACAGTTACAGCTAACAATCTCTATTACCAATCACCGATTGGCAGAAAAACAGAGTAGACTGCATCTTCTCCATTGAAGAAGCTGTCATTTTCTTGAGTCACATTCAGCGATGAGGATCTCAGAGCCAGTTCTGGACATGGATATGACAAATTACACTGAAGGAGTCTTAGATCCAAGTTATACTAGTTTGGAGTTTGAAAGCATGCAGGTCTTGTATAATGGCAGTGGTGAGTTTGAATCTTTTCAGACATGAAAATCTAAGCTTGCAAGTAGACAAGAAAGATTAAGAAAATGACACTTGTAAAGGGTTAGCCAAAAGTTTCACTGTAGTTTTGTTTTGAAAACTGTATCTCTAGTTTTCACTCTCTTTCTTTACATATCACTGATAACTGTGTTAATAAAATTATAACCTCTTGAATATAGAAAAGGTTATAGGCTAGAAGGTGACCATAGATCTTTTACTGTTCTGTCAACTTTGACAGCTAGTTCAGTTTAAACCACCCCAAATGGTAGTGAATGTGTGACAGCTCTGCTTCATTTTCGGTGGCTAAAATATGAAAGAAACAAGAACTTACTTCTTTTGAGCAGGAAAAATATCTGGTACAAAATACTAACACATGCAGTATCTATGAAGGCATAATAATAATAATAATAATAATAATAACAACAACAACAACAACAACAACGGATATATTGAAATTTATTTAGTACAAGAATCAGAAAACTTAACCCAAGAATTTAAAAATGAAATGTTAGATGTTGTATAAAAGCAATTATGGATAGTCTGATCTAATTAATGTATTTAATTAATGTGATATCTTTAGCATGTCTTTGGATAATACCTCTGTGACAGACTATTTTGAAAAAAGATATATAATTAAAAAAGATACTGCACAGAAAATCAACTGCCGGGTCTAAGTAACATAACGGTATTATAGGCATGCCAATGGTCAACTAATCAAAAGAATAAAAATATTCTTTCTGCATTTATTTTATTTAGTGTAGTGAACAAGTAACTTCCATTGACAGGTTAGAAATGAGGAATATTTTTGAAGATGATATTTGAAATGACAGCTAAGATGCAAACATGCAGAGGGAAAAATAATTAACTATATAGAAAAGCATCTGATGGTTTTTTTGTGCAGCTGATATGTTTAATATGTGATAATATTTCCACTATAAGCACCGGTAGGCAAACTAAAGTGAGTTGTTAATCACAAGAAGTCCTTACAAGCTAATGTTTAGCAGAGAAAACATCTTGCTATTTGATTAGAGTAACTTTTTAACTTTGGTCAGGTGGGAATTGTCTATGTGGAACATTGTTGTTCCTATGTAAGACAGTCTGATATGAAGCAAACAATATTGAATTTTCTCTCTCATACCACACCATAGGGCAACAGGCAAGCTTATGGGATGCAAACAGGTTATAATAGACTACATACAAAAGTATCCTGTCACGGCTTTCTCTTGGTTTCACTACCTTCACATACACATTTGGTGAGGATACAAGAAACATATAGCAGACCCTTCCCTTATGCAGGGGATCTATTCCAGACCCCCACCCCCAATGTAAGGGAAAAGGCATGTGTACTTGCACCCCTTTGAAAATAATGGGGCATGAGCTCTTCGTGTGTTGTGGTGTGTGCAGTGTGAGCATGCGTGCTACTGCTTTTTCCCCCACATAGCTTCCACGTAGGCACCCCTGCATATGGTGCACTGTACATTTTTATGGCTGTTCCTGGGACAGAGGAACTCCCTTCTATGAGAGGTCCAGTTGGCACCCTCCCTGCCCTCTTTCTGCCAGCATGTGAAGACTATTTTACTCAAGCAGAACTTGAGATCTGAATGACATAGCAATAGTGTGCATGAAGGAGTATTCTGTCCTGTGTTATCTTTTATTAGTAATTATGTTTAAACTGTTTTAAACAATTTTTTTAAAAAAAATAATACTGTTTTTAATTCTTTTTTTAAAAAAAAAAGTTTTGTAAAATAATATTTTCCAACTTATTCATCTTTTAAATTACTGGAAGCTGCCTTCTATCCCACCCCAGGAGAAAGGACAGGGGTATGAATTCAATAAATAAATAGATATAAATAAATAGTTCTAAGTTACTCAGCTATGCCTTCTTTTGGAAGAGATCGATTGGAGGGCTCAGAAGGAATGGCCAAGGAAAGCTGCTACCACTGCTCCTACATATTGTTTCCACTCTCAGTCTTATGCTGAAGTGGGAATCATGCGGTCCTTTGGGTCTTGTCAAATTGCTTATATTGACTAGGGTGATGGGAGATGCACTTCAGCAGCATCTGGAGGGCTACATGATTCTGTCCACTGCTCTGATGGTACAGTACCTTCTGTGCTTTATCAAATATGAAATTCTACCTTTTTTAGAAAAAAAAAGGAAAAAGTCTTGTGTCATCTTTAACACTAGTAAATTATTTTCTGCATAAGCTTTTGTGAGCCACAGCTCACTTCTTCAGATGTTGTAGCATATCCTGAAAGCTGTTGCTGAAATAAACTTGTTAATTTTGAAAGTACAGCAAGACTACTTTTTCATTCCCCCTTTATAATGGAGCAAGGTAACATAGCTCCTCTTTCAAAATTACTAGCTTTTGTGTGTATTTCAAGAACAAGGAATATAGTAATTTTAGGGGTACAATTGTGCAGGAAGCGTAAACTGATATTATTCCATATCCTCTAAAGAAGGACTGGACTTTTAGTCTCAATGTAGCTGAAAATGTCGAGTCACTTATTTGGCAAATAATAAAACTTCCTGTATAAGGTAGAAGGCTGGTATTTATTTATTTTACCGATAGCCTGCCTTTCTCCCAATGTGGGACCGTTCACAATATCTTTACATCAATATGCGAAAATACTGGTACCTCTTCATTCATTGTTGGCCCAATCCTTAAGGACTCAGTCAGCAGTGAATAAGATATGCTCAGGCCCAGATAATGTAATATTTTAGAAGACAATGGCACTCCTTTGAATATGTCTATAATACTAATAGAAAGGACAGTGCAAATTGAAATCACAGTATTTTATGTTTGCATGTATACCACTGCGTAGGTGAGGCATTTCCTGTCACCTGCTTGTAGTTCCATTTACAGTTTAAGAAACCTGGCATAATCAAATTTGAATAAAATTATAGCTATTTCTGAACCAACTAATTTACACTATATTTCAAATAATTGTGCAGCTGTTAAGGATATTTTTGACTTATGAGAACAACGCTATCTATTTAAGAATCTGTTATATTTTGTGTGTGTGTGTTTCCTTATTTTTAACCAGTTGTGTAAAAGTTGAAAATTATTGTTTATGGTTTATTTGGAGAATTTGGTTTGTACTGATACCCTTCAAAATTCGAGTCCCTACATTGTAGCTTATTAGCTGGTGCATAACTCTTGCACTGCTAAGTCCCTGTCCCTGAGTAAACTGAATATCTTTGCAACAACCAATCACAAAATGAACCCCCCCCACACACAAAATGTATGAGGAAAAACAGTAAGTGAATCTTGCAGTTGTATGCACACCAAGGTTATAATACTTAGAAAGGGATTAAAATCATTGGAGTCTCAGACCTGGGTTTGTTGATCTACAAAAGTTTCTTCTATGTTCAGAATCTTATACAAATAGCTACCAAGCAACCAAACATCTGAATCACCCAGCAGCCAGGTAAAGTGATACACTTGTCCCTCTATATTTGCTGGCTTTAGGGGTACAGGAGCCCCATGAATGTGGCAAAAATGCAAATAACAAAAACACTATGTTTTTACCTAAGAGAACACCTTTCTAGGAATCTCTAGGTTCTCCAGTACAATTCTGTGGTCAACATCTGCCAGACATTGGCCATAGAACTGCGCTGGAGGAGCTACAAATGTCCAGTGGAGTGTTCTCTCTAGCAATCTCGAAGTCCTTCAATGTGACTTTCAGTTAAAGTTGACCATAGAGTTGCACTCGAGGACCAAGATATTCCTAAAAAGAACATATTAATAAAATCTGCAAAAGTCAAGTCACAAATGTGGAGGACAAATATACTGTGTACTCCCATCAGAGAGATAACAGACTGTGGCTAAAATCCTGTTGGTTAATCCTAAGTAAAATAGATCCATTGAATCAAGTTGCTGAATGATGAGTTAATACATAGGTAAATCAAATTGTTTTTAGTGTAGTCACAATATGATTTTAGCTTGTGTTTGTTTCTCTTGTGCCTGTCATTTTTCTTTGGAATCCAGATGCTAACTCCAACCAGTGATGACTAGTGCAATCTAAACTGATCTTACCTTTTAAACAGGGAGACCATTGTCTGTTTCTCCACTGAAGTCATATGGATGTGAAGCCCTATTGCCTCCTTACATAGAATCCCCAGTCACTGTCGAGTCACTTGAAAATTTATGTACAGTGATTTTGCAAGCATCCCAAAGAATGTAGCCTTATGGCAGCATCTCTCAATTATTTAAGCTAACAAGGATATTTAAGCAGTTAGAGACATATGTGAAGCTGGGCAATTGTATTAGTGCTGTAACTTCTATTATAAGTCTTGGGGGTTAGCAAAACAAAAAAAGGCATTTATTGTTATGAGCATCATAAATTCTGACAAGTAGGCATGATAGGTTTATTGGAGGTAATTAGGCATGCTGTGTTTTCTGCCATCTTTAACAGGGAAATGCTAATTAAAAGAGAAGGCAAGTACAATTTCCAGAATGGGGTAATTTAGTTGCAAGGTTGAATTCCCCCCAAGCTTTATTCCTAATTATGCACCTTGTTCTTCTCCCTCCTCAGATAGTTGCTCAGCAGAGCCACTCAATATGAACACTGCAGACAGTGGAGTTGTCAGCCTTTGTGCAATATGTGGAGACAGAGCAACTGGCAAACATTACGGTGCTTCCAGTTGTGATGGATGCAAGGGGTTCTTCCGACGCAGCATACGAAAGAATCATGTTTACACCTGCAGGTATAAAAACCATCAAATTTAAAGAATGAAAAAGTATTTTCCCCAGTATTTCTATCCTGTGCTTTTTTGTAAACCCTACCAAGAGTTCTAGAGTAGGGACACAGAGGAATTTTGTTCAGTTCACATTCCAACATGAAATTTCTTAATTTTTCATTTTCAGGTCACAACCTTATCTGAAACAGTGTTATCCTTTGAAATTTGCACTTCATTAAAGATGATTATATGCAAAGTTTTTTTTTAAAAAAATCCTGAAATAAAAAAAAATCTTATGTCAGGTGATCATTTTCTCAATGGGGTGTCTTGATGTGTGGAGATACCCTTTCTTATTGAGGATAAGAAAATGGATGAGTATCTTTCGCATTCAGTCATAGTGAATTAGCTTAGTATGCTGAAGTCATCGTATCTGGTTGCTGGCATCTTCAATTAATATGTCCATACAGCTGGTGATGTAAAGAAAACCATGAAGCTAGTAAGAGTTGACAGTGCTGAGCAAGGTGGACAAAGTGTCTGCCCTGTTTTAAGACTGTTTACTATTTCCTAGATATCCGAGTATGAACTGGACTTTTTACTTGCATATTTAGTCAATTAAACTTTAATGTTGCACCTTCTCTTGTTTCATGTGGAGTACCCACATTTTAAATTTTAAAATCATCACAGGCATTCATACTTTATCCTTCTTAAATGGAAACCTATTACAAAATGGTTGTTTAATTAAAATCTTTATATTCCACCATTTCTTCACAGAGCCTTTCAAGGCAACTTACATAACAATACACTATGTATAAAAAGTGAATACTTCAATTACAGAACAGGAAGCAATATTAACCAAAACTTTAGTGATAAAGATAAACATCAATGAAAGAGCAAGGCCAAAGTAAATGCAGTTCAAAGACTTCAAAGCCTTCTGAAACAGCCATGTCTTTTTCTGCCAGATAAAATGTTCCCAAATTTGCCTAAAATTATAAAGGCCAAGATTCCATTTTAACAAGCTCCACTGGCATACTTCCACAGGAATATGGTCTCCTAAAACCATATTGGGCATGGGCAGTTTCTTCTGTGGGATTCATGTCACAACCTGTGAGTCATCTTGGTTTGGGAATGTGTAGCTGTACCAGGTTGCCAGACTAGTAGGCAAAGCTGTTGTCTTACCAGCTGAATGAAGGAAAGCACCCCCCTAAAGAGATGTTGGTATCAATGTGTCGCATCCCTAATATGTCCTCTTGGGATTAGACTTCACCTTTTCTTATCTCACTCAGTCCTTTATAGCTGACAGAATTATTTCAGAATGTTGGTTGCCACCATATTTTCAGATGTCAATACTGTCAAATTGGGTATTAACCAGTGATGTAGATTTGACAATAAATGGTGCATTTTCTCAACTCGACTCACAACTTGTATATATTTTTAGCAACTGACTTGCTGGCCTAAATTATTCCAGAAAAAACAATTCTTCCAGAAAATGCAGTGGGCTTGAGGTGGGGGGTTGAGATCTGCTCAGCAGCCTGTCCCTGGTGCACATTGGAGGAGCCTTTTGGAAAAACTGTAGATGGATCCTTTCACCTGAAGCCTGTTGCCTAACACGTTTGCTGTTCCCCTCTGATATTTTTAACCTAATTTTGCTTGATTTTATAGTTATTGAAACTCCATTCCCCCATCCCCCCCACATCCTCCTTATGTTTTGTTAACGTTGGCTACCAGACTTGAGACTCAATTTGAGACTTGAAGGCAGAGACTTGTGATTTGACTTGAGACTCAGAGGAAAAGACCTGAATACATCACTTGTATTGATTACTATGCACCTCAAATCTCTGGTAGATTTGCCCTGCAGAAAACAGTAAACAGAACGAAGGGCTAGAGAGAATGATGTAGATCCTCATACTCTAGGAGTCAGCAAAGAACAATCTTTGTGCTTCATGCAGCACCCTCCACCCACTGTGGGGAGTATTATCCCCCAGAGCCCTCTGCCCTCCTGGTCATATCTGGTTTTGAAAAAAAGGCCCCTGTACCTAAAATGAGTCACAAGCTAAATTCAAATGATTCCTGAGCCCCCTAGAGGATATATGGAGGGTTCCAATTATTATTGTTATTATTATTCAGTTAAAAAGGGCTGACTGCAAAGGGTGGCAGCAGTCAGGAAGGGATGTGTGACCCTCTGGAACTTCCCCATCCCTGCCATAGTCTGTATTCCAGGAGTACAAATCATGCAATACTCCATACGTTGTTGGACTGCATTCCCAACATTTCTCACTATTGCCAATGTTGGCTAGGGTGCATGGGAGTTAGAACCCAACATCTGGAGGGATTCATGGTCTCAATCCCTGCTATAGGCCGGGGGGGGGGGACATTTGTAGGAGTTTCAGGACAACTCTTGGATTGGATTCTCCTTCTGGCAAGACCACTTAAGCTTTCTGCCTGTTTAGCAGCCTACCATGAACAGTGATGGGAAATAAATGTAGTGGTGAGGAGCCGAGTTCCAATATTCAGGTCTCAGTTCTCTTCACCTTTGCAACATTGTTGACTACAGAGAAAGATTCCTTGCTGACTGGTCATTGATGGTAGAAGACACATTACACAGAACTGCTTTCTGTGTCAGGCATTTACAAATCTGAACCAAAGTATTTCATTTGGAAATGACAAGAAATGTAGATTTTGATAATCATTGTTCTGGAAGAAACATTTGCTTTCTGCCTTCTCACTGCCTTGCTGTCCCTTGTTTTATTTTTACTTCCCATATCTCTGATATATATATATATATATATATATTCTCAAGTACTACTAGATCTGTGCTACAAGGTGCCCTCTGGCATTTTCTTTTATCTGCTTCTCATTTCTCAAGAAGGTTGCCTAAGACTGCTACCAAGGTTAAAAGGTACTCTCCCTCCTGCTATTACTATCACTTGACTTTGGTCTCTCTTTCAAGAGATTCTTCTGTTATCTTGAGACTTTCTGGCCAAATTTATCTATATCTATATATGTTAATATTGAAGTTGTGGGAACAGTAGCATGCCACACTGTATGCTGGCTTTCAACCATTCTGGATGATATCTAAAGTGGTATAGCTGTCTGATTGTATCAGACTATTTAAAATGCAGTAGCTCACACCATTGTAGAACCATAGCCAAAACAGTCTAACCAGAGGTTTTAAATATTACTTTTTAAGGCTATTTATTCTATGTTTTAGTTAAATTTATATCCCACCTTTCGCTCAGTATGGACACAATGTGGCATAAAAATTTGAGTTAAGACAAAAATACAATTAAAACAATAGATATTAGAAATATTTTTAAGAACATAGTCTTATTAAAATTTTAATTTAAAACAGTTTCAAACAGACCATTAAATTGTAAAAAATAATGTTAGAAATACAAGACACTCGAATTAAAAGACCTCCCCAGGGGAAGAAGACTTCAAGAAGGTTCTATCCCATGCCCTGTGATGATGTTAGGACCAAAAAAGTGAAAACTGCCCCCCCCCCGGCAAGGATTTTAAAACTCAGGCCAGCTCATATTGGGAGAAGCAGGCTTTCAGACTGTCTGGCTGACAATTCCCAGAATTCCCCAAGTGACTATGTCCATGGTACCCAAATGGTGCTATCCAGAAGGGGCATTGACCTGGTGCGTGAGCATGCCAATGATGCCCCTTCTAGGAAGCTGCTCAGGGCAGCTTCTTTTAGGGAGCGGGTCAGTGCTGCAGCATCTGGCTGCTGCAGCACTGACCCAGGGCAGGAAGGGGCAGCTTCCAGCTGCCTATTTGTACTGCCCCATAGTTACTACTCTCCAGATTTAATTACTAGTACCGGGAGCTTTAATTTAATTTATGCTGTTTTGCCTGGGGGCGGTGGTGTAGGACTCAACACTAGCATGCAGCTTTCTCCAAGTTGTTATTTGGGTTTCCTCATTCATATAAGAGTGATTAATAAACATAAATTATTAAATGAATGAGCAAAATACATTGGCTTTTGCCTTCATAATAAAGCTGAACTGCAGAAATTCATATGTATATGTTATTGCTGTTGTGTGCCTTCAAGTCATTTTCAACTTATGGAAACCCTAAGGAGAACCTGTTGTGGGGTTTCGTAGTAAGATTTGTTCAGAGGGGGTTTGCTTTTGCCTTCCTCTGAGGCTGAGAGAATGTGACTTGCCCAAGATCATCCATGGGTTTCCATGGCTGAGCAGGGGTTTGAATCTTGGGAGTTTATCACACAGCCCCTGAGGAACGGCAGGAAGGGAATGGGCATATCACACATTTTGCAGCATGGGAGAACTCCACCAATGCTGTGGGAGGTCCCCAATCCATTCCACAATCTTCACACAAGAGGCAATTTTCAAGAACTGTTCAGAATCGTTCTTGAAAATCACTTCCTGTGGGATGGTTGGAGAACAGACTGGGGACTTCCGACAGCATCAGCGGCGTTCTCCCATGCGGTAAAATGGGTGATATCCCTGTTCTATTAACTTCCTGCCTGCTTCTGGCCCATTCTCCCGTGCAATAAGCTCCATTGTCTCCTGGATTTGTGGTCCAATGCTCAAACCACACTGGCACCATATGTATACATATATGTATGTGTGTGTGTTTATGTGTGTATAAAATATAGCAATATATTGCAAGTCTCATATGTTGTGTGTGTGTGTGTGTGCGTGCGCGTGTATAAAAGTATTGCTATATATTTCTATTTTATATTTTACACACAAATACACACACACAAACACACACACACATAGGGGGAGAAGGTGGCTTAGTGGTTAAGATGCCAATTCTGACGACTGGAAGATCAGAAGTTTGGTAATTCGAGGCTCAATTGCTACATGATGGGGAAATCTCCTGTAACTAGTTCCAGCTTCTACCAGTGTAGCTGTTCGAAAGCATGCAAATGCAAATAGATAAAAATGTATGACTTCAGTGGAAAGGTAACAGTGTTCAGAACAGTCTTGCTGGCCATATGACCACCAGAGCAGTCCTCAGATAATGCTGGCTCTTTGGCTTGGTCACAGAGATGAGCACTGCTCCTTACAGTCGGTTACTACTAGACATTCATGCCAAGAGACTACCTTTACCTTTACCTTTATATATGTATGTATATAAATGAATTGCTATAAATCCAGCAGTTATGCAAAGTCTCCTTATGCAAAGACAGTATGCCCCCTAATTCCAGATTGAAGGGGCCAAGAGTAGGAGCAAAGATTGAATGGTAGAGTTTTGTTTTTATGCCTTAGAAGCTAAGAGTTGAATTAGGGAAACTTACCATTGGCTGTGCTGGCAGAGGATCAAGTGGCCTGTAGTCCAATACACTGATAGAGTACCAGGTTGGCAAAGGCTGGGCTAAACCTTTGTCCTGATCCAGCCAGGCTCTTTTCTTTAGGGGCTGTTCAGACTGGCAGGAAAGGCTGGCCTGGGGGCAGAGTGAGGACATTGAGTCCACATGATGCATACCCTGACTCGATTCACAGGCCGGCGTAATGCTGTGCACTGCTCCATGGCGTGCAGCATCACAGTACTCCTCTGGTTCTGTGTCTATATTATGCAGTGCCAAAGAAGTGAGGAAAAACCATATGCCAGCAGCTATAACGCCCTTTCCAGTCTGCAAAAAGGAGCCTCTTTTTGCAGCTCCTTTTTGTGCATTGGAAAGCAGAGATCAGGGCTGCTGCATGTAGTTGCTGCAGCCTCGATCCAGCGCTAGAAGGGGGCAGTCAGTTGAACCTATTAATTTCATAGTCATCATCTATGCACCAGCAGGAGATGAAGCTGCAAAAGGGGTCACTCTAAACATCTTCTAGAGTGAGAGGAAATTGTACATGCTTTGCTTTTCACAAGATGATGAATAACCTAATGGGACTTTATTTGCCCATCACAAGGCATTGTTTCCTTTAGAAGAATGGCAGAGAGAAATGTTTCAGGACTGATTAAAGAAAAAGGAGCAGGGAAGGTTGATACTTGGAGACATTGTTTTGACAGTGCCCATTAATTGTTTCACCCATGCTAATCAGGATCCTCCTGTACTTGCACTCTAATATATTTATCCTTGATTCTGTCCAACAGATTTAGCCGGCAGTGTATTGTTGATAAGGACAAGAGAAATCAATGCAGATACTGTCGTTTAAAAAAGTGTTTTCGTGCTGGGATGAAGAAGGAAGGTAACTTTTTTTCTAACCTCCTGTTCAAAGAAAAAAAAAACACTTTATATCAATTAGAAGGATATAAAATCTATAAGCAAATAAATAATGAATCTGGAGTACAGTACTTACTGAGAAAGCATTTTTTTATCCTCAAAACAGAAATAAAAATATGTCTCTAATAGGACCTTAGCTCACAGTGTAATTTTTTGCTAATGCTAAGATTTGGCATGGGCTCATTTTAAAACAAAACATAACATGCATTCTTTAATAGTCCTGTATAGAAGGTTGCAAGGAGCATACAACTTACTTGCTACAACAGCTGCACTAGCTGCTGGTCTGCTTCTTGAAATAATTCTATATGCTGGTTATTAACTAAAAGGCCAATATAGCTCAGGTCTAGACTGACAAACTGCATCTCCCCATATCAACTGTATGGGCCCTGAAATTCTCAGGAGATACCCTATTATCAGTTGCATGCAAGAATAGAGTAAGAAAAGATTTATCTCCCTATGGAAATGAAGTTTTAAAGGAAAATTTTGGCAGTGATTCATGGGTTCAATAAAATCACTTCCAACTGTACCCAAAGAGACTATGGTCCAAAACGCACTGCAGAAATTATCTAGTTTGAGACCAATTTAAGTGCCCTGGTTCAGTGCTAGGGAATTCTGGGAACTGTAGCTTTGTGAGACATTTAGCATTCTCTGTCAGATAGCTCTGGTGCCACAAAAAACTACTATTCCCAGGATTCCCTAGCACTGATCCATGGAAGTTAAAGTGGTATTATTTCTGCAATGTATTTTCTCATTTTGGGGAAGAAGAAAAAAAAACACAGGGGAAAGGGACATATGACCTTTGATGTCAATCCTCTTTGTATATAAGCACATTTAATGTTTAGTGTATGTTGAATTCAGGAGTCTTGTGGATAAATGGAAGAACCTTAGTTGGGAAATGAATTTTTTTTTTAAAAAAAAAACCCTAATTGATCCTGGATTCTATGTGCAAATGTTTGTATAACCAATTAAAATAAAAAAGATAGTCCATTGGACTAGGACTAGGAAGAATAAGAGCTATCTTGATCTTTTCAAATTTTTGCATGTTGCCCTTTGAAACATTCAAAGAAAGAAAAGTGTCAACTCAATTTCTGTCTGTTAAAATAGTAAGTCATAATGCTGTTTATTTGCCCAATGTGGGCACATGCAAAAGAAACAGAAAATCAATATTTTGTACTCAATATCTTAAATAAGCTCGTGTTTCTGACCCAGATTTCCATGTCTCTAAATCCATAAAGGAGATCCCAAAGATTCTCCCATTTATCACTTTAATATACTGTTGTTTGCACTATGATTTCCGTGCCAATAATATATGATTTATGTATATAAACAGATCACCGGCTGCATCCTTACTGCAGAAATAATCCAGTCTGACACCACCTTAACTGCAATGGCTCAGTGCTATGGAATACTGGGATTTGTTGTGGCACCAGAGCTCTCTGACAGAGAAAACTAAATGCCTCACAAAAACTACAAATCCCAGAATTCTATAGCATTGAGTCATAGCAGTTCAAGTGAGGTCAGACTGGATTATTTCTGCTGTGCAGGTGCAGCCACAGTGAGATAGAGAGACAGAGAGAGAAGCTGGGATCTCGTGCTCCTAAGACTTGAATTGCAAGACCATCCTGATATTTTGTTGATATCTCAATTGCCATTTAGTAGTATATGTAGACTTTCTGGATATAATTAATTCCCTACTTTTAGGTTTCCAGAAAATCTTATACAGGCTAGCAGGATATTTCTCTTTTCTTTAACCTGTATCCCCTCCCAAACATTTGCAAACCTACTCCAACTGAAAGCTATTTTGAAACTACCAAGAATCATGGGGCTGGGTAGTAGATATTAGTCTGATGTAAGTGTGGCAGTGAATCTGCACCGAGTTCTAGCCAGTATTTTAAGGGAGCTATTCTGTTTGAGGAATAGCATCCAGGACATTGGATGGCTCTTTTAAACTTCAGGGGTTTTTGTTGTTGTTGTTGTTGTTGTTGTTGTTGTTTTAAACAAAGCAGATTTTGCAACCCACTGATATGGAATTCACAAGCTTCTGTTTTGACTACATGGCTGCTAATGAACAAAATCCCCTCAATGAGATTGTTTTTCTTTTGTGTTCTTTCTTAGTTTTCTTTTTCATTTACCTTTTATGCTAGAGATTATATTCTCATGATAGGTTTGTCTAGAGTGTTAAAAAGCTACAATTTTGAATTAAAAGTCCTGGGTAGTTATGGGAGTTGCAGTTGAAAAAGTAATATTTTTCAAGATCTGGGCTCACCATATATATCTGTGTGTCTGTTTAGAAAAAAAAGGCCATATTGAAAAACAAATTGTATTGTGTAGAAACAAAACAGTTCTTTCCAAGACACTTGGTGCTGTAGTTGCTTTAAATAACTTCTAATGCTATCCAGCCACTTATACTGGATGATCAAAGAAGTTAGATGGACATTTTTCTGGTATGATTTTATATTTAAAGATTTAACCACAGTTTGTTGTTTAGTTGCTGAGTTAAGGAATGAAAAAGATAGCATTTCCTCCAGTTAAAAAAGACTGGAGCATCATTCTTGATTCACGTCTACATGACCATTTATCACTTAGTGTTTATCACTGTACGGCATTTCTTATTATGACCTTAATAAAAGGCCCATCAGTGAATGTCCTTGGCTAAGAATCTAGTGCGCCTTCACCATAAAGTGTGTTCATTCTTCATATAAACTGCAGAACACTATATAGTGCACAGAACACATTTTTATTGAAGCATTGGTGCTGGCGCACCACTTCTCAGATGCAGATTGCTTCCCTAAAAAATAACAAACAGATCATTGGAAATACAACAGCTGCTCTTATAAAAGGTTATGAGGATCTGTGTAGACTGAGGAATATGTTGATCAGAACTGTGCTTTTCTATCCTTGATGTAACCTTGGACATGAAATAGGCTCAGGAAAGCTGATAGGTAGCTGCATTTATCTCTTTCATTTGTTGTATTAAAAGGGACACCTTATTGCTTCACCAGCCTTGTAGATCCACTATCCCATTCTCTTTTCAAAAGCTTGTAGGAGCATTTCTGTTTCAAGCTATCTGTTCAGCAACAGAACTTGTAAAAGTTAGTTTTGGGATTACAATGCCCAGAATCAACTCTTCCAAATTCTATTTAGAAGGCAGAACTTCTTACATCCTTAAAGGTTGCCATAGACTGAAAAATGGCAGGTCATATCTAGAGTTTCAAAGAGTGATGCTTTGATTCTTACTGAGCAGCTCCTTTCACTATTTCATAGCTGCTTTAGAAAGTTAGGGAACTCTGGCCCTGGAGCAAGAACTAAATCCTGAATACTGGTACTCACCCAAGACCCATGCACAAACAAACAAACAAAAACAATATTGTCATAGAGAAAGATAGAAGCACTTTTATGCCTCCATTTTCTGCATGATCATCAACTGAAATTTCATTGAAAGTAAATATCATTAAGTTCAGTGCTGCATTCTCCGGTACATGTGTATAAGAAGATTATCACATGGAAATGTACCATCACTAAATGTGGTTAAATTGTCAAAAAACCATGATGATGTGACCACCAGTCATGCTTGTTTCCTGTGATTAAATTGTCAGGGAGACATCCTGCTCCTCTCCCATCTTCAAAGTGTTTGCGCAGCAGCCATTTCTCCAATAATGAAAGTTTCTGTTATTGGAGAAATGGCTGCTACATGGACACTTTGATTACAGGAGAGGAGCGGGATGTCTCTCTGACGATTTAATCATGGGAAACAAGTGTGACTGGTGATCACATTGTCATGGTTTTCTGACGATTTAGCCACATTTAGTGACGGTAAGCCTTCATGTGATAATCTCCACTATATACAACGTTCCAATACATTCCTATGCAGTTTTAATTGAAATTGTCCATTATGCTCAATAAAACTTACACTCTGGTAAGTGTGCTTAGACTTGCAGTATAGACCATAGTCCCATACTGATTTACCTGGAAGTAATTACTGAACAGAAAGATTTACTACCGATTGAACATACTTTTGCACTGTATTGTTAATTTTTCTTCTTTCCCTCTAGCTTTTCCTTTTTTCCTTGTTCAATAGCCAGTGTGGATAATTTAGTCAACTGCCAACATTTTTTTTTACTCCAAATCTTTTATCAGGGAAATTCTTCTTCCCTTCCACTATTCTAAATGGATGCAAAACAAAATAGGACTCCCGTACCTTTAAAAGTAGTGCAAAAGAGGAGATTTCATTATCTATAACTTCTCCTTTTCTATATCATCTGAAATTCCTTCTCCTACACAGTCCTTAAAGGGGTAGAATCCCTCTTCTTATTTGCATGTGGACACAATAACCCTAAATTAAACCCGTGACACTCATTTGTTTTAATAAGTGTATATACCAGAGTATTTTATCAATACTGCTTATGGCTAACTTGTGCTGCAACCCCGCTTGGGTTTATTAATGTGAAGGCCAATGTAAAATCAATAAAGTCTACAAACAGATGTTTGTTTGGGTCCTTGATATTATCAGATAACCAATATTATATTTCAAAACATGGTAGATTATTTCAACTGATGCCCAGAAATTACCCATGCACTTTCAATGTATTTGTTAATAAGTGTTTGTTTGTTTGTTTTTTTAAAAATACTGGAGTTACTGCCCTAAATTTTTATGGCTAGTCCCAATTAGAGTAAACACATTGAATATATAAGAATCATCTATATGTTGATTCATCATTCAACAATTGATTGAATGGATTTACTTTAGCAGAGACTAATCAATAGGCTTCTAGTCTCTAGGTGCACTATAAAAACGGTGGGGAAGGATAGGTACTACTGAAAGTAGTCTTAAGCTTTTTGAGCATATGGAAGAATGGTGAACCAAGTTCATTTTTGACACATTAAACAAACTCTTGGGCTTAGGAATATGTCATTGTAATGATAATAATATGGAGAAACAGAATGTTTCCCAATTGGCAAAGAGGTCAGGCAGGGCTGCATTCTATCATTCTGTCACCCACACGTACACTGAAAATATCATATGAGGAGCACGTTTGGACTCAGAAGTAGAAGGAGTGGAGAAAGGAACATCAACAATCTAAGATATGGTGATGACACCATATTAATAGCAGAAAACATCATAGACTTGGATCAATGACTAAGGATGGTCAAGGAAGAAAATGCAAAAGCAGGCTTACTGCTAAACTTAAAGAAAACAAAAATAATAACCATAGAGAATCTACATAAATTCAGTTTAGATAATGAGGAAATCAAAATAGTTGAAGACTTCCCATACCTAGAATCAAACCTTGACCAGAATGGAAACTGAAGTCAAGAAATAAGAATACTAGGAATGGAAAGGGCAGCCATGAAAGAATTAGACAAGATCCTAAAGTGTAAAGATACACAACTGAGCACTAAAGTTAGAATAGTCCAAGCCATTTTATTCCCCATCACCCTGTATTGAAGCAAGAGCTGGACAGTGAAGAATTCCAACAAAAATAAAATAAACTTATTTGAGATGCTGTGGATACCATGGGCAGCCAAAAAGACAAAGAAATAAGTCCTAGAACATACCAAAACTGAACTCTCCCTGGAAACAAAGATGATGAAACTGAGACTGTCATACATTGGCCACATAATGGGAAGGCATGACTTATTAGAAAAGACTATAATACTAGGAAGGGTAGAGGGAAGCAGAAAGAGATGAAGACCACATGTGAGATAGATAAAGAGGTTACAGGGCTGAGCCTGCAGGACCTAGGCATAACGGTTAAGGATAGGGAGGCTTGGAGATGTCTCATTCACAAGGTCACCATGAGTCAAGGTTGACTCAAGGACAGTTAATAACAACAAATTATAATAATGCAAGTATATTTCAGTGGTTTGTTGGTCTAGGCATTCTTGATAAAACCAAATTTGATCTGGAAAAACCTAAGGTCTGTCCATGCTTGTTGTACAGCCTGTATACCAAATAACCTGTAGACTGCATAACATCACTAGACTCCAATGCAGGGGAGTCATGCAATGCCTTTCTTTCTTTCCCATTCATATGGACATAACTACAATGGGATATTATACAAGGTTGATATAACCCATGCCAAGCAACCCTCATCCCACCCACTATGGCTATAATGATGGATTTTAATTGGAGCTAGGAAGACCAAGCCCTTCTGGCATTGAGGTTGCATGTTGTTGGCGTCTGGATTTTACCTTGCTCAGTCACAGCAGCACTAAATTTTTAGAGGTCTCCATTGTTTTCTATTGGCAGGATAGCCGCCCCCCCCCCCCCAAAAAAGTTCAAAATAAATTTCCTTTGTGACAGTGGTCACTCTCCACTTATCTCTACAGTTAACACTTCTCACGTATTGTTCAGTCAATGTGGCACTTCATTGGCTAAGCACATTTAAAAGTGGTAGCAGGCTCTTTATCTATGAATGTATTGCACAGAAGAGTGTGTGAACATTTTGTCTTACATCTAGGGTTATAAGCATATCCTTTTATAATTATTTGAAAGCTGGTCATTTGAGAGAGCTAATGACTTCCTTTCCTCAGATAGTGGCATAAGGGCTGTAGTCCCCTTAGCTCATTGAGTACACTAATAAAATTTAGTGTTTTGTAAATAATGTTTGGTAGAGGTGAAAATGGAATTACTATACACATCACAATCTGACTTGTAGTCACATGGGGCCACTGGTACTGGCTTGCACATGGAGGCCCAGACACGACATTGAGTTGCCAGGTCACCAACATCTCATTCCTTGAGATTTCAGGGCCAACATCTGAGACAGGGTAGAAAGCAAGGACTAGAACTACTTCTGGGTCAGCTGGTTTTGGAAATAGGGAGGAGGAAAAACTCAGTGAACGGATGCAGAATCTGGTGATACCTATGACCTAATAATCAGAGACAAGGACTGCATTTTTAAAAAATGGTTGGCAGGTATTAAAATGTATTTATCAAATGCATTCTTTGCTGCCATTGCTGCTAGGTATTGCATCATATGCAGCACACAGGGTCTATGGAGAGTTTTTCGAGACACAAACCTTTACTGCTGGGACTTGTAGAAAGATGATGAATGATGATGCTGGCACCCAATTCCCACCTTTGTTTCAAATGTCACAATAACATTATTATTATTATTTCTTACCCACCCATCTGTCAAAACTATCAGGGCGGGGTACAACAGATTAAAAACAATTACTGTTAAAATGTCCCAAGAATCCCATCCCCAGCCACCCACCTCTTAAAACAGAATTAAACTAACAAGAATTTAAATCAAGTTACTATTAAATAAAAATAAAAATAAAACAACATATCACACATATTAAAACCCATAGTGCTGGCCACATGGATACACCAGTTTTCTCCCCTGCCCCCCACCATTCCATTTTCACCCTTTATTCCTTGCTTTTTAATTCACTGATATGTGCACAAATGCAGTACAAAACACTTTGGTGCTAGGTCAGAGAATCCTTGAACGAGTTGAGAATGGACATGGGATCAGAGGTTTTACAACAGGGATGGACAGCTCTCAGTGACCATGGCTGCATTGGGCCCCAGGGAACCTTGGAGGTCCTCACTGCTCCTGAGAGGTTTTTTTGTTTGTTTTTTAGTTTGTTTGTATTACAAAAACTACTAATGTCCCTGTATACACCCTGGAGAAATGCAAGACAGTTTTACCACAATGTGAGGGGTGGACAGGACACTTGTATGGCCAGGAGAGATCTTATTTTAAAAAACAGGCAGTGAAGATGTTTCTAAATATCTGGGGTGTTGAGTAGCCCTGGGCCTCAAAAATGGGCTTGGGAGCTGCATGTGGCCCCTGGCCAACACCTTCCCCACCGCTGCTTGAAAGCCACCTCACATAAAAAATATAATTTCCAGCACTGCACAGATGTATGGCCAATCAATATGACTTGAAGAGTGTTGTAATGACAACAAATGGATTGTGTTAATGAATAACACAAGCTAAGAGAGGCTACAGTAGTTTGCTTTTGCCTGAATCTAAAGGAAAAAGAAATATTATACTTTGCTTCTTCTCTTCACCCTGTAACTGAGTGCAAACTACATTTGAACTCAATTTGTGGCAATTAAACTGAGGACAAAAAGGGAAAGTGGAAAGTGGAGAAAGAAGCTGGGACATTTTAAAAAATGCATGGCAAATGATTAATTAGAAACTGACTGTACCAATTTGGGACAGTTGTAGCATATGACAAATATTTCTCCAATGCTTATTATCCTGAGATCTGTCTCCCCAGCTACAGACTCAAATCAACATAGCAGTTTGCTTCAGCACACACTTTGTGATCTGCTCCTCCTCACTGCAAAGCCTGTGGCCATATCTGTCATTTAATTCTTTAAAAACAACAATACAATGATGTTAATCTCATACTGTATCAGCGAATAAGGTGAAGTTAGGCCCTCAGTTCAAGCAATAGCAATAGCAGCTTCATTCATATATCACTTCTTACCACACTGAGCAGTCTCTAAACAGTTTACAATTGTAAGCTAATTGCCCCCAACAAGCTGGGTATTCATTTTAGTGACCTTGGAAGGATGCAAAGCTGAGTTGACCCTGAGCCCCTGGCTGTGATTGAACTCACAACCTTGTGGTTTGTAAGTGAGAGGCTGCAGTACTTGTATTAACCATTACACCACCAGGGCTCTTCTTCAGTCCCTCATCAGCATATTATGTACTTCAGTGCCATTGAAGCATTTGTGAATCAGTGTGTTGTGCTTAGCTAATCTTCCCACATCAACTACTTTGGCAGCCCAAAAGTAGCAGCAGCTGTTGCAATTTCAGGATTATCTCTAAAAAGCCATGAGATGCAGTCTCAGTTCAGGATAGCAATGACCCTAAACATATATATTTTTAAGAGCACTTATTATAATGTTAACAATGTTTGCTTTTTTTCTGAAATAACTACCAAATTTGGACAACATAGTCTTTGGTTCATACAGTTTCTGAATAATACTTTGCAAAGCAATTCAGTAGCATTGTCTTCAAGCAAATAAATTACATTCAATGTCTGTTTTTCTCCCCAGCTGTCCAAAATGAGCGGGACAGGATAAGTACAAGGCGAAGCACTTCTGAAGGCAGCAACAGTCCTTCTATTAACACACTGGCCCAGGCTGAAGTGCTTTCCCGTCAGGTACACTAATTCTGAAAGAGTCATTCTGACCTTTTTCTGTCTCCAGCTTTTCTGAATGCAGGGTTCTTTTCATATTGATAACAGTGAAGAAAGATAAGATTATTGGAAGAAAATCATAATTATTTCTATTTTATAGCAATAACTGATACATGTTTCAGATTCAAAACAATTAACTATGTGATTAGGTAGGCACTACCCTCATTAGAAGTATATTACTTCTACATGAAATATTTCTCCAGCCATTTTGAAGTTGATGGAATGTCTAGGGTTCAGAGCTTAAAAATCTACTTTTGCTGTGGCAATGAATGCAGGGCTTGGCTAGGGGATGGCAAGAGGAAAGGAAGGAGAGAGATATATTATGATCATTCTATGTAGCGATCAAAGAACCACAGGAAAAAAAAAGTTCATATAGCGTAAAGATGAAATATTAACACTTGTCTGTGATATACAGTTTCTCCCTCTTGACTCTTCTAGATTGGTCAAAGAAATGTGGGCCCTCATAATATAGCTCTATCATTGTTTCTGGGTATTGTGTTGGGGTGTAATTATTCACTAACTTTCTTTGTGAAGGTGGCAGTGAATAATTTCAACAGTTATCTTCTTGTTGTGAGAAAGTCTTAGGAAACCAAGCCATTGTTGAAAGCTATTTCCACTTCGGGACTTATTCTGTGAAAAATTATCACATGGCCATTTTGCAAAGAAAATAGTATTTTTTGTGTGGAAAATAATATTTTAATACTGAAATATTAATTCATACCTCCCATTGCTATTTCCTAAATCAACCATTTGCAAAATTTACGAAAAGAAATCTCCTTTTTCAGCATTATTTGTGCTGCTGTTGATGTGTGCCTTCAAATCATTTCTGAATTATGGTGGTACTGAGGCAAACCTATCACAGGGTTTTCTGGCACATTTCTTCAGAGGAGGTTTGCTACCTGTTACTACCTTTCTTTCCCTTAACTTTGGTCTCCATCTTTGACTTCTCTTTCCACTTCAGCTTCTTGAATTTGTAACATAGCTACAAAAACTATCAGGAAAAGGAGTCTTCAAGGCTACAGTCCTAGTCATACTTATTTGGGTGTAGGTCTCAATTGGACTTAACTTCTGAGTAGACTGATGTAGCATTGCTAGTCTCTTTTGTACTGCACACAAACATTATGTGGGATACCCTGTTACTAGGGGGGAGATGTATTTTCTTTATCTACAGGCCAGAGAGAGATAGATTATACACCTATTATTTATATGTGTGCACTAGAATAGGCAGCAGCAGCAGGTCTAGGAGACAATTTTCTGCCCTTGGAACTCCCAAGGGGCTATATAGACAGCCAAAATGGCAAAAAGAGTATAAAAAGTGCTAATGGCCAGGAAAATCATACTCATAATCATGCTGTGAAAAGTTCAGACCTGGTTTTACAAAATGGGAAATACAGGACCCTGAACCTAGGTAAAAGGTGAAACTATGCTTGGAGACTTTTGATTAAAAAAAGAAGTCTGGTTAGGTGAAGGACTCAGGGCTGCATGTTGTTATCCTAACTGTAGACACATTGTCTGCTATTATATACTTTATTGTTGTTGTGTGCCTTCAAGTTGTTTCCAAATTCAAGTGATCCTAAGGCAAACCTATTGTGGGGTTTTCTAGGCAAGATTTGTTCAGAGGAGGTTTGCCATTGCCTTCCCCATATACTAGGGGATTGTATATTGAGGGTTTTAAATACAGAAACTGTAGGCATATAAAACCCAATTGGCAAACATAATGAGAATTTTATTATAAAGAACACTAATCATTTTGAACTTTGTTCACAATTTCTCTCCACTATGATCAGATCCCTGTTTCAAGCCCCAGTGCTGGTAATAGTGACATAAATGTTAAGAAAATTGCTGGTATTAGCGATGTCTGTGAATCTATGAAGCAACAGCTCCTGGTTCTTGTAGAGTGGGCAAAATATATTCCAGCCTTCTGTGAACTACGGCTAGATGATCAGGTATTATTCAATACACTCTAAAACCACTGTAATTAACATGTGTACAGTGTAATACCTTTATTTTCAGTTTGGAAAGAACATGGTGCTACTGTACTAAACTAAATCTGGGACTCCCAAAACAAGTTTTTGAAAGATTTGCATGTAGGATCTTTCATTGTTGAGCAGAATCTTGGTAGGACTGGGTCTAGGAGCAAGACAAAGCAAGACCATGCTCCAGGATGTCCTTACCACACAAGCAGACAGAAGCAGAACAAGCACTTGAAAAAAATGTATTCACAGTGAGGGGAAAAATAACTGAGAAAGAGGAGAAGTAATTTAGTGATGTACAGATTCACTTTAGAAGATTTTGGTGATTCACTTTCTATGGGTCACCTCTGATTTAGAGCCAAACCAAGCATTCCCTTGGTATATGTGTGAACTTTGTGTCTTCTTTTCCTTAAGGGGTGGTAGAAGGACATTTTACCTGGAACACAGAATATGCGGAGACTTATTCTTTTTCTCCCCAATGCTATCACTTAGGATGCATCTACACTATTGAAATAATACAGTTTGGCACCACTTATGTGCTATAGTTCCATCCTATGGAATTCTGGCATTTGGAGTTTTGCAGGGTCTTTAGCCTTCTTTGACAAAGAGTGCTGGTACCACACAAAATGACAAATCCAAGGACTCTATAGGATGGAGCCATGACAGTTAAAGTGGCATTATTGCAACAGTGCAGTGTAGATGCACCTCTAGATTAAATTTCCCTGTTTGTTAATTGTGAATTTATTAGTTAAATTTTTATCTTGTCTTCCATGCAATGATTAGTCCTCCTCCCCTCCCCCCTATGTCTTCATAACAGTCTAGTGAAATGAGTGAGGCTGAAAGAGTTGCCCAAGATCACCTAATGAGTTTTGTGGCTCAGTGAGGACTGAGCTATCTAACCACTACATTGTATTAGCCTCCATATTGCCATCTTGTGGGGTGGGGAGTATTCCAGTGATGACAGAGACAGCAGAGATAATTCTCCCTTCCTTGATCACTACTTTCTAGAATGTTCTTCCCATCCATTTGTCTGTAATTATTTAACAGAAAACGAGAGGCCTAACTGCATGCTACAAATCAAGACAATGAATTATCTCTGAAAGGAAATGCCAGAGACCTCTTTGTACTTCCTTTCCAGAGGGAAGTTGAAAGGCTAAAACTAATGGGGTTAGGGCAAGTAAATTACATCTAGGGACAGTAAGGAAATGTTTCAGGTTTTTCATTAGTTCTCTAAGTATTGTATACACTAAGAAACTGGCAACAAAACAACAAGAGAGAACACTGTCTTTTAGCATAACAGCAACAGCTAGTGCATACAATGTGTCGATTTTACTTGCTCAATTTTTGATGTTACAATGTTCTGTATGCAACTTTTTCAAGGTTGGTCTGTTAAGAGCACATGCTGGAGAACACCTGCTTCTTGGAGCGGCAAAACGCTCGATGGTTTACAAAGACATTATTCTTTTAGGTAAAGTTACCTTTATTTTCCTTCTTAACAGCACCATCCTATCCATGTTTATTCAGAGGTAGGTGTTTGCAGAATAAGACTGCAATCAAAGACACATTGGGTTGAATCCAGAAATAGGCATGTGGGTTGGCACAAGTGGTCTCCCCTGTCCCCTCCTTCTGACAACAGACTCAGCCCCAAGGCAATGCTACATGGAAGGGCACTTCTGAATGGAATGGGCTATAGCAGAGAAAAAATGAGGGAGAGGGGGAGTGGTCTGGCAAGAACACATTCCATTTTCATCTACAGACCATTAGGGCAAGATGGGGAGAATCTTTGGCTCTCTTTTTGTATTATAACTTTCACCATCTTTTTCCATTAGCCATTCTGAATGGAGCTGGTGGAAACTGCAGACCAAAATATCTGAAGGGCCAAAGATTGCCCACCTTTGCCACAGGAGAAAAAGAGTGGTTGAAGGAAGTAATTTGTATGTGTTTTCCTATCCAGTGCATATAATCCCTCTGTTCCTGAGCAGGAACGGTCTCACAAAATTATATGAAAGTGCCAATCCTATGTTGTAGCTAGCTTAATGAGTCACAATCTGCCCCTAATATTTGTCTGTAAGGATAGGAGGGTCTCTCCTTATTGATCAAAACCTTCTCATCTACCTTAAGACACCCCCCTCCCCCCGATTAATAAAAGGTCCTTGTACTCCAACATCTTGTGTAAAACTGAATGCTTCTGGGAAGTATACAAGCAAGACACAAGCTAACATATGGGAGACATCAGGTCTTTTCACACTGCACAGTTATAATACTGTGATTCCACTTTAACCGGCATGGCTGCATTCCATGGAGTCCTAGAACTTATAATTCAGTGAGGCTGGGGAGTCTCTGGCAAAGAACTGTAAACTACAAATTCCAGGATTCCATAGGATTTTGCTATGGCAGTTGAAGTTCAGTTGTTTAATGTGAAAGGGACTCAGCATTTAATTTTACAAAAATATTAATAAAGCAATCACCAAACATATATTTATGGGATGAAACAACATTATGTACAGTTATAAGCTTTAATGCAGTTGTCTCATGGCATACTATACATAGGAAGATGCAGTGGTATGAACAGAGAAGCAACTTTGTGAACATGCAGATCAATGGATATATGCCAAAGCAAAACTAGAAACTGAGTGTTATTAGACTACAGATATTGTTGCTAATGATTGTTTTCTTTCTTTTCTTTTCTTTTCTTAAGGTAATGATTTTGTAATTCATCGCAACAGTTCTGAAATTGAGATCAGTCGAGTAGCAAATCGGATTCTTGATGAAATTATACGTCCATTTCAGGAAATTCAAATTGATGACAATGAATATGCCTGTCTAAAAGCTATTCTCTTCTTTGATCCAGGTATTTTCAAGAATGTCCCAATGTCTCCCAAATATATTAGAGACAGAGAAAGGAAAATGTGATTAAGGTATTTGTATGAGCAGAACATTGTTGATGCTGGAAGGATTTTAGTTTGAGCCGCCTCATGGATGTTGAGAGGTATCTTGATTCACATTGGTTAGACTTGAAGTCAGAAGACTTGCCTATGCTCTAGGTGTGCTTGTCACATTAAAAATAATATGTCCTTTGGGATTTAGATTATGCAGAGTGAAAGGAAACCTTTTGTCACTGTTGGAGAATAGGCATTTCCTACTTTTTGTCCATGATAAGTAGCAACTATTAGGCTTTCTGACTTAGCAATGGATTTGGACTCCCACCAGTACCCAAAGCCATGACTATATTTGCAGCTGAAAGAGATCCATCTTAAATACCTTGAAAGCACCAGATCCCATCTGATTTTGAAAGCTAAACAGACTTACCCCTGGTGAGTTCTTGGATGGGAGACCAGACCTTCCTCTGTATTTCAGAGGAAGGCGATGGCAAAGCACCTCTGAGTGTGTAAGAAAACCCTGTGAAATCCATGGGTTTGTTATAAGTCAGCAGGTGACTTGAAGGCACATGCACATGTACATCAACAGCTATGGGTTTGGATGATTTCTTGCTTAGTATATGATGTTCTCATTTGTCATAACCCCTTATGGCCAAGAATCAAGCTTACAATTCCATGCTTGTTCATGAAATAATGAAGGCTTGAAAACTTCAGTTTCCTGAGCACATCCTTTAAGAGAAGCTTTGAGAGCTGTATTGAAGAAGAGATAGCTTTTGGTTGTGGCTCCTTACATGGATAATACTCTCACCAGTGAGGCTTAGTTGACGCTGATGTTATCATCTTCTCAATGTTTAAATATAGGGGAATGTGTTGCTTTACATTATGTATTGCTTTATTGTTTTATTTTGTAATATTTGTATATTTAAAATGTAAGATGCCTTGAGCCTATTAAAAAGAAAATTAAGTTCATGAAATATAAATAATAATGAGATTACTAGATGTTTATTACTACCTGCTATACTCCAAGAATAGTCAGGCCACAGTTTGTAGCAGGTCTTGGTCCTCAAATATGTTTTTGGTGCCAGAGAGTTGTCTACACAGGCAGTAAACCCTTGCTCTTTAACTGCACTGCAGTTTCCTGATATTGTAGTGATACTGATAATTCCCCATTCACCATGGGGAGATTGAAGCAATCCAGAAAAAGGGCAGTCCTACAATGGTGTCCTATCCTATAGTGTAAAGTATTTTGGGCCACATGGTGTGTCTTTGCTGCCAATCCAGATTTTTCAGGCAAATGCAGAGTAAAAGGAATGTATTTTTGTTTCAGATTTTCAGAGGAAATCCCTGCTTGCCTGTGAATCCTGAGGGACGTTATGCACTTGGGTCACAGCCACTATGGAGTGATACAGGGCTACTATCAATGTAGTTAAGCCCATGGAAGGTCCTGAGTTATCATGAAACTGCTTTGTTTTAATTTATGCTGTGAGCCATGTTGGGACCTTGTCAGGAGAAATGAGGAGTATGCATTAAAAGGAATTAACTGATTCACTAATTAAATAAATTTTCTATGTTCTCTGAAGATGCAAAAGGACTGAGTAATCCAATGAAGATCAGGAATATGAGGTTTCAAGTTCAGATCAGTCTGGAAGATTACATCAATGATCGCCAGTATGACTCCCGGGGACGATTTGGAGAACTTCTGCTGCTCCTTCCTACTCTGCAGAGTATTACCTGGCAAATGGTTGAGCAAATACAATTTGCAAAACTCTTTGGATTGGTTAAAATTGACAGCTTACTTCAGGAAATGTTATTAGGAGGTGAGTATATCAGTAGATTTATCATGTGATTCCTTTTTTTTTCTTCATTGGTCCAAGACATTGGAGAGTTCTGCTACTTGGAACATATGGTAGGAGTCTAGTGATCTCAGTGGTTTAATTAAATATAAAGAAAGTGCCCATACTTAAGTTGAGAGCGAAGAAGTGGAAAAAAATCACAGTCAAAAGGATGGTTAAATGGGTCTAGAGCATGCCCCCATTTTGGAATCGCTTCAGTGATTTGGAGTAAGTGGGAACCATGATTGTTTAAACTGGTTCAAACTGGATCACAATCAGGTTTAAAAGGCAGTGGGAATGAGGCCACAGAAGAGTTATATAAAAGAGATGACAACATGAAGGACACTAACCAACATATGTCAACAGATATGGAAAACAAAATGATGGCCAACAGATTTGAAACATTCAATGTACATCCCTATCCACAAAGAGAGAGAGAGAGAGAGAAGAGACTGCAGCAACTATAGGACGACAGCACTGATCTCACATGCAAGGCTCCAACCATACATGGAGAGAGAAATCCCAATGGTCCAAGCAGGGTTCAGGAAAGGAAGAGACACTAGGGACCACATGGCAAATAAACAATGGATAGTGGAGTGCACCAGAGAATTTTTTTTAAAAAATCAGCAAGTGATTTATAGACTATAGCGAAGCTATTGACTGCGTAGATCATGAAAGGCTATGGAATACACTTAAAGACATGGCAGTACCAACACATCTGATAGTCCTGATGAGAATTCTGTACTTAGGACAAGAGACTACTGTCAGAACAGAACACAGAGAAACAGAATGGTTGTCAATTGGCAAAGGAGTCAGGCAAAGCTGCATCTTATCACCCTGCCTTTTCAACTTACATGCAGAACATATTTTAAGAAAAACAGACACAGTAGAGGAGGAGTGAAAATAGGAGGAAGAAATATCAACAAACTGCTGAGATATGCTGACAATGCCATAATACTAGGAGAAAGCCTCACAGACCTCAAACAACTACTAAGGAAGATCAAGGAAGAAAGTGCAAAGATAGTCTTACTGTTGAACAAAAAAACTCAAAAATAATGACCACAGAGATCGTACACACATTCAAACTAGAAAATGAGTAAATAGAAACAGTAAAAGTGTTCTCATACCTGGGATCAAACATTGATCAGAATGGGGATTGCAGCCAGGAAATTAGAAGAAGATTAAGAATGAAAGAACTAGAAAAGATCCTAAAATGCAAAGATATACAACTCGGCACAAAAGTTAGAATCATACAAGCCATTGTATTTCCTGTTACCATGTATGGATGTGAGAGCTGGACAGTTAAGAAAGATCCTAGGAAGAAAATCAATTCATTTGAGATGTGGTGCTAGAGATGAGTGCTGAGGATTCCATGGACAGCTAAAACAAACAAACAAATGGGTCCTAGAGCAGTTCAAGCCAGAAATCTCTCTGGAAGCCAAGACATGAATCACTGGAAAAAAACAATAATGCTAAGAAAGGTGGAGGGAAATAGAAGGAGAACAAGGCCACACACTAGATGGATGGACTTTATTAAAGAGATGAGAATGAGTTTGCAGGAATTGGGCAGAGCAGCTGAGGAAAGGGGGTCTCAGAGATGTATCATCAGCAGGATCACCATGGGTTGAGATCAACATGAAGGCAGTTAACAACAAGAACAAAGGTGAAGCTGTCACAGTTTCTGAAGCGGAGAGAGTGTGACTTCCCAAGCTCCCCCAGTGGGTTTCCATGACTGATTGGAGATTATAACCTTGGTTTACTAGTGTCTCAGTCCAACACTCAAACCACTACAATACACTGAATCCCAGTAGGAGCAATTACTCTAAGTATGACAGAATGATATTGTAGCACCTCACATCTAGATCTCAAATATGAACAATTTGGGGGGGGGGGGGCAGGGGAGAACTGTGGTAAGGAAACACGGCAACCATATTACAAGGATTCAGATCCAGAGATTTAAAAGGTAAATATCTGAAAATTCTGTGCTGGGATTGATAAATTTCTCTTTGCCCCAGATTCATTTTTTAAAAATTCCTTCTTAGCAAAAACAAACGTGAATATGCTGAGATTTTTTTTTTCTTAAAAAGAAAGTGAAATTGTCATCCATCCCTAACTCTAGATGCAGAGAAAGTTTATTAGGCATAATGGGGCTGTACAGACTGCCCCTTCAGGTGTGAGTCTGTGCTGCCCCTCTTTTTAACAGCCCTCGTGGTGCAGTGGTTAAATGCCTGTACTGCAGCCACTCACTCAAAACCATAAGGTTGCGAGTTCAAGACCAGCATAAGGGCTGAAGCTCAACTCAGGCTTGCATCCTTCCGAGGTCACTAAAATGAGTACCCAGATTGTTGGGGGGCAAATAGCTTACAGTTATAAACTGCTTAGACACTCCTTAAGGGTATGAAGTGGTATATAAATGAAGCTGTTTTTTGCTGTGCAGCATTGCCACAGCAACCAAATGGCTTGGCACCACTGCGCAGCAAGGAAGGAGTGCCCAAAAGTGCTCCTTCCTTTTGGGTGCCAGATTGGGGCCAGGGCAGCTGCACCAGCAGCCCCTGCAGCCCCAATCTGGCTTTTTCCAGCAAAAAGAGAAGCGGAAAGGGAGTGTCCGTGGGGCTGCATCCCCCACCCCCTTTGGGTGCCACAGGAACAAGCCGTTCCTTCGAAAGAACTCTCTTTCAGGGCTCCATCTGGGGAGATTTCTCCATGGAACCACAAAAGGGAGTTCTCCCAGACCTCCCTGGAGCTCCAGGGAGGCCTTGGAGACCTCCCATTCAGGGCTCCATGGGGAAATCTCCCCAGATGGAGCCCTGAAAGAGAGTTCTTTTGGGGTGCCACGGGAACTATCATGAGGGGAAAGGGGCAGTGCCTTTCCCCCCAGGGCTCCTTCAGGGCTCCTGGAGTGACTGTGGGGCATGCAGCCCCACGGACACTCCCTTTCCGCTTCTCTTTTTGCTGGAAAAAGCCGGATTGGGGATGCAGGGGCTGGAGCTCCGTTTCTGGGCTCCATCTGGGGACATTTCCCCAAGGAGCCCCAAAAGGGAGCTCTCCAAGGCCCCCCTGATTTTCCTGGACCACGGAGAAGCGGCAAAATACTGCTTCCTCATGGTCCGGGAAAGGGGTGTCCTTGGGGCTGCATGCCCCAAGGACATCCTGAGAGCTGCAGCCATGGGAGGAAGGACCCACTTGGCCCCTTCCTCCCATGGCTATGTTCCCACAGAGGTCAAACTGCTGCAGGAACGAAACACACAGCGCCTGCAGCAAAAAGGAGCTGCCTAGAGCAGCTCCTTTTTTGCTGCACCGCTTCAAATAAGCAGTGCCTTTAAGGCGCCACTTCCTGGGCGTCCTGTTTGGACCCCCATCAATGGTGACACCGTCATGGCGGCCCCCATGTGAATGGGAGGCCACCATGAGGGCGTTACCATGCCGTGCTAGCGTTAGGGAGTGTGTGGTTGCTGTGCGCTCCCTAACCCTAGAAACAGCCCCAGGACGTCTGTAACGGGCCATAGTTTTTTGGAATGAATCCTTCGGGGACTCTGCAGATAAAGATGACATGAATTTGTGATACACAAAACCTATTGATAAAATGTCACACACGTAAGTAGCACATGTTGTAAAATCCAGAATCAATCAAACAAAAGCAATAATATTGTACTTATTTGCTTTGCCTAATGAGCATGAAGCTAACAATTACTCAAGAGTACTCTAAATGCCAATTAAAATATTTGTATAGCAAAAGTAATTACTACTACTATATTTTGCAAAAATGTTACATTATAAAATCATTTATAATTATTGTATCATTTTGTATCCTTTTTACATAGAATAGAAAATGAGAAATGTTAGAGAGAAAATGGCATGTGTAGACTCAACTGAAACATTCTTTCAAAACAAGGGTGGGCAAATTGTAGGGTAGAGGCAGCATGTGGCTTCAAGGGCCTCTCCAGGGATGTTTTGCCCCTAAATGTCAGCTAGGGGTGGTGGCATTTTTGACACATCTCCCAAACATCCAGTGTCTTTTAGGTCTAGGAGAAGATTTTTCTAAAATGAGAGAGAGAGAGAGAGAGAGAGAGAGAGAAAGAGAGAGAGAGCAGGAAATGACCAAAGGTTCCTGTTGTTAAAAACATTTCTCCTGGGTCTAAAACAGTCCCTGTGAGATTTAAAACATGGTGAAAATAATCTCTAGAGAAAACTTTGAGAGCCACACTCCTACTGAGGAGGAGTAAAAAACACTGGGATATTTTCAGTGGCTCAGTATTGTTCACAGAAAATACTTTTAAGCAGGTAGAACTAATATCAGAAATTAGATCTCTAGAGGGCATTTGGAGGGGGATTGACTTTGTTTATTGCTAAAAGCTATAAGCCATCACAATTCATTGCAATTAAGGTAAAATGCAAACAAACTAAAATAACAGTAATAAATATAAAATAGGATACAGGTAACAAGCAAATGCTACAAAAATATAAAAATGCAAAAATATAAAACGATCTTTAATGTAAATTAAAAACCCCTGGATCCAGTACCATGTATTTTCATCACCCCCATGTAATTCCTATAAATGATTTTGATGCCTAGATCCTAACTCACATGTGACCAAGTCAAATTTTGCACCCATTGTTGTGATATATGTATTGTTGCCAACCACTTGGATACAAATCAAGGGGAGGTCAAGTGGAAAGCGAGTGGAGAATATTCAGTGAGCCCTTGTTTCCATTGGGGTTTGGTTCCAATGGGTAACAAAATTTGTGTATGCTCAAGTCCCATTAAATATAATGGCACAACAAAATGGTGTCCCATATACAAAATGGAAAAATCGAGGTTTGCTATTTGGAATGTATACTTTTTGGGAATATTTTCAAGCCGTGTCTGCTCAAATCTGTGTATAAAAAATCCATGGATAAGGAGGGCCAACTGTAATTAAGAAACGCTTGCTTAGGGGCCATATAGAGAGGGTATTGTAAATGAGAGTGGTGCATGGCCTCTACTCACAAATGCAAAGTCTTTAGTGCACAGGAGTATTATTATATCTTTCTTTCCCTTGAAGTAGACAGATGGAATATACTGAAAGAGGGCATTTTGGAGCAAAAAAATGCTTTTTATTTTTTGTATGGGTTTGTGGCTCTCCAAGTTCTCCTGGAGGGCTTATGTTGCCATCTATCCTCCACAGTTGCTCACTTCTGTTTCAAAAGAAGAGGGTACTCAACCAACCAGATCCTATGTGTGATATTAGATCTACCTGCTGAGAAGTATCTTTTGTGAACATTATTGAGCTACTGAATAAAAGGTTTTTTTTTAGTCAGTGTCTATTATCCTGCTTAGTATTTTATGAGATTGTACTCTGGTCTTACAGTCTCATAACTGTTCAGGAGTCATCTTTATGGTTGTTAGCAACTGACAGTGACCCCCGAACCTACCTTTTCAGCCTGATAATGCCCCAACAGAAAGGTAGATTTTTGGTGGGATGGCTTCAACAAATGTAACTACGCTGGCAAATCTCTGTCATTACAATTATGGTTAGTCATGCAGGATATGGCCACTACATCCTGTATCACATCTAATATGCAGTTATTTTCATCCTTGCTTTTGTTATACTTCAGTTCATAAAATCTTAGAGTTTATTTTGATAAGGAAAATGAAACATTTCATGCAGCAACATGTTAATTTGTGCTGATGTATGTTTTGGGGATTTATTGCAGGAACTTCTAATGATGCTTCTAATCTCCATCCAGCACATCCTCATCTAGCACAAGATCCTCTCACTGGACAAACTTTGCTTATAAGTCCAGTGACTGTTCCTGTACATTCAGAACAGATTTGTAAGTTTTTTGTAAATATCATTTGATTATATAGCTTCTGTGGTTTATTTATATTTTATTGGGGGATCAGTTAATATTTGTCAGCAACATGATGCTTGCCTCTATTCCATCATTCTATCCATGCCATGAATTTGGTGAAAGTTACTTTTAACACAGAATTGTACTAAATATGAACACAAAGATATTTGTGGTCAAGAAAAAGGTGTCATAGGGCACAGAATGTGCTTTGAAGAAGTTCTGAATAGCTGCTGGTGATGTATGTGCTTTGTCATTTCCTCTTACTTCATTGTAGGGATGGAAAGAATATTCAAAAATACTTGGACAGATGAGAAATTTGCACATGGTTGTTTTGTGTAGATAATAGCAGTTTTTGCAAAGGAATTATTATTTTCTGTGTTTGTTGGGGGAGGGGGGTTGCAGATAAAATGCTGTAACTGGAGACTTATTGTTTGTGGAAACAAGTCCTGAATTGCAGTTAGGCTTCAAAATATAAGAGGAAACTTGATGAAGATTTACATCTCCCCCCCCCTCCTCCTCCTTTGAGTGATTTCAGCTCATCAGAGATCCTGTTAATGCACATAATTATGTTACAGACAGACACAGGCTGGTATACTCCATGCCAGTTGGGATGGTGAATTACTCTGCATTTTAGTGTGAACTTAAAAGGCATAGACTCTGTTTGGGTTCCTGATATGGAAGACACCAGCCACACTGCTGACAAACAAGCCAAGGCTCTGCACTCACTCTAAACAGGGGCTGGCATGAGCACCCATGATGGTGATGTAGCTTGGCTGTCTTTCTTCTAAATTGGAAGTGTGTGTGATTGTGGGGAAGAAAAGTTTTGATTGTTAGAGAGGAAGGAAGAATGCACAGTGAAGACCCTACTTTATCCATAATCTTCGAGATCTCAAGGCCTTACCACAATGGTTGGAAGTTTTAGCAGCAGATTAATATGTTAATGACAAAGGAGACTCCTGCTTGCCTTCTTTCAGACTCTTCCCTAGTGAAGGTCACCCCCTATTTTCACCTTACTATATGGGCAAAGGAGATCTCTTTTTCCTTTGCAACTTAATGCCCAATCTTTTCCAAGCCAATCTGTAGAATAGACTTAATGCTGACAGTGAATTGACTGAGCAGATTGGCTTCTAGGACAGGGCTTTCGTCCATTCTGAGGCCTCTTTTGCCTATTCCTTTTTTTTAAAAAAAAATTATTATTTTATTAATAGTATTTAAAATATCTTTTACATAATATTCCACATACAATATATAATAAATCACATTAGCTATCCATTCTTTACTACCTTATCTAAATCTTATTCATATTAAACCATTTAATATTAACTAAACCAGTAATTTTAAAAAAAAACATAAAATTATTATTAATATCTTCATTCTTCTTACTGTCTTCCTTTCATCATATACTATTCGTAATTCCACAAAGGTATAATACTATTAATTTATCACTAATTCATTTTCCTGCACCTTCCCCTAAGTGCTCCCCATCACCAGAGCCTAATATCTTCATATTACTTTGCCCTCCAAAATTGTAGCTCTTCCTGTGGAGGTAAAACACCTTCCTCTTTTGCTAAAACCTTTTGTACAAATATTTTCCATATTACTTCAAAAGCATTTCTCTTCATTATTCCTTTTTTTACCTTGATTTCACATGTTAACTTATAATTAATTGCCATTTGCCATATTTCTTTACACCAATCTTGTATTTGCAGCTTTCCCTGATCTTTCCACTTTTTTGCTATAATTAATCTTGCTGCTGTTAATAGATTTGTAATTAAGTCCTCCTTAGCCTGGGCCATTCTAAGGCCTTATCTGCATAGGCCAAAAGGCCCATTTTCCTCTCATTCTGCTGTCACCTGCTAGGATGATAACCATCCCAAACCCCAGTTCTTGTGAAGCAATCTATTCCACACCAGAACTGGGGTATAAAAACCTTAACACACATTTTAAAAACTTACCGCTTTTTCTAGATCTTCCAGGAAGATCTGGAGCCATCTATTTCTACACCGTGGCAGCTGTCTTCATGGGCATCCCACTGTGCCACCTGGTGTGTCAACTGCAGCCATGGGTTGCTTGTTCTGAGATCAGAATGAGGCATGCAGCCATGTGACTATCACTGGGCATTTTCTTCTGATCATAGGAGGGAGCAACTCAGGTGGGCACACTGGGTGGCTCAGTGGGATGCTGGTACAGACAGCTGTCACAGTGCAGGAACAGAGTGCCAGGTAACAGGGGGAGATTGGGGCAGTGGGAGAAGATATTCCAGGTTGCCCCTGGAGTATCCTGGCCAGTGCAAATGAGGCTTAGGTATAAATAAGCATCTTCAGTATTATCATTGTCAACCTACATAACTGCTCTCCCTGTGTCTGTTACTTATCAGCCTTTTTATATTTTTAATTTAACCACCAGTTTAAGGGCTGGGAAGTAACTTGGCCTTAACGTGTGATCAGTCCATCTCAGATGCAATAGGGCAGGGCTGTCTTTGAGGGGTAAAAATATGGTATTTTGTTGTTGACTGAATTATTCTGCATGTATCTCACAATATTTCTGAATTATCTAGTAGTGCTGGAAGCACTAGGTTGGAAACAGTAAAACAAGAAGTGGTGGGCATTCCAGTTCATGAGGGGGTCCCTGAATGATTTTAGGATTTTGCTTTGAAGCCTTAGTTTTACTTAGAGGGTGACATGCCAGCTTGGCAAAGTACAGGATGGTACTATTTGATAGCTTCATGCTGTGATAAGTCCAGTTTCTCCCATCAAAATTATTCAAGCATAACTGAGACCAAGAGCTTGGAAAAGACTCCTTTTTACAGAACTGGAACTCCTAAAATTCTTCAGTCAGCATGATTGTAGCTAGGGGATTCTGGATGTTTAATCAATAGCAATAACAAAATGTTTCCAAGCTCTGATAGAGACAGTGGTTTTGGTCAGAAGTCAGGCTGCCCAGTAACTGGATTCTTACTCCATGGAATGATAAACTCCGTGAGCTAAATTCAATGCTAGCCTGAAGATCAATTGAAATGAATGGGACTAGTTAGTTACCATTTAGGTAAGATCCATCGATTTCAATGACTCGGCCCAAGTTGGGATGGACACTAGATTTAGTTCTGTGGGCAGTAACCAATAAATGTTACAGACATATATAAATTCCACTTCTTCTCTGAGCAAAGGCCTGTTTATTGCTACTGCACCTGCCTCCACTCTATGCTTCTAGCACAAGCTTGATTAGATTATAGGTTAATTTATTTTAAATTCTTTTCCAGCAACTCCTGAAACTCCACTTCCTTCTCCTCCACAAGGCTCTGGCCAGGAATACAAGATATCTACAAACCAAGTTACTGTTATTTCCCAGCCATCACTTCTGAAACAAAAGCCATTATGATACTGATCAATATTTTTCGTAGTACAAGCACTGTGTTAAACCACCATGACACTAGAAAACTCAGGACACAGAACTTCGAGCTGCTGTTAAAGAAAACAAGTACTGTTCCCTTTGGAGAAGTAAGAAAAAAATACACACACAAACACACATGGAGAGAGAGAGAGAGAGAGAGAGAGAGAGAGAGAGAGAGAGAGAGATCATTTTTGCTAAAAAAAATTAAACTTGAATTCAGATAGAATTTGTGGTTTCTAATATGTGATTGAATTTAAAAAAAAACTGTTCCATGTTTGCAGTGCTTTGAATCACAATTGAGGAGATTTAATTTATGGTCCCTCTATACCATTTGTCATCTTAAAAAATCTTAAGCAGTATTCATTGCAGAATGCAAAGCCTGATTTTAATAAAATTGAAATGTGAAATGTAGAAATAATGAAACAGCAAAGCGAGTGGTTTTAACAGTTAATCAAAGCAGGCGTCTCATTTTCTTGAGTATATAGTACAGGTTAAAAGCCAAAATGCTTCCTGAAAACATCTATATATGGTCTCTGTGTGTGTGCGTGTGTGTGCTTGTGTGGTTTGTGTGTGCATGTACATGTATAGTGAAATATTTCACATGTTTAGCCAGAAATAAGGCTTACTGTATTTGATGGAGCTCACAGCTAGGGAAGTGTACATAAGACTGCAAGTTGTCTAAAAGGCAATCACAGTTATTTCAGTGGAATTTATTTTTAAGTCAGTGAATTTTTCTATGGGACTTGCTTCATAAATGCATTTTCATCTGTTCTTAAACAGTAGAGGATTTTAGGTTCTTAATGTACAATTAGCTTCTTGTAAGCTTCTTTGTCTTATTATAAGCTGCTTTGTTACACACAGACAGAGGCGCTTCCTCCACCTTTTAGAGACATTTGGGGGATGTTTTAGCAGTGATGCAGCCAGAATCTTCAGTGTTGTTGTTGTTGCTGCTGCTGCTATGTGCCTTCAAGTTGTTTCTGACTTATTGACCCTAAAATGGTCCTATCACAGATTCAATTTGGCAAGATATGTTCAGATGAGATTTGCCATTGACATCTGAGGCTGGGAGAGTGTAATTTGACCAAGGCCTGGAAAGGTGTGAAGAGTAGGTAGAGTATATTGAATGAGGCAACCTCCCTTTTAAGGTCACCACTCTTGAGGAAGAAATGCACAAGCGTTGACCTGGGTTGAGAAATTGGATTATAGACCTTTGTAGACCAAGTTTTTCACCTACTCCAGGACAGGTGTGGTGGTGATGAAGAAAAAAAGGAGCCATGTTGTGGACACTTTGAACCTTATTTTGCTTAACTTGAGATATTGATATTACAGTTGGCCCTCCTTAACCATGGATTTTTATCCACAGATTCAGGCATCCACAGCTTGAAAATATTTTAAAAATATATATAAAATCCAATAAGCAAACCTTGATTTTGCCATTTTATATACAGGACACCATTTTACTATGCCATTGTATTTAATGGGACTTGAGTATCCCCAGATTTAGGTATCCATGGAGGGCCCTTGAATCAAAGCCCATTGTACACATGTGGTGCAGTAAAAAGCTAGAGGAACAGAAGTTTTGGTGCTTAACACTGTAAGAAAAATCCTTGATTAATGATAGAATGACTGCAAATTGCCGAAATGTTCCAGATATCAGGACTGACATTTCTACTCTTTCGTTTGAACTCTTAACATTCAGGGGGAACAGACTGTCAAGACAGATTGGGGCCACAGCAAACACATGCCATGGCCCCAATCTGTCTTCAACCAGGCCGAAAAAGGAGCAGATAAGACACTCCTTTTTTGGTCAAGGAAAAGCTGGCTTTGCTAGACCCACCACAGCCCTATGGTGGCTTCATGATTTTCTGGTGGCATGTGGCATGTAAATGCTGCACCACCAGAGTGCCATGAAGCCAACCATGTATGGGCAGCCAGGAGGCTTCAAGCTGTCTCCCCAGAATTATTGCAGCATGTGGTATCTAAATGCTGTATGCTGATGACGCCCAGAAGCGGGCTTATTGTGTCCATCTGTTTGGGCCCATTGTTGCCTATTTTATAAAATATGTTTGCTTGTTAAATAATAAGTACATTGTAATTTATTAAGAATTTGATTTATTGTCTACGTATAAAAATTATTTTTGTAAGCCTGATTGTACCAAATCAAAATGACTACTTTTGTTAAAAACAGCACATTGTGCTGAACTTTCTGAACTAAGATGTAATATATGAATATAGGCCTGAGTGGCATGATATGGTTGCTGCAAATGGATTCAGATTGACTGTTTTTCATCAATCCTCAATAAACATATATTGAAAACATGTGAATGTTAAATGGGCCTTGAAGTAACCTTTCTCCCTCTTTGCATAAAGTAAACAGCAATGTTTTGTTTCTTTTAAATGGCTATTTTAACCACAAGCAGAAAAAAAGTTAAAACATATTGAAATTAGATGAGAAACACATAACTCTACATCAGCTAGAGTTTAATTAGGATAAATTCCTTTATTCCATTTCCTTACACCATTCATTGAAAACCCTAAAAAGAAGTATAATGCTTTGAAAATGGAAGCAATTGATTGTTCCCTTTTTGAAGTTTCAAACAAGAAATCACTTGCAGAGGATGGAAAAGAGGATTTCCTGGCAGATATTTAGCCAAATCTAAAATTCTGCTAACTCATGTACATGTGCATTTCTTATCTTACTTCTGTTGTTTTCTCCAATTGGAAGGGATTAACTATGCCATCTCCATACCTTGTGTAGCCTAGGGCCTTTGTAGTGGTGAATTATCTGAGGAATGGTGGAACATAGATCCCGTGGCTCCACAACCTCCTGGACATGCCCTTGTTTCCCACATGCTCCAATTTTGGAGCTACTCCTGGGTGTGAAATAGTGACAGTGGTAGAGCTTTCCTTCACTGCCATGAGGAGATCTCTGTATAAAAGTAAGGTCTATTACAGCTAGCTAACTCTAATCAGGCCTGATTCTGGTTAAAATCTGGATGACAAGACTGCTTGGATAGCCCATCTACACAATAGAGTGTCAGTGAGACCACTTCCAACAAGGTTAAGCATTCCACAGTGAGTTTGCCTGTGGTCAAAAGAAGTAGTACATATGTAGAATTAAGGGATAGACCAGAGTTACAATGTAACAGGGAACCAATGCAGATTAACGGATGTCAGGCTTGGGCACCATCTACCTGGCAAGGCAGTCTTCCCCTAGCTGATGACTCACTCAAATGGCCTAGTCAGTGCTGGCAATGGGAAAGGAACAGAGAACAATGTTACTCCCACTCCTTCCCTTCCATAATGATTTACTAAAGGAAAGAGTGCTTTAAAGATGAGGTAATAGGGCAACAGGGTAGTGATTTAAAAAGATATAGGCAAGACAATTTTAAGGCAAGGAAAAATTGCCTTATCCAATCTTTATCTTGCTCATGATGATGACCATAGTTAATATTTTCCACATTGATTGTATCTGTGGGTGGGCAAGCAATTTTTTTTTTAAAAAAAATGGTGAGTTTCAAATAAATTATTTAAGTTTTTTTAAAAAATGTTCTTCTTGGTAAAAAGAATTATTTGATATGCATTATGGGCTGTGTTTGATTTTTATTTATTTTCAGTTGGTGGAAGAAAACTGAGGAAAAAGTGACCCTAAAACCCAGGCAGAAATTTTGTTTGTTTAGGCTGTTCCACAAGAGTGGAAAAACCTATGCAAACTAAAATCTTACAAGGGCTTTTCAAGACTTTTTAATGCCTACAAGAGTCTACATTGTAGTTTTATTTTTGTGATACATTTCTCAGAAGACCTCCATTTTCACTCATAGAAGAGTTTATGAAATGGTACTACATTTTCTACTTCCACTCCCAGATCAATGTCTATTCTTTGTCTCCAATTCTTTGGATCAATACCTATCTTCTTTTAAAACTTAAGATCAGTGCAGAGAGGAAAGAAGTCACTTTTGTTGCAGAGGATAGCAGGAAGGAATCAACAGAGATATATTTTTACTGTCATGACCTCAGACAAGAAGACAAGAAGAATGAATCCCAGATTGCAGTTGCCTTGTTAAAAACATTATAACTGTTGAGGTTTTCAGCAGAAAGATCATTTTAAAAAAGCAAAGCAATAAACAAAGTAAGTACTACAAATTACTACTAATTCTTATTAGATATTTAGGCTAGTACTGTAGTAAGCTTTACTTCTCTTTCATATAATGAAGTTCATCTCAGATACTGATATAAAAGGACAATCTTTTTTCAGTATAAAGAGTGTATATTAAAATGAGAAGAGATCTTCTAGCATTTATTTGACCTTGTATAGTTTAATTAGAATAGTCACATTATCTGTTGATAGCTAACTATCCATATTATACTCTGCTTATGCACCTGAATAGAAAATAAGATGGCAAGGAATATTAAAATGCTAGCCATATAGCACTTTGGATAATTATATTTTTTGAATCAGTCAGCTGCATTGCCACTGGCCACAGCTTCAACTTCTCCATTTGGGGAAGGTATCTGCATATTTAAAGTGCAGTTGGAAAGAGGAAAAAAATATATTCAAGATCCTCATGTGTTAATAAGTAACTTTGATGTCAAAAAGTATATAACTGCAGCAACTGGTAAATTAGTTTTCTTTAAAAAGAAAGAAAGAAAGAAAGAAAGAAAGAAAGAAAGAAAATATTAAAAATTCCGATCCAGGTAAAGTGAATAATAATAATAATAATAATAATAATAATAATAATATTTTTTATTTCTAGCCTGCCCATCTGAGAAAGCAATCGAGGTGGGTTACAACAGAGGGGATTATGCACACAATAACAATATACATGAATTAAGAAACAAATGGCAATGTATTAAGCAATAACAATAAAATCAGATAGCAATTAACAATAACTAGCAAAATACATAACAATTATAGCAACAAAAATACATAGTAATTTAAGTAATAGTAAATTAGCAAAGCAAAATATATAACAATTAACAAAGCAAAAATACATAGCAGTTATAGCTACAACAACAAAATACATAGTAATTATAACAAAAATAAAATAAAATAAAATAAATCAAAATACATAACAATTAACATACTAAAACAAGTAAAAAGAAAATAATCCCCATTCTCAACCCCCCATCCCAATCCTAGAAACAATGTGAACTATACACAATCTAAAAAAAAAGGGGGGGGGACAAGGCATGGGAGGAGCCCAGGTGGAAGGAGGGCAAACAAACACTCTTCTACTGTCAGAACTGGAGTTTTCTCACAACATTCAATATTTTTGTATCTTCTTAAAACTTCATATTTCATTCTTAGTCTTATGAAATGAAGGAAAGTAGGAATTCCTATGAAAATTAAGGACAGCAAAATTAGGTTCAGTGTCAGTCCCATGATCCATGCATTTTGATAATCAAATTTTGAATCTGCCATAAAGATGGTAATTGGTGTACATGATTCTTTGGAGGATGGTACAACTAAATCTAGACCTTGTTCACTGTAATGCAGTACAAATCTCTATCAAGTGTCTCTTTTCTGGGCTGTATAACCACTGTGTCCTAAGTGTACACAAGAATGGGCCTATTGGAATTGTAGCATGATTATTCCATTTTAACTTCCAGAGTTAAATGCATCCCAGGTCGAAGCCTCACTCAGCCAGCCAATTTTTCAAGTCGGAAGTTCCCCGACTTTGAAAAAAATGCAGGCTGAGCAAAGCTTTGACCAGAATATGTCAGGATGGCAGAAACCCCTGTAGATTGGCGGCAATTTAGTTATGATAACATCCGGGGGCATCCCGGATTGGTGCTAACTAATAGAATTCAAAGTGATACACATTAGCTTTGTACCCATTAAGAATGGGTATGGTTCTTTTGATCTAACTCCTTGGGATTTGCTCATTGTACCACTGCATCCACTCATTCTATTCTTTGCAGGGATCTGGTTATAGTGATTTATTGGATCTACACTAGAATTATTAAAAACACACACACACACACACACACACACATGCTAGGCATGGTTTGCTGAGGTGATCCTATGATTTCAAGTGCAAATTTTCTTCTCTCTGTTTTTTTTTTTTTTTTAAGTTGCAGTGCTACAGTGTAAATGTGAAATTTCATCCAAGCACCGATAACACTGATTCAGGGATGCAGTATAATTCTGGAAAAAAAATTAAAAAGAGAGAAAGTAGTAAAGGATGCTGTTTTGTTCAAATACATCCCAGAATTAAAACAACACCCACTTGAGAGAGGAAATAAAATGTTGCAGAAAATAGTTTGATAAAACAGGAATGTAGTTTGAATATTTCAAAAAATCTGAGAACTACAGAAACAAATGTTGCAAGCTCCTGGCACATTTGACTTGTCTAAAGGAGGTCACTGCTAAAGATTTTTGTTTCTGCCTGGTACAGAAAGGGAGCTTAGTTCAAAAATCCATGGTTAAGGAAATTTTGTATTGTAGACAAACATTTGCGCTTTTGCAGTCAAATGAGACTGCATATGTGAGATTATGTTTCAAAGGCTCGGTTGTACAGTGGGGTTATCTTTGATGCTTGTCAGACTTCTTTGCAGGCTAGACCCCATCATTAAATAAATGCATTATATTATTATTCTTTCTTTCCTACTATCACCTTTTCTCTTTCTAAGGCACTTTTTCCTTACACTGTACTGCGTTGGTCTTTATTTTCAAAACAAGTTGCTTGCATCCTACCCTTTCAAGAATCTTTGGATAATTTAAATATATGATGCACCTAACACTACATTTGTCTGTCATGCAAGAAATATCTTCAAAAAGTCTTGTGTGTCTGTAAAGCAAGAAGAGCTCTTCTGAAATTCTTTCTGTGCCTTCTTAACTAATCTCCTTGTCACAACCTTCTTTCCCTTCCTCCTGCCACAAATTAATCCATCAGAGACCTTGTCATCTGAATGATCCTGGTTTACCTTTTCTTCTGTAAGGAGATGCTAGCATGGATTTATATTCACCTCTATATTGCAACAGGCTACTACTTCACCTTAAGAAAACAAAATCTTTGCCACAAATATTCCTCCAGGGATAAACTATTCCAAACATAGCAAAGAAACATCTTAGAGGATCAAACTAGACTCTAAAGCTGACATGTGATCCTTAGTTTCCTTGAAAACAGAGCTTGGAAAAATTATTTTTGGATGACAACTCCCCAAATGCCTCAGACAACATGGCTGGTGGGGAATTTCTAGAAGAAAAGTTCAAACACAGAAACTTGTTCTGCTTGCAAAATTCAGTGAAACTGGCTGAGTGTTAATAAGGTTTAAACATGGAGTTTGGGACATATCCACGGCTCAACAATTTGGGGATAACTGGCACACTACCAGCTGTTGCAAAAGTGAAGGAAAATGTTGCCATCTGAGGCAAAGTATTATGCCAGTTGAAGAGCCAGATTTCCTCTTCAGTTCTTCCTTTAATTTGATTTTGAGGAAATTAAAATGTCAGTCATTTGGAACCTTGGTGATGCATGTTTTCACTTCACATTGCTGTATAAGCCATCAATCCAACAGAAGAAGAAACCTTCCTTTTCCTTACTTCAACACACCTGATATGGTGATCAGAAAAGGGACGAGAGAACAGTCAGTACAATATGCTGGGGAGATATGATACCAGTAGCTTGTGGAGGAAGTAGAATGGATCAGCCATGGTGGCATGGGTTCCAAGCAAATACAAAGTGGCGTGGAAAAAAGGGGAAGGGAACAGCTTTGCAAGACCACATGGCCCTGTTTGTGGAGGACTGTGACAGCTAGAGAACATAGATGAGAAAGTACCACCTTAATCAATCACTGGAATATTAGAAGTTGCTAAGATGAGTTTATTTGCCCTTATATTTTATTTGCCCTTACAGTACTATCTACTGTGGCTGGTAAGGTCTAAAGCAGAAGTTTTGTTTTGTTTTGTTTTGTTGTGTTTTGTTTTTTGCATCACCTGCATGGAACCTGGAGTCTTCTGTTAAGCTATGGCTCCTCCATCAGCGCTGGTCCAACTATTACATGATGCAAATGCTTAGTCTTCTGATTATTTGTTATACATTCTTTTTTTTACTGCCAGGATGGAGTAAAAATATTTTCAGCTTCAGTTGTCTGCATAAATAATTTGGCTGGTTTTAGGTACAATGGTACAATTCACCATGATTTTAGAAAGTGGATGGGAGCAACATTTGTTGCTTCAACCCACATACCAAAGTGTATTGCTAGCTCAGCCTCCCATTTTCTTTCCCAGCCCTTCTCAGTTTTGAGCATCTGCAGCTAAAGATTCAATACTTATACCATCCGGATGAGAAATGAACAATCGATGGCCACCCTAATAAAGACAGCAAGTGGGTGACAATTTAAAAAAGGGGGTTTGAGGTTCAGACCTTCATCACTTGGGTAAACTGCTGGCTGTTGAGGTGGGACTGGGGAAACATTTTTGATTGGGATAATAGTGTCTTGACCATGAATAATTTAGTATTAGTGAATCTGGCGCAAATCTGTAACTGCAATACAGGATGCCAGCCACTGTTGTCGTTGCTGTTGCTGCTGTTATATGTGTAGGAATAATAAAACAATTACTATCCTGTCTGTTTACTGTGCTTTTGTTTTTATATTTTTATCATGACAATGGAATTTGTATCCCCTTCTCATTTTTACCCTATGGAGGATTTACACATTAAAATGGTTATAATTAAAAACATGCAAGAATCAATATTAAAATGGGATCACACTATTAACCATATTAAAAAAATAAACTCTAAAAATATTTTAAAAGTTACTCAATAAAACTTAAAACAATACTGTACTTAACAGCCCTTTGTAAAAAAAAAGGCTACAGTTCTAAAATCCTGTCTGAAGTCTGATGATGGAAGCATAGCAAAAAGGAAACCATTCTAATCTTCCTTAGGCAGGTTGTTCCAAGATGTAGGGGTAGCTCCGAAGAAGGCTCTCTTTCATAATCCCAACAGACATACCTGTGAAGGTGGTGAGACTGAGATTATCACACACCAGGATAGACACAGGTTGTAAATATCTGGAATGGATCTTATAACAATGCCTGGGTGCCCAGACAGTAGGCAACCTGTATCCAACCTGTACTTCTCTAGCAGCTTTTAATGAAAAGGATTTCCCCATATGACCTGCCTACTGCCCAGTCACTGTGCAGTGAGATAAGATCCATTCCAGACAGTTATAACCCATGTCTATACGAGCATGGATTTTATGTGCGATAAACTCCTGAGAGAAGGGCCTCTCCTGTGAATCTTAGGGTCTGGACAGGCTCACATTAGGAGATCAGGCTGTAAAACTGCATAGCACTTTATAGGTCATCATCAGCACTTTGAAACAGACTGGTAACCAGTGGAGCTGTTGGAACAGGTGAATTGTATGATACATCTTTACCTGCTGGCACCCAGAAAATTTTCTCCCATATCCTCACCAGCTGTATCTGTGAAGGTGGAAGAACTGAGAAAAAGTCCTCCTTTGATTATCTAAAAACTCAGGCTCATATAAGGAGATTCAGGACTAATACAGACAGCCATTAAGCGGTGTGCCAGCACCAATACTAGGGTTAGGGACCGTGCACCAACCTCACGGTCCCTAACTCTTGTACGGTATGGCGCTGGCCTCATGGCAGCCTCCTGTCCACATGGGGGCCACCATGCTGCTGCTGCTGCCATTGAGCGCCCAATGGTGCACAGGAAGTGGCATCATACCGGCACCACTTCCTGGTTGCGGTGCCACAGCAACTGAGCTACTCTAGGCAGCTCCTTTTTGTTGCACAGTGGCACACACTTCATTCCTGTAGCAACCAAACAGCCACAGGAATGAAGCTGTGGGAGAAAGGGTTCGGGCAGCCCCTTTCTCCCATGGCTGCGGCTGTCAGGGTGTCTGGGGACATGAAGCCCCAAGGACAGCCTTTTCCAGGCCACAGAGAAGAGGTGTTTTCCACTTCTCCATGGCCTGGAAAAACACTGGATTGGGGCCTCTGGGCTGCCGGTGAGGCTGCCCTGGCCCCAATCCTCTGTGAAAAGGGGCGGATGCAGGCCGCCCCTGAAGGAGCAGTCTCTATAGCCCTGCAGTCTTTCAGATAGTCTGGACCTTATTGTGCTTGTGATAGCATCACTGAGAGGATGATAAACTCTGGATACGTTTCCCATCAGTAAAGCCCAGCCCTGCGTGAGTTCCCTGACTCTTTCAAGCATCTTCAGTCATTGGGAGCCCTAGAATGTTAATTTAAGATCTTCTTCTAGAATAATTACATTTCTTAGCACTCACAGCACTATTATTTCTCCAAAGCTCAGAAGTAACTAGCAACAAATTGCTAATTACTTGTCAACAATTCCTTTCTCAGTAACACTCATTAACATATAGGAAATGATTTTAATGCAGTTTAATGAGGAATATTTCATAATGCAATTTAATGAGGAATATTTCATGACTATGCCTTTTGTAGTCTAAATTCAACCTTCATTGACTGCTTTAGTTATGGAGCAAAGGAGTAATATCACATGACTCAAGGGCTGGCTTGTGCTGCTGTCCTGTGCACAGAGGAAAGTGTGTTTTGTATCACATGTCAGCAGTTGGTTCAATGTTTTTAAAAAGTAAGCAACTACTTTAGTAGCCTACAAGAAAAAAAAAAAAAGATCCGAACAGCAACCATAATGGCTGTCTTGCTGGCTCAAACACTGTTTTTATTGGAAAGGTAAGATAAAGTATAATGAAATAGGTAAATTAAATAATCTAATTACCTTGTAGCTATAGCTATATCAGGTTACTTTAAAGAACTATGCTACAATTTCTACAGCCCGTTTCCTGGGCTTTGGTAAATTTCAGGAAAAAACACTATAGAAATCCTTGAAACAAGCAAACAAATGCACCCCCCCACACACACTTTTTGGTTTGCCTGCAAGCATAAAAATATGGAAGAAAAGAAGAACTGAGACCTTTAAAACAAAGTCATTAAAATTTGATCAAGAGCAAAGAGCTAACTGTGTTGAAACACATTTAGCAGACTAGATTGCCAGATCAAGGAGGGAAATTAACCAAAGTCGTTACTGTCTGTGTAAGAACTGATCTTACTTCAGATGACACCCTCGTTGATTGATGTCAAGCTTCATGATCTTTTTAACATGGGATGTACATCACAGAACAATTGCATGTGCAGATATACAGGGGAATGTTTAAGCAATAGCCTTGTGGCTGACAATTTCTGAATTTGATGTAGCTTCAGTCATGCATATGGTACCAAACCTCCAGTTCCAAGAGAGTAATATTATTGTATGAATCTAACAGCTTCCATATCTATCATTACACATTGGAAGTGGAATTGGAAAAGAGATTAATATTCCCTTAACATTAATAGAGAAATCTCATACATTCATGTACAGAATCATAATTAGTATCATGAGCCCATTGAGAACTTTGCTGAGGCAAGCTCACCCATTACTAATGTGAAGTAGAGGCTTGTAAACAAGTCAAGTTGATCAAGTTTCCTGTTTTGTTACCTTTATGTTCCAAAAAACCCTAAATGCTTCGCTGTTACCTATCAACCAGCTGTTCAATGTACACTAAAGAAGGGTGAAAACCTTATTCTATCATTCTTTTCAATAAGGACTCAGTGACCATAACAGGATATAAAACATATACTTGCCCAGAAGACAAATCATTAAATAAAGATAGACTATCAAGTAGATTGGCCCTTCTGATTTATCTAAAATTAAAGAGTTGAATACAAATTTGACAGTTTAGCTATCCTAATATTATCTTTTTTGTTGATAGAGTTATGGGCTTGATAGATGAGCAGAATGAGATAGACGTACCGTACTGCAAATTCAATAGGGCTTTTTCTGTAGTCCCTTTTGATATCCTTGCAGAAAAGTTGGTAAAATGTGGGTTGAAATGATGCTACTCTTAAGTGGATTTGTAACTGTTTGATGGAAAGAACCCAACAAGTGATCACTAATTGTTTCTTATCATCTTAGAGAGAAGTAAGAAGCAGTGTGCTAATAGAGTCAGCTTTGTTGAGATCTCAATAAATGACTGAATGAAAGAATAGAGGGCATGGTTATCAAATTTACAGATGATACCATACTATAATGTCAGTAGCTGTAGCTATTACATGAGAAGACAGAATCAAGATCCAAGGTGACCTTAATGGATGAATAATAAAACTGACCAGCATACTGTTGGTTCATTCCAATAAGAGTAGAACTATTCATTCAGTTGTTGAATGGTGAGTAAACATGTAGAAAAATACTATTGATAGAATGGGCACAATCAAGACTAGCAACAGAATTGAGGCCACTATTACTCTTAAATGGACACATTATTTAAAAAGAATTTCAATTTGACTATGAGACAATATTTATTTAGGAAAAATTCAGATGCAGAAATATAGCTGACATCTCGCTTGATAGCAGTACATCTGAAAACATTCCAGGAATCCTAGTAGACTGCAACCTAAGCATGGGTTAATGGCGTGGGAACATGGCAAAAAAGCCAAATGAAAATTCTAGGCTGCATTAACAGAACTTAAGCTGCATTAACAGAACTGAAGTGTCAACATGACTCTATTCTGATTAGGTCATACATCACTTGGAGTACTGTGTCCAGTTCAAGAAAGGCATTGACAAGATAAAACATGTTCAGAGAAAAGACACCGTGATGGTAAAAGGTCTGGAAATCAGATTGTTGAGAGGAGGGCACTGTTGTTGTTGTTTTTTGGAGGAGGGAAGCACTTCCAGGCACTAGTTCTTTTCAGGATCTTAGAGGCTGAAGGCTTTAAAAATGGAAAATCAGCCAGAGTGCTCAAAGTGAAAATAAGGTAGAAGCCAAACTGATTTTGAAGCAAAAACAATTCTCTCTTTATTGAAAAGACAGAAAAAGATAGTAGCAGAAACCAAAAGAACACTCTTCTCCTAACAAATCTAAGGGGGAATGGGGGTGTGTGGCTTTAGTTTAAGTGTTTTACACATGGCTTTTCTTACCATCTGACATGAAGATGACGAGTCTGGGGAAGATTTGAGAGAGAGAGATTGAGAGAGAGAGAAAGAGAGGCCCAAGAAAGGGCAGGTCAAAGAGAGAGATTCTCTCTGTGAGTCTGTATTTTAAAGGATTTCCTAATTTGAGGAATTAGGGGATGACCCTGGGTGAAACAAACATGACCTGAACATGTGCTTGCAAAAGGGCAGAGGTGAAGTGCCCTTCAGGTTCTGATAATGATGCTTAGGTTGTTTGAGACAATGAACTGGAGATACACAGGACAAACCAGTCAGTATAGATATCTACTCTCCTTGAAATCCAGGTGTGTTTGCCAGCCTCTCTGAAGGCAGCACAATATGTCCCAGAGTGAGCCAGCTTGGCAGGGTCTCCATTCAGCAGAGGTAGTCAAGATAGTTAACCACTGATTTCTCTCAATCATTTTCTTGTCAGTGAGGGATGGGAGATGAGAGAATTCCCAGTCTTGCAGTTTAAAATAATAGAATCATAGAATCATAGAATTGGAAGAGACCACAAGGGCCGCCCAGTACAACCTCCTGCCATGAAGGAACTCCCAATCAAAGCATACTCGACAGATGGCCATCCAGCCTCTTCTTAAAGACCTCCAAGGAAGGAGACTCCACCACACTCCGAGGGAGTGTGTTCCACTGTCGAGCAGCCTTTACTGTCAGGAAGTTCCTCCTAATGTTGAGGTGGAATCTCTTTTCCTGGAGCTTGCATCCATTGTTCCGGGTCCTGTTCTCTGGAGCAGCAGAAAACAAGCTTGCTCCTTCCTCAATATGACATCCCTTCAAGTATTTAAACAGGGTGATCATATCACATCGTAACCTTCTCTTCTCCAGTATAAACACCCCCAGCTTCCTTAGTTGTTCCTCATAGGGCATGGTTTCCAGACCCTTCACCATCTTAATTGCCGTCCTTTGGAAATGCTCCAGTTTCTCCACATGCTTTTTGAATTGTGGTGCCCAGAACTGAACACAGTATTCCAGGTGAGGCCTGGCCAAAGCAGAATAGAGTGGCACTATTACTTCCCTTGATCTAGACGCTATACTTCTATTGATGCAGCCTAAAATCACATTGGCCTTTTGAGCTGCCACTTTGCACTGTTGACTCATGTTCAACTTGTGGTCTACTTGGACTCCTAGATCCCTTTCACACATGGTTTCATTCAGCCAGATGTTCCTCATCCTATATCTATACATTTCATTTTTCCACTCTAAATGCAGTACCTTACATTTTTCTGTATCAAATTTCATTTTGTGGAGTCGAAGGCTTTCATGGCCGGCATCCATAGTTTTTTGTGGAGCTTTCGGGCTATGTGGCCGTGTTCTAGAAGAGTTCCTTTCTGACATTTCGCCAGCATCTGTGGCTGGCATCTTCAGAGAGACAGTGCTTAACTGTCTTGACTACCTCTGCTGAATGGAGACCCTGCCAAGCTGGCTCACTCTGGGACATGCCCCAAGGTGAGATATTGTGCTGCCTTCAGAGAGGCTGGCAAACACACCTGGATCTCTGAAGATGCCAGCCACAGATGCTGGCAAAACGTCAGAAAGGAACTCTTCTATAACATGGCCACATAGCCCGAAAGCTCCACAAAAAACTATAAATTTCATTTTGCTAGCTTTGGCCCAGCTTTCTAGTCTATTCAGGTCATTTTGAATTTTGATTCTGTCTTCTGGGGTATTAGTTACTCCTCCTAATTTGGTGTCATCTGCAAATTTAATAACTAGGCCCTCAATACTGTCATTCAAGTCAATGATGAAGATGTTGAATAGCACTGGGCCCAGGACAGAACCTTGTGGGACCCCACTGGTCACTTCTTTCCAGGTGGAAAAGGAGCCATCGTTGAGCACCCTTTGGGTTCGGCCAGTCAACCAATTACAAATCCATTTAACAGTTACTTTGTCTAGCCCACATTTTACCAGCTTGTTTGCAAGAATGTCATGGGGAACCTTGTCAAAGGCCTTACTGAAATCAAGATATACTATATCCACAGCATTCCATTCATCTACTGAGCAGGCAATTTTATCCAAAAAAAAAAAGAAGAAGAAGAAGAAGAAGAAGAAGAAGAAGAAGAAGAAGAAAAGAAAGAAAGAAAGAAAGAGAAAAAGAAATCATATTTCTCTGGCATGACTTGTTTCTCTGAAACCCATGTTGACTTTTTGTGATTATGGCATTGCCTTCTAAATGTTCACAGACTCTCTATTTATTGATCTGCTCAAGAATCTTCCCTGGTATTGATGTCAGACTAACTGGGCGGTAATTGTTTGGATCCCGTTTTTCCCCCTTTTTGAAGATGGGGACAACGTTTGCCCTCCTCCAGTCTGCTGGGACTTCTCCTGTTCTCCAGGAGTTTTCAAGGATTATTGCAGATGGTTCTGCTATTACATTTGCCACTTCTTTTAATAACCTTGGATGTAGTTCATCTGGTCCTGGAGACTTATATTCATTTAGAAAGTATAGAATGAGGCTTGTAGCTCCTCCTCCAAGTGACCCACAAAAATTGTTCACACTTTAAAAGTTTAAGCTCTTACCCAAGCAAAATGGACACAGAGAACCAGACTTCCCTTTGCTTGCCTTTTCGAAGATGGACAAAGAGTCCAGCCACAGCCCTAGTTTGTCCAGTTTGAATTCTTTACACTCCTAAAACAGATAGCTTTTTGTATCTTGCGCATCAAAGTCTAATATTCATATTTACTGAGCATAACTGGTAACACTATAAGGAATAGTTGCAGAAACCGAGTACATTTAGCCTGTGGAAGAGAAGATGGAGAGATGATATGGTAGCAATTTTTAAATATCCCAAGGATTGTCATGGGAAGTTAGAGTTAGACATAGGTTTCTGCAGTTTCAGAGGACAGGAAGTTCACTATCAAATTACATGAAAAAAGATTGCAACTAAGCAACAAGAAGAACTTATTGGTTGTAAGAGCTGTTCAACAATGCAATAGACTGTCTTGGAAGGTGATGGACCACTTCACTGGAGCTTTTGAAGAAGATTTTATGGGCCCACTTTAGCTGTGGATTGCTGCATTGGCAGGGGATTGGACTAGATGGCCTTGAGGTCTCTTTCAACTCTATGATTCTGTGATTTAGAATTCTGTGCAAGAGTGCTCCGGTGTCTCTCCAACTATGAATTGAAGGATCCCATAGAATGGAACAATGGTAGTTAAAGTGGGGTAAAAGCACTATAATTGTGAGGTGTGAATGGACCCCAAAACCTCACCCCTGCTGCTATTTTTTGTTAGCCAGGGCAAGAGGCATTCTTTGAAAAGCTGTTGTTGTTGTTGTTGTTGTTGTTGTTGTTGTATGTCTTCAAGTCATTTCTGATATGGTGACATGGGGGTTTTCTTGGCAAGATTTGTTCAGAATTTTTCCATTGTCTTCCCTGAAGCTGTAACATATGACTTGCCCGAGGTCACCCAGTGGGTTTTATGGCCAAGCTGGGAATTGAACCCTGGTTTCCAAAGTCATAGGCCAACACTCAAACTACTGCACCATGCTGGCTCTCTGTGAGAAGCTATCCCCCCCCCCCCCGCGCTTCTACAACATCACTTCAGTGTACATATACTTGCATAAGTTTATGCTAACCTATGTCGACTAAAAGATCCTGGCCAAGGCCTGTCATCATATTCTTGTTGGCAAATTGCTAAATATGGGTTAGGCAGCATTACTGTTTTAGCAGGATAGCAATAGCAAATACATTTCTATACCACTTATCAGTGCACTTAAGCACCCCCTAAGCAGTTTACAAAGTGTAAGCTATTTGCTCACTATAATCTGGGTACTCATTTTAGTAACTTCAGAAAGATGCAAGCCTGATCTGAGCTTGACCCCCTGGCTGGGATTGAACTTGCAACCTTGACCTGTAGCTAGTTGATGATGCTTATGTCAAGTATCTTCATCAAGACTTTCTTGCCAAGAAGTAATGAGTGTGTGCTGCAGGTTACTCTCCTGAGCTCAAAGCTGTTTAATATATCTCGGAATGATTTGGATGGAAAAGTAGCAGGTGAAATGGGGAAATTAATACCTTTTGGAAACAAAATCATGTCTTCAAAATGAGTTTTTATGGTTAAGAATTGAGCCAAAGCTAGCATAAGGAGAACTTCAGCAGAAACGAATGTGGCGTTACCAATTTGCATGGCAAAGTCAGGAACATAAATACAGGGTTCATGACCCCTGAGTTGAGAGCAGGACATGAGAAAAGTATCTGGGAGCTTTATAGGCCACAGGCTAAACATGAATCCTCAATGTGGTGAAACATCACTGTCTAAAAAGATTTAGACTATACATTTGCAACACTTTCATGATGATTTAAACTGCTTGGAACATACAGCCTTTGAGACTAGTGGCTCTCTTTCATTGGAGCTTTTACAAGAGAGGATGAGCTCTTACCAGAGAATATTCTGAAGCAGATTTCCTATATTGGATGACCCTTGATTCTCTGATTCCCCAGTTGATGTTTATAGTCTATCATTAGTATTTTTCTATGGATATTGTGCTTTTTATAGATCTGTGCTTTCTGTTTTTGTTTTTATTGGCTGTTTTCTGTAAACTGTTTTATGGGCTACTGAGGATCATGTCTGTCCTTATACTTGATTTTCTGTTAACTGGCCCCAACAAAAAGTTCACTGCTAAAATGTTTGTTTTTTCTTGATTGGTTATAACAAGCCTTTATCCAAAATGGGATTTCCTCTCTGAAAAATATAGAAAAGGGAATGACCTCCCATGCTCCTGCTGAGTCCAATGTGCTGGCAAGAAGAGCCTCAGGCACCATCAAGATGCTAGACTCAGAGTTATATTTTTCCCTTTATCTGCTTTCCAAAGCTCATGATAGAAATATGATCCATGTTACAGACTTTAATGCACTTTTTTCCAGTCATAAGACTTAAAACAATAAACAAATTTGTATTATCTTCACAACCAAATATATTTTGGTGAAATTAGCTCTTTATTTTCATATATTTTCCATCTTATATTAAGACCTGGGAATATAAAACAAGAGAATTAATTGCTATTTCACCTGGAACATTATAGAATGCATCAAATTGTCTGCAGCATTTGCTTTAGTGTGACTACCAAAAGAAAGGAGGGAAAAGAAGAATTATCTGAAAGAGGAAAGACAAGGAAAAGAGACACAAGATATTTCTTTTTGTGCACCAAACCCTGATGTTTCCTAGTGGTAAAATTTTAAATGCTTCATGCAAACGAAAAATGCAGAATCAGGTCAGCTATAGACAAATGTCAGTAGACTGGATGCAAAATGCACTGCAGGCAGAAAAAGATGACATTTATCAGTCATCCATACATCAGTAACTAAAACAATTTTAGGGTTGTCTAGACAGGCATCTATTATTTCTTAAATTTAAAAGCTTTAGTAGAAAGACAACAGCAAAATGCTCTATTTATATTTAGGATTTTTTTCCCTTCTAAGAGAAATGAGGCAATGGAAAAGTGGCAATTTTCAAACTGAAAACTAAGATTTGCTGATTTCTAGGAATATTTTTAACAGATGTACTGCATATATTTGCATGGATGCAGGATAATTTATTGCTCTATATCAATAGCAGTGGAGCTGAATTATCAGAGTGTGCATATTTTTATGGGATGCTATTACTCTAGTAGTTTGTGTATAACAGGCATGATCCAGCCCCAATTAAACACTTTGCAGATTCATATTATTTGCCATGGGTATGCTAAACATATGGTTCAATCATTCTTACAAAAACTGGTGGAACTAAAAGGATGTAATTTTACCCCACATATTCTTTATCATATTTGTACTCTGATCTTTCTTCAGGGAGCCCTGGCCCTATACAAAATAATATGAATTTCTGTCATATTGTCTTCATGGCCTTGCTGTGAGGAAGGTTAGATTGAGATGGCAACATGTCAAAGGTCAACCAGTGGATTTTGTGCCCACCCAGAATTTTGAACGAGTCTCCACAATCCCAGTTTAACATCCTATTCACTACCTTGGAAATGAATGCCAGCTAGAAACAGCACTCAGAGGGAGTGCATCTGCACTGCAGAAATAATGCAGTTTGACTCCACTTTAACTGCCATGGCTCAATACTATGGAATCCTGGGATAATCTGAATAGTATTATTAGTAGTTAAAATTTGGGGTGTGATTTTGCCACTTGGTGAAAGGGGAGGCTGGACCCCATTCCAAACAGACATTTACATGTGAGGACTCTTTTTTAATCCCAGTTCTGTATGCATAATGCAAAAACAGGAAACTCATGATTCTTTAGATGTTGCTGAATTATAATTCCAATTATCCTTTCTTACAGATTATTCTGTTGGATCTGATGAGAGCAGTAATCTAACAATATTGCCCAGCCCCTGCTTTCTGGATTCCAAAACATTTGTGCCTAATAAAGCAGAGGGTTTTTGGTTTTGTTTTGTTTTTTTGTACAAAATTCAATGCTACATTTAGCCTTAAGGCACCACAGGTATCTTTTGATTTTACAGTAACAGAACTATATGGTTGCCCTTTGTGTGGGGGGTTGGGAGGAAATAGTATTGAATATGGTATTTTTGACGTTGTTTTCAAAGCTGAAATGGAAACAGGCATAATATATTTGAATGAACGCCATTCTTTGCCCTTGCTGTCTCAGGGTTTCTTGCAAATTGTATTTTAGATTAACAGTATAATTCAGTGCCTATTTACCAAGAAACAATACCTTTGGTACTCTACATATCTTTCTCCCAGGTAAGTGTGCAAAAAACAAAAAAAGCACCAACCCCCCCCCCCCCCCCAAAAAAAAACAAATCATCAGCTTACTTCACAATAGGCACACATATATTTTTGCATGAATTCTTAATATTTCATAATTGTGCACATATTCCTAATTCTTCCTCCTCCTGGTAAGTTTGCTAAATTTTGAAGACTAGACTCAGAGAATACTGATTGTGTAGAATTATTCTTCCTCCTCTAGACAACTGACTTCTTTGATATCTTTGTATGATTTTTTTTTAATCAACACACATGATTTGTACAAGTAGAAAAATAGATGGGGAAAAACAATCATAAACAGGATAGCATGGACTGGAGGAAAGAGATTTTGTTTTTATCCCCAAGGAATATTAAATGAAGAGAAAGGGATTTAAAAATGGTTTTCTTCTTGTTCTTTTCCTTGGGTGCTTCTTCATTGGTATTATCACTGACAAAGAGTATTACCCTACTTTCCTTTTCTGTTGCAATTGATCTGTCTGTCCACTAGGTGGAGCTGTAACAATAGATTTCTTATATTTATGATAATAAGGAAACGGTCACGAACCAATTTGAAAGGCAATGTTCATTTTAACAATTCAGATACACTCCTGTTAATTTGTATTTTATAAAGGTTCAGCAGCCTTCACCGAATGTCTTGTTAACCAGAGTTTTAAATTTGCTTCCAAATCTGCCATTTGATTGTCCATTTTAGAGAGTGTGATTTATTTTATGGGTTTTTTTTTTAAAAAAAAGGGTGATTGCATGATATTTGTATGAAGTGGATGCATTTGTGTATATGCATAGATGTATTAAAACAGACCCTCTCACACATGAGATATGGCATTTAATGTAATTTTTCTGCATGCATCAGCATATGATCAAAATGCCCTGCTAGCACAGCGCACACACAATAAGACTCACATGTTGTTTAAAAATATATCCAAATAGAGAACATGATGGGCTTACTGTGTAAAACCCAGCAGGAAGGCTATTCAATATCCAGAAAAAGAGAGGGGGGTATGGTTTTTCTTTTGCAGCAATTATTTCTTCAAGAATATTTACAATGTCTTAAAGGATCCCTATGTCGGGCATGAGCTAGCTTCCTATTTTTGTTCAGCCATGAAAATGGCCACAATAAAGTTGCCTTCTTTTACTTCACGGTGTTGTAGATGTGCAGTGTAATGGAGTGAGCAACAAAAAGTAGAAATGCATCATAATCACAACTCTGTTTTTTTATTAGTAGTATTTTTACCAGCCTGTGAGAGGTACCATGTTAGCCACAGCTGAAAAAGGATGCTCAGCCACATGGGTTTATGGCCTGATCTGGCACAACCATTCTTATCGTGATCACTGGAGTCTTTCCTCACAATATGATAGCAGAGGTAGAAAAGAGGATGGATGTGAAATTTTTTGTAGTCCATTTTTTTATAGGAGTCCACTGAAAATCTGATTTTTTTTTCATATTCCAAGGGAAAAGAAATTAAGATTTTAAACATTCAAATGGCAGAAGAAACAATAATGAGAGATCTGTGTGGCCAGGCTCAGGATTTTGAATGTTTAATTCTTAAAAGTCTTAAAATATTTTAAGAATATTTGCTTCTTAAAAGATTGTTTACTTCTTAAAGGAGTTTGAACATTTACTTCTTAAATATCTGGGAATAGGACTTTGATGTTTCATCATAGTCGTATCCAGATGTTGAGGATAGCATATAAATAAAGATTATTATTATTATTATTATTATTATTATTATTATCAACCTACAACACCATAATACTAGCAGAAAACCTCAAAACCTGGAGCAGCTACTAAGAAAGATCAAGAAAAAAGTGCAAAGGCAGGCTTACAGTTGAACATAAAGAAAACAAAAATAATAACCACAGAGAATTTACATGAATTCAACCTAGACAATGAAGAAATGTAAATAGTAAAGAAATTATCCCACCTGGGATTGATTGGAATGGGACTGCAGCCAGGAAATCAGAAAAAGATTAAGAATGGGGAGGGCAGCTATGAAAGAACTAGAAAAGATCCTAAAATGCAAAGATGTACAACTCAGCATAAACATTAGAATCATACAAGCCATTGTATTTCCTATTACCATGTATGGACATGAGAGCTGGACAGTTAAGAAAGAAGCTAGGAAGAAAATCAACTCATTTGAGATGTGGTGCTGTAAAAGAGTGCTGGACACCAAGAAGACAAACATGGACAGCCAACAAGACAAACAAGTGGATCCTAGAATAGATCAGGCCAGAAATCTCCCTGGAAGCCAAGATGATAAAATTGAGGCTGTCGTACTTTGGACACATCATGAGAAGGCATTACTCACTGAAAAATAGTAATGCTAAGAAAGCTGGAGGGAAACAGAAAGAGAGAAGGCCGCACGCTAGATGGATGGCCTATTTTTAAGGAGGTCATGGGTATGGACTTACACTATACAGGAACTAAGCATAACAGTGGAGGACTGGGAGTCTTTGAGATGTCTCATCCACAGGGTCACCATAGGTCCAATTCAATTCGAGGGCAGTTAACAACAACAAACATTGATACAACATAAAACATTGATATTATTTATTTATTTATTTATTTATTTCACACCTTCAAATCTACATGTTGTACTCTTCATATGAAGAGTAATAGCAGAAAAAGAGAACATCCATTATTGGTTGAGGTTCTTTACACAGTGTGGAACCTTGAAAAACATGGTATCCAATGATGCGGAGAGGCTGGAAACAGAGAGGATAGGGGTGAGCTTTATCTATTACAATTCTATTACAGTTCAGTCACTTCAATATTATTGGTCAGATTGTGTTTTCAAGGACATTACTTTGGCAAAGATCCCATGACCGTGGATTCTTTTCATCCCCTTCACTATTCCCACTATAAAGAGGCAATAACTGCCTTTGTTTATATGTCTTCTGTTGGATCTTTCCATTTTTATTTATTTGTGGCTTTAATTCAATAATTTTTCCCTTTTAAATTTTTTTAAAAACATGGAACGTAAGGAATAAAGAACTTAAGGAAATAGAAAATGAAGAAAAAATAAAGAAGAAAAAGAAGAGTAAAGTAAAAAAAAATTAAAGAAACTGAAGCAATAATTTTAAAAAATCAGTAGTCACAACAATTCTGCAATAAAAAATAAAATAAGGGTCTCTAAAGACAACAACAACAAAAACAAAAGGTGAAAAATTAACTAAAACACCAGTTACATTTAGCCCCCAAGAAGACTTCAACTTAACATTTTTTAAAAAAATGACAAAAAATAAAAAAGTTTCCAAGTTTAAGACTCAGACACTTTTTCAACAGGGAATCTGCAAAACAGTCCAGAGGGAATTATTTACCAAGTACAGAGGTCTCACAAATGTAAATTTTGACCTTTTTTCACCTCTCTTTGGGAGATTTGGTGGCTTTTTAACAAAGTGTGTAGACAGAGATCTTTCCAGCCTCCTCTCTTGATTCCCAGACAGCTGTGAAGACATGCTACTGCCTGGCAGATACTGCTGTCTTCTGGTGCACCTCTCCATGCTTCTCCACTCCATGCTCCTCCACTCCTCCAATTTCACTGGACTTTACAAGCAATGGCACTCTTTGGATCCCCTAATTCCTAGGACTGACTTGACAAATGGAGATTGCTTCTGTGCCCCCAAAAGCCACCTGGATTGATTTTTGGGAGCCAAAGCTCTACTTTGATCTTTGTTTGCTCAGTCCAACCTAAATTAAAAGTCTCATTCTATTTCCTTTATTAATTTGGTTTAAGATAGAACTCCCAACCCTGGTGAGGAGATGACACTGAGCAAAGGCATGTGAAAAAAAGAGCATGAGAAGTAGGCATAAAAAAGGGCTTTATTCTAAGTAGGAAATCTCCATAACAAAAGGATGTCTCTTGACAACAACAACAATAATAATAATAATAATAATAATAATAATTGTATCCTGTCTCTCCCTATATTGGATCAAGGCAGCTAACAACAGTTAAAAACAGTAAAAATCCAATATATTAAAACATTAAAACATAGCAAAAACATAGTTTCTGATTCTCCATCTCCCTCCCACTCTATAACAGCATTAAAATAACAATTCCCAGTGAAGTTCCCAATATAATCCATCATAGCCACTGGGAACAACTAGACAACAGCAGCTAGACAATAGGAGAGCTCAAATACAAGGAAGTCAGCCTGGGAAGGCCTGCTGGAAGAGATCCATCTTTATAGCCTTTTAAAAGGCCTCCAAAGATGTAATATGGCAGATCTCCTCTGGCAGGTCATTTCATATTTTTGGAGTGGCAGCTAAAAAGGTCCTCTGGGAGGTTGCCACCAGCCTGGTTTTCTTTGGCTGCAGTAGGTTCCTCCCAAAGGACCTGAGTGTGTGAGAAGGATTGTATGGGAGGAGGCAAGCCATGTAGGGCTCTATAGGTAATGACCAACACCTTATATTGTGCCCAGAAGCTAATAGGCAGCTAGTGTAGGGATTTTAAAATGGGTGTAATGGAATCAAATTTGGAACTCCCAGTAACTAATCTGGCTGCCATGTTTTGAACCAATTGCATCTTCCGAACATGGCACGGGGGTTGCATTGCAGAAATCGAGACAAGAGATTACCAGTGAATGTACAACCGTTTCTAGGTTCTCCTGTTCCAGGAAGGGTCGTAGCTGGCATATCAGCTGAAGCTGATAACAGGCACTCCTGGCTGTCACATCGACCTGAGATGTCAGGCAAAGCGATGAGTCCAAGAGTACCCCCAGGCTACGAACACACTCCTTTAGGAGAAGTGTGACCCCATCCAGGACTGGAGGGCTTATCCCTGCACCTGGAATAGGATTGCCTATAGCAAGTACCTCTGTTTTATTTGGATTCAGTTTAAGTCTATTTTCCCTCATCCAATCCATTACTGACTTCAAACAGTCATTCAGAGAGGAGATGCCTTCCTTGGTCACTGAAGCAGTCCAAGACATGGAGAAACAAATTTGGGTGTCATCAGCATACTGAGAACACCCCATCCCATGTCTCCTAATTGTCTCACCCAGCGGCTTCATTTAGATGTTAAATAGCATTGGTGACAGTATCACGCCTTGAGGGATACCCGATTTGAGCTCCCTCTTGGCTGAACAAATGTCTCCAAGCAACACGATCTGGAGCCTGCCCAAGAGATAGGACCGGAACCACTGCAGGGCAGGGCATAAAGGACCACCTTCCCTTCAGATACACTTAGGAGTTACAGTTACAGAATAGCTTACATCATTTCAGCTAAGTCAGCAAAATAACCAGAGCCCCCACATGACTAGCTAATACATTCTTCTATTCTACCCACAAATCAGATAGGATTTGTAATCCTTGATGTTCATGCAGGGTTGGTAACGATGAGTCTGTTGCTTTTGCCCAGTCTTAGCCAGCATGCACAGGTGTCCCTTAGAGTTAGAGTTCTCCCCTTGAGGTCACTTGAGATTTTTTAGAATCTGTGCTGAGAAGGAGCTTGAAGGTTCATACATCTGTCCAACTGGCCGTCTTATTGGGCAATTGCTCTCTCATTGCCTCTGTGATGCTGATAGAGACCCTCACATTATCACACATGGTCTATATGGAGTTGACTGTTCATGGATATGGCCAGTGTTACTGCTTCACAGTACAGCAGCTTCATGTCAAAGGGATGTGTTTGCAAACATACTAGTTGCAAAGCAAGTCTTTTGCTACTCAGAGAGCTGGAATAGCATGGACAGTTCAGAATTTCTAGAATTATGTATATCAAAGCTTAGTCTGAACTTCATATCTTTCTTTCTGCATTTTGTTTTACTTCCCAACCATACATTCTATTATAAGAAAGGATGTTAACTCAGTGGTATAACATAGACTTTGTGTATGGAAAATCTGAGGTGTGATTTTTGGAATCTCTGGTAGCAAGGGATGGGAAAGACTTCTGAGTAAGTCCCTTTTGAGCCACTGCCACTTTGAATAGACAAGACTGAGTCTGAAAGAGAACAAATCTGATCTGGTATAAGGCACTTTCCTGTGGACCTGTATTTGGCTTTTTTGGATGAACTTATCAATGTGTGACTCTTGGGGAATCTTAAAGACCACTCAGTATTTAAGTTTGCACATCATGAGGCTGCTACTCATGTTTGCGTATTGGCAAAAGACCCTTATACAAGTGCTTTGAAGCAGCATTTGTTTCCAATTTGTTTCTAGGTTCAAATGAAGACTTTGATTTCATTTATACATCTTTCTAATAGCTTAGATCCTTTGACTATGAGATTTCATTTTCAGTGAAAAGCCCTTTGTATTTCTGCCTGAAATTTGACAGCAATCTAAGGGATATAGATATGTGCCTGGAAGCTTTATGATCAAATCCCCTATATAACTATGCCAAAACAGAACATACATTTATACTTTTATACTACAAGCATTGGCATGGCACATCCTTCAGAAGAACAGAATCCACTGTTCCTACTGTGGGTATTTATTTAATAATGATTGAGAAGGAAACACATATTAATTGAAGAATGCATTGACTAACTGCTAAATCCAATGTGGCCATAGTTTGGCTTGAGGCAGGTCAGCTTTTTCAAAAGAATTCTACTAGTAAAAGAAAAGAGCTCTGTTGAAATTATTTAAAAGTCCTGATTCCTCCACACACTCTCTGATTTCTCATACACCCGATCAGTCCCTCCTGCATTGTCCTTAGCTTTGGGTACACCTGCAACCCAATGACAGATATTAACTATGAACCTCCAATATATGGACAATTTCTGACAGCAATTTTTGCAATCACAGTGACAGGTTCCCTTCCTGGTCCCAAATGGATAAGGCTGCTGGCTATATCCATATACTGCTGGTTCACACAGTGTTTTTGTACATAAGTATGTGCTATCGTAGAGGAGAGCAATATTGAATTATTGACAATATTGAATTGTTGACAATCGTAGTGTGACAATCAGAATTACTCTAGTGTATCGACAACTAACAAGTGGGTTCCTACATGGGGAAAAGGTAACGTAGCCATTTTCTCTGTTGGTTGGTTTGTGTGTAAAGCTTCACTATGCATCAACTGCCTCTTCTTTCATGGCAATGTGCCTTTTGAAGGAGATCCTTTGCAATGCTAACAGAATGACAGTGCTATGGGGCTACCACTTCCAAATAAAATGAAATTTATATTTTAACTAAAATACAGAGAGCTCCTACACTGTTTAACCCCTGCTAATCATACTGAAAAGGACTACTGGACACATTTGGGGGGAGGGGAGGAGGAGTGATTTTTGATAACGTGTGTGGCTCCTATAGGGTCTCAGTTGTAGCCTGAAGCAAAGGAGTGGGAACAGCTGCTCTTTGTTGCTTGTTGTACAAGTGTAGCCTGCCACATACTGCATGGGCACTCTCCACCCTCCCCCAGCCATTAAATGTCTAAGAGAGACTCCCAAGCTAGCATTTGCATTCAGACAACAGAATCCAGGGCAGAAGGACTAGGAATACTACAACAGGACCAGCCATAACATTCATGGGCAATGTACAAGATGCCTTTAGGTTAATCTGGATAGAAAAGGACACAAGGGAACAAAAGAACTATGATAAACTAAGATAAAAGAGAGGAGTCAACTTTTTTTTTTTTAAATGTGCTTAGAAAAGTTCTACCAAAGAGGGAAGCCTGCTAGAAATTGATAAGATACAATTCTGGTGGAGTTGCAGACATGGGAAGTATAGAAAACAACAGGAAGCATGCATAGAACATAAGGGACAAATGGAGTAGAAGCATCACAGAAATAAGGATGGGGGCACAAAGACTGGGTGGCAATATTTAGAATTCCATTAGAAGTGAAAATGAGGCATAGTCTTATTTTTGTTGGCCAAAGGCTTGGAAGTTAAATTGTGAGTCCAAAATTGATGTGTGAAATTGAATCTGCCCCTTTGACCATCTGTGTCCTTTTCTACCAAGGTTTAACTACTGTATAAATATCTGGGATATCATCCATTCAGCCATTAGTTCTTCACTTTAGACAGACTTGCATAATTCTACTCTACTTTTCTCCCAGCTAAACATATGGAATCCAGGTATGGACATCCACATATGTCTTATGAGTGGGATGTGCTTTTTTGGAGGCTATGCAGCATCCAAAACAGCCCTCTTGTCTTACTGTAAAACCCCATATACATCTCACATCCCACACTTCAGAGTGAGCAGGTAGAAATAGAGGAGTGTCTGGCAATTCTATCCCACCAGAAGCACAATGTTTATAGAAGAGCTGAAGCCCTAGGAGGACCCTTAAATGTCTCAGGGTTGATATCATTATTATGCGTCTGGCTATGGAGAAGGCATAGCCAGACCTTCTCTGATGCTGTCTGGTTTCTGTGAAGCAGGCCATGCAGGGTGGCTTCAGGGCTGTACAGTCAGTCGTACATGGCTCAGAGTAGTGTAGGTTCTCATGCTGATATTTAGGCTACGTTGATGTTCTGTTGAATTGAATCCAATAGCGTATTACTCATGAATTCTAGATTCAGTATTTGGGAATTTGTCTCCATATTACCCGCCCTAGCCAAGTAGCAAAAGAAAAATGGAAGATGTGTTGAACCCCAGTGGCCTTCTAGCTGTAATCACAGGGTTATTCGATTGTGTTTTACTTAGTGTGTCATATATTGAATGGACCTGATTTTGGCTATCAAAGTTCATATCCAATATGATGGTAACTTCTCAAGCATGTTATGAATCAGAAATGACTCTCCTCTGTTTTTGAAGAGACAGCTTCAATTTTGTTTCCTTGAGGTTCAGCTTCATTTACACTTAGAAAAGGCAGGACTTTTGTTTGTGCTGTTGCTGACATATTCAAAGCAGAAAGTGCATTTGAAATAGGTGTAAAATCTCACAGGGCTCACCTAAGTCCCATAAAGATTGACAAGTCAGAAAAAAGAAAGCAATCTGTTTGTGAACTTGAGCATCTTATGCTGTAACTAAGTGCCTTACCAATAAGCCTGGTGTAGGCCATACAAGCAGCTTAAAATGTGATTGTAATGGGTACTCTTTATATAATATATTCATCCCAAGGTGCACATAGATTTTTACTATTAGCTTAGAGAGATTTGAGTTCATGTGCATCTGAATGTAAAACATAATAGAAGAGGGAAGGTGAACAATAAGATGCTGCTCTGGCTGGCACAAGAAGAATGATGAGCCAGACTCAAAATGAATGCCAGAGTGGTCACTTGTTGCAGAAGGGTATGTGAAAATAGTGGTGGTAGCATTTGGTGATACTGTATATACACCAGCTCATCTATACCAAAGTACAGTTTGGATCCTTTTTTGAGTTGTCAAATTTGGTTAAACCAGTAGAACCTGGGACCTTATACTGTACACCTATAGCAGTTATTCCACTTAAACTGCCTGTGGAATCTTAGGCTTTGTGATTTTAGGGCTGGCATTTATCATTTTCAGTTAGAGAGCAACAGTGCTTCACCAAACTACAAACCCCAGGATTCTGTAGGAAGTTGCCATGGCAGTCAAAGGGGAATAATAGTGCTGCAATTATATAATGTGAAAGTGACCCAGGGTCGAGAATGCATGAACCTCTTGATGCTATTGAACTCCAGCACCTCTTTCCTCACTGCAGCTAGGGGAGATGGGAGTTGAGGTCTGACAACATCTGAAAGACCACACATCTTTGACCTATAAAATTATCACATGTGAATAGTGAAGAGTAAGGAGGCTTATTGAAGATGATAGGAAGAAGCTACTTTCTCTGTACATTGGGAATTTAGTATTTACTTCTGATGTCTAGTAGCTGCCAATGGGTTTCTTGTTTCTGAATAAAACTATCATTTTTTGAAGCTAGGACCACCACATATTTCCTAATATGTTAAGTGTGCATTGCATGAAAAACACTACCATTGTTCTGTGCTAAAGGAGGGTATGAACGTCTCTCACCTTGAGTTCATTGCATTTCTCTGAATCCTATCACCCTAGTTTTCCATTAAGCTGTGAGATTTCAGATGTTTCAGCCATCTTAAATATGTTAAAATAAATCACAGTGTAGGTGATAAGTGCAAGGAACATGGCTGCATCACATGTGCCATGGTGATGGGAAGCACAGCATCAATAGTTGTCTCTATCAAGAAAGAAAACTCTCATGTCAGTTTCTGAGCTCTGTAACTTGTTCAAGTGTAGCTTGTTCAGATTGTGCAGGAGGGGAGTTGGAACACATGCAACAACACCTGGGTGGGTAAGTGCTGAGCACAGAACCATCTCCTTTGCCACCTAGGTTTTTTCCCCTGCTCACTGTTGAATATTGAGGGGGTAAGGAGCAGCCCTATGTTGGCAGCACCTCTCTGTCCCTGCTTTTTACCACCAGGTATACCCACACCAACCAGTTACTGGTTAGGGAGACAGAACTGTGCCTGGCAACCCTCTCTGGCTGTTGCTTCATGCCAAGAGAGGAAGCTGGACAGACGGAGCAGCCTTCACCATCTCCGCTGTTATAGTGGCAGAGACATATGCTCTACTAGCATGACATAGGATATCATCCAGTTTCTCCAAAATGTCCTGTAAGTTTTATTCATTTCATTCATTTAATCTTTATTAGGCATACAACAACATACATTTACAATAAAACTTCAGAATTGTTATAAAATTTAAGTCATAATCTTGTTGCATTCACCAGAAAATGTCCTGTAAGCATTACTCCTTTTTTCTTCTAGCAATTAATATTGGGAGATGCAGAAATACTGTTTTTGTTGTGTTTTGTTGAGGTTGTTGAATTCAACCGAAAAGTGTTTTCATCCATAACGACAGAAAAGTGTTTTCATCCATAACGGCAGAGTAGCCACTATGTACGCATGAGGCTCTAACTTCATTGGATTCTAAAGCTTCTTAAGTATTCAGTTTTAGGACAGTTCCCAGTTTAGATTTGTGAGTATGAGAAGGAAGGAAGATGAGAATCTGGCTTCTCGAATGGAAAGATAGTTTCTACACACCATATGCTCTTCAGAATTGGATTTTATGTCCATTACTTCTAACATGGCAAGTATTTCAGCTGAAATATAAGGAGACTTTAAGATTTTTTTTAATCTTCATTTTTAAAATAGCTGATATATACACTTCTAGGATTAATAGATAAATTGTAACACAGTTATTGCTTGGATTACTATTATTTTTCAAATTTTGCAATATATTTCCCAGATAAAAAAAATTAAAAATAAAAATCCCAGAATACATATATGTAGCACTTGCCATATTATGTGTAATAGACATATATGAAAACATTTAGGATATTTTTTTTTTTATAAAAACATACTTTTTAGGATAGCATTACAAAAACGGATATTAGGATACAGTGCATGACAAACCACAAATTTTAGAATAAATGTATTTCTAATGTACATTTAACTATATAGAAAATTCAATTTTTAGAGTTAAAAAAAATCAAAAATGTGTTTAACACAAATTCACCAGAGTTGTTTAGAATCATGATGGTGATTTCTTCTGCTTTCAACCCAAGAAACAGCTTCATTGGTGTCAGGGACTCTTTCATGTCTGTAACAGCAACTCATAATACAGTCCTGTTGGCCGTTTTGAGGGGGAAAAGATGGGACAAGTTCTTCAAATCAGGAAACATGACATTCTGACCAAAGGAATGAAAAATCCAGTTGATTCATATTCACCTTTTGTCATATTAAGGAGGTTGAAAAATGACTTGTAAGCAACAAATACAGTGTGGTATTTCTTTGTAAAATTCTCAGCAGAGCCAAGGCCTATTGATCCATATGTATTTATTTTGACATCTATATGCCAATAACACAATCTCTGCAAGTCCTAAAACAACTTGGTGAAAAATTGAAAACCTGATATAATAATACAGATTCCAAATTTATTTATTTATTTATAGCATTTATATCTCGCCCTTCAGCCAAAAAGTTTCCCAGAGAGGCTTACAAATTGTTATTTTGACAGTTCCTCTGTCTTATAATCTAAGTAAGGCAGAACACACAAGGAAAAGGGATTGGCAGTGAGGGAAAGAATAAAGTCCAACAAATGCTGGCTTTTCTCTTCCTCTGAGGCCATAGCAAGGGTAGTTGGGATGGATGTGGGGCCTGTCATCAACTGCTAAACCAGAGCTTTGAAGTGTTGTCTGTTGGAGTGCCAGAATCCCCCAAACAATATTACCAAGTGGGTGTTGTATCTCAAAAATTAGTTTTATGACTCTTTTTGAAATGGTTCAATTATAGCCTACTTAGAATTAACACAAAAAAAATATAGTAGCCAACAAAAAAATCGTAGGTCAGACAAGTCAGTGTCAATAAGAGGACGTGTAAAATAGAAGCATCTTAATTAACTGCATAAATATTACAAATGAAGAGGCCACTTTGCTTTTCCTTGGTATGGTGTTCCAAAGTACAGGCAGCATTTTGTTTTTTGCAAGAGGAAAGATCACATCAGAGAGTGATCACACATGAAATAGTGGTTCTCCATCACTTGACCTGAATTATGTGGTAAGGCATAATTATGTGAAGTTTGAAGGTTGTATCCTTATAGAATATTTCAGAGGTAGTGGTCCTAGCGCTGATGCCAGGGGTGCTCACAACATGTGTATGAGCTATACATGTACTAAACACACACTCCTTGTAGTGGCAGAGTCTGCCTTTTTGCAGGCCCATTGCATTGTTCAAGAATAATACTCATACTAATAACAACAACAATAAATAAATAATATTTATTTATATTTCCTGCCTCTCCCTATGGATCAAGGTGGGATTAGATCCAATAAAATGAAAACAAATACAAATACAGAAGTACCATCAACAAAATACTTACACGATTAATAATTCCAATAAAATAGCTAAATCATCATCCAGTGATCAGATAGCAGTCATATATGAGCAGGGCATCCCTATAAAGTCTGATTGATTTTTCCGTACATCTTGGAAGATTGGCAATAGTGTATTTTAAGTAGATTGGGCCCAATAGACCACATCCTCACAGTCATCTAAAAGAGAATTTTATTGAACATAATGAGATACAAAAAATACACAATGATTGCAGAATAGAAAATATGAATGGAAAACAATACATTCAAAATACAAATAGTAGTTAACAGAGTCCATTTGTTTTAAAACTGGGAAATATCAACTTAAGAGAAGTAGACTTGTAAAGTGCTATAGAGGATGGGAATCTCCTCCAAGTTGGAGGAGGTGGCAGGCTTTGATACTAAGCAATCTGAGATTCAGGGGCCGCTAAGAGAGAGTGGTATGGTAAATGGTGGTTAAGGCCTTTCCCTAAGCTACACACTTGCACACCAGAAAAAGTGGAAGCTGCTGCTAAAGCACAAGGTAGTATATGGACAACAGATTTTGGAGTGCAGAGTTTACCTTGTATTGAATTTCACTAGAGTTTGCTGAAGAGTTAGGGATTGTTGGACCCTTTAGAGCAAAAATATAGGCTAGTGAGATTTTCTGGCTCAAATCCAAGTTTTTGCAGACAGGTCCCAAGGAAGAGATTTCAAAGAAGCCTGCAATTCCAGACTTCAGTTTAAAGAGACATCCAAGATAAGAAGGCAGGACTAGCTTAGCAGATGTCTCCTAGAATGAATTTAGCATGAGAGTCAGGACTATTTTATTGAGGTGGGTGGAGAAAGCACTCCATATCAGCAGAAGTGTGCGCTGAAACACAGTTGACAAAACCGTAATGTCTAAACAAGCTCCCATGTGAAGGAAATATTTTATAATGGCTTGATTTGAGCCTGATCTGACCCACCTGGGATGATCTCCATGTCATATAGATATTGCCCAGATACAAGGCTTCTATCTGCAAAGAAAGAGGCTGTGCAGACAGCCCTGAAGGGATGGCCTTCAGTCGCCCCTTTTACAGCCAGATCGGGGTTGCAACAACTACATGCCGCAGTCCCAATCTGGCCTTTCTAGGGCATAAAATGGAGCTGCAAAAACAGAAAATAATATTCAGTTTCCTGCCTAGAAAATTCTATTTTCTGTACAAAACCACCACGTACTAATTTTGCACAGAATAAACCCAGAACTGTGATTAGTCTTCAAAAATGAGCAGTCTCATTGCTTTGTTCAAGAAAAGACAAAGAGAGCATGACATGCCTATAAATTTTAATTGATTGTTCTGCACATCAACATTAAAGAGTTGCTATTATTTGGAAGTTAGGTTTCTATAATTTTCCCTTGAGGTTGATTTGAGGACCAGAGAGAGATTTCATTTCAGGATCTGGTTCAACCCTTCCTTATCCTGAACTAGATAAGATTCCACGTTAGCTAGTACTTTCGACATAATGCACTCATATATGTCTTGTCAGTTGTTGTGAAAAATAACTAGGCAACATATATGTTTGGGTTTATAAGAATATTATCCACACCTTACAGAGTCTAGACACAATCTAGCCACCAGTAAATAATTTGAGGTATTTGAGACACTGCTAATAGGCATGACATTCAGCTGCATTCTTTATAGTGGAAGATTCAGTGGTAGTGCCATGAACATAGTGTTGTTGTTGCATTTTTAAAATAAGAACACATAAGGCAGGGGCTGAACCCCTTCAGAAAAGGGTAACGTTGATTTACCTGTTGAAGTTGAGAGAATATGCACCTACCCATTGTCAATATCTGGGGTTGAGGAAAAGAGAAAGAAACAGTGATGCTCCCAAATTAGTAAGTTTCCAAACATATAGCTTGCATTAATGAGGATGCAGTCTAAATCACCCAAAGCCACAGTTAATGAAGCAGATGTGTTCCTGGGCATTACTTCTTTAACAGAACATTTGGTACCAGAAGCAGAAATAAAATGCAGAAAAATAGGGAAAGATTTCTACAATCCCCCTTACAAGAGCAGTTCAATATGTGTCTGCAAACTTTTTATTCAATCATGGCAGGTCAGGAAAGTCATGCATAATTGAACAAAATGTTTTGAACTTTCTAGAGACCACTTGAATGCTTCTTCCAAAAAGAATCACTTTTTCTTTCACTATTCTCCACTTTTCTTATGATTCCAATTTTGATGGCCAAATTTACAGATCTATGTTTTATTTTTTTAAAAAAACTGCTGGCAATAGTTGGTGAGACAGTTTTATCTCTTCTCTCCTCTTCTTTGTTTCCCTGTTCACATGTGTTCTGTAAGGGATTTTGGAGGCAGATGAAGTTTATCTTACCTATTGTAGGCAGGTACATCTACAATAGGATCAGTTAGAGCAAAATCCTGCTCTTTTCCAGCTCAGCTTTTCTTTCTTGTACTATTTACTTTAGACACAGTCCTGCTGCTGACACGAAAAGTCTGAGTCTTTTCAGCTGGCCACCAAAATTTACCATCCTCCCAGTCCTGCTAAAAACCTTCTACCTTGACAGAGATGGAGGAAAGGAAAAGCTAGACAAGCATAAAAAACACATCCTATCCTCCTGGAGAGTTGTCCAACAATATAACATAGCTTCAAGCAACCCATGCCAAATGGGTCGCATGAGCTACTCCCAAAGCAAGCATATTTGCAGTTAATAGCAGAACACTAAAATGCTAAAATAAGCAGTGGATTGGCCCCGTCTTTACTACCCTACAGAAGCTTTTGTAGACTTCTTTAGTTTCAGTTTGCATATGATTCATTTTAATGTCCTGCTCTTCTGAAAAAAGTTTTATCTGTTCTTGCTGGTGTTATTAACATTCTGTCTCATATATTACTTTAATTATTTAGCCATTAAGTATGTTTTTAAAGAATAGATTATATTCTATGCTGTTAACTAATTTGCTCCATGAGAGTTTTTAACATGAAAACTGAGCTATAAATATATTAAGTAAATAAAGAAAAGAAATAAATAATAAACAAATGTTGGTGAAGGAAATATCTAGTAATACTACATATTTATTTGGCCTGCCTTAAGTGAGAGGGAAGGTGTTTCAGGGCCATATTTGATGGACCCCATGACTTACTGTTTCTTTGAAGAACAGTATATCAAAAGCCAGCATGGTGTAGTGGTTTGTGCACTGGACTAGGACATTTTGAATTCTTGCTTGGCCATACAAAGCCACTGGGTGATCTAGGGCAAGTCACAAACTTATATCCTCACAAGAAGCTCATATCAAATCCTCTCTGAACAAAAACTGCCAGGTAAAACTGATGATAGATTCATCTTAGGGTTGCCATAGGTTGGAAACAATTTGAAGGGACACAACAACAACTAGTACAAATGTCTGATCAAGATACACTCTCTGTTTTAATCTGGTGTTGAAATCCTTACATGGTAATATCTGGTTCGAGGAAGAAATAGTTCAAGAGGTTCTTTTATGTGATCATTTTAATAATTAGTTTGGGAAAATTAGGAACTGATATTGGTAATTCAGTTCAGAAAACTCATAACGTTTGGGTAAGAAAACCCAGAAAAAACTAAAAACAAAGCTCCTTGGAGATTAGTTATGAAAGGCTCTTTATTCAAACATGAATCTCACCTAATTCTTTGAGTGGGTTGCTTTTAGCAGTGCTCAGGAAAGCTAAATATTGGAACAGCAACTCCCAGAGTTCCCTGAACCAACAAAGTAATTGGCCATGCTGGCTGGGGAATTCTAGGAGCTGTATCAATGACCACTCTCATGTACATGGGAGTTAAATATGTTCCAGGTGTTAGTCCATACGTCAAAGCGAGTTACCCAAAATGCTGAACCTTATCCCTCCCCGCCCCGAAAAAAGTCAGCACCTTAGTTATCATTTAGCAGATCCAGTGTTCCATCAGAATGGGAATGGCCAGTTGTTACTGGTTGTAACCCAGAAAAGTAAAGATTCCAAGTTTTGTTTGAGCTTACCTTATGGATTTCCAAGAAACAAATAATGTAATCCTATGAATTCAATGGGATACATGCCCAGGTAAGTATGTAGAGAATTGCAAGATAAATGGGATTTTAAAAAGAATACACTTTGTACTCTTTGTGGAAATGGCTAAAGAAATGATAAACAGCTGCTGGAATCTTGCTTGGGCCTTACATATTTTGGGAAAATATATGTAAGTATATGTATATGCAGCCCTGGTGGCGCAGTGGTTAAATGCCTGTACTGCAGCCACTCACTCAAAACCATAAGGTGGCGAGTTCAAGACCAGCAAAGGGCTGAAGCTCGACTCAGGCTTGCATCCTTCCGAGGTCGCTAAAATGAGTACCCAGATTGTTGGGGGGCAAATAGCTTACAATTGTAAACCGCTTAGACACTTCTTAAGGGTATGAAGTGGTATATAAATGAAGCTGTTTGTTTGTTTTGTTTTTATATTTATAAGTGGCCCTCACTCTGCAGGAGTTAGAATTATGTAGTTGCACAACATCCATATCTAGCAGACAGCTGCTGTTATAATACTATGTAGCAGATCCAGCAAAATGCCTGATACACATCAGTGTGTGATGCACATTGTGCATTGGTGCACATGATATGAATTGGGTGCTTTTGCTGGTGTCCCATTACATATTTTCAAAATTCATTAAAGGGGTTTCCTGGCACTTCTGCTACATGGCTAGGAATATGTAAAGTTATGTAACATAACAAGTCATATGGTATTCCAGCAAATATTTATTTATCACTGTAGTCTCTGCCCAACATAACTAAGGACTCTTTCAAACGGGGAGGAATTTCTCCCAACTCCGAATGGAGCCAATGCGGATTTATGTAAATTCGCTTGTTTAGCGAATTTACATGAACCCCTGCTCCGTTCGGAATTACTTCCCATTACCCGAAATTAACCCCCTCCTGCCCGAATTTGCATGCGAAGCTTTAATTCGCAATAAGGTAAAACCCATGATTGCATTCGAATTGGCTTCCCTCCTGCCCGAATTTGCATGTGAAGAGTTAATTTGCAATAACATAAAACCCATGATTGCATTCGAATTGACCTTAAATTATACTTCCAATTTAGCCTTGTATGAAAGAGTCCTCCGACTTTGGTGCAAGATGCCTGAACCACTTTGCTACTTATTCTTTTCCTTTTTTTCTTTCTCTAAATTGTGAAAACTAGAGATTTTGAGGGTATATATTTTAAAAAAAGACTTTAGTTTCATAAGCCTCAGTGTCATTTTTTTAAAGTTACAGTAATCTTTAATTCTCTCACAAAAGAGTTTCCTGAGATTTGTCTCCTTAGTGCTAGCATCTTTTCCCCCATTTGTGCTTATTCATGACCAGTAAAACAAATTATTCCCATCAGGACTGGGTTGTTTTTAAGAATCTCCTTATTGAGGAAAACCCCAAAGTACCCTTTATCATTTTTCACACTTGTGTTCCCTCACATTTTCTTGGCTGGATCAGCTAAATTTCCCTAAAAGATTGAGAATTTCTCCAACCTCACTAAATCATAGTCCAGGAGGAATTCAGTCATTTAAAAAGAAAAAAGTCTTATTACATAAGATTCTTTTATCACCTCTTGTTATTTATCTGTGTGTGTGATCACCATTTTCTTTCCCCTTTTCTTCTTAATTCAAATTAATAAAGTCCTACAGTGAATAGTCCTTCTCTTCCATAGAAAATTCTTTTCAAAAGATTGAAAAGTCCTCAAAAATCACAGTGCTCATAAAATAGTGAAAAGCCCCCCCCCCCCAAAGAGGGGGAGGAAACCTTTTCTTCTTTCCCTTCGACTTCAGTGACACTATGAAGTTTCACATAATTTGCAGACTGCATCTCATAAAATACTGGCAAAATTTATTCATTTCAAATTAAATAGATGTAGCACAGAGTAATCTTTCTCTATTAAATATGTCACTTTTTGCAATTGTTTCTTAATATCCTTCACAGCTTCCATCTAAGATTAGCACTTTCTTTGCTGCCACAGTTTCACTAACCTACTGAATTATTCACTGAAGCAGAACCTTCAGATATCAGGTTAGAAAGGCCTTGATTATGGCAGGAAGTGAACTGTATAAACCATTTTTCTTTAAAGGAAAAACTGTTCTTATAGAATATATATATATATATATAGAGAGAGAGAGAGAGAGAGAGAGAGAGAGATCTGCATTAAATTAAATCCAAAAATGTTTATAATTGATAGAAATGTGATTAACTGTGACCTCCTTGTATTTTGTTTTTAATAATGTATAGTAACCTTTGGACAATACTGAAATCTATTTTAAAAATGTACATGCTCACAACACTAATTTCAGTAATGCTAGATGTAGATGGCTTCTTTTTCAGTTTAAAGTAGAAGAATGCTGAGCACGTGTTATCCCAGAATGCTTCCTACAAAATACACAATTATTTATATATTTCATATCTGACTAACCTCCTTTTCTACAGGAGCTTCACAGTATTTTGAATCTACTGTGACAGTGTAGTAAAGCTCTTTTTATGGCTTACTGCCAATATAGGCCATTACGTTGTGCCAGCCAAGTGTTGAAAAGTTGTTTGAACATACCAAGAAGACAGAAGCTCCCTTCGCTAGTGTTGAAATACAGAAACTCACCACTCACAATTCTGCTACTTGATGACGTGTCCAGAGGCACCCAAGTGTTTGAAATATAGCCCTGACACAGAGCAGGCTAAAGGCAGTAACTTTTTTCAGGGCTCCACAACATGAAGAAAAGTGTATGCTGCTGATGTCCATTAGTCAGAAGAAAAGACTTTCAGCAACAATTCACCTTAACAAAGATTGAAACGCCTTTCTTGGAACCCTCAAAGTGCTGCTCTCCTGTGGATCCTTATTACACTCCAAAAAAGTACAATTTTCAAGTTCAGTCCCAGAAGTTGTAGTTCAAAAAGTGACTTTTTCAGGCTGTGGTTTTTATGATGCAAATGAATTTCAGCTATCTTTATGATTGATTTGAAAGTCACCATAATCAGGGAGAGAAACTAATAATAATAAATAACGCTATTGGTCTTTTCCAGAGTCAGAGTAGTGTGTCTAGAAATGTTCCACTACTAACAGTTGTGTTTTTGTTTTTGTTTTTTGTTTGTTTTGTGTGTGGGGGGGGGGGGAAGTAACATATAGATCATGGATAGGCCATTCACTTTGCATTCAGAAGCTCACATGCTTAATGTCAGTTTGTGTCTGCATGTGGGTATGTGGAAAATGCCATCATTGGCTCAGACAGGACAATGCCTGAGTAAGCTCTAATTCCAAAAGCTCCTAGGTTCAGTTACTATCATCTTCAGATATGGTTGCTAAAGAGTTCTCTCTGATACCTTGGGGTCACTGAGAAGTGTGGAACCATGGTCTGATAAATTATTAAGGCAAATTATGATGCTCCTATAAATTCCATAAACAAAGTATTGTTTGAGGCTATACTTCCACTACTATTCTGATTTGACTATTAACAGAGAGGATTCTCTTTCATCTCCTGGTTCAGTTTCATCTTCAGTCTCATGGCCACCTAAATGCAACACATCCTAAAATGATTAGACTAAAATGTCCTCACCAGCTTTTATGAGCCTTTATCGTTACCATGTACCAGCTGATGGCTGATTGAAGCTCTAATTTAAAAAAACAAACATTTTTTTTTAAAAAACTTTACAATTTTGCATGCTAGATTATTTATTTATTATTAAAATTTTTCACATTCTGTCTTTTATCATGGACTCTCTGGATAGGGTTTGATAAAAACAATACAATCATTTTGAAATAATTTAAAACAGTAAAAAAGAGACTAAAACCAAATTAAGTTAAATTAAAACAAGACAGTTTAGAGCCAAATTTGAAAGAAATCAAGTAGACTCCAAAGGCTTCCATAAGGAGTCATATTTTTACTTTTACAGATTTCAATATTCAGGCAAGCTTGCTCATTCATATATGGAGTCCTAAGCCTTTTAGGGACCTGCATAGTATCACCAGGTTGTTGAATTCAGAACAGAATGACAAACCTTTCAGCATTTCACAGGTGAAACCTGGGAGACGTGTAGCCAAGCAACATGCCTATACCTTCATTCTACCTGCCATGGCTGTGACCTCGGAGCAATAAAAATAGCATAGCACCATCATGCCTCATACCCACAAGCAGCTGAAAGGCCCTTCCTCCATCCCAGCTGCCACTACTGTCCTCAGAGGGAGAGAAGAACCATATCTGCTGGACTTTATTCCCTGCCCCACTGCCATTCCATTTCTCCTGTATATTGTGTCTTATTTAGATTGTAAACCTGAAATCAGGGAACTGTCAAATAAACAATTTGTAAACTGCTCTAAGAGTTTTTGTGGCTGAAGAGCAGGGTATAAATACTCCAAACAAACAAACAAACACACAAACATTAACATGTATTCAAGATGGCAAAAGTTATTAATGAAGAAGAACACATAATCTAAGAGTCGTTGTAGCAGATTGCTTTTGCCTGAGCCTATTGGGAAGAACAAGATTTTATACTCTCCTCCCTTGCTTGCTGTGTTAATTTAGTTTAAACTGCTTTTGCACTTTGAATTCAACTTGCAGCAATTGAAGCAAGGTCCATGTAAAGGAAGGAGTCAGGGTGACAGAGTGGTTTGAGTGTTGGACCATGATTTTGGAGGCCAGAAAATCTACTGGGTGAATTTTGGCATATCACATGATCAGAAAACCTTGTGATAGGTTCACCTTAGGTTCTCCATAAGTCAGAAATGACTTGAAGGCACACAACAACAACAACAACAACAACAACAAACACATAAATGAGGAAAGTGAGAGAATAAGAGAGAAACCAGAACATTTTAAAAGCAGCTGAAAAAATGGGATAACAGAGGATTAATCAGGACTGCCCCTGCCAAATTTGTACAGTGAAAAGGTATGGAACCATAGTGACAGCCAATGCAACTTTTGAAAGCCTGGTTTTATATAGTTTCTATGTGATGCTATGGATAGCAATCCAGCTGCTCTGTTTTGCACTAGCTGTAGCTTCTTACTATTCTCAAGAGCAGTTCCATTTAGAGTGCATTGCAGTAGTCTGATCAGAAAGTTACCAATGTATGAACTATTATTCTATTCTTTCAGAAAAGTTTTACCATGCATGTTGAATTCACCCAACATTATAGTTCTGCCCTGCCCTGCCCCAATAATCTTTGAGACCACCTTGCTCAGTCTGGGCAGAAAGATTGCAGGCCAGCAGGATGGGTACTATACTAGAAGTAGAACTATTGCAAAATCTTTTTGATTTAAACCTTTTTTTAAAAAAATGGGAAGTTATAAATATACTGGGTATCTGATATATATGACTAATTAAGCATTTTATATTTTTCTGTATCAAATATCTCTGTAAATCTTCTATGTATCTTAGCATCATTTCTTAGCTTCTGTCTCATTTTTTGCTCACTCATGGTAAAGATATAACAGATATTTTGAAATGTGTGTCCTTTTTCTTGTATACAGAACCTGAGAAGTACTAAAAGCTTTGTTTATGACTGGAGTCCAGTCACTTCCGAGAATTAAACTGTAAACCATAGTATAATAGATAGTTATTTGAGTTTTATACAACTTAAAATTCCTTGCTAGACAGCTCGAGTGCATTAGGTCATGGAAGTGCACCAGAGCAGTGTTACTCAAAGTGGTGATCCATGGATCACTGCCAGTTTATAAGGCATTGGCTGCCAGTCCCTGGAAAACTAAAGGATTGTGGAGGAGAGGGAAGGGCTCACAACATTTTATTTGACCCTGCCCCTGTTACTGTCATGATGAAAGACCCAACAGACTTTAACATGGAGCAATATTTTAGAGGTTACATACACAACAAAGCCATAATGGCACGATGAATTCAGTTTGATTCTGTCTCTGTTACTGACCATAGTGATAGAGTAGTTTAGATCTGAGCTGTCCTATGCACCAACTCTATAGTTATGGAGAAGCTGCAAAGCTCATGTTAAGTTCTTGTAATGGTACAAGTGTACTGAGAGAATATTTAATAGTCAGAAAATTTTAAAGCTGGAAGAAATGGAGTGTGAAAGTGTGTCCAGCTCATATAAAGTCTGTACCATAAGTATGCAATGCAAGGATACATTTCTGATACTTTCTCTTCTTGATTGATAAGTGGTTGTGATGTATTTAGTGAAACAGTTGATAGTGGTGGATCAAATAGCATCTGCTAATTCCTTAGATTCTTATAAGGAATTCAGTGAGGGAGACCTTTGCCTGATATATCAATATGTTATTTGCTTATGCAGGTGTGAATACTCAGGACCAAATTCTGATATTTCATAATTGGACATGTAATGAACTATTTGGTTTCATTTATTGCAGATGCATGATCTACCAGAAACACTGTGCACTCAGCAAGATCAGTCTTCTATTCTCCTCTCCCAAGTACAGAAAATAGAGGGGGGTGGGGAAATTTCATTGGTTCTATTAGAAATTATTTTTCATTGTAACTATAGGCAGGTGGGACATTTTAAAATCCAGTTATGCTAGAAAATAAAGATATCAGCCTCTCCTCTCTGAATGAGCTGTTTCTGATAAGGATTTCTCTGCCTGTCTGAAGTGTCTGTAATTTGCTAAAGCAAACAGGATATGTAGCTGTATACTATGAATTTACAGAATGCCTGCTTTGGCATTCAAAATTACTCAATGCAGATATTTTATGCATTGAGCATTAAGAGATCCTTCATATATTTTCCTTGTTTTGTAAATTTAAAATAATAAAACGTACTAAAAAAGACTAGCTTTTGTGCTTGGTTTTGTTTTTGTTTTTTTAAGAAAAGAAGATAATACAGTGTCCAACACTACTTCTGTAAAACCCGAATAAAGCTGTGTTTTATTTACACTAGAAATGTAAACTAGTTTTACCTGTCTTGGCTTCAGGAACTACCACATATAGAATCATAGAACTATAGAACTGAATGGGATCCAAAGGGCCATCTACTACACCTTACAAGTGCAGGAATTTACAGTTTAAGCATCCCTCAGCCAGGCATCAAACCTCTGGTTAAAATCTGCCTGCAAAGGAGAATCCCTTGAAATTTGGATCCATTCAGTTCAAGTCCTACCCCCTGGAGCAGCAACACACACACACACCACATGCTTGTTTCTTCTTTCGCTTGGCAGCCCTTCACATATTTAGCTATCTTACTAGCTCTCAGTCATCTCCAGGCTAAGCACACCTAACTCCCTCAAGCATTCCTCATTAGACTTAGAGGAAAAACAGACGGGCAGTAATTTTTATATTTTAATTGTATGAACTTTTAATTGCTGTACTCCACCTCGATTGCTCACCCAGAGGGGCAGAATATAAATTATTATTATTATTATTATTATTATTATTATTATTATAAGAGCTGGGTTGGGGATGGCATGATGCCACCCCCACACTGCCAGAAAGCTGCATGGTTGATGTTCAGCAGCTTCACAGGGTTTTGGCAGCGTAGCATTTACATGTGCTGCACTGCCAAAACACTGAAAAGCTGCGGTGGCATTTTGCCACTACTTTTTGGGCCATAAAAACTCCAGATTGAGGCTGCAGCAAGCAGTTGCCACAGACCCAATCCAGCATTCAAAGGGGCAATGTGATGCCGCCCATTTAGGGCCATCTGTTTTTGCCCTTAGTTTCTAAACCTTTTACGATCTTGGCTGTTATCTTCTAGACATGTAGTCATTGGGATGAGAAAAAAATTATTTTGCACTTATAAAAGTATGTGTATTAAAGTGTGCAAAAAAGTTAATGTTGGAATTCCATCAGTATTGTTACAGTGTACTCTTCATGCTTTCTATTATTACCCCATTTCCTTTTGATTCAGGGCAAAGATGGTACATATGGATTATTGGTACAGGTTGATCTCTGGGTGATTTGTAAAATGGGAAGAATTTCTGGATCCTTCTTCTTTAAGAGCAACAGCAACAATGTGATCCTTTCACTCTAAATTATACCATTAAAATCAAGAAAGCTAGGAGCAATGAGAAGTGTGAGCTCATACAGACAGGTGGTCACTCAAGTATTTGCTGAGCTTATGTCTGGGCACATGTAGCTTTAATTCTAAGTATATTATTGTGCACTTAGACTCTTGGTTCTTGTAAGCTTCAAATTTGCCCATCTTTTGAAGGTAAGGGTACTGTATATCACTGACAACTTCATTAGGTGTTAGTGTTTACTCATATTGTTTATATTACCAATATATTTATGTAGTGTTAATTGTTGCCATGAGTTGCAAACATCTTAGTTATGGGTTGATTTAAGACAGGGATAGGAATCATGCAACCCATGGGCCTCATGCAACCTTTGGAGAAATCTCTTGTGGACTTGGAGCCTCCTCAGCACCTACTAAAACAATATTGTTTTTAGCCAGAGTAACCACTTTTGGATTAGAAAAACACCAATATACCCCACAGACCTCCCCAACACACAAATACTGTTTCAGATCCTATCTGCTCTCCAAAAAGTGACTGGGAGTTGTGAAACATCACTGTCAGTCACTCAAAATGTTGATTCAGACATGTAGCGAGGACAGCTAAGGTTTCAGAGGAGACAGGAAAAAAAAGATGTCTGAGGACTGAAATATGTCCATCCCTAGTTTAAAACCAATATGGTGATGAAAGAAAGTTATACTCTTGTAAATAAGGAGATGATGATGATGATGATGATGATGATGATGTCATCATGGTATTGTTGTCTTAATCTTTATCTCTTTGCATAAGTATGGCTTGGTGAAATGATATAATTCATTACTATTAAACAAGCAGAGGTTTTCTTGATTTATTGTTTTTGCCAGCATGCCTTGCATGACTTCCTTAGGGAAGCGATGTGGGATTTTACAAATGACTTCTAAATGCTTTTGTTTCTTCATCAGCTGTAGGGAGATAAGATTTCACACTGGCTTTGTAAAGCTTAATTGTTTATAAATAATTTGAGATCTCCCATTAAGAAAGTGCTCATTCCTGTATGAATAAACATGTTCTTTCTGTAATGGCATGCTGAAAATGTGTGCTTGCAAATGTGAGTCTGGTGTGAGGATGCTTAACATTAAGATGGATCTTTCACATTTGTTGAAGACTGAATGGGATTCCACTTCAGGTCAGCTGAAGGTGATAGATAGTGTTGTGACAAAGCATTTTTCTTCTTCTCTCACATCAAGAACTAGATGCAAATTTTTTAAAAAAATAAAACATTCTTTTCAAAAGTCCTACTTTCAAAAGGTTTTTTTTCCCCTCTCCCTGTCAAGAAGTATTTTTTTCACAGAATTCTCAAATGAAAATAAAAGACAAGGGAGGTGAACATTTACACTAATTACCTGGCATTTCAAACTCAATTAGCATGTCAAAAGGAAGTTTGGCAGAGGTTTAAAGAACATTCCTCGGCTAGAAAACCCAATATGATTGGCAGCTTTGCTGATGCAAAATACTGAAATCCTGCCCATCAAATTAAAAACCAAAATTCTTACTCATAGATTGAGAAGTGCTTATAATTTCTTCTCTTTAAAAAGCTTTCAAAATCTTCTAGAACAGATATTTCTTCTATTTATCAAATTTTGATGAATATTCTTTACATCACTAGTGATAGAAGACTTTTCTGACTATTTGTTTACTCACCGCAGTCAAACAGAGCTTGAAAAATTCTTTTTGGACATTGTTATTCTGCGCCTTCAAATAATTTCTGTTTCATTGCACCTCTAAGGCAAATTAATTCCAGGGTCTTCTGGGGCTTAGAGTGTGTGATTCACCCAGTGGTTTCAATGGTCAAGTAGAGAATCAGACCCTGATCTCCAGAGACATAGTCCCATGCTCAAACCACTACACCATGCTGGCTGTTAATTTTGGACTAGAGCTCCTCAAATCTCTAGCTAGCAAGGCCAGTGGTGATGCTTTTTGGAAACTATGGTCCAATAAGCAAAGTTTTCCAAACTCTGGTTTTCAAATTATCTGAATAAAAATGTCTCTCATTGTAAATTGCCCTAGCAGGTTTACAATGAAATGTGTTAGGTCCTTATAAACCATTTATACTTTTAAAGGTTACTCACTACACAAAGTATGTACACACAACTGAGTTACGTTTGAAAACAATTTTTAAATAGGAAATAATTGATGATTACTGTATATACCTGACTATAGGTCAATCTCATGTATAAGTCGAGGGAAATTTTGTGGGCCAAAGTTATGGTTTTTGGTATGGCTCGTGGATAAGTCGAGGGTAAAACTTTGAGGCTCCTCAGGTCCATGGTGGCTTTTCAGTGTTTCCCTAGCAATGGACATAGCCTGTTTCTCTGCTACAGGGAGAAGCACCAAAGAGCCCCCATTGCAGCCATTTTTTCCTTGGAGTGGGGTTAAAAAGTCACAGCTGCTCTCTGCCCCTTCAATCCCACCCAGAAATCGGTTTTTATAGTAGTTTTTACGGAATGAAAGCTCTTTACTGCTGACATGTCCACAGTTGTTTGCAGTGGCTGTCTTGTCTTCTCTCACAAGGGTGAGGAGGAGACGGGGGGGGGGGGGGTGAAGAGTTAGTTAGGAGAAAGTCAAACATAAAGGAAGCTAAGGCAGGGAAGGAGACAAAGTGTGTGTGTGTGGGGGGGGTGCATGCTGGACTAGGGAAAGTGAGGAGTAACATATGTGTATGTTTGTGACTGGATCAGCTATTGCTCCCAAAGAAATAAAAATTGCCCTGCACTGTGTCTGCTTCCAGCAGCCCATTCCCAGGCATAGGTGAAGTGGGGAGGGATGTGTATGTGTGTGTGTTCATGACTGGATCAACTGCCATCATTGTCATTATCATATTGACCCGTATATAAGTTGACCCAGGGTCAATTTTTGGGCATAATTTTCTCAATTTATAGATGAGTACATATGGTAAGATTATGGTTGGCATCTAGTTATTCCCAACTAGAGCAGACACATTCAGTCATTTGTTGAATAGTCAGTCAGTACATAGATAAATCTAATGGATTCAATAGTTCTTGTCTAGTCAGAATTAAAAGAGAATTTAGTTCTATGTATGTTTTCTTTTCTTTTGTCAATCTTCAATTCCACCCCCTCACCTCAAAATTTTTGCATATATATTTATAGACCTTTCGCTCTTATTTTATTTTTATATTTTATGATACATTTTTTTAATTGATAATTCATTTCATTCCTGTAATAGCTTTTGGCTACTTTTTGAAACTTGAAGAAGGCTGTAATGTGTTTCCTTTATTATATGCATGCTATATACTAAATTTGTGTAATACAGGTTTATATGTTTTAGTATTTTCTGAACAACAGATATATATTTCCATTGCTTATACAATGCATGAATGAATTTTAGCAAAATATTTCACTGTAAGCATTTCACATTTCCCACATAATATATAAAAAATATCTCCTAGTTTGGCAAACAGTGCATCTGTATCTCCATATTATGCTCTGGCCTGAACAGATCTAACTGAATGAAGGTGACCAGCCATGTATTTTGGCCTGCTAGATCTTAAACCACACCCACTATTCTCTTTCTTTCTCTCTCTCTCTCTCTCTCTTTCCCTCCCTCCCTCCCTTTTTTTCTTTTTCACCCCCAGCTAGGCAGAATAGACAGATATACAAGTACCTCTGTCATGTACATGACATTTCACCAGGCCTAGTCACATATGAAACCTGTTTCATTACCCATAAACTTGTTCTGGTTTATTCCCTTTTTAAAAAAATATCAAAATACTTTCTGATAAATTGTTTTGTGCTAAACTGGATACTTCCCTAAATCCATCATACTTGTTTATTTCTATAACTACTTCTTACATATATTTATTCTTGGCATATGTTCTTGTCTACCTAGTAAATATGAAACTGTTACACAAATCATTTCAGGTGTGATACAATCAGAGCATGGAGGTGGGGAAAACAATGACTACATTATTTGGAAGACTTTGGGAATTGTGGTCTAAAAACTTAGCTTTCCAAGCTTTAGTCATTTCCAAGTATTAATTTGTTACCATTAGTTTTCCAGTGGCTATGCTAGCTGGGTGATTCTAGGAATTATAGTTCAGAAAAGTAACCTCTTAGCTGAAATACAGTATGTCAAGAGAAGACACAATGACTATCGACCAGTTTTTCAGTTGGGTAATGAGCTCATGATTGTGCATATGGATGGGGGTACTCTTAAGAAAATAAGAAGTATTACCTGCACCAAGTAGGATTGAATGTAGGGTTGCCATAATTCTTTTGCACAAAACTGGGGAAAATGTAGGGGAAAATGTAGGACAAAATGTAGGACAAAATGTCAGACATTCAAGAAAAATGGAGGACATGACCAAGTAAAACCCAAAAACATTAATTTTATATATATATATATATATATATATTCATGTCGTGCCTCACCTACAGCCCCTCTGGATTCTTTGGACCTTAGCTTCAGCCCTTCACAGCTGTACCCCAATCCCAGGGCTTTGCCATACCACCAGATTTCTCAGGGCTGAGGCCAAGGCCCTGGGTGGGCAGCACAGCTGTGCTAGGCCCAGAGAGTCCTCCTGCCTCCTCACCATGGCACCAGATCTCTTTGAGCTGAGGCACCAGACCTCATGTGGCTGTGAAGGGTGCTGAAGAGGAGGAGATTCACGTCACCTGACGTGAGGTGAGGAAAGGAGCCTAGCTCAGCCAACTTCCTGCCTTGTTCTGGCCACATTTTGTAAATCAACTGGAGACTGACAAAATGTAACTTGGAAGAAAGCAGGAATTTGGGACTGGAGGGTCTACAATGCCCAGCCAGGACGGGACATTTTTAGACCCTGCAATCCAGGATTGTTCAGGCCAAAACTGGGATATGGCAACCCTAATTGAACTTGATGGACTTGGAGGTACCTTTCTAGGAGTACACTGTCCCATTTCAAGCCAGATAATAGACTCATAATTATCTGGTTTCATTTCAGCTAAGAGGTCACTCCATTTGGAGCTATTCATGCTTTGTTTGAGCTTCATTTGGTTCATTCTGAGTGTGTCCCTGAACATCTGCTTTAAGTCCCACCTTGATTACACCAATGTCCACCATTTCCATTGTAAGGATACATAGTGAAATACTGGAGAAGTTCACCTAGGACAGTGAGGATATTTGTTTCTAATTTGTATTTTATAATGCTTTTATGACTGTTATTAATGTTTTGGCAAGGTGCCTAGAGTTGTAGAATATAAAGTCCATTAAAAATGTAACAATAATAGTAAGCTATGCACACATATTTTATGCCTCTTTCTCCTTGCCTTCTACATTGCACTCCCCATTATACAGGGAAAGCATAATGTGTGAAGTGGCTCATAGACTGAATATGGCCAGTTACTCAATATTTCCCACAGCTTATGGTCAGTATAGTCATATAGCAAAAGCATATCTCACACAAGCATGTGAAGCATTGTTTTACTTTTAGATCAATAGATCTCAACCCTTGGTCCTCCAGGTGTTTTGAAATTCAACTTCCAGGATCTGTTACCATTGGTCATACTAGTAGAGGCTTCTGGGAGCTGAAGCACAAAAGACGTGAAGAATCAAAGATGAAGAACCACCGTTTTAAATGTCCCTGCTCCAAAAACAACAAAAACAAAAACAAACAAACAAACAAACAAAAACAAAAGAAAGTAAGAAAGAAAAAAGAACCTCCCTAAAAACAGTCCTTTCCACATGCATGAATTTAATTCTGGTAGGATTTAAACTTTCTACTTTCCTCCTTCATGCTGAAGGGATATAGTCCAGGAAAAGCTTTCTACATCATCTATTTCTTCAACATAGATAAAGTGGACAATAATCAGACTTTTCTGTATCTTTAATTATATGAACAGCAAATTGTATTTACACTTTAAAATGTTGCCAGTTTCCTGTAGTCTTTCCCCATCGTTATCTTAAAAAAATAAAATAAATCTGCTCTGAGCTCATCCTATTCTTGAATGTTTTCTTTTGTTTTCATGACAGGAATGCTAGAGAACTACAATGAGAGAGGCAGAGGGATTTTAAAGACTGTAATGGAAAATAACACTTAATCTTTCAATAAAATATTCCTAACAAAAACACAGAACAGGACAAGTCATTACATAAGTAATATGCAATTTACTTTGCCCTTAATAGGAACTGCTTGAGACCTTAGGAATGTATTTCTACCAACTAGAAATCTGTCTATTTAAAGGCTTCTGGTGGGCCTTCAGAAAGAAAGAAAACCCTCAACAACAACAATTTTGTTCTGAATAAAAATGCAGTTTCCCTTATTTCTGAAAAATGAGTGACAAAGACATTACACAATACAAGTGACCAAAAAACCTGGGTGAACAGAAAAAGATGTTTCATAATAATATTTTACATCCAGTAAATATATAAGGCAAGATTTTCTTCCCTTCAAAAGCATGTGATTAAAGTCTTTCTTTAAGATTTCCTCCCTAAGATGGATGCCAATATAATTTAGAATTAGTGTCAAGATGGCAAGGACAGGATCAGAGATGTTGATGAATTTACTAGGGAGGGTTGAGCTTTTTCTTTTAGTTTGTTTTTGGTATGATTTTACCAAAATTTGCAAATGTCTTTATACTGAAGAGGGAAAGAATTTGGAATGAAAAAAATAAGTCAAAGTAGTATTTTTTAAAAATCAACAAATTCACCCAATAACACCCAGGGATTTCAATTATCTCTTAAAAGCAGAGTCTCGAATCCTTATATATTCCAGCATGTTAGAAGGTTGCTAGCTTTCTTTTTTGAGAAGCATGTAATCTGTAACACTTAAACAGTAGCAGATACAGTATAGCCTTATTGAAGAACATTTTAAAAATATACAATGTATTTGGTATGGAAAAGAAATGTTTTAAACAATTCATGCAAAGGAGAAAGTAAAACTGACATATTTCCTCATCTCTAAATTTTACACATAGTTGGTCTCAAGGGGAGCAGAAGGAGCATGGGTACTTATCCAGTTTCTGTTTCTTTATTTTATTTTATTTTTCAGAACAGAAGGGATCCTTCAGGGTAAAAGGGTAAAATAACTCAGACAGAAGTTCTAAAATAGAGACCCATGGGTCATATTGAACTTTAAACTTCAACTTCAGTTATACAACCTCTTCCAGTGAAGGATTATCAGGAGTTACTCCTGTGGAAGATCAGCCCTCAAAGCAAAAGGAACCTGAAAAATTCTGCAGTGGAATCCCACTTTTGATCTATCATGTTAGCTAGGTCTTGCCAACATGGGTGATTCCAGAATCATAGATCTCTTTCTCTTTCTCTTTCAGCCTATACTGTTTCTTTTTGGCAGCTCTCTGCATAATAAACTGCACCCTCCCTTTCTCAATACATATCTTTTCTCTTCTTTGTTATTATGCATAGGGCAGTAAAAAAGTCTATTCCCAGTGTGTCAGTTTTTCATGTATACTATCATGAGTTTTTTTCAAACCAATTTATGCTTTAATCTATTTATTTTTTAAAAATGTGAATATTCACATTTGTTTTTTTAACACATATTTCCCTAATATATGAATTTTCTACATACCTTTCTTCCAAAATCTGCCTTTTAGCATTCAAAATTTCCTAATAAATACTTTTTAAATTGAACTTTTCCTACTATATACTTAGGGGTGCCCATTCCACACACTTATTAGTAGGTCTGTGGAGGGTTATTGTTACTGAACAAAAGACGGATAAGATTTAATGAAAAAAATTATAAAGGTCAAAATCCAGTATGACACTAGAGCACATAACAAAGTGCCCTTCCCTTCTACTATCCTTACACCTATGAACTGATACTAGAGGGTTTTCCATTCTTTGAAGTATTTTTGGGGTACTTAGGGGTGCACTGGGAAGGGGAAAGGGTTCCATATCTTCTAAATATCTATCTCTGAACCAGAAAGTGAGATGTCTAATTGTTCACTACATTCCTACATGGTGTTAAAGAGATGCCACTGGGCATGTAGCATAACTAATGACCTGTGGAAAGACAATAACATCCATCTAGCCCTATATCTCCACTCTTCTACTGGCCAGCCAGAAGCTACTGGGTAATGCTTGCTGATAGCCATCTTCTACTTTATGTCTCTTGTGTACAGAGGGGTGGTGGTTTGGGCTAAATACTCCAAAGGTACCACAAGCCACCTGATCTTGGAAACTAAACATGGTCCCAGTTGAATGAGGGACTGCCAGAGAGTACCTAGATAGGCTATATTCAGAACAGGCTATATTCAGGGGAAGGCAATGACAAACCACGTCTGAGTATTCTTCACCAATGGAATCCATGGGGTCATTTTAAGTAAACAGGCAACGTAGCACTAGAGGTAGGGCCAAAGTGTAGATCTGGGGCTGCATCAATTCTCGGACCCCTCCAAATTATCTGGACTGTTTTTCTTTTACCAGACCAAAAGGGTGAGGGCCAAAGTGTAGATCTGGGGCTGCATCAATTCTCGGACCCCTCCAAATTATCTGGACTGTTTTTCTTTTACCAGACCAAAAGGGTGAATTGGCTTTTGTAGAAGTCTAAAAATGGCAGTTCACTTTTAATTAGACTCTAATCCCCCAAATTTCTATCCAATTAATGTGGTTTTCCAGACACATTGAACTGCAGTTTTTAAATTATATTTATACTATTCATATTAATTTTTTTAAAAAACATTTGTAACTAATGTTTTAGTTCTCTTCTTTAAAATTATTGTAAGCTGCCTTGACTTCCATTTTGGGAGAAAGGCAAGATATAAACCCCTAAATAAATAAATAAATAAATATTCTACTCATCTGCAGGGTTTGTGCCAATTTGGGTGCTTGTAGGTCTGGTAGGTCTGGGGGTAGAAATCTAACCCCTGGATATGATCTAGTTGCCTATCCCTGTTCTAGCATCAGGTAGGTTTTTAAAAACAAGGATTCTGTTTAATTATCATGATTAATAGTTATTGGTAGGTCCATTCTGTGTATATTTGCTTAATTCTTTGTATTAAAGGAATCTAAGCTTATATTCATCACCATGTCTCGATGGACTGAATCCCGTATGGCTGAGAGAAAGAGTGATTCAAGCAATGTATGCTTGATACAAAAACTGAAGCATGTGGTAGCTTGGCACTGTACATCATCTGTGGCTTTTTCTTGCCCTTAAGTTGTCTCAGATAAGTGGTCTGTAGAATTTGACCATTTGGCTATACATTTGTAGGTGGCACACTTTGCTTATGTTTCAGCAATATGTAATAGTTGAATAATTGTGGACAAACAAAACTAACAATCAACACCTTTTTCCAAATCTTCCTGCCACTTCATTTTTTGGGGAACTTTGTGCTTTGAAGGGTCTCTGGGAGCCTGTTTGTTCTCTGCAGAGTTCCAGGAGCAGAAAAATAGCTCTTGGACCTGTCACAGTTTCTTCTTCCTGATCTGAAATGAAGCTATAATTTGAGCCATAGCATCATAAAATTACAAGGTGGAAAGGCTTCCGATGATGTCCACCTTCCTAGTCCAACCTCTTGTTATGCAGGAATACACAATAAAGCCTTCTTAAAGATGGCCATCCAACATCTGTTTAAAGACCTCCAAAGAATAAGAGTCCACCACAATCAATAAGCCTTCCTAATTTGAAGCTGTAGGAATTGTTTGAAATTATTATATAGGGGGAAAATGCCATCTTTTCACTTTTTACAGAGAGATGGATTTTTGAAACATGGTCACCCAAATCCATTATTATGTTTTGTAGAACCTTCATGTAACTTCAGTTTATGCAGTACTCACTGTTCACTTCAGTGGTGGGTGACAATATTTGTTTGTGCCTTCTCTAATGAGGTCAGCAAACAAACACTTCTGGATAGGAGAGTGCTGCATATCTTAGTGCTCCTTAGGGAATTGCCAAGTTATGTGAATTTAGGAAGAAGCATTCCACAACCTTGCCCATCACTCTAAATTCCTCCAAGTAGTGGAAGAGTCTCTCGCACTTTATTAGTGCGTCATTGGGAACAACTGTATAGCTATATATTAGGGCACACATTTTGCTAGAAGAAGACTTCTGCTTCAGTCCTTAGCATTTCCACTTGAAAGCATGTCTGACAGCCAGTTTGGAATATGTGCTCTATGTGTTCTGTGTGAGTGGATGAGCATGCATTACTGGACTAGATAGGTCAACAATTTGACTCAATATAAAGCAGGTTTCAGTATTGATATGTTCGACCTTACATTCATGAAGTGCCTATTTACATCCAATAAATTTTGGAACCACTTGCCATAGATGTCAATGACTAATGTTACTACTTATACTGTCTGCATTTTTGTATTGGTCAAAATGAGTTAGTAGCAATGCATCCAGTATGATACTATTCACTAGAATTGCAAGCCTGCATTTAATTTCAGTGAGTACTTCTTGTGCATAGGCTATAATAAAATAGTGTTCATTATAAGTGAGGGTGTCTGAATTAACTCCTATTCATGTTTGTATTTGCTTATGCAGTAGAAAACCCCATTGTTAATGCAATGAAATATTTCAAGATTAAGGCACTTTAAAACACAACACTGATTTTTGTGAAATCACACAATAAAATGTAATATCAATAAGCAATAATAGAGCTTTCTAAACCATTCTCAGATATAAGCATGCAATAGGATGCACATACAGAAAGACAAACACATTTTAAAGAAGGAAGTTTCAGTGTTAGACAAGGACATAATGGGTTAAAAACTATGTAAATGTTACTCTAGTTAAATTACAGCTTGTTGTTCAGATGAATACTCTCCACTTCTCATATAGCTTTAAATTATGGACAAATGCTTGCAATTGTGAACTACCTACATTGTGGCTGCCTGTTCCCAGGCTTCATCAACCCGAGCTGTCCAATGGGATTACTGTAAGCTTTCACGGCAGTCTGCCAGCCACTGATCAGAAATTCATATCCCTGGATGTTAGATTGCTCTCTTTATTCCATCCTTGTGATGGCTGTGATTGCTGTCATGGTGTTAGGTTAGAAATTAGCATTTTGTGGCCCAAATTTTACCATCCAGAACATAATCAGAAAAGGGGGGAAGGGAAGAGAAAGGGGGCAGTAAAAAAATATCAAAGAATAGTAATTTCATCTGTCAAAGAAGGGAAATGCAATGCTACCATGATACAGATGTCTACAAAACTTAGGTCAGGGAATGTTATGGTATTTATGGTCCTATTTGGCAAATGCATAGGCAGGTGGTGCTTTTCTACAGACTGAAGTCTGTAGTAGCAAATTAATGCCCCCCTCATTGTAATAAAAATATATAAAATCCAATAGTGAAGGTATAGGTGGGTTTCAAAAACAATTACAGTTAAAAACAAAGGAAGGAAGGAAGGAAGGAAGGAAGGAAGGAAGAAAATCAGTTGCAGGGGCCAGAAAGAGAAAGAAAGATACCAGGATCTCTAGCAGATAGTTCCAAGGACATGCTGAATTAATCACAAGAGGCTGGTTAGCAGGAGGTCAGAGGAATACTTCTTAGCATCATTTTGGGTCATATGTCTAGAGGCAATAGCAGTGTGTATGTATGTGCTGTACAGTAATATCCCCTTTCTGGTTTACTAGTCTGAGGCAAAAGGAAAAAGAAAAAAGGATGCACACATATTGTGTAGGACTGTTGAAGGGAAAGAAAAAATGGTAAATATTATTAGATTCCACTCCCTCCACTCTTTCCAGTTTCAAAACTGAATCATATTTAGCTATAGGAATATCGGTGAAAATGTTTAACATATAGTACAATGTTTATATAATCCTATATTCCTTATCTCAGTATATAGGATGCACAGGATGCTATTAAACAACATAGAAATAGTCACTGATCTGTAAATGTTCTGTCAAAACAATTAGTTGATGGTTAATTACAGGGAAATAGTTTAAAGGAACTATTTAGCTGAAGCTAAAGATAATATAAGGTAGATCTTGGTAGCTTGTTATTCTTCCTAGTCACTTCATGGACATGCTAATTTCTCTCTCTCCCTATCCCCATCATTAGTGCAAAGCAAGATGGAAGAATTCTGACAAGTGAGGTGCACAGATTCTGCAAGGAGTCTTGATTTTTATCCACCCAAGCCTATCTGTCATCTTTAATCATGCAAAAAGCAGGATTACTTAATCATTTCATTTTATTGAAAAGAAAAAGATTTACATTAAAATGATGACATGGAAAAGAGAAAAAAAATTGAAAATGATTATCAAGAAAATGTAATGTGGAGGCGAAAGCTCCATTGGTTTTGTGATGCTCATTTAAGGCAATGATCTAGTAAAGCTAGGATATAAAAGTAATGATAATGTTAGCTATTGGAGTATAACCATATTTCCTTTGCATTTTAAAATACATTTGGATGTCGTATCTGTACTCAAGGATAGCACTTCTCTTAAGAAAAGGCAAAATTTTCACCTCCTTTTTGCCTTTCGCCTTTTAAATTTACCTTTGCTAGATCTATCAACCCTTACTGACATACATGATCTGCTAACAAATATGCTCTTTATTATACACAAGCAGATATTTGTGTTTTTTTCTTGAAGTATTTTTAATTATAGACAAGGCCAAGATATGTTAATTAGAAGAACAACAACTAAAATCATAATGCCCTCTTTCTTCCAAGTCTGAATGTATATCAAGAGATTTTTTTAGAAAATTAAGAAATTGCTCATATGATAATAGACTGCTTTCCTCCATGCATGTCATTCAAAGGTTCTTTTAGTGTTCTGTGTATTTCAAATTTCAATTTTTATGTATGCTGTTTCTTACATTGGCTTCTTAGGTAACATTTGTATTTTCAAAATTAATTCAGCTGAAGAATGATTGCATCTTTTGATGTAGTTTAAATGTTTCTTTGAATTGTGTTTCTCACAGATTTAGGCACAAATACAGCAGAAATCTCAGTATTTGAAACTGAAACAAATTTCCCCCCAAAAGAAGAAGAAGATGTTTGTTGTTTTCCCTAGCAAAAGAGACTTTTCTGGTGTTTTTCAGAATTCAACAAGTGCTATGCAACAGCACAGCATTGCAGACTGCATCACAGTTTCTCATTATAAAACCTTCTCAATTTCACTACTTTTGTCTGAATCAATTGTTATCTAATTATTAACCAATTAGGTGTTTTAAATCTATCAATTTGTAGTAAAATAAGTATTTTGGTTGCATATTTTATTGCCAATTTACAATTATGTAAAATGCATGAAGACATAATGAAATCTGAATAAAGTCTAGGGCATTTCCCCTGATTTACCCAACAAAATCTCTCCTTGGTATATATTCTATTTAGACTATAATTATAGACACATGTATTTCTATACAAATACTGCCAAAAGTAAAGAGTCCATGTTTTGAATTGTTTGAAAGCATTGCAACCAACATTTTAGCATGATAGATCGCACAAATATACTACTTAACTGCACAAGGAAAAGGAAGTCTATGTATTTCTATAATTCTACGCTTTATACATTTCAGCTTCTAGCTGCTCTTCAATTTTAACATCAGTGCAATATAATGCTATAAATTATGACGCAGAGAAAATGATACCACTCTGAGAAGGAAAGTCTGTGTATCTATTGCTGTTATAATGCCAACTGTTTTGAAACTCGCTACTGGCTTGTTGTACTTGAAACTATATAATAGTTGCTTGGCTATGTTACTGCTTCTGAAAAAAGGGCTTGATAGGTAACATTCTAAAAAGGATTGATAGCTAACTTTCTTTTTGTTTTGTTTTTTAAAAAGTACAATTGAATAAATGCATACCCAAAAAGTTATTTTGATGTCTGTTAAAACTTTCATAGTCAGCCTACAAATACTGCACTCAAGTTTACTTAAAAATCTATAAGTAATGGAAAAACTGCTGCATTGGTAATACGTTTTATTCAATTGAAGCAATATTGCAAACATAATAGTTTGCTCTAACAGTCTGAACTATTTTCTGTTTTCTTTATAAATGGTTTTATCATCTTTGAAATGTAACTGTGCTTGGTTCTTAGCAGATTAGGAAGCAATATAATTTAACACACACAAGGCTTTTCCATTTCCTGTCTTACGTTGTTTATTTTAGATAGAACTTTATATTTATAAGTCTTGCTATATGCTTAGGAAAAATTCTTTCTTTTCTGCTGCTTTCTATATTTATACCAATATTCTGAACTGAAATGTACACAAGTGGTTATTTCACTTTCTTGAAGCTAATTAAAATTTTGTATTCTACATCTTTCCCACTTGCAATTTATGTTAAGGTAAAAGATTATTTAATTAAAGGTTACCTTATTAATATATAAGACTTTGACCAAATATTTTTTGCTTGATACTAAGGGCCTGTGATTTCATTTAGAGTTGAGCAGAACCAGATCTTAAAGTTTACAATTTTACATGCACCTTAATTTTCTTTAGCTGCATAACTGAAATGTGTTTTTTCTGTAGAATATATTTTGGTTGCTTCTATTATATGTGCTATAATTTTGAGTTTGACTGCTGTTTGGTTTATAATGTTAAAAAAAGAGTAAATTCTGTCTTTGAATACCGCTTTATTTAATGTTTCACATCTGAAGGATTATTTTACCTAATTATGTTCCTTTTTAACACTATGCACAATAGTCACTCTACAAGAATCTAAATAAACCATACTATACAAATTATATTTTGCTTTTTATGGTTGGTGAGATGCCTATATCCAAAAGCTAAGCAAAGATTAAAGGGCATTTTAGGAGCCTAAGAATATTGTCAAAGATTTGTTACATAAACTGCATTAGTGTCATTATCACATTTAAACAATAGGTGGCAGTGTTAGCTAAATACACTTTTCTTTGAATTTCAAAAAGGATGGAAGCATTTAAAATGGACTTTGCATTGTTTTTATGTCTACATAATTGCAGGTATAAGCAAATTTAATCTTGTTCAAGATGCATTAGAAAACTTTTCTGGGCAAGTTATTTTTACTTCAAATATCCAATACTTAACTTAACCCCATTTTATCCAATAAATATTATTAATTAAAATGTTATACAGTCTTAATTGCTACTCATTATTGTATATTTGAGCCTATAAATCATCTATAAGAACTGTAACTTGCACAGATTAATATTTATTTATTTATTTTTTAAAAATCAGTTTAAGAGTAATGCACAATAGAAAACAGTAGCTACAATATACAATAATAGCTATTCTGAATAATTTCCAGGAAATTAAAAATTGAGACATTCATATTCATCTTAATATTCAGGCATAGTAAGTAGTGCAGGATGAAAACTTACCATCATTACTATATGAATGGTTTGGATAAACACCTTTATATTTATAGCTATATCTGTACCTATGTGACTATATCTGTGTCTATATTTATTGAACATTTCCATACAAAAGCTTGGTTTTCTTATGCAATATCTCCCAGAAAATAGTATTCAAAGTCAAATTGTGAAGTGGCTTTTTAAAAAAAAGGGAGATGCTTACATGCTTACATATGCCAATACATGTTTCTACCTGAAGTGTAAAAATAATAATAATAAAAGCAGAACACACAATACAAATGGAAAATGGTTGTAGTTAGCTTAAATGGGTTTGATGATATGCATCTGCATCTATATATGGTGATGGTAGCGTACAATAAAAATCCCATACTGACCAATGCTGCATCCCTGCTCCATGCTTATGTCCTCTACCTCTGGGATACAGCTTTTCTATTGTGCCTTCTCCAAGACATACAGTCATCAGTGTGTGCCAGAAGCACCACGCTGCACTTTTTGTAGCCTTTTCTTTAAATCAAAAAGCGTTTGCCGGGAGATACCTTAGTGGCCTAACTGGCACTAACCTTTTTTTTTTCTTTTTTTTTTTGGCTCAGTAAACAGTCTACTTTTTTAAAAAATAAATAAATCTAAAATTAGCATATTGCTACTGTGTTGTGCAAAGGGGGAGAAAAGAAGATATAGGATAATCATTCTGGGGAAAGAAGATAGCGATGGATAGAAGCAATGATGAAATGTGTCTGATAGGGTCGTTTTCCTGTGTGCCACCATTTCGTTGTTGCTGTGAGATTATAGAAAATGGTGGCTACTTATATTTTATGGAAAATGTAAATTTTATGGTAACCTTCATCTTGAATCCAGAATGTCTCCATGGTACCGGCTTTGGCAAGTGAATTTAGCAATATCCTGGAAAGAGCTTGGCAGCAATATTAGAATAGATGCATATATACAGAAACATGTATCAGACTGGAAAGCAGCATTTCCCTAATACTGAAAACAATGGCATATTATGCTCTTAAAATAACTAATATCCATCACTCATGTTCAGTGGACATTACTATGTAATCAACAACATTGTGATTGGTGATTTTGTTGTTAATGAACAGAAAGCTCAGTTTTAGTATCAAACAATTTTAATATTTCATAGAATTAAGTAAGGAAAGGAAGTTCCTAAATCTCTCCACTGTCTGCCTCCTCCTGCTCTCAGTCCCAATATTCAGCTTGTCCAAAGAACAACTGCAGTATTATTTCATAAATGAAGCCCTTCTCTAATTTCTGGTTACAGGGTAAGGTATTGTAACCATATGAGCAAATTCACATTATTACAGTTTAGAGTAAGACACTGGAATGGAATGGATGTAGAATATGTGACTAATAAAACTGATTTTATTAGCCACATACATTAAAACATAAGAGTGACAAGCAGAAATAAAGGAAAAGGGTAGGGATAGAGAGGAAGGTGTGGGAGGCACTGAGAGAACATTAACAAAGACATCTATAAATCAAAGGATGACACCTATTCTAGTCAGTCAGAGGAATGGTACAAAAGAATTTTCTTCCCAAATTATAAATATACTGATAGCTGAAAATGTAGCTATCTATACAACGGATATTATTACATTTTACAGTTTTTAGTTGGTTTTAATTTCATTAAATGTATTAAATGAATAAACTGATAAAAATCATGGGTGTTGGTATATAATCACAATTGGATTACTGGATTGATTGTGAGTTCAATGGGAATTCCATATTTTTGCATAAAACTGTAGCCATGCAGAAAAATCCAACACATGCTTAATCAGAAATTCTGTTGTATCCAATGGACTTAGTCCCAAGAAGAGGTAGATTGCATTGTAGGCTCATGCTCCTGAAATGCCAGCATTTTTCTCTGCTTTATGGAATGGGGACATTGTTTTTTGTGCCATCTATAGGATATAGCGATTCACTGAACAATGTGATCAAGACAACAGTTTGTTTTCTTTCCAGAAATTAATCCTATGGTCTGCAGAAAGAAAATTTATATCTACCTACCTACCTACCTACCTTCATGCAGAGTGGTTGGAAATTCATACCAAATGGAAAGAGAAGTGACACTGTGCTTCAATCATGCCCTTAACTTCCACTTCACCCCAAACACTTTTACATAAATGAATCTGTTAACTTCCTTTAGACTGATGGCACTAAGCAGAAACAACTGACTGACTCCTTTCATGTGCTCTTATAAAATATTTCAATTCATGGCATTAAGCCATTATATAAGAAAATGAAGTTTGTTTTATTGCCCCTGTATTTTTTTCTCTTTCTCCTTAATCAGCAATATTTTTCCACCATGTACATCAACCATTTATTCCAGTTGTGTTCTTTATGCACTATAGTGCATAAAAGTGGTATACTTAAATGTGTTTCCTATGACCTTACAACAGTGACACATGAATCTTTGTGTTGAGTACACTGTTCTCAGTGTGCACACACATGTGTGCATGGCTCCCCACCCCACAAACACTGAATTGAACTGGTTTGACATAACATAGAATCATAGAATCACAGAGTTGGAAGAGACCACAAGGGCTATCCAGTCCAACCCCCTGCCATGCAGGAACTCTTGATCAAAGCATACCCGACAGATGGCCATCCAGCTTCTTCTTAAAGACCTCCAAGGAAGGAGACCTTACCACTCTCCAAGGGAGTGTGTTCCACTGTCGAACAGCCCTGTCAGGAAGTTCCTCCTAATGTTTTAATAAGATAATGTAATAACCTTTTATTTCATTTGCTTAGTTTACTAGTGAACCTCTAAGCAGCGCTGTTACACACTGCAGAGCCTTGTATAACATGGATTACAGCAAATAAGACCTCAAAAACATTGTCCTCCTTCTGATTGTGATAGTTAAAGAATGTTAGTGGACATCTGAAAAGAAAGGAAAACATCATCTAATTCAATTATGAAGAAGAAAAATCCTCTATACACATTAAAACCAAATTTAATGTTATACTCATATGTACTACCACTAATGCACAAGTTTTGCTTAATGCTACTCTTTAGAAATTAGAACCAAAAAGAAGAGTGCTAAGTGTTAACAGCAATATAAAGTATGCATGTGCTCCATACTTTGCCTGCCTGTAATGCATTTAGAATAACAATTTCCTAGACAATCAAAAGCATGAAAAATTAGGTAAGAGCTATAGCAGTTGTACCACCTGACCCCTAAGATCTGCTGTATCTCAAGGCAAGCACTTAAATTGTAATGGAGTATATAAACTTCTGTACCACCGAGGTGTCTCAAAACATGATATTTTACCAGCATTGTAGAGATGTTGTGCTGGGATTATAGGTGCATGCCCTAGGTTCTTAGAATGTTACTGTTTTAAACACCAGTTCTTATGGTATCTACTTTATTTCAAAGAAAGGTGTGTGTGTGTGTGGGGGGGTTATATTTCAACCATTTTGCCTCCTATTTGTTTATAGTTTGTTCTAGTGAAGATCTTTTGAGTATACTGCCATTTTTAAAAAAACACAAACTACTGTACAGTACTTTAAAATATCTGTTGCTTCCATATTTCTTATTTCTCAGCACACAGACAGACAGCACTGTTCAGGCTATAAAACATCAGATCAGTACAGCTACATTTTTATATAAATCAATGCTTCCTTTCTTATCTTGTGAATCTGACATACACGTTTTGCATATCTGTATGCAAAATTATTTTAAAAAATATTTTTAAAAACCAGTATATATTATACATGCATAATATGGGTATAACTATATTAACACGTGGAAGAAAATTCAGGGGTGGAATGTGTATCTAAAATGTTAATTACAGGATATGATAAAATGCTTTAAGCATTCTGAATGGACTTGTAGATTTTTATTTTAAAGTTGGAAACTTCCTAAAATATCTCATTAGTCTACCTTAGTCTGAAATCTATGCTGAACATTTAAGTCTATGTTCAGTTAATAACATTTCATGATAATTGTGACATTATATATTCAGTGGTACTTGTAGCAGAGTAGCCTCAGAGATGTTGTCTGATATCAATTAGTGTCTTTAAAGCTTATCAAACAGATTTGAATTAATCAGTAATTTAAAACTCCATCACTATGAACTGATTTTTGCTGGTCCTTTTTAATGGGCACATTTTAATGTTTTAGGGGAAATTGTAGCACGTGATGTAACGTCTAGTGTTAATCTCTAAAGGAGGAATGTTACTTGAAAAATATTACAGTTCCAGAAAATATTCTATCAGATCATGAAAGTAATTTAAAAATCTAGAAAACCTTGGCTTTAGCTCCTTGGGCTGGAATTCTGCATTCACTTAGATTGTTAAAATAGTGTCAAGACAGTGGAATCTAACCTAATTGAATACAGAAGCTTTGGACTACACAGGTTCTATGAAGACTTAAGAAATATGGAATTAGATGTTAGATTGCATTTCAAAGGTAGGCATCATAACAGTTAGCTTGATTTCAAATCCAAATCCAAATATATTTTATGTATAACACAATGTTCCTCTCCTTTATGATGAGCCAGAAATTTAGATTACATTTAACTCAGAACCTCATATGAAAATCATTCTAATAACTTCCATTTATAAGATTTGTAGCTTTGTTACATCAAATTTTTCCTGCACTACTGAAAAGGTTCTGGCAATGTTTAGGAAGGTTGGTTGAAAGGTGCTGTGCCTTTGAATAGCAAAGTTTCAATGGCATACTATACAATGTTTTGCAAGTTCATTCTCATGTAGGGCTGCTGTTTAGGAAAGGGGGGAAAAGTCTAATGCCTTCTTGGATGTTTGGAACTTGATTCATGATTTCTTGGATTACAACTATTAAATTCAGCTAAAAGTCTAAGGGAAAACAACGCATATTAAAATAAAAGATGAATATATTTTGAAAATGACAATGACCAAAAAACAACCATGATAGGTCCAAGTTCATATACCAGTTTGGTTATTGTCTTAAATGGACAATCCTATAGGCAAGTGCAATCCTGTAGGCATTATCTGGGAATAATCTACATTGAATCCATTGAGTCTTACCTTTGAAGAACAATGTGTAGGATTCCAGTTAAAAAATTCTGCAGATGCAAAATAATAACCATCTTAGTTATTGCTAGTTTTTTCCTCCTTGGTTTGTTTATTTGTTTGTTTGTTCTTTGAAGTATTCTTTGAAATGAGCCATTCTAGGGAAGTGTTCCAAAGGCTAATTGATAGCTATATTTCCTTGTGGGTATTCTATGTGGAGAACACATATGACTGAGGAGAAAGGAAGCAAAGAGCCTTATCACATTACAAAAGTAACATGATAGGCAGCAAGATAGATATGGCTTTTTGTTTACTTCTCTGCTTGCACACAAAGCACTGCCATTCTCTTCTTGATGCTTTTATGACTTTTTCGCTTTAGAGGGAGAGCAGAAGTGCTAGAACATCGTGAAGTTAGGTAAGCAGAAAGCCATTTCTATCTCACTGCCTCTCATCTTACTTTTGTAATGTGATAAAGCTCAAAATCAGCAGTGATCAAGAAGAAGACCAAAATGTATGAGGAGCAACCTATTCTTTCTTTCCTTCCTTCTCTCTCTCTCTCTTCCACTGCTTTTTCTTTCCTTCTGTTCCTGCAACCTCCTGCCCAGAAAATGCCAGGAAATGGACTGATCAGTATTTCCAGAATTTTAATGGATTACTCTTAGAGGACCAGAGGTTGCTTTATTTGATCTTTACTTGATCCTGCTTTACTTGATCTTGGGCAGATAAACCATAAAGTCCTACTAGCAGAATGGTATCCTAGTCCATTTAAAAAAGGAGAACTACAAAGGCCTTGGACGTGATTTGTACCAGAGTAAAAACAGGAATGGGGACTCTTAAAACAGCTGGAAAGTTGTTTTGCTGAATCTTACTCTTAAGTAGACTTGCATTGATCTGATTTGTCATATTTTTACTACAAGGCTAGTCCTCCATAACTGCAGGTCAGTTGAAATTATTCTACAGTAGCTTATTAGAATGATGGGTTAACTTTTCTCAAAATGTGAAGTCGAAGACATTCATGGCTGGCATCCATAGTTCCTTGTGGGTTTTTTTGGACTATGTGACCATGTTCTAGAAGAGTTTCTTCCTGATGTTTCACCAGCATCTGTGGCTGGCATCTTCACCAGCATCTGTGGTGAAACATCAGGAATAAACTCTTCTAAAACAGGGCCACATCGCCCAAAAAACACACAAAGAACTATTTCTCAAAACGATTTGCAGACTTTTTACATTTCCAACTTCCCTTTAAATGTTGCTTTAAATTCCCCATTTCTTCCCCATGCACTTAAAAACAAATATTAATACATTATCATGCCGAGTATTATCAGTGTTGTATTCAGTTTTAAACTCTTATTTATTCAAAATGAAATAGAATGACTATCTTTCTCATCAATTTACAACAGTCAGCTTAAACTTGTATAGTGTCTTCCGCTACTAAAGAATTCAATGGTTCCTTTCCTTCCCATGCCATTAGAGGAAATAGGCACCATTTTAGCATTCTGAATGTATATAGCGAATTCCTTATAGATTAGAATAATGTTCCAATATCCCTTGTTTTATTAGAACAGATATGAGATGAACAGGCTAGTTACAACATATCAGTAACATAAGGTTCTGATAATATACCTGATTGGGTACAAGGCTAGCCTATAACCTAAATAAAACTAGTTCAAAGAAATTGGCTTCATTATTTTTGTGATATCTTACTACTTTGGGCCACATTCAAATATATTTTAAGGTAGCAAAATGTTGCTCCCAATGAAGCAATATATGTGGTTACAGAAGAAGTACACTGAATTTTCTTACTTGTATCATGCAACATTTTTATTAACCAACTATTAAGGATTTGTAAGTTCCTACCCCTATAGTGGTGAACCTATGGCATGTGTGCCCATTTAGGCACATAAAGCCATTTCTGAGGAAACATGGTGAGATGGGAAGGTGGGAGAAGAGGAGGAACAGGCATTCACTGGGCCTTCAGCTGCCTCCCAAGAGACAGCTAAAGGCATGAGAGGGTAGGGGAAAAGAAGAGGTACAAGTGCACACCTTTCATAGAATCATAGAATTGTAGAGTTGGAAGAGACTACAAGGGCCATCCGGTCCAACTCCCTGCCATGCAGGAAATCACAATCAAAACATCTCCAGGGAAGGAGATCCCACCCCACTCCAAGTGAGGATGTTCCACTGTTGAACACCTGGTGCAGGAGCACCTTTGAATTTGGGCATGTGGTTGCCATCACTCTCCTATCCCAGTTGAGTTATTTATATTAAGTTATCATTTGGTTTGGCCTAGTTTAGACTTGATTGTGCCTGAATGAAACACACATTTGAACTGAGATGTGAAAATCTGGAATTTTATGCCTGCTCTTAACCTTCATTGGGAAACCAAAACATGTGCCAGTGTTTTCCACACAAGTGCATGAAATCTGACAATATGGTAAAATTTGGAAATATGGAAATCCATGGGGATTAATCTGCCATATCCCAGGAAGTTTGGTCTACGAGGTTTTTGTACTAGATACTTTCAACATTTGTTTTCCTAGGAGATTGCTTCTGTATAATTTGTTATTTCCAACATTTATATGCCACTATTCATTTTAAAAATTCAAAAGTTGTTCAAAAGTTCAAAACTTGTAACCTGGACACAGTATTTGGACAAACAATAAAACTACAATTAAAAAGATGAAGTGCCAAAACAATCAAAAACAGCAAAATCCATAAACTATTTAGTAAAACCCAAGGGTAACTGATGGAATTAACAATTAGGAAAATGGATGGCTGGGTAAGTAGATTGTTTTTCAGTCGCAAATATAAAATATGAACTGCTTCTGATAGTTTAAGAAAGAGAGGATTATTTTGTTTATTAATTTTATAGCCTGCCATTTTTCTACAAATAGGACAAGGTGACATACAATAAAATACAACAAATGGAGTATAAAATGAAGAAAAGTATAAAACTGTAAGGCTCACTCCTCCATTCCAGCTACCACTGCTGTGGCCTTGGAGAGACAGAAGAGGCAAGCTCTGCCAGACATAATCCCTTGCCTGACTGCCATTGCCTTTTCCTTGTTTCTTGACTTATTTAGATTGTAGCCCTGAGGGCTTACAAATTAATTAATTAATTAATTTTGTAAGATGCCCTGACAGCTTTTCAATTGAAAAAGAAATAAGAAAGAAATTAATTTAAGTATCTTATGAGATATGTGTGTGTGTGTGTTTAGAAAATATATCTATACTTGTCTCAAATCTAATCTAGATAAATCTAAATATAAAGGGCTTTCAGATAAATAGATACCTTAGGTTCTATGTCTTTTGGGAAACTCTTTATGTGTATTTAAGGCTGTAATTACATACCTAAGATTAAGCTCATTGATGTCATTTGGTTTTACTGCTCATAGACATATACGTCTAATAAACTCTGTTAATCTGTTTCTGTCCAAGGTGCATTTTCTGTGCAGAACTCCGCCTCTCCCATAAGAAAGTGATGGAAATTTGGCGAAATTATTTATAGTTCTATAACCATAGCAACACCCCCCCCAAAAAAGTTGTACTTCTATGTCAACTCTGAAAGAAAGCATTGTTCAATAAGTAGAAAAGTCCATTTACCATTGCATGTGGACATTGTAACATCAACATCCAAATAAATCAAGAAAATGTTCAAATAAATATGTCTCAGCAAAAAAAAAAAAAAACAAAAAAAAAACCTTTAGATCCTATGGGATGATATCATGATTTGAGTACCAACTGTGACTTTGATCCAGCCTTAGTTATACATAGAGAGGACCCATTGAAAATGAATGGAATTTAAATTAGTTGTGGCAATCAATGGAATTTAAGTTAGTTGTGGCTAAGTTATGATAGTCATATGTACAATGACAATCATATTCTCACCTTTCCTGAATAGATCAACTGTGACTTTGATCCAGCCTTAGTTATACTTAGAGAGGACCCATTGAAAATCAAATGTCCCAGTTATAAGTCCAGAATAATGCTGTGGCATTATCAGAACTTGTTTAATGACTGATTGATTGTTGTTTTTAGGAAATTTATGTATACATTGCGATATTGATTTTATCTGTTGTGCTCCCACCTTGATCCATGGGGAGAGGCGGGAAATATAAATAAAGATTTTATTATTTATTTAATAGATTCAAATGCGCCTGTAGAAAAAAAATGGATTTATATACAGTATTCCCATTTCCCCAAACAGAATCCCCAGCCACTTATACATGCTGGTCATAGATATGCGTCATAGATGCTGATCATGTGGTCTAGAGGATTCTGGGAGTTAAAATAAAAATGGAATGTTTTGAAGTTCTGGCCCAAAGTCAATCTACTCAAGAGCAAACAAGTTAACACATTTGAATCTAGACTTACAACTAGGACATTTTGTACTGGCAAGTTTCCCAGTCCATCAGTTGATATAAATATGTAGAACCTGTTCTCCTCTTATATTGAATCCGTGGATTATATATGGTAAGCTACCTTAGGTCCCATGCAGGAAGAAAGTAGGAAAATGCATGAATGAATAAATAAATTAATATTAGGAATGAAACCAGAAGATCTACTGTGGTGATATAAGCGATTCACTGATTATTTTTAAATGTATTGTATTCTGAAACAATCACAACGAATTGTATCATGAAATAATTACTTAGACTTCAGTGGAATTGAGTTCATAGTGTGAAAATGTAGCCTAGTTCTATATAGTAATGTAGGTTTAGAAAACTTTATTCATAAAAGTTTGGGGTTGATGTGACTCTTTGTTTTTCACTAGTACAACCCTGTCCAATTCTTTATGATCCCCTTGTAAGGAAATATTTTTAATGTCTTCGGGGATAACTTCATAAGATAAACAGTCTTAACAAGCAGAAGCCTGCTCTTTACTTCCATCTTTTGAAGACAGAAGATCCTTCCAGGGAATTTTACTTTGTTAACAAAATATTCTTGAATTTGATCTGTGATTCTTTAAAGCACATAAAAGGTGTTCCTTGTAAACAGGTCCCCTTGCCCTTGTTCTTCAGATCGTAGTAAGGATGTCAAAAGTTTTCAGAGTAATGGCACAAATGTTCTAAATTAAATATAGATTTGGGGTTCAATGCCTGCTGAGTTGAATGCAGTAAAGACTGTAGGACCATTCAAAACAAAGTGACTGACACATACAATCTCAGTCTACTCTTCATTTTCCATAGCTGTTGGCTGTTCATTTTAGACTGACACTGTTTTCATGCTTTGAAATATCTCACAAGGGTATATGCTGGTGAAAGTGTCTATTGCAATTAAAAATGTATGTAGGAGTAAAGAGATTCTTAGACATTTAACATAACAGATAACCTTCCATTTTAGTGTCATTTTATAAGGCAACAGCAGACAATAAATGTGAGGAGAAAATACAAAAAAACCAAAACACCTTTATGCTAAATATTGCCAACAATGCCAATAACATTTGATAATGCTGTGCTAAGTGTATTAATTAACTATCATCAAAACTTCTTCATATTGGGCCGGTACAGACCGGCCCTTTAAGGCACCCCCATCATGTACTAAGGTTGTCTTGGGGTGGGGCTTCCACACACCCCATAATCCTAGCATATGACAGGGGCATCAAGATGGCAGCGCCCTGTTTACATGGGTGCCGCCATATTTACGTAAGTGCCACACGGCATCTACATGGTGCCGCCGCGGCTGCTTTAAAGGAACCTGCTTTTTGCAGTTCTTTTTCCACCAGTGGGAAGCTGCACGGTTTGGCTGCTGTGGCTTCCCTCTGTAGGAAAAACAGGTGCCCAGAGGGCGCCTATGTGGGGCAGCAAGTACTGCCCCAAAGGTGACATATCTCAAGGTGCATCTGCACTGCCGAAACAATGCAGTTTGACACAGCTTTAACTACCATGGCTCCATCCTATAGAATCCTAGAATTTGTAATTTATTGTGGCACCAGAACTCTTTTTGACAGAGAAATTTAAATATCTCATAAAATTGCCAATCCTGGAATTCCATAGCATTGAGCCATTGCATTTAAAGTGATGTTAAACTGTACTATTTCTGCAGTGCAGATGCAGCCTCCGAAGTATCTTTTCGAATTATTCTTAGTTGAATTTATACCTCCATTTATACAGTCAGCTTGCATTGGTTTATGTACCTCTTTCCTCCATATTAACCTCAGAAAAATGCTGTGAGGAAAATCAAGGAAATAACTTGGATATAGTGAATTGTTCAAGGTCTACACCTAATGACCAATCCTATCTAGAGTAGGCACACTGATCTATTTGGATTTGCTGTGTCTAGTCTAGATGAGACTAATCAACTAAATTCAGACCCAAGACTGTTCAAAGTCACAGAACAACAACCAATAAGTCATTGAACTCTCATGATGTTGCATAAGTGCAGAGGTACAAATGATCAAGCTGGAACTATTATTAACTCCCAGGAAATGGGGTAGATATTCACTTTTCTTTCAAAAGTCTTCCTACAGGCATAATTTTAAAAATATGCTTTAGGTGAATTAAGTTTCCAGTCAAAACCAGCATGTGAAACCAGAATTTGACACTAGCTCAGAAACTCTGGTTGAAGGAAATAGGCACATGGTTCTTATAGTTAAACATATTTTATCAAAATCAGAATCAGAAAACTGTTCTTGTACAGAATAGTCACAGAACTTTGGAATATCCTTAGCCTATGCAGAAGAATCCTACTGTCCACCTACAGTGGAATGCATCAACATAAAACTCACCATTCCACAAATAATAAATATAATAATAAAAATAATTAAATTTTATTTATAGCCTGCTCCTCTGTCAAGACAATTGGAGTGGGTTATAGCAGATAAAAAATTACAGAATAAAACAATTCCAATAATTCACTACCCAACCTCCCACCCCTTAAAATTAGATTAAACTAGCAGCAAGTTAAAACCAGAAAGACAATTAAAACATAGAATCAACAAAAACTACTCTACTTGGGACTAATCAATTGGATACAGACTATGGGTATCAACATAGTACTGCTATGGAACTCTTTTACTAGCAGAAGGGTGGGTGCTGTTCCTCAATACCCCCATCCCCTTTAGCTTTCTGAAGGACAGTTCTTGAAGGTCAGGCTAATTTCTGAAACAGCACTGGAGCCAATGCTGTCACTAGGCTTGATGTCACCCCAGTGCTGTAACACATGCTGTCACCCCCAGGTTTGTAGCCACCAGGCCAGTGGTTCCTCAAAAGCAGAACAGGCCACTATGGAAGAGAAAGACTCTTTTCTACTTGCTGCCAACACCCAAAGGGACTACCCGTATCTCAGTTTGTTCATACTTTAACGCTATTGTACTTTGGCCGCATCATGAGAAGACATAAATCATTCAAAAAGACAATGATTCTAAGAAAGGTAGAGGACAATAGAAATAAAACAAGACCACATGCCAGATGTTTAGGCTCAATCAAAGCAGCCAAAGGCCTAAGCCTGCAGGATCTGAGCATAGCAATAGAAGACAGGGTGTCTTGCAGATGTCTCATCCATAGGGCCACCATGTTGAGGTCCACTTGTTAATAACAACAACAACAAGTGGGAAAGGCACAGTAGATGTGATGCTCTTCATGATGCTGCCCACATGTGCAAATTTAGATCAGCTCAAGAAGTTTTCCTCCCATTGCTAATAGTGGGGGTGTCTATGTAGGTTCTATGAGAATAAATGGGATGAAAGGACTGGTATACACACCTCATCCATTTATTCTTCCTTGCCACAAGTGGCTGTGAAGGTGTGGGGAATATGAGAACACTCCAGTCTCATAAATCTAGCAGCCCTGAGATTATATAGACAGGTTGTTGTTTCTACTTCCCTCTCTCTTTCCTAAAATTATTGTCTTTTCTAGTGATTCATGCCTTCTCATGATGTGCCCAAAGTACAATGTTCAACATAAAATAATAATAACAACAACAATAATTGCCATGGGAGATCTACAAGAATTTATTTTAGATAATGAGAAAATTGAAATAGCAAAAGTTCCCATACCTTGGCTCAAATATTGATTGGAATGGAGACTGCAGTCAAGAAATTAGAATAAGAGTAGGATTGGGAAGGGCAGTGATGAAAGAACTGGACAAGATTCTCAAGTGTGAAGATATATATCTGAATACCAAAGTGAGGATCTTCCAAGCCATTGTATTCCCTATCACCATGTACAGATGCAAGAGCTGGACAGTGAAGAAAGGTGATGGAAAGAAAATGAACTCATTTGAAGTGTAGTGCTGGAGAAGAGTGGTGATGATACATGCCATGTATAGCCAAAAAGATGAACAAATAATTCTAGAACAGATCAGGCCTGAATTCTCCCTGGAAGCCAGGATGACTAAATTGAGACTGTAGTACTTTGGGCATCCTTACTACACCATGGTTGTTATACTATGATGACCACCACTACCACCACAATGGCACTTTCCCCACTTTCTGGCATTAGCTTTCTAACATCAGAGATAAGGGCTATGGGGTGGGTGAGAATCCATGGGACAGGGGATCCTGAGATCTAATTTCTCTTTCTGAGGTTGGAGTTGTGTCTTTAACCTTGAAGGAGGAAGTTCTGATCTATGGGGAATTGCACTATTAATTCCTTTGGAATTCAGTACTGAGAATATTCATACCATCTAAGCCTCAATAAAAACTTGACTTTTTTATATAAGAAAGAATAAGTGATGTGGAATCAAGATTAGTTTTTCTATCCTGGAGTATATAAACAAATAAGAAGCAATCTACATTAAAGGTGACTCTTGAAAAGACAAATGAAGGAGTTTGAGCAGCAAACACACAAACAGATCATAATTTGCTGCTATTAATCACCACTGTCTTCAGGATCTATATGTCCCTTAAAGGGGGACATAGCACATCCAGCGTGTCTTGCACTGGATAAGAGAAAACAGAACAGTTAGTTAGTGGCTAAGAACACCCTGACGTTTGGTACTGCAAATTGAAAGTGAAGGTTACTTTCTTTGTAGACTTTATCTTAAAGCAGTAAAACGGGTAGCAGCAGCTACAACTGAAAGTATTGATTTTGTAATTTCAGCAAATTAAGAACAAGACAGGAAACCTATTAAACCTTTCCACTGATTGCCAGGGCACTTTTTGGTGATTCTGGTGCTGACATTAAAATTACATACACCTGTCTCTTTAAAGCAAAAATATACATCTTAGGGAAGATAGTGACAGCTAGCATGCTGAAAGAGATTTTTTTTTCTGACTTAGTGTGATTTCACCTTTCAGATCTGAAAATATCTGAAGAAAAGATGACAAGAACATACAGCATCACCTATAAAATATTCTCAATTTAGGATTTGGCTTGGAGGTTCCTTTATTGCATTTTAATAAATTAACATTTCCATGAAGCCGGGAGAATTTTTGTAATAACAGCAAAGAGGGCAACTCTGGTAATAATATTATCTGTCAGAACTTTATGAGTAATGATTATGTTAAAATCCATATAACAAAAGCTAACAGCAAAAATCATCAAATTATAGACTTCTGTATCCATATATGAAACAACTTACTTTATTGATATAGAGCAAGCCTCATTTCTATTACAGCAATTGAGGAGAAAACTTACAATTATACTAGATTTTTATAGATGTCAATTAGATGCCTTAATATCACTTGTTTCAATAGCAATTGTTTTTAATCTCCCCTCCTTGTATTATTAAGAATATGAATTAAAATGTGGTTGTTATACATGCTGGACTTAACACCAGTCCTTACAAGTTCATTCATTAAAAATGTGCAAATGGATTCTTCCTGGATCTCATAATAAATATTACAGACAAAACTCATAGAAATATTTAAATGTAGCATTTGCAGGTATAGGTTGCATTGCCTTTTTTCCCTTTCTTTCATGCACAATAAATACATAGTGATATCTGAAATGAAAGTTGTAGCCATCCAGGTGAACCTGCTAGTCTGAAGAAGTTTAAAATGACCCTTCTTACCTCTCAGGAGAACTAAGAAACTTCTTTTAAAAACATTTTGAATATCCCACACAGCAGACCTTGCCACATCTCAAGGTCTGAGCACTTTTCTCCAGTCTTCAGGACCAAGGGGAGGAATTTCAGAGCAAGAACAGATAGGACAAAAAGGTGTGAATGCATATCTATCTACCTCATTTGTTATGTGTATGTGCCTTCAACTCACCTTTTGACTTGTTGTGATTCCACAAATTTCATAGGATTTTCTTATATAATGAATATTCAGAGGTGATTTTTGCTTGTTCTTTCCTCTTAAATGTGGCCTACAGCACTTTTTATTTGTTGGTGGTTTCCCATCCAAGCACTAACCAGGGTTGACCCTGCTTAGCTTCTGAAATCGGATGGGATGTAGGGTATTTAGGCAGGTTACACTTTTGTTATATGTAATTTTTTTTTTATTTGAATGGTATACTTTGCGCAACTGTGGTTAGGCTTAATGTTATTGTGCTTAATGATATCACCAGAGGCTGGCCCTTGCAACATCGCCCTTGTGATATCACAAGGGCCCACCTCATGTAACATCACAAGCAATCATCCTTAGGTCTCAGTTTATGGCCCTGAAATGTCAAAGCCTGAGATTAGTCCTGACCTGGAAATCCTACTCTTATATTAATTTGGTTTTATCACACTTCCACGTGTATCTAAAATGAGATTGCACTTTATACTAATATGTAAAATGATCCCATAGACACAAAATTTTAAGAGGAATTTAAAAAGCCACCAATGTGGAAATGCTTTTTCCAAAAAGATGCATGTTGCAGCTTACCTGAGACTGCTTTAAATTGATTTAGTGAATTATTATAGTGTGTTGTTAGCCTGTGAACTGATTGCTATATTTTGTGGTTGTTTTATGTAAGTCAATTTGTAAAGGTTATGTAATAAAAGGCTGCTTTAAAATACTTTGATCAAGCATAACCAGTACATGGCCTGCAGACAAGTTTTGTGGTCCAGTTTAGTGTGCCAAACAGTTTGGCCATTTTTTTAGCTCACTTGAAAGGAAAACTCCCAGAAAGATCGCAGATGCATGAATCTCTTTTAAAATAAAATAATAAAATGGAAGTCCACATTTCATATCTACCTTTTAAAGGGGGTTTCTTTTATTATTATTTTTCACAGAAGTGGGGTTCTTGTTATTTCTACAACTGAGTGTCAATGGCAGAAAGAAGACACAGAAATGGATCAGATCCTCATCAGGTTCCAAGGACAAATTGGTCTCCAAACTCAAAGGTGTTGTCCCTCTCTGACATAAATCAATCCATGAATAAATAACAGCAGTCCTCATCTGACCATTTATGAAAATGCTATAATCAGTTAGCCTTATTCTCATTTATCTTCTCAAATAGAATGACACCTAAAATGAGAAGCAATGGTAAAAATTAATGATCAGATGATTACCAATAATATTTGGTTCATTCTGAGCTCACTTTAGTAGGAATGGTAATGTTTTACAGATAATTAGTCTTCGGAATGAAACAGTGGCTTCTTTGTACAACTAAACACTATTAGTATCCTTCCTCAGTATTTGGACTGGGAAAGACCAGTGGTTCAAAACTCCAAAGATATGACATGTCCACTTATAGACCTATGTCTCTGCTGTAGTAATTGAATTAAATTCTATACAGATGTCATCCCAAACAAATCTACTTGAAACTAACTGCATAAATGTATGCATTACATGTATATTACATGTATTCCATGTGAATGGACATTGGATCAATTATAACCTTATAAATGGGAGAATTCTGGAAATTGTGGAAACCTTCATCTATTTCTGACATTTTGTTCACAGCAAGGATCACACTGGTTAACTCATCCTTGATTCCACACATCCTGCTAGCTTTATATATGCCTGAAGAGAAAGAGCCTGTGCATGTATACTTCTTTGTGATCTTGTACTCCAGTTGTGCAGGATGGTAGACCATATGGACCCCTGACTCTTATTGGAGTCAGTCCAGTGGGGCACTGGCCATGATGGGTGGGCTGATTTGTATATCCCAACTCCGTGGCTCACACATTGATTAAATCACCCAAGCAGAATGTCTGAATGATATCAACATTTTTGCCAGTCCTTTATTATTAAAGTTGTAACTAAAGAGGCTACTATGATTCTTAATGATACTTTTTATGACAGGAGATGCTACTATGAAGTATAGATATTTCTAACTTACTAAAGTAAGGATTAGGATAGAAGAATCAGAACATATACTTAGTGCAATATTTTTATCCCTTCGTTTAGTAGCTTCAGCGTCATATTGGTCCCTATAAACTCAACAAGATGGGCAACTTCAGAGACATCTTAGAAACAATAAGCACATTGGAGGAAAATGAGCCTTATTTTCTCAAATCTATTTTCAGTAATATCCCCACCTCCAACATTAAACGGAACTTACATTTACAGACTATTTTGATACTGTCATAATAAACTCCTATATAATGTATTCTACATTTTTATCCTTCCTTTATTAAACTACTAACTTTTCTTCTTCTATAAATGGAGCTTACATTTATGGACTATTTTGATACTGTCATAATAAACCCCTATATAATCTATTCTACATTTTCATCCTTCCTTTATTAAACCACTAACTTGTCTTCTTCTATTGGATTGTTCACATGTACCAAAAGGCCAGTGTTCTCCCAGGTCAGCATGGAAACTGATATGTAAACACCCACCCATCCCCGTGCTGACCCAGGGACCAATTCAGATGAGCATCTGGGTTAAAATAGCACAGCCTTAGCCCATGCTATCCTGGCCATTGTCCTGCTCAGCCCCTAAGATAGCTTGGAGGTATTTCCACTGAGTTCCTTATAATCACTCAAATACCCTTTGAAAACCTCATTGTAATATTTCAAATCCATAAATAGATTTTGTAGCATCTTTGAGACTAACCATGAGTTTTCATAAAGTAAAGTCTACTTCCTCAGATGCATTTGGTGATGCATTGAGGACGTAGACTTTAGTCTGCTAAACCTCATGCTGCCAATCTCTCTCTCTCTTTTCATTTAGTCTCAAAGGTGCTACGTGATCTCTCTACAACTAATTCTACAGACTAAAATGGCTATATCTTTCTTTTTAAATTTTATTTATTTATTTATTTTTATTTTGTTGTGGATCAACATGATTATTAATCCTTTCATTTGAAATACTGAAATATCTCTTAAACTATTTTGTTTGCTAGCAATATTAATTCAATTCTTAGTTATATAAAGGTGGTTTGTTCTCATATTTTAAAGTGCTGAAATTAGAAGCATAATTGGAATTCCAGCTAAGATGGACAAATGTCTCACTTTTACTTCTTCCCAATTTTAATTTTTTTAAATTTCAAGTTCCTCCCATCACATCAATGAAAAAGTTGAAGAATGTTGGCAAGTTCTTATCAGACTACAAACTAAACCTATTCATCCAACTTATAAGCTACTTTATGTATGGAGAAAATTATAGTGGATTCAATATGGTTTTATCCATACATGGACTATCCCCATTGTATCCACTATGGTTTTATCTACTACACAGCTTAATGGGATGACTCTTGGTCATCTATTTCCCTCCAGTATAAGATGGAGAAAACTCTGTCCTTATCCACTTTTTCCATACTATCTATAATGTTAAGCCCCCTAAAATATTCCTTATTTCTCAACTTTTTTTCTTCCTTCTCCTGACAATTGGCTTTGTGTTGAAAAGTCTATAGTATAAGAAAGGCCCCCACAAGTTCTGGTGGACTATTAGAAGGTCTCAATTGACTACACTTAAGCTTTAGAAGTACCTATGACCTGGTAAAACATTTAAACCATTTGGAAAGCGACCATAGTATTATCAAATCCAACCTATATGGGAGAGTATATTCTATTCCTGTCATGCTAAGGAAGTCATATTTCCTCAGTCACATTTGACTTCAAAAAAGGAAGCATATCAGAAATTGTGAGAAAGTCAAGAGGGTAACTTTTTTCTCCAGAAAACCTGAATAGTTATTCAAAACCACAATATTAGAAGTTCAGCTAAAATGTATATGGCAAAGCAGAAAAGGTTTCACGAAGTCCAAGATGATGATAGCATGGTTAACAAGCAGTATCAAGAAAGTGACATGAGAGAGAGAGAGAGAGAGAGAGAGAGAGAGAGAGAGATTCCTTTTGGAGAATGGAATGGAAGTCTTGACAAAATGAAGATGAGAAAATGAAGAAACACAATCTGCAGCAAAAATGCAAGTGGACAACAATAAAAATTCCCCTCCCCCAATGTTTACCCTTTAAAAAATTTCAATCAATTATTAATTTGTTTGCATACAATTAAAGTTGGGCAGATTGTAGAGAAATGAGTACGTTCTCCCCCCCCTCCTCCACTGTAGAATATGTACACTAGATATTCGTATTTAAACTGACCTACCCATCCCAGGAATGGAATCTGATGCTAAATAGTGGTGATTTGCAGTTTAAGGAGGGGCATTTAGAATTCTCAGCCAGAGAGCTCTTAGTTCTCACTGAACTACAAGCTGCAGAATGCAACAGGAGGCAGTCGGAGCTGTAAAAGTGGAATAGCAGCACTATAAGAGTGTAGTGCAGTGATGTGGCTAGTTTCTACAGTGTCCTTAAATTGTTGTCAGAAGGTACAAAGAGCCCCCCCCCCCTTTTTTTTTCTCCTTCCTAGTACACAAGAATGGATGGCAGCTTCCAGGCATGACTCCATTCTGGCTACAGGGTCAGGTGTGAGGCTGCATCCAGGCATATTCTATTCCTGTCATGCACCTGGTGGAGAAGGAACAGCTTCTGTCCTTAATATAAAGCTGCTGCTTCTTCACTGGGTGCTCCAGGGCAACTGGAACACAATGAGGTATAACTTAATGCAAAATATCCTTGTGCAACGTCATTCAAAGTACTTTGGTCAGTCACATACCCTCCAAGATTTTACAGATGAAAACTAGGAAATATGTGGCCCAGCAACATCAGAACCAACTTGGCAAAAATTATTAATGAGGAAGACCACACTAATCTTAAAGAAACAGCAGCAGTTGCTCTACAAGGACAAAATTTTGCCCTCTCCTCTCCCTTCTCTTCTGCTGAGTTAATGGAGTACTTTTGTACTTTGAACCCACCCCAGAACTAAGGGGGTATGTGAAGGAGGAGAGAGAAGTTGGGACATTTTTAAATCAGTTGAAAAAGTGGGACAACAGAAGGTTGTCAAATCAGTTGAAAAAGTGGGACAACTGGGACTGTCCCTACCACATGAGGGCAGTTGGTTAGTATACAGTTAGTAACAGGATCCTGGCCACTATGTAACTTTCTGGTTGGTGAAAAGAATTAGTCACAAGTGTCTATTTTTTGGTAACTGGTTACTTTTAGAGTTGTGCAAATGCTCCAGTTCCACCTGCTCTGTACCCAACCATCGTAATAACTAATCCACCAATGCCAACTTTATTTGATCTATAGTATTTTAATTTATACTTCATAGTTTAAAAAAGGAAAAGAAAAAAAATGCACCTTGATTTAAATCTCATTTAAAACCCAAATAACTTCAAAGATACAAAATTCTAAATAAAAAAGTCGATTCTAATACTCTTGAATAAGCACAGGACAGGGCAAATCTACCCCTCCATCAGTGAACACTGGTTATATTTCTGTGTAGGGAGATACATTTGTCCCAGAGGGCCTCTGCTGTGACCCTGGGAATGCCCAGTGGTGGAACTACTACCAGTAGTGTGGTAAAGAGCAGTAGACCCCCTGCAAAACAGGAGTCCGGGACTAGGAAAGGGCAGGAGTGACTCTGGATGGGCTGGAGCCAAACCTTCTCCTTCCCCCTTGAATCTCAAGGAAGAATTCCAATACAACTGGTGCTGCTTCTCTATGCATGTGTTTAACAGAGGAGGGAAAAGAAGAAGGAAGTGCTGAAAGAAGAAAATGGCAAGATATTCCTCCAAACCTCAACTTCATGCCTTGGTCAATTGTTTGCCAATAAAGCTTTGGATCTTGTGGTGGCTCCCAAACTGATTTTCCCTTCTTTGTTTGGATTTTGTCTTTAATGGCATTCATATCAATGAGATGGTAAATCTAGTCTGGGCTCTGCACTGGGTCCTCCACATTCGCTAGGATTAGGAGTGCAGGACCCTCATAGAAGTGAAAGAACTGCAGATAAAGACTACTCTCTCTTTTTTACCTGAGAGAACACCTGTCTAGGAATTTTTAGATCTTCCAGTGCAACTCTCTGGCCAATATCTGTCAGAAGTTGACCACAGAGTTGTACTGGAGAACCTACAAATGCCTAGAGAAGTATTTTCTGTGGGAATCTCTAGGTCCTTCACTGTGACTCTATGTTCAACATGTGCTGGAGGACATAGAGATTCTTAGGGAGAACATATTAATCAAATTGTGAATAATAAAATCTGCAAAAGTCAAAGCTGTAAATGTATAGGGCCAATTGAACTTCAAATGATCTATCCAAGGTACTACCCAAGATAGGCTCAGTAACTTGGATAGCTCCCACCCATTAACATGGAAACCACTTGTTGCCACAGACTTCACCAAAGTGATAAGCTTGGGGAATATACAGAAAATAATAGAGTACAGTAGAGAGAAGTGATGAAAGAAATGTTTGTACAGATCAGACACAACAGAACTGCCATTGATGCACATACAACATGTGTCCACATGTTTATAAATAGCCCATTCCATATACGGCACCAGTACTTGAATACTGATAGGATGTAGATAGCCATTATCACTTATTAGGATAACTTAATTAAGTAAGCTTATTAAAAACCCTTTAATTCGTTAGTGACAAAATCATGATTAGTGCATTTTCCTTCTAGGTGACCTTATAATTTAATAGAAAATGAATTTTTAAATGAAGAGAAATGCCTGTGGCAGAGATTTTGTGTAAATGAATAGAGTTTGTAATACACACAGGGATATAATCGAGACTAATTAGTGAGGGTGCAAATGAATTTTTATTTCATACACCAGAAGTGTCATTGATGAGCCATGGTGCAGAGTTTGAAATGCATTCAGATTGGCAGTGTGAGACTGAAGTCTGTGGGAAAATCACTAGCTAATTCATTGATTGCCCCTTGGAAATACTGCTGTTAATTGTTAGGTAATTAACATGGAGCTACAATTATGTTGGCCTTAGGGGGTGATTAATGTTTCAACATGTCACATTAGCAGCAGCTAGGTTTTAAAAGCTTGTTTTTTCACATGGATGCAAGACAGATGGCAAATTGTTTCTTGATTATTTTTTTTAACTGAAGTAGGTGGAACATCACTCTCTGCCTGTGCCAATGTCAGGCTTATTTTCATAGGGACTGCTTATTAAACATTTGTTTGTACTTATGCATTTGAGCAAACAAGATTGGGGTTGCCAAAATGATCTGCACATTATCCTCCATGGAAATCAAAAAGACGTTTTCTTTCCCCTAACCCTGTGAAATCAAAAGAGCACTGGATTTTAAGAAAGCAATGCTTCTGACTCATAGCAGCTTTCCTATTATTTAGGTTCTGTGAGAAATCAAGGATTGGGCAGTGTCATATTTATTGTGATCGATACAACTTAAGTAGAAACCAAATAAAAGCATGTTGAACAAATGTATTTAGTAACACTAATATTTACTACATTAATGTTGGCACACTTCAGTGCCTCACGTATCTGGAGCTGAAATCCATGTTCTTGTTGTTCAATGATTCACATTAATGTTACTCTTGTTGGCATTCACCTGTTGGAATTGTACTTTGAATTAGGTTTCATTGCTAAGCATCCAACAACATAATCATCCTCTCTCTCTCCCTCTCCCTCTCTCTCTCTCTCTCACACACACACAAATATCTATGCACCCACAGAGAGAGAGAGAGAGAGAGAAGGAATTGTAATTGTTTTTGTACTGTTTAATGGTAAACCACTTTGAGTACCATTCTTTAAGGAATGGTGGAATATAAAATGAATACAAATGAACATGCATGCAGAAACAATCTGTTCTTTCTATTGTGAAATGCATCCACCTCATACAGTAAAGAATGACAATTCTTCCTCTTGTCTATATGTATTCCAGCATACTTGTGCAGGTTGCCTATGTAACAGGACTGGCCCAAGATATTTAGACACTTGAAGTAAAGGATAAGAGGTTGTGCCACTACCACCACCACCATCCCACCTTTCTCCCAATATAGGAACTCTGGCAGCATTTTATGTATTGAAACTGACTTTTTTTAGCAATTGAATTTTACTTCAGCTACAGTGACAGGATTGTTTCTTTTATCAAGCTCTCTACCAGTCAAGGTTGGTAAGGGGCCACAGATAGGGTTGCCACATGGAAAACTGGAGTAGGCTCCTGAACTGTTAATGGTTGTATAAAAATGTGAATTTTAGCTAGTCTCGCTTGCCACCTGGTAGCAAGCAACACTGGAACCATCTTCAGTTTTCTTCTTGGCAAACGTATCACTAAGGTCATAGGGGGAATCAAATAATAAAATATGAACTATATCATTAATTTAAAAATATAAAAATTTAAATATCATAATAATCACAGTCACTTTAAATGATGGTCCTATAGAATTGTGTTTATCTTCCAGCTGTTCTGTAATAATCTTGTATCCCTTAAAACAGGGAGGCCAATATGTGGTTTGTGCATCCTCCCTATTTTTCAGCCATCCTCAGAGGGGCCCTGTAACTCTCTTCACTGCCTCCATTAGGAAAAAAAAAAACACTGTTCAAAATAAAATAAAATAGAGTAGAAATGCATCTATGGAAACCACTAGGAAACTCAGTCCCATGTAAGATAGCTTATGCCAGCCAGCTTTTCTGATGTTCAAAACAGCAGCAGCAATAACAACAACAGAAATAAATTTATGCCCGCCAACTGTCTCAATTTAGCAGGAACGGTCTGATTAATCCTCAGCCCCCAATTTTTCCCCCAGGTATTTTTTAAAAGGTACCAGTTTCTGTCTCCTTTTCCCAATACCCCCCTTCATTTTTAGCTTACTCCAGTTGTTGCAAACTGAGTTCAAATGCATTTTGCATTCAGTTAACTCAGCTGTGAGAAGACAAGAGGAGGAGGAGGAGGAATTTTGTCCACCCCAGAAGACTCAGGCAAGAACAAACTGTTGCAACCTTTTCGAGCTTCTCAATAGTAACCTTTACCATCTAGACCATACTCTGATTGATTGGCCACAGATGTCCCAGTTTTCATCTATGAAATGTTGCAGGGTATGTACATTTCAATTGATTTCTGATTAAAATCCCATAAAATGTCATACCAAATCTGCCTGTCCATACCTTAGAACTGTTTACCTCACCTGAAATTCCAAGGCAGCAAGTCTGTAGAAACAGCAACATTCAACAGGCTTCCAGCTAGGCCAGTCACATATGCTACTTCACAGTTCACAGTCCTTAATTTTATGGTGTTCTGTGTCTGAGACTCAAGAAGCATAAAAAGGACCGTGATGCTTCTTGTCAAAATTTAGCATCTGGTCCACTGACTGAGCAGCAGGCAAATATATTACCTATTAATATATTTCCAGTGAAAAAACTACTTCTCCTTCAATTATAAGTATTTCTACAATTTCATCTATGCATATAAATTAGCATGTAATTTTTTTATGCAAATGTGTGTCCTATTTCCACCTTTTTTGGTGATATATAAAATAACCTTCCCAGCTTGATGCAATATTTTTGTGGTGATGGGATTGCATGCATATTGAGGCAAAAGGCTAGGCTGATAGTAGCATTGCTATTGTTAATACTGCTTAAGTCAGATAGTCTTTTGCTGGGAAGCCAGACTAAATGTGTCGAATAGTTACTTAGCAGCAGCACTACTGGTAGAGGATCTCTCTGAGACACTAGCAGTGGCACTGTAGCTGACTCTAAAGGAGTACTCTAAAAGAATACTCTAAAGGAGTACTCCAGCTTTAGTAAATCACTGCTGAGGGCCTTTTATCTGAAAATACCATATATACGCAACTGTAAGTTGACTTCATGTGTAAGTTGAGGGCAGGTTTTGGAACCAAAATTATTCATTTTGATATGACCCACTGATAAGTCAAGGGTCAATCCTAGGTGGATGTAACAAAGCATCTAAAGGATAAAGCAAAGGACAACAATGCCAAAGAACTTACAGAATTCCAGCAGGCTAACTGTTTGTGCTCACATTGCTGGATGGATGAGATAGTAGAGGGAAGTCAGTGCTTCCAGGATAGTTTAGACACTTGCCTTTTACTAGGGAATGGTTCCTTTTAAAATAAGAGTTAAAGTACCGTACGTACTTTGTCCTGTGAGTAAGTTGACTCAGATTTTTGGGTCATTTTCTTTTGACTAAAATTTCTAGACTTATTCATGAGTATATGCAGTATAATGAAGCAACCCAGAATTAAACAAGAAATAGTGTTAGAAAACAAGAATCTAAGCTGGGAAGGTACTCAAACAGCTACGAGTTAAAGGCAGAGAATGGTGTCACACATTGGTTAATATGAAAATGTTTGGTAAAGTGGAAGACAGTAGAAAAATAGGATGACTACACTACAAGGAGTCACAACCTGAGCCTTCAAAGCCTGAGCAAGTCACTTGCTGAGGCCTGTCATTCATAGTATCATTTTAAGTTGAAGGCAAATAATAATGGCAAATAACAAAAACAAACAAACAAAAGTGGCCAACCCATTTCCAACAAAATGGTGAGGGAATCTGTCTTAATTTGTTAAAATGAGTGAGGATATTCTGGTCTCCAGACTCTCCTATCTTGTTCTATTCAGTCATGTATGGTGGTATTTGTTATCCAAAAAGCTTTCACAAGGCCTTTGCTCTGCAAGACAATAAAGATCTCAAACATCCCACTTTAAGCACAAATAGTGTTGATTTCATGCTGGCCTTCCTAGATGTGTTAAGAGTTTCTCAGCCTTTCTTTATTGGATATGTTAAAAGAATGCATGTAGTTTGCATCAGTAAAGTTATGGTTAATCTTTTGTATGAGTATAAAGCAGCAGGACACATCTTGCAAAGGAAGGTAGAGAAACTGTGGCCTGTTCAAAACTGTTGTGGTCCATGATGCTCCCATTAGCCTCCCCATTTTAATAATTTTACAAGATTTTTGAGGAAATGTTTGCACAGATTACACAAAAGCTTGAATTGTGTAAAAATGTATAAAACTGCCTCTGCGTAACCCCAACTCCTCAGACCTTTTGCCATGCCTCAGTCCTCTGCTCTCATCAGAGACATCTTCAAAAAGTGACTTCTAGTTGCCATTTTCAGAGAGACTGTCCCTCCACATTTGCAGTTTTGACTTTTGCGAGTTTGATTATTCACAGCTTTTATTAATGTGTTCTCTTTAGGAATCTCTAGGTCCTCCAGCGCAACTCTATGGTCAACTTTAACCAAAAGTCGTACTGAAGGGTCTAGAGATTCCTAGAGAAAACACTCCACTGTAGGAAAAACATCCTACAGTGAAATTCTATTGTCAATAGGCAGGTGTTGACCACACAGTTGCACTGGAAGACCTAGAGATTCCTAGAGAGGTGTTCTCTTAGATAAAAACAGGTTTTTTTTTATTTGCAGTTTTTCCACAATCACAGGGGTCCTGTGCCCCTAACCTCAGTGAATGTGAAGGGACAAATATATTTTGGCATGTTGCTGTGTGTGAGCCACAGGGAGGTCAGGGAGTAGGTGGGGAATTTGCTCCTGGCCTGCATATCATTTGCCCACCTCTGATGTAAGCAATTCATTTATGAAACAAAACAACAAAATAACCTGATATTAATACCAGGTCATATCATGTATAGAAGACCATGTTTAATTCTATATAAATAAATAAGTAAATAAGTAAATAAATAAATGTGTTCTATATTATTAGACCTGTGCTGTTGTGATTCATTTTCTGGGCTTCTGCTAGTTTCTATGTATTGTATGCTATTATTCTTATCATTTGGAAATGTTTCAATGAGGTTCTCTCATTGCAATGAAACCTTGCATAAAGTGGTTTATTTTTCTGTTACAATATTTCAGTGTGGGTTCAGCTCCATTATAAGGATATATTTAAATGTCAAATCTGAAGTAGTTTCTAAAATGCTTGCAGGATTTTCTCTCTCTGTCTCTCTTTCTCTTTCTGTCTCTCCATGTCCAATTAGGGCGCATTATCCAAGAGGTGTAATGGACTCCAGGCTGTTCAAAGGATCACGTTCTATTATAAGAATGCTCCATTCCCCCCCCCCTTTCCTGTGAAAACTCAAGATGTCATCTTCTCTGGTAGCACCATACTGTGGTCTTTGTTACTACTTCAGTCACTGGCTTTTATATTGATTGTTCCACTTCAGTAAATGACAGAAACCTTTCTCTGCAGCTATAGTAGCTATTAAGTTTTAATTTCCATTAAAACCGTCAAATTTTAGGGGGCTGTACTGCTTCAAATTTGGCTTTTTAGAAATAAAAAAATTAAACACTTTAGACTGGAATATGCAATGCTTTTGATTTTCCCTTATTGCATTTTTTCCATAAGAAATAAATATATAGTTATATCATCAAGCTGAGGTTTTCCACATATTGACTGTTTCGTTTTTTTTCTTCTTTTTTAAGGTTCCAAAATAGAGTTGCATTTATTCTTTCTATAATATGTGCAAATAGCATAAATTAATTCTGGGCTTGAGTGAATTTTATTACCAAACCACCCAAACACCTGTTCAGAAAAAAAAAATAGCGTGCTGTTTTCAGTATTCTTGTTCATTTCTCTTGCATGAATTGGAAGTAGGGGTAAGTTATTATGTTATTATGCGATGATTGCAGATAAATAGCTTTCACAAGCAGCTTTAGGTAACAAATAATATTCCTTTTTGAGACATTTTATTGATTACACACATATGCCACCTTTTAAAGTCTCCCATCCCATTATAAGGGAGAGATCAGGCACTGCAGTTTTTGAAGGAAGGCCAAAACTCAGGCTGTGCCAGCACCAGGAACCCTTCACACTACAGAATTACAGCACCAGTACTCCACTTTAACTGCCATGGATCTGTCCTATAGTATCCTGGGATTGTGACATTTAGAATTCTTAGCAAGAATGCTCCAATGCCTCTCCAAACTACAGACCTAGGATTCCATAGGATGGAACCATGGCTATTAAAGGAGAATAATAACACTATTGTCTAGTGCAAATTGGCCCGCTGTTGATGCCTGCTGTAGCTGCAATCATCTTTACATCTCTTATGGAAGAAACAATGGGGAGAGGCAAATTAGGACATTGCCCCAACAAATAAAAATCCCTTTCATGATTTTTTTTCTCTATTCCTCAAATTTCATGCATTGCAGGAACTTAAAAATCGTGAATTTAGACATACAATGTAGGAATCCAAAGAAAATGGGCAGGTGAAGTTAGCATGGGAATTTTCAGTGTTTCACCATCTGAAATGATAGTAATTTGGTGACAGAAAATTTCATTGAAGGGCAGAATTCTCATCAGAGGGGAATGCCCTCATTTTGCATCCCCGAAAACCTAAACATATTTACTCATTACTGTTCAGTTCAATGGGATTTAGTCTCAAGTAGGTGTATAAAGGCTTGTGACCAGAACATCTTAATCAGGAGTCTCATCTTCAGGTTTGGGGTGAGGGAACTGGATGGCTACTGGGGCAGCGATAAGTGCTTTGCGACCTTTTAGCCCTTTGCAAATGTTCAGATAAAACACTTGCAAGAACACCTATCCTTTTGGAGGAGGGGGACATGGGAATTTGTACATTCATAGTGGTTAGAGCACCGGACTACAGAACTGAATGACAGGGAATTCTTTCCTCGTTCATCAATGGAAGCCCACTGAGTAAGTTTGTGTCAGTCGTACACTCACAGCCCCAGCAAACCCTGTGATAGATTTCCCTAAGATTTGTCATAATTAGAAAATTACTTAAAGGCACATGACAAAAACAACAAAGTATAGAGTTTGGTTTCTTTCATGGAGTTTGGCCTTACCTTAACCTAAAGTTCCAAAATGGACTTCTTACAACAACTGAAAATTGCAACAGTAGCATCGTATTTTGCTTATCTGTTTGGGCCAAGAGTGGCATCACATGGAATTTTTGTGAAGGTTCCACAGTCCATCTACATGAGTTCTCCTACAAAGCAAGAAACAGCAACTTGGGAGTCTGCTGAGTAACTAATTCAGTGGATATACTGTTGTTGGGAGTTGAGTTAGACTTTTGCTGTTTTGTTGTGACAGGCTAACATAGCTACCCCCTGGAAATTGTTCAAATAGCAACTCTCCAAATGTAACCATCATTGTGGCTGGCCATGATGACTGGAGAATTCTGGAACCTGTAGTTCAAACTCTGAATGCCAGTGTTTATTTAAAAAATGCAGATAGAAAGCACCACATTCTCTTGGAAAGAGAATGGGAACATTCTTGTTTAATATAAGGCCGGCTGCATGCATTAAATGAAAACAAATGCTTGGATCCAGCCTTAGCAGAAAGCAATTTTCTTTCCAGTAGAGATCTAGCTTGCCCCCTGTGAACAGAAGATCTCCTACCCCAGCAGGAAGAGCAGTCCTCCCACAGCTTCTCACTAGAGGAAAAGGATATAGTGACAATTTCCTCTGATTTTATCTCTTTGTATTCAACAATGCTACCTCCCATGCTATTTCAGAGGGTTGATGCATACCTCAGAACAGAACTTGGGTCAGAAGAGTTACATTTATTTATTTATTTATTTATTTGTTTATTTATTTATAATCTTCTAATGAGCTCAAAGCACTCTACATGGTTCTCCCTCCCTCCCTTATCCTTTTAAAAGGCCAGTGAAGTAGCTCAAGCAGAGACTCTGACCCAACATGACCCTGAGAGGTTTCCGGTTCAATAAGAACTAGAATCCAGATTTCCCAAATCCAGTTCAACATTCTAACTATTGGTGTCCTACCCACAGAAAGCTGGATTATTGTTCCTTCTCTAATGGAAAGAGTTCTTCTTTCCTCAGACGAGCAAGCCAAGATCCAATCTGAAATGTGTCTGCTTGCTTTCCCCCCCCAAAACAATTCTTTTCTCCTATGCAGTTTTATGCAGAGCCAACTGATTAGATCAACTGAGTAATGGCCTAAAATTTATTTACAAGTTAACAGCCTTGAATACTACCTTTAAAAAGACTAAGGCAACCAACATGCTTGCCTAACTTTAAAAGGGATTTTGTGTACTGATGTCAAGATGTTTTCTATCAGTATAACAGTGTTCGGTATAGTGCGGTGACTGACTTGACAAGGCAGAGATAATTTTATAGATTCTGTCCCTGCTGAATAGCTGTCCTTGAAACTCATAGAACACCTCTCTCTTAATACATATATCTTTTCATTCTTCTGTGGAGAGCTTTCTGGGAGAAGATGTCAGCAGAATAGTCTGTGATGACTATGAACATACAGCATGTTTTAAAGGCATATACTAACCTCCTTTAGCCTTCAGATTTTTTTAATTTAAATCTTTCTAGTTAATGGCATTAAGGCACATTTTATTTTTAGATTTGCATTTCTATATTAAGTGGGACATCTGGCATTTCTCAAAATCTTTTTCACAATGCTGCACACATTTAAAATGTTGTTCTCCTAATCATTTTGTTTTTTCAGAAAGGATTTTCGTATGGTCTTGTTCTTAAAAAATCAAAATATGTAGTAGGGATTAATACAAATGTGTATTAGAAGAGCAAAGAAATCACTGAGACAAGACTAATCATCATTTAGATTATCAGGAGAAGATGATTAAAAAACAAAGGATTGTATGACAAGTTATGTTGATGCCATATTTGTGAAGCCAAATGTTTTAGCTTTATAGATGAAAAATCCTAAGCAGCTTACAGCGAGACAAAGTAATCATTCAAATTACAAACTTAAGAATTTCAAATTACATACTTCATCAAGTTGAGTCTATTTTAACTTGGAATGCAGAGTGAATGACTCAATGCCACTGAAGTACTCTGTCTAATAATTCCACACAAATGAAATATTATTAAAGTTAACGTAAGACTGAACATTCAAAATAACAAACATTCTTAATGAATATGTGCATTCTTTAAACAGTCTTGTTCAAATGTAGGCAGAAATGTATAAATGAAAACTGTTTTAACCCATGCTTAGATTTGCATTGTTTAAAAAAAGAATTGGCATAACAATCACTATTAAAATGTAAACAGCAAAGGTTTACGAAACAACCTCTTATCCTTTTCTCCCCAATTCTCTACCACTGATTAGAAAATAAATTATTATTGTGCTTCATTCTGTTAACATTTTTGATTTGATAAAATAAGTGAGTTTTGGAATTAAAGCCATAATCCTTACTGTACTTGATAACAACTCTTTTTTTTAAAGAGCTCAGTATTCTAAATAATATTCTATGACAGATCCAATAGTAAACATTTTTCTCAAAAAGATATATTCGCAGTAAAGACTGAAATATACCATTCTAATTACTTAGATGTGTGATGGTCAGACTCTGCATATTCAAAGCATATGACACAATAGGTTATATGTTTCATTTTTTCCCCCAGAAAGCTGCTTATAAATGTTTTTAAACATCTTTATGGAAGTTTTATTTCTCTAGCTCTTAGATGTTTTTACTCTACCAGGATCACTACTCTTTTGTATGAGGATCAACACAACCTTGGTTGTATAATGTGCTATGGCTGCTTCAGGTAGCAGATGCATGAGAATGGAAGTGGCCACCTCCTGTCTGTTGCTCATGAACCCGAGAGCTGTTCATTTAGGTTGGACAATAGGCAGTTTCCTGATGTCAGATGAATTTATGCTGCATCAAGTCAGTTTATGCACTTTTTCTGGGGAGGAAGTGCTACCTCGTCATGTCTGGCAAGCAGCAAAATGTCCTGGTCTGACCCTTTTTGGTGCATTTGGTAAACCATATTATGTTGGTTCATATCCTTAGGTGCAAAAGCCCCTTCAAATATTTATCCCATGCTTCCCAGTAAGGGAGTTTATCATTGTGATGGCAGGTTCTGTCCTCAATTTACATATTGATGTGACTCAAAAATGGATGTGCATCACTTTTTGGAGGCTGATGGAGTTTATTACAGCATTTCCTCTGTCACTTCTTACATGTTTTTGATGCAGAAGCAAGTTTAGGTGGAAAAAACATAGCTTCAATCTTTTAGGATCCATTGTTTGACTCTGTGGTATGGGACCTAGAAGAAACAGAAGAGTTTATTGTTGGGTCCATTTGCTGAAGTGTTTCTGCACCTTGAAAATCAGAAAAAAAAATTCAACTGTTTCATCCTCACATAAAAGGATGAATAATTTCTATAATTCCGCCTCCCATCCCATGCTGGACCAAATCATCATCATCATCATCATCATCATCATCATCATCATCATCATCCACACAGTTTTCACCCAATTTTCACACATGCTGGGGTGTTTTGAGATTATGCTGCACAGAAATTCACATGAGGTTTTTTAAAATGTGAAAATGGAGGTTGTTTATGTGAGGAAAAACTGTTTCTAGAAGCATGTGGACTTTCATGCCAAAACTGTACAAAAATACTTTTATTTCTCAAAACAGTTTTTCCTCCACAAAAATATGTATGTTTTGTTTTACACAAGCCCACTATTTTTACAGAAAGACTTTTCAGAAATGTGCAAAATGTGTGGAGCAGTTCAAAACACACAATGTATGCACAAAAAAATGTATTTTTGGGAACAATGCATAGGGGGTTGCTTCAAAAATGTCTTTTGTACAGTTTTGTGCAAAACGTCTATGGGTAGTTCTGTGCATAATAATTTTGGAATACTGGTAAAACTACATTAAATTCCCAACTCTTTGTTGTTTTTTCTAATGAGGTTTTCCAAGTGCAATCTGTTTTTCCGCCAAGAAACCAATAATGGGAAACATTATTTCCTTCCCATTTCAAAACAAAGATCTTACTTGCTCAGAAAATGTAGTAAACTTGAAAAGTAAACTGGTTTACTGGCTTTCTTGTATAGTAATGGATTAGTTATATAAGAGATTAAAAAAAAAAAACAGCAATAGCAACAATTTTCTCAACCCATCTTATGTATATACTGAAATGCACATTTATCTCTTAATTTTACATCTCATTTCAGTTGAATTCTGGGTTGCTTTCTCTCATTTCATTTGAGTTCTATTACATGTTTGGGATTATAGACTGCAAGGACAGTGTATTTACCTTAAAAAAAAAAAAAGACAGAATGGAAAGAATATTCTGAAATTCAGCTTTCTCAGACATACCTCAAATTAAATGTATACACACTTCTGTTGTTTTGGTGAGGACCACATATCTGGTCTATGTTTTTCTTTTTGTATTCTGTAGGAGTTCATCACAGCTCCCTATATTTGAACGGAGTGTGAATCTTTGCTGACATAGCTCTGATTCTCTGAATCCTTTAGGAATTATTGTTTTCAATGTGCTCCAGTAGTTTTCTTTCACTTTTTACAAGTGCCCTCTTTGGCAGATGTGGAGACTCTGCCCTACAGGAGTGATTTGAACTGCCAGATGTGTCAAAATCATGTGTCTTGTTCTTGGGTCATAGTCTTTTTTTTTTTTTTTAAGCAGAACGATTCTTTACTATCTTTACAGAATGCTTTATTACTAGTTTTACTTAGCACTTACTTATCACCTCAGACAGGTTATCCAAAGCTTTCTCTTTTCTCAAACATCATGTGTGATAAATGAATACTTATTTCTTAGAAAGAAAACAAACAAGTAAGCAACACTTTGCTACCCAGGATGTCTTATGATCCAGAGCTGAGATTTCATCAGAACTTAAATGTTCATGATGTTATGGTTATATTTTAGTGTAGATGATGTGGCTATCCAAGCCCAAATGCTGGTACTGGTTGTCAGGTGAATTTTTAAAACCACCACACATTCATTATTTCTACATTCCTATTACTCATAAATATAATTATAAATGTGTGTTTGTGGATTATTGTCAGATCACTGATATTGTACATATTCACATTCAGGAATGATAGAGGGTAGGGTTGTGGTCAAGATCCTGTAGAAGATGTATCTTCTTTCAATGTCATCCCCACACCTGGTGTCATCTGGACTGGAGGTGGGGCTTGTGAGCATGGGCTGGTTTCCAGGAAGGGTGGTATGGGGCAGATGGAGCTTTCTCAGGGCAGCTGTGAGTTTGCCCCTGCTCCATTGCTGTTGTGGAACATGCGCAGCTCTCATATGCTTCCATACTGGCACCCCTCCTCAGGAGAGCCACCACATGATTGAGGTCCGGAGGGCTGTGATCAGCCCTCTTGTTTGCTGCCATGTTACTGTCCCCCTCAGGAGAGTGGTGTCGCAACAGTGAGGTCCAGAGGGAAGTGCTCAGGCCTCTCTTTTCCTGCTGCACAGCCATGCCTCTCGGAAGAACAGCACCATGGCAGTGAGGTTTAGAGGGGGTGCAGTGCAAACATCCTCCCCCTAGCTAGGGGAGGGCCCAACTGAGTGTCACCCATATTCTGGGGTGTCATCTGGTGTGGTCTGCACCACTGCACACCCCTTGTGATGCCACTGTTTTCATACATATCTACAATCCATCCTCTGGTTCAACCCATCCCTCCACAAAACCCACCTTCTTTTCACTGAAGCCCTCTGCTCTAGACAGCTGTTTGTTTGTTGATGGAGAGTAGAATGGACAGGAATTTTTTTTTCCTGTAACAGAATAAGCTAAGGGAAAAATGTAGAGGCGTGTAACAAAGAATGTTAAGGATGAAGCAAAGGAAAACAAAGCAAAAAGAACTTACAATATTCCAGCAGGCATAACTGTTCAAAACAAAAAACAAACAAACAGCTTCATTTATATACTGCTTCATACTACCTAAATGCTAAAAATGCTCCTGCAGCTGTCTAAGTGGTTTACAACTGTAAGCTACTTGCCCCCAACAATCTGGGTACTCATTTTAATGACCTCGGAAGGATGCAAGCCTGAGTCGAGCTTAAGCCCTTTTGCTGGTCTTGAACTCGCAACCTTATGGTTTTGAGTGAGTGGCTGCAGTACAGGCATTTAACCACTGCGCCACCAGGGCTAATAGTTGGACTTTTCATCCTAAAAGTTGGATGGATGAGGAGGCAACTACAGTAAATTGTGGCTGTGCAATGTGTGGGGGAGGTGACCAGACACAGGCAAGCAAACCCCTCCCCCCCAAAAAAAACCACATAAATGTTAAAAAGGATGAAATTGCAAAGCAAAGAAAATAACAACTATGGCCGCTCCAGCCTCAATTAGCCCCCAATTGGCTGGGGACCATGGTGACAGCCTGCTCTGAAAGTGAGCTGCCACCACAGTCCAAAATGAGCCATCTACAGGAGCATTTTTTTACTACTCCTTTTTCCGGCAGCTTCAGGCAACCTTAGGTGGCCTCAGAGAGGCTTCTGGCCAATCCGGGGGCATGCATAATCTCCACACCATGCCCCCAAAGAAGCTGGAAACTGCAACCTTTAGCCCATCTGCTTTTGGCCTAAGTTAGCAGTGATTATAAGCTTAAGGTGATAACTTTGCCTGATTTTAACACAGAAAAGCTAAGATATACAGTTGTCCCTTCCAATTTGTGGGGGATCCATTCCAGACTCCCCTCTCCCATGTGTCCAGAAAAATGCAAATATTCAAATCTGCATTGGATACAATGGTGATGCTCTCCTGTGCATTCTGCTGTGTGTGTGCCTTGGGCGTGCATGCCATTTTGTCCCTCCCTACTTGCCAGCCATGTAGGAGAGAGACTGCAGACTCCACGACTGCAAACGGGGAGGGATGAATGTGCATAAATGTGGTTATTTGTGTCCTTCAAGCCCAATTCCACTCATCATTCCTTTGACAGAGAGTACCAAAGAGATGGAATCAGAGTGCTGGAAGGGACAGCAATGGACCTTTAGTGTAACCTCCTACCTTGCAGGAATAATTAAAGCACTCACAAAAGACAGCCATCCAAAAGTACCCCAAAGAAGGAGAACACACCACTTTCTAAGGCAGTCTATTCCCATTGTCAAAAAATTCTTACCATCAGGAAGTTCTTTCTAATGTTTAGGTGTGCACAGGCAAAAAGGTGCATAATTGTTTTCTTAAAATGAACTATGAACCTAGCTTTTAAATACTTGGGATTGGTTTAACAAACTCAAACATGCTGAAACCCTATATGGTGTTGTCTCTTTCCTCATTACACTAAATCTTACTTGTATTTACCATGACAAAGTACTTGCAAGGAAGATACTCGCCACTTCAACATCAAGGAATGCAGTTTGCTCCTGCAATCTTCTTTGTGACTAGGATTCTTCCCTGTGATCACCTCAAGAACCTGTATATATTTATGTTGTCTATTTGTATCCCAGAACTATTTCCTTGTGCACATGAGTATACACAAAACCTACCATCTCCATATATATTTATGCACAACATTTTAATAGGAGCACAAGCCTTTTCCCATCCAAAGTAAGATTCTCCCTTTCTTAGATCTCAACATTCACACCTGTCCCAGCTTACTACTTTGTCAGAAATATAATTTCATACAGGAAGCAAAATTCATATTTCCCTCCAATAAACTATGTGCATGCGTAATAGGAAGGGCAGGTGAGTTGACAGAGCTGTTGGCAAAGAAGGGATGGCATAATTTGTAAATACAGGCACACTTATCCTACCTCCATAGTCATGACCAATAGTCATGCTATGCTGTTCAACTGCCTAGTTTGTCAGAGGGAGAAAGCAAGACCCAATGGTTTCTGCATCCTTGAAGACAATGTATCCATGTGGTCGTGTTCCCCAGCTATGAATGGGCAAATCTGTCAGTTTTACTTGATATTTTTAACTCTCACTTGCACTTAAATCTCATTTGCACTTCCCACTTGCACTGAGCCTATTCAATATGTTTAGCTGTTTTCAGCATGGAGCTGTTTTCAGTGTGCAAAATATATTTTGCTGTGCACATGTTAGAGTTTCATGTGATTTTCATCCTGAACACAAAGAGGTGTTGTGGCATATTCATTCACTGATTTGAAAATTCTTATTGAAAATTAAGGAAATGAATTTTACACCTATATAGCAAGGAGGTAAATTATGGTTCTTTCTATGTTGGTAATAGCTAGCAATATTTGGGTGGGGGTGGGAAGGGAGTTTTTTTTTCCCTCTAGGTTATTTTTGATGAATTTATTTTAAAAAATCATTCATTTCTTTACTTTCAAGACAGAAAGAATGAGATTTTTTTAAAAACTGGAAAAAAGTGAAACATAGACCACTGCTCTGTTTATGAATGCTGCATGTTTATTAAGGTATGTTTTCTACCTACCTTATGGAATGCAAATACATTCCTGTTTTCTAGCATTCTTTCTGTACCCCTATTTCTAAGCAGTGATATGAAGATTTGTTTGATAGAAATAACTATCTCTTCTGTGAATAAATTACACTTTCCATTTCTTAGAGGTCATACTCTCCATTCCTCTCTGCTGACCTGTTCTTCTACTTGCACTTGAAATATTCTGATTTATCTTGGGCCATCTGCTTTTCATTTTCTACTCTTAATTTTCTTATCATTTTTTGCACTCTCTCTTAACTTCTTCCTGTAATCTTCTCCGTTTGCCTCTGCTGCTGATGTTTTATGCCTTGTATCTTTTTTCTCTCTTTCTTTGATTACTTGCTGGCCTTCCCTGCTGATCTTCATTGACTTTTTTTTTTTACTCCTCACAAATTTATTGATAGCACACATAAACCATGGTCATACATTAATTCACCTCATCAACAACTTCTTCATTCCCCCCTCCTTTTACAGTTTTCCTCTTAATACATTAGTCACATTTGTTTTACTTTCATGCAATACTATTTAAGAGCATCTTTTCCGCACAAAAAGACAACATGCTAGGAGGCTTGAGATGGGGCATTGAGGTCCCTTAGAACTTGGATATGTTTGTTGTCAAGGCAAACAGATGCAGGCAATGTCTATCTGACTAGCAATTATAACTGATCATAATTATTTGACTAGCCAAAGAAGAAGCATAGTCAAACCTCAAGCAGGCACGAGTGGGTAAGAAATTCATTTTGTTAATATTTTAATGCAACCCTGCCCAGTTTATGCTTCTCAAGTAATTATGTAGTCTGAAAGAAAGTATTCACATATTTGTTGTGTGCCGTCAAGAGAAGTAATAGTGCCATTCTATTCTGCTTTGGTCAGGCACCATCTGGAATACTGTGTATAGTTCTGGGCACCACAATTGAAAAATTATGTGGAGAAACTGGAGAGTGTCCAATAAAGGGTGAATAAAATGGTGAAGGGTCTGGAAACCATGCCCTATGAGGAACGACTTAGGGAGCTGGGGATGTTTAGCCTGAAGAAGAGAAGGTTAAGAGGTGATATGATAGCCCTGTTTAAATATCCGAAGGGATGTCATATTGAGGAGGGTACAAACTTGTTTTCTGCTGCTCCAGAGAACAGGACCCAGAACAATGGATGCAAGCTATAGGAAAAGAGATTCCACCTCAACATTGGGAAGAACTTCCTGACAGTAAGGGCTGTTCGACAGTGGAACACACTCCCTTGGAGAGTGGTGGAGTCTCATTCCTTGGAGGTCTTTAAACAGAGGCTGGATGGCCATCTGTCCGTTATGCTTTGATCGAGAGTTCCTGCGTGGCAGGTGGTTGGACTGGATGGCCCTTGTGGTCTCTTACAACTGTATGATTCTATGAAACTTTGATGGTTTGAGTCATTGTCCAAGACTCAAACCATTACAACATGCTGGCATATAGGAATATGCATATTAAGCAAACTTGGGCCCCTAAACATGCATCTTTGTATAAAGAATGTATAAGACTGTGGTAAAATGCTCTGCAGAAGTATTCATCCCCTCTGACTTCTTCATATTTTGTTACATTACACTCTGGAATTAAAATGGGTTTAATTGACAGTTACTAATTGATATGCAACAATGACAGGGTAAAAAACATTAAATAAACAAAAACAAAAAACAAATTTTCATGGCAGGTATGCTTTCCAATAAACTCTGGGGTGCATTGGATTTGAGCTCATGTGGCATTAGAACTAGATACCCATTCTTTTTTTCTATAGTTAACTTTTAGGACTGAATTGAGTGAAGAATGGAAAAATAAAGAACCTAGGGAAACCAAAAAATTTGTCCATTCTTTTGCTCAGGTGGAAAGAGTCAATATTGTACAGAAGACAAACTGTCACCCAGAGGATGAAACAAAGATTATAATTCTCTGACATGCAAGATGTTCTTAAGGACAGTTAGAATCATTACGAGTAGTAGGGATGGAATGTATATTCATCAATATTTCTTTCCAGGTTAAAAAAAAAGGAATTCCTGACACTGGAAAACCCGCTGGGGAAAATAAAGACCAATGAAAATCTTGCACAGTTTTCTCCCCATAGTAAAATGTACTAAGGGAGGGGGGGGAACCACGTTCTGTGAAAAAAATCTGTTTTTTATAATATTATTATCAGTTATTTTTAACAACAACATCAATAGTTATTATTACTATTGAAGTGTTTTAATACTGAATTATTTTTCTGGATGTTCAAATATGAGGAGGATACTGCTGGAAGAATATTCTTTTTCTCCTGCAATGGGGACAAAACTACTCTAAATATTTTTTCCTGTATGAGTGGATTACATATCCAAAGTTTTATATAACTAAGTATATAAGGATATACAGGATGGATTTGTTACTGTCACTAAGGAATCTATGCCATTAATCTAGCAACTTGGTACCTTCGAATTTTTTGCACTGATACTTCCATTTGCTCTAGAATCATAGAATCATAGAATCATAGAGTTGGAAGAGACCACAAGGGCCATCCAGTCCAACCCCCTGCCATGCAGGAACTCCCAGTCAAAGCATCCCCGACAGATGGCCATCCAGCCTCTGTTTAAAGACCTCCAAGGAAGGAGACTCCACCACCCTCTGAGGGAGTGTGTTCCACTGTCGAACAGCCCTTACTGTCAGGAAGTTCCTCCTAATGTTGAGGTGAAATCTCTTTTCCTGCAGTTTGCATCCATTGTTCCGCGTTCTAGTCTCTGCAGCAGCAGAAAACAAGCTTGCTCCCTCCTCAATATGACATCCCTTCAAATATTTAAACAGGGCTATCATATCACCTCGTAACCTTCTCTTCTCCAGGCTAAACATCCCCAGCTCCCTAAGGCGTTCTTCATAGGGCAAGGTTTCCAGACCCTTCACCATCTTAGTTGCCCTCCTTTGGACATGCTCCAGTTTCTCCACATCTTTTTTGAATTGTGGTGCCCAGAACTGGACACAGTATTCCAGGTGGGGCCTGACCAAAGCAGAATAGAGTGGCACTATAACTTCCCTTGATCTAGAAACTATACTTCTATTGATGCAGCCTAAAATTGCATTGGCTTTTTTGGCTGCCGCATCACACTGTTGACTCATGTTCAGCTTATGGTCTACTTGGACTCCTAGATCCCTTTCACATGTGGTCTCATTCAGCCAGGTGTCCCCCATCCTATATCTGTGCATTTCATTTTTCCGCCCTAAGTGCAGAACCTTACATTTCTCCGCATTGAATTTCATTTTGTTAGCACTGGCCCAGCTTTCTAGTCTATTCAGGTCATTTTGAATTTTGATCCTGTCCTCTGGGGTATTAGCTACTCCTCCCAGTTTAGTGTCATCTGCAAATTTGATAAGTATGCCCCCAATTCTGTCATCCAAATCGTTAATAAAGATGTTGAATAGCACTGGGCCCAGGACAGAACCCTGTGGGACCCCACTGGTCACTTCTCTCCAGGATGAAAAGGAGCCATTGTTGAGCACCCTTTGAGTTCGGCCAGTCAACCAATTACAAATCCATGTAACAGTTAACTTGTCTATCCCACATTTTGCAAGCTTGTTTGCAAGAATGTGATGGGGAACCTTGTCAAAGGCCTTACTGAAATCGAGGTATACTATATCCACAGCATTCCCTTCATCTACCAAGCTGGTAATTTTATCAAAAAAAAGAGATCAGGTTCGTTTGGCATGACTTGTTTCTCTGAAACCCATGTTGGCTTTTTGTGATTATGGCATTGGCCTCTAAGTGTTCACAGACTCTCTGCTTAATGATCTGCTCTAGAACCTTTCCTGGAATTGATGTCAGACTAACTGGACGATAATTGTTGGGATCCTCTTTTTTTCCCTTTTTGAAGATGGGGACAACGTTTGCCCTCCTCCAGTCTGCTGGGACTTCTCCTGTTCTCCAGGAGTTCTCAAAGATTATTGCCAATGGCTCTGATATTATATTTGCCAGTTCTTTTAATACTCTAGGATGTAGTTCATCTGGTCCTGGAGATTTATATTCATTTAGGTTAACCAGGTATTCCTGTACTACCTCTTTACTTATTCTGTGCTGAATTTCCTCTATTCTGTCTCCTGTTCCATTATCCTTAGGTTGAGCACCCTTTGCCTTTTCTGAGAAGACTGAAGCAAAGAAGGTGTTGAGTAATTCTGCCTTTCTCTGTCCCCTGTTAGCATTTTGCCATCTTCTGCACGCAGTGGCCCCACTGTTTCCTTCTTCTTCCTTTTGCTGCGGACATATCCAAAAAAGCCCTTTTTATTGTTCTTAACCTCTCTAGCAAGCCTGAGTTCATTCTGCGCTTTAGCTTTTCTGACTTTACCCCTACATGTGCTGGCTATTTGTTTGAATTCCTCTTTCGTGATTTCTCCATTTTTCCATTTCTTATACATGTGCCGTTTAAAACTTAGCTCAGTTGAAAGTTCCTTAGTCATACATCTTGGCTTCTTGAGACATCTTCCATTTTTCTTCCTCATTGGAACTGTTTGAAATTGTGCCTTCAATATCTCCCTTTTGAGAAACTCCCATCCGTCTTGAACTCCCTTTTCTTTTAGTATTCCTGACCATGGGATCACTCCCAGTATTTCTCTAAGTTTATTGAAATTAGCTCTCCTAAAGTCTAGAGTGCGTGTCTGACTATGCCTAGCTTCTCCCTTCCACTGTATTACAAACTCCAGGAGAACATGGTCACTTCCACCTAAGGATCCAACCACTTGCACCCCATCAACTAGGTCTTCCCTGTTGGTTAAGATCAGATCTAAAATGGCTGATCCCCTTGTTGCCTCTTCCACCTTTTGGACAATGAAATTGTCTTCCAGGCAAGTGAGGAATTTGCTAGACTTTGAGGATTTGGCTGAGTTTGACTTCCAGCAAATATCAGGATAGTTGAAGTCACCCATCACTACTACATCTCTCCTTTCTGAGTATGTGATTATCTGTTCTAGAAAGGCATCATCCAATTCCTCTGCCTGAGTCGGGGGTCTGTAGTAGACTCCCACAGTAACATCCCTGTTATTTCCCTCTCCCTTAATTTTTATCCAGATGCTCTCCACCTGGCTTCCAGTATTGACTTCCTGCATCTCTTCACTGGTGTAAATATCCCTGACATATAATGCTATTCCTCCTCCTTTCCTGCTTGGCCTGTTTCTCTTAAAAAGGTTATACCCCTCTATTTCTACATTCCAATCATGAGACTCATCCCACCAGGTTTCAGTGATGCCTATTATATCATATTTCCCTTGTTGTGCTAGGAGTTCAAGTTCATCCTGCTTATTTCCCATACTCTGTGTATTAGTGGAGAGGCATTTAAGACCATGTGTCCTCTTTACTTGCTGCTTTTGCACATTTTTTTGCCTCCTACTGTTGGGTCCTTGCACTGTTTGCCTTGTTCCCTCTATGCCACTTGGACTATTCTCTCCATCCCTTTTGCCTTCCAGAATAATGTCTCCCTCCCCCACATAACTCAGTTTAAAGCCCTCCTGATCAGATTCTTCAGACTGTTGGCAAAAACGTTTTTGCCAACTGGCGTGAGATGCAGTCCATCCCTTGCCAGAAGTCCCTCCTCATGGAACCGCAGCCCATGATCCAAGAATCCAAACTGTTCTTGGCGGCACCATCTACGGAGCCAGTTATTCACCTCTGCTATTTTCCTCTCCCTTCCTGGACCATGCCCTTCTACCGGGAGTAGAGATGAGATGACAACCTGTGCATCCATCTCTTTCAGCTTCCTTCCCAGAGCCTCATAATCCCTTTTGATATTCTGAAGGCTGTGCCTTGCAGTATCATTGGTTCCCACATGAACCAAAAGAAGGGGGTATTGATCAGTAGGCTTGACAAGTCTCTAGATAACATGGCCACTGGTGAGGTATCATGGAAATTGAAATCCAAAACATAGGTCTGTATTTTGAGCCTTAATTCACTAACTGTCCTTCATATGTTTCTCCCTCACATTTTAGCCCGACTTTCACCACAACTCCCCATGTGTTGTGACAGCTTCTGCAGAGAGCAGGATTCTGTATACAGAGAATCTACCATTTAGCCCCTTGAGCACAGCAGTACACAAAGAATCTTTCCATCAGCACTGTCACCTTCTGCCTGTGGACACTGGGAATGACAGTTGGGAGTGTAGCACAAGTGGGTATTACAATTACACTTTCCCTTTGTGCCCTCATCACATTAGAACCTTTGTTTTAGAAAAATGTGCTTCTGACAGTTTCCAAACACATTATTGGGGAGAGAGGTGCTGTCAATTTCTGTCTACTGTTATTTGCTAGCAGATAAAAGCCAGCTTCTGGGTCTCGTTTTCATACATGCCATGGATATTTAGGACTGGCCATGTAATTAATTGGGCTTATAAACTAGTTCCGTAGAATAAGTTACTTGTAATTAATTCATTTTTACAGCAACAAAGGGACAATTTATACCATGTATCTCAATATAAGCCTTCCAGAATTTAAGTTCTTTATTGCTGTCTGTCAGTCCCTTCACCATCACAGATACATTTGGTGAGGACATGACCCTTCTTGGTGACTGCTCCCAAGCTTTGGAATGTCTTCCTTTTCCAGGCTTGGCTGGCCCCTTCTCTGCTCTCTTTTTGCCATCTGGTAAAGATAGCTTTTGGATGTTAGATGGTCCTTGGATGTTGTAGTGTGTGGCACAATGGTCTTTTAATGTGGTATGCTATACATTTACCTTCTTAATTACACTTGCTCTTAGCCAAAAGACCAACAAGCAAACTGAATCTGATTTACTTAAATCGGTAGCATGGTCAGATTCTTTTTTATGTCTCTTTTCTCCTATCTGATGAAAATGTATCAATTATTTTTAGTATCACTAAAATTTGTGCAACTGTATGTGCTAATCAATAAGTCTATGTACAAGCCACCCCTCCATAATCTCCTTTATTCTTTGCTTTTTCTTTTTTTTTTTTTAAAAAATAACCTCATTGTTTCCTCTTTCTTTTTATACTGCAAGACATTGACCATAATAAAGACTGATTGACTGATATTTTAATTATATTTTAAAGGTGTTTATACCTTTTTAGAATTAGCACTTTTAATACAGTTATTTGCTTAATGATATCCCATCCCAATTTGTGTAGATATTTATTTTGAAAGAGAATAAGTGTTCCATAAATGGGAATATGATAAAAATAGTACAGAAACAATGAACATAGGCATGGGATACAGGCTGATAGCAATCCTTGTTTTTGGGTGCCCAAGTAATTTCAAACTTATGGTGACCCCAAGGGGGGTGCAAAGGGTGTGGACTGCACCACATGACACCCTAAAGGGGAATGGCACCACTGCTCACCAAACATCTGCCTTTTGGCCAAAATGGGATGTGATGTTCACCCGTGCCTTTTAAAACACTGAAAAGATTGTTTGAGTGGGGCAATGTTCAGTGGGAGGAGATAGGTGAGGCCCCAGGTATTTTTAAAATTAAATTTAAAATTTTAAAATTTAATTTAAAAATTAAAACATTTTAAAATTATTTTTAAATTCCTTACAATTTTAAAATTATTGTAAATTTTTCTTTAAAAACATCACATCTTACCAACCTGTACCTTGTATGCTGTAAAGGTTAAACTCCTAGACTGACACTTGAAAGGTCTGGGTTCAGATTCCCCACTTCAGCCATGCAACTTACTCAAACAGTCACTAACTCTTAACATGGCATACTTTGAAACATTATCATGAAGATAAAGCAGGATAAGAGCTCAGTCGATGAAAGGTGGAAGAAAAAAAAAGCTAACACATCAATAAGTAATATCTTCCCACTTATTTTCTGTTGGGTCCTATTTGAATATATGGCTGAAAAGGGGTTATGCCCAATTCTTGTTTATTTTAAGTAGTGACCAGACTCTCTATTATATGAAACATACAGCTTCTTACATGTTGTTGTGTGCATAATTTCTTTTCTTTTCAGAATCTTGTAAAAATATAATATATGAAGTATTAATCAAAGTCAGCACCATATGATTACTGTTGTCTGGTTACAGGTGGAATGCTTGATTTCTTGGCACAAGGTGGAACATGTATTTTTATGGAACTGAGTGCTGCTGTGCTCATGGGCCACTTACATCTTCGGAAGTAAAAGCAGGAGGTCAGACTAGACAAGTAACAAGGTTAATCAGTTTGAATTAATGACTTTTGTTTTAATCTTGTTCAAAATAAAGCTGTGGCCAGAGGCCTTTGGCTTTACCTATATGTCAGTGTCAGTATAGTTGTTTCAGGGTAGCTAGGAGAAGAGATGAGATGGCACTTGTCAGTGGATAATTGGACTGATTGCAGTCATACAACAGAGTGGCCACATCAAGCAGCTGTCATGGAAGAAAACTCTCGATTTCCATCTCTATATATTTCTTTCAATGGATTTTAGCCCTAAGTGCTCTCCTCGTTATCAATGAACTGAAGAGATTCACATGGTACAAATAAAAGATCCATGCAGCCTTAGTGCTTACGTTGCAGAATTTAATTCCCCAAAGCTTTAAGCTTTAATCTGTAACACAGGGGTACACAAGGCAAACTACTCTGGGGGCAACAATTTAGGACCACACTTTGCTTGCCTGCTCCTTCTTTACCACATTAATCCTTTGACATATTTGTTCCAGAGGAGGGCGACCAAGATGATGAAAGATCTGCAAACCATGCTGTATGAGGAGCAGCTTAGGGGGGTGGGTATGTTTAACCTAGAGAAGAGAAAGTTAAAAGGTGGCATGACAACCATGTTTAAATATCTGAAGAAATGTCATATTGAGGATGGAACAAGCTTGTTTTCTGCTGCTCCTGAGACTAGGACACGGAGCAATGCATTCAAACTACAGGGAAAGAGATTCCACTTAAACATCAATAAGGGCTTAATCAGGATTTGAAATGTTATTAGATTAATTAATGAAAGCTCTCAATGCCAACGGTAGCTTATCATGAGGTGAGTTGGAACTGCCTATGTTTACTGTACTGCTGGGGAAAGGTTACTTACACCTTCTTTTCCTTGGCATGTCATTCAATAAGGCCCTATCAGTCAAAGCTGTTTGAGATCATATTGCTTTCTGGCTGTCACAGATGATGACCCAAGTCAGTTGTGGCTGATCAAGGCTTACAGAATGGCATGCTGGAGGAAAAGATACAATAATTATATTGAACTAGGAAGAGCAGGGGGAAAAATGAGGAAAGGAACAAAATGGATCCCGTAGTGTCAACTGACACTTGTTGAAGAGTTAGGATGAAAAAGAAGAAACCAAACAGTATTAATCGAAGTTCAATACCTCAAGGGACAAATGATTCTCATGCTTGAAGAGATTTAACTCTCCCCAAACAGTAATCTCACTCCTGCACAGCTAATGAAAATAAGAGCCAGCTATCAGCCAAGCAAAAGCTGTTTCCATCTTTTGAGTTCCAGACCCATTCAGAAACTGGAAATCTTATTTCAGTGGGTCTCCTGCTGTAACTGTATTATGCAAGTGTTCACATTCAGATGTTAACCTTTTAACCATTAGGGATTTTTTTAAAGGGACTGTTTTCAAATGCTCCTGTTCACTGCTATTTTCCTTCCGCAGACATGGAGGCTAAATTGCCGCTTAAAGATCTTGTAGGTTTTTCTTGGCATTGCTTGAATGTATATGTATGGAACCACTTCAAAAATGAAAATCCCCTTTGGAGTATCAGATGGTGTTTATTCTGATATGGAAATCTCCAGGAAGCTACTTTTTAAATGCTTTGCTATTTTAAGCAAGTATTTAACATTTTTTCTTAATACCAACAGTGTCAAAAATCCTGCTTGGAATGAAAGACAAGGAACCCAGAGAGTACAATTTTTTCAGAATTAAAGCATTGGAATGAAACAAAAATAAACTATAAATATGTGTGACATCCAAAATTAAAATAGTGGAAGCACACACACACACACACACACACACAATATGGAAATTCCAAGTTAGATTTCTGTGAATGAATTCATGTAGTCAATAGTGGCTGCAAATTCCACTTCCACAGAAAGTCAAAAGAATATGCTGATTTCAGCAGTATTTGCAGAGTCTAAAAATGGAGTTGGTTCCAGAGTAAATTTTCCTCAGACATTTCAAGTAATGTGTGAAAAGTAAATACTGTTACATATAACACATTACCTTTTGAGTAACAAGGACCAACATTGTTAATTTTTTAGCATTGTAGCAAGAACATTATAAATATTAAAATGTTGTATAATAAGCAACAATTTCTAATTGTTGTAAAAAAATTACACTTCATCAGAATTTGTGATATTTTATTTATTTTGGGCCATTTTTAACAGAGCTAGGTTGGTAAAAGGATGGGATGCAGTGGCTTAGTGATAAAAGATGCCAATTCTGATAATTCTAAGGTCAGACGTTAGGCAGTTCAAGGCCCAAGTGCTGCATGATGGAGTGAGCTCCTGTCACTAGTTCTAGCTTCTGCCAACCTAGCAGTTTGAAAGCATGCGAATGTAAGTAGATAAATAGGTACCACTTTGGTGGGAAGGTAACAGCATTTGGTGCAGTCATGCTGGCCACATGACCACCTGAGTCATCTTCAGGCAACGCTGGCTCTTTGGCTTAGTAACAGAGATTAACACCACCCCCTACAGTTGGTTATGACTAGACATTCATGTCAAGGGACTACCTTTACCGTTACCTAAGTTAGTTAAATATAATGCTAATAGTACAGCTGTAATAGTTATATTACAAATAACAACTAATGTGAAAAATTAGCAACAAATGAGTACTATGCTACTTTCTAAAATAAAGCTTCAGTGGTCTAGGTTACTTACACTATAGCCATTGAAATCGAGGGGACTTCACTTGGTCACAACTATTCAGGTCTCATAAATTTTACTGTATTTACTCTTAAGTATGACCAAGTTGGGATCCAAGTCTTATTTATTTATTTATTTTTATATGTTTTGAAGAAAATGAATAAGTTAATCTCTTTGGTAGCAAATAGGAATCCAAGAGCAACAATGTTATGTCATTGTGTCATCTGTTCTGGTTTATTCTTTCTCACTCTAACCATTTAGCTGTGTTTGTTTTAATTGTTAACTGTTTGTTTGTTTTAATTGTTGTAAGCCACTTTGAGTCTCAGACTAGGAAAAAAGCAAGATATAAATAGATAAAATAGATAAAAATAAACATGCCAGTTCTAGAATATACAGCATGAGCATAGATATATGTACATAGAAGTTTATTTTCATGCAATAACTTCTGATTTTAAGAAAGTAACTCTTTGCTATTTTCATTGTTGAAGGATCAAAAATTATTTTAGTAATTTTCTTCCTGCTGTAACAAAGTCTTTGAAAATTATGTAGTTCTCACAGTTCAGCATCTGTTGTGTGCAAAATCCATGTTTTGCTCAGCAAGCAGCATTTTATGTGCAAGAAAAAGCATTTGCTGCACAAAAAGTTTTTAAAAAGTGAATTTTGCACAAAAGAAGTCCCAAACTGTAAATATGCTCATCAGTCCAGATTTTTGTAATCACTCCTTTCCACCCATTTTTAACCAATTAAATCAAGTAAACAGACAGGCCTTAGTTTGGCATCCAGTCCCAAGCCATTTGTGTATGCTGTCTTTCAGCCAAGAAATTCATTCCTGCTTTTCCCCACCTCCTGCAAAAGAGGAAAGCAAAGAATCATAAAAGCATGCAACCCATAGGACCAATGCATATTCATATATCAAGTTCAACTAAGATCAATTCATCCAAAAATGTGGGCCAAACAAAATCACTGTATCCCTGAATAGCATTGTAGTTTTAAAATCTGCTTTGAAACAGAGAAAGGAGAACTAAAATCACAGGACTTCAAAGCTCTTCAGGCCTAAACAAAATTGATGTCTATTTAATCAACCCAGAGTAGCACAAATTTTGTGCAATTACATATATTTCATATATCCAATGTTCTCTGGACATAGACCTTTTTAGCATAATTATTTTATTTTAGACACAAGCTAGACATTTGTATGGTATTCAGAGCAGTGCAGGCTTTGCTGTCAGAGGATAGAAATGACAAAGGCAGCTGGGAGAAAGAGTGCAGCGAGCTCTTCAAGTTTGTGTTCGGAAGCCACCGTTTTCTTGGATTGTAGGAGTGGTGTGTGCTTTGCAATAATTAGTATCCTGAGCAACTCCAAGATGATTGTTGACACAGCTGTTGTTGTTTAAGGTAGCAGACACATCAATGGCCAGGCAGTAGGTATTGATTTGTGCAGTGACATCCTTCTCACTGTGTCATCTGAGTGAAAGAAGTCCCCAAATTAACCAATAATAAAGTGTTAGAAGTTGTAGTAGCCGCCTCCTGGGACTTGTTCTGGCTGAGGGTAAATGCCCCTCCTCTCCCCACAGCCATCAATCCTCCTTGAAGGGACTGTGTGTGCCTCTGAATTGACCAAAACCAATGCAAGTCCAAGGGACAAAAAGCTATAGGTCCTCTTTGTATTATGTATTACTGAACAATTCCATCATGGAGTTCAGAATTCAACTTTTTGCAAGTAAATCAGAAATTTCTATTTGTAGTAAGTCTGAAGTTCATAATCTTTGGTGCAGCTTATGAATACTGGGTTTCACCTCACACTCACAACCTTGTCAAAATTATGTGGTTGCTGTACTTACTACAGCTTTTTTCCCTTTTGCTTTGTTTATGCAGTACCTTTTTAAGCCCCTTTTGCAGCAACCCTATTTCTATGAAGGGCAATAAAATAGATATTGCTGATCATAGAGCAAGCACTCATTACTATAAAGGTCTGATATTTAAAATGCTAGTCAAAATATTAAAATGAGACCAGATTCAGACTAAAGCCACCTACATTATGGTGATTTTTTTTTTCAAATTCTGTTTACAGTTTTGGAATTAATGTTCTTAATGCTCACCAAAAATATACACTGTTCCTGATCTGCTTTTAAGAGTTATAGAAATATTACAGTAATGGAGAATTTAACACAAAGTAGTACTTTGAAAGGCAGCTTTATAAGTGAGGATATTATCTCTATCCCCATAACATTGTGGAATAATCTGTAGATAATAGGTCTAAACACATCCACATAGATACCACTTACGTTTAATAGTAGTATCTCCTGAACATCTAGAATTATATTTGCACAGAGCCTGAAATATGCATTTATTGATATAGTAGTACAAAGGATGACTTGCATGAAGGAAATGTCAAGGGGATCTTTTTCAACTTCCTTGTGTAATTCTGAGTTAATGTTATATGCTTTGGTTGTTATTTGTAGCACAGGGTGACATTAGAAAAGATCAGAGTATTTTAAAGATATGATGAACCATTTAAATGCAGGTAGAATTTCATTGTATGTGTTAATGTTTAGCAATATCTTTGAGTTCTGTACCTGTTGTGCAAACAAAATATAAAAATGTTGTCCAATAATCTGTAGATTTCTTCTGGATACTTCTATGTAAGCTAGAGACCAGAGCAGTTTCATACAATCCTTATGGCATTTTCCCTTTCCCTTCAGAACTTCTCAAAGTGAATATTGCTTGTGCTGAGTTGCAAAAAGCCTGAACAAATTCAAATATTTCAAAGAACTGAATCATGGTATTAATACAATACAGAAGAAGTGCTTAGAATTAATCTAGTCATATACTTTGTGTTTGGAAATAGTATTGTTACCAACACTCTTCCTCATAAATATTGAGGATGGCTAACTATTCAATAACAATATGTAGAGAGATCTTGTAGCACCTTTGAGATTAACTGAAAGAAAGAAATTGGCATAATAATAATAATTTTTTATTTATAGCCCACCTCTCTGAACAAACAATTGGGGCGGGTTACAACAGAGTTAAAACAGTACAAAATTAAAAACAATCCCATCCCAACTCCCACCCCTTAAAATAAGATGAAATTAGCTATGAATTAAAACACAATACCAAAATATAAAATAATTCCTCAAAAACAAAATTCCTGGGGCTGTGTGGGCATAAGATTTTGTAGACTTCAGTCTACTTCCTCAGATGTATCTGAGGTAGCCTGAAATGTACAAAAGCTCATGTTGCCAATTTCTTTCTTTTAGTTAGTCTTAAAGGTGCTACAAATTTCTATACATGCTGATTCTACAGACTAGCACAGCTGTAACTGAATTCAATAACAAACCAGGGGTGCAGCTATTAAAGGTAAGGGTATTCCCCTTTGACAAGGTTGTCAAGTAGTGTCTGACCATAGGGGGCAATGCTCAGCCAAAAAGCCAGCATTGTCAGAGACTAGTCTGTGAGCATATAGCCAGCATGATTGCACAGAACGCTGTTACCTTCCCGCTGGAGTGGTACCTATTTATCTACTTGCGTTTGCAGACTTTTGAAATGCTATGTTGGCAGAAGCTGGTTCTAGTGATGGGAGCTGACCCCATCATGCGGCACCCAGGCCTTGAACTACCAACCTGCTGATCTTGCAACCAATAGAGTCAATGCCTTAACCACTTGAGCCATTGGGAGGGGCAAAATGGGAACCTTGCCCCACTCAATAAGAATTCTGCCCTGCATTGAAATTTTTCTTTGCTCCTAAAATTTCTAGTACAGAAGTGAGATACTGAATATCAATCTAGGTCTTCCTATTAGATATGTGAATTCTGCCTAGAGGTACTGTGTTTTTGTTTTTGTTTTTGCATGTCTTGGAGAAAAATTGCCTATTTTCCCCAATGGCTTTTGCCCATCTCTAAGGAGTTTATCATACAACGGAATTGGGTGGCATAATGCAATGGCAATCCGAACGCAATCATGGGGTTTCATGTAATTGCGTATTAGAGTATCTCACGCAATTTCGGGCAATGGGAAATCATTCTGAACGCAATCATGGGATTTCACATAATTGCATATTAGAATATCTCATGAAATTTTGGGCAATGGGGGGGCATTTTGAACTCATTCCGAACACAATTAGAATTCATTTAAATTCACTAAACTAGCGAATTTAAGTGAATTTGAATTGGCTCCATTCGAAATTGAGAGAAATTCCTCCCGTGTGATAAACTCCTAAATTGCCTCAGTCCTCAGATCTCAAGAGTAACATCTCTTTTTGTTTTGCTAATCGAACCTAATATTTTTTCATGTAGAACCCATATGGCCAGAAGGAGGAGGGACTGGCCTGCATGAATGTCCCCCCAACAATACCTGCACTGAAAACAGCAACATCTTGACAAAATGTAGGGTTGGGACTAACATTATGTTAATTTTTTTCTTCCTGTATGATTTTAACACCTTTGCCTGATGAAGAAGCCAGTGGAGTTTTGAAAGCTTGTACAGTAACATATATTTTGAGTATTTTGCTTGGGCAATAAAAAGTATCACTATTTTGTGGGTTTGGGTGTTATTGTACAAGGGAAATAGTTACTTTTCATTACTCCCCCCCACCCCAAATATCAGTGCCACAAGACATGCGACCATAAAGCAAACTGCTCTAGTTCTGTTCACTTGGTTGGTTTAATGCTCACTACAGAACATGATGCAGAAGCAAAAAGCACAGAATGAGCTAGAGCTGGAACAATGTGATATTCACTCCATTCAGTGGGGCACTCCCTCTCATCACTGTTACCATTTCACTGCAAATGGAATGAAATTATCCCTCGTTATCTTACAATTGCATTGTGATGAAATTAGAATTTTGGTATTAAGAAAAAATGAATTAATAATAAATAATTACTAATTTTTAACTAAGCTGTGGTTCAGGTCAATGAAAGCTGTGGTGAATAACATTGCCATTTACAAAAGAGTAACATTTAGGTCCTTCCAAATATGATGCCTTTTTGTTGTTGCTGAGTTTCTTCAAGTCATTTCAGACTTATGGTGATCCTAAGGTGAACCTATCATGGGGTTTTCTTAGCAAGTTTCTTCAGAGGGATTTCTTTGCCATTGCCATCTTCTGGGGCTGGGACAGTGTGACTTGCCCAATGTAGGTATACATGGTTAAACTGGGATTTGAACCCTGGTCTCCAGAGTCCTAGTCCAATGTTCAAAGGACTGCTTCACACTGGCTCTTATGATTCTCTTACTGTCCTTTAAAATATGTCTGTGCATGGCCACTGACTGGAACCATTACTGTTTTCTGCAATAATGTGTACCAGTATTTAGAAACAAGTGAGTGGGTGTAGGGAATGGAAAGAACAAGCACCAAGTATGAGATGAGAATAAAAACGAAGCATTTACAAACATTTCATTATATATATTTTTTTAAAAAATACAGTCTTATAACACTATTTTCCCTTCTATACTTTCTTGAGTCTCTTACAGAAACGTATATAAAAGCATGTGCCTATTTAAAGAATAGTTGGGTCAAAAAGCCTGCAGAAAATGCAGTATACATTTTCAGAATGTCTTTTTAAAACCCTATTCGATTTCTGAACAACCTGGCAATTGCATATTCTCTGTAAGACCTTTCAGAAGAGAAAAACATATTGTTACATTTCTTAGGGTGCACAAATGTTCTCATGGCAGGTGCAAATCCAATATGCCTCAGAAGGGTTGCATCAATAAAAGAATTAGTAGTCAATCATCAAAATTTGCTTGCTTCTGCTCAGTCTGAAACTAAAGGAGAAATTGTCCTAAGGGAAACATTACAGCTGGTAAGATCAAATGATATTTTAGACTGCTGATGCTCATTGACAAACTTATAAGATCTTAGCTTTAATGATCATGTGTTTCTTATACTTTACTCTGCCATCAAAAGCTAAAATTAGATGATTTCTGGATGAAACCAACCCCTGGCTGCCTGATACTAGAGGCCATACAATAGCTAAAATATTTTCTTATTTTTATGCTTTTTAAAATTATATGGAGCCATCCATACCTTTGCCTTGTCTGTTGTTCATTAATTCATTCACCTTCATGGCCAGCCTACCAAAATTATGCTGAAGCGAATATAGAAGAAAATAATATAAATAAAATACAAATAAGATGTAAATGTTATGTAGGTTCAAAAAGTAGCAAATAATTATTTTTCTTTTTCTACTTCTGCTGCCCCCCTCTCCTCTTCTTAAAAAACAACAACAATATCATGCCTTTTTTCCAGTTTGGGGCTCAAAGTGATTTAAAGTGGCATCAAGTTGACTTATGGCAATCTTATGAATGAGAAACTTCCAAGGCTTATGCAGCATTGCAGAATTAATGCAGTTTGACACTGCTTTACCTGCCATGGCTTCTTCCCGGGACTTGTAGTTTTCCGTAGCACCAGAGCTCTCTGGCAGAGAAGATGAAATATCTCACAAAACTACCAATTCCAGAATCCCATAGCATTGACCTACGCAGTAACAAACTGCATTAATTCTGCAGTGTAGATGCAGCCTCAGTCACCTCGCAAATAATACAGATGTCTGTTCCCCCATCCCAATCCTATAGCTCTAAGAACCACTTAAACATTTTAAAATGTACCACGTAACACACACACATTCATAGTTTAAAAGTATAGCCCTTTGCTTGGCAACAAAAATATATTAAAGTATACAGGACTCTTTGGGAAGAGTGTTTCAATGGCTATAGGGTGAATTCTCCTGAGAGCCATTTTAAAAAACATTGAGCTTGCATAGTGCTGGAAAAAGGTAGCAGATTGAGTACCACCTATTTTGCCAGTGAAAATCACCTCATGACCTTTTTTCCAAAACTGGTAACTTCTACAGCCAGCCTAGCAGCCTGCTTGCAAATCCATTATGGAGTGTTGCTGCTGCTGCTGGTGCTGCTGTATTGCTACAAGAAAATGAGTGACATGACTTCTGTAGGGGTCCTTTTACACCACACAGTTATAGCTCCATGATTCTACTTTAACTGCCATGGTTCCATCCTGTAGAATCCTGGGATTTTCATTTGAGGAAGCGGCATTTAGAATTCTCAACCAGAGATTTCTAATGCATCAGTCAACTAAAAATACCAGGACACCAAAGGAGGTAGCTAAGGCAGTAAAAGTGGAATCATAGGGCTATAACTGTGCAGTATGAAAATTCCTCAGGACTTTCTAAATGTGAGTGAAATAGCCCTGGAGAATACCTGCACCAGGGCTACTTTGCCATAACAGTGGCAAATACAGTTCAAATGTAAGCCCTATTTGTGCATTCTGAAGTGTAAACAAGGTAAAGCTGTGAGGACTGGTCATGTTTTAGCTGCCCCTCCACCATCATTTCCATCATTTTCTACATGTCCAGAGCAATGTCTAGAAGAGAAGAGCCACCTCTACACATGGAGGCCCTCTGCAAACCAAGAATGCTGGCATTCACTGCTTTCAGCTGGGGAGCTTCCGATTAATATACAGATGGGGAGCTTCTGGTTAATACACTCCCTCTCCTCACATTTTTAAGGTCCATTTTCAGAATATCTGAATGTGCCTTACTTTAAAGATTATAAGTTATTTTTTTATCAATAATGGTACTTTCCATGTGCCAGGTCACCCTTTATTGCTTTGCTACAAATAAATGCCTCTTCAGAGAATAGCATTAAAGGATGAAATGGCTCCATGAGATTGTGTGTGATCCTGGTGCTAATGTAACATTTGGAAAAGATAAGATATTTTGTTTTATCTGGAGGGGGAAAGAAATAAGAGAAAGAACAGGAGACAGCTGGCCTGCTTCCCTATACTAGGTGGCACAATATTTTGTGCCAGCTCTTCCATTTCTCATGTTGCCATGGACCATATCCCAGTATGTAAGGCCAGTTACAGCTCACTACACTGAATCAATATGAGATATTTCTAGGTAGATACGTAGGTGTATGTATGTGCATTATACTCACACACACACACACACAGAGCTACCGTATATACTCAACTATAAGTCGACCTCATGTATAAGTCGAAGACAAATTTTGGGGCCAAAATTATGGATTTTGCCATGGCTCGTGGATATGTCGAGGGTAAAACTTAGGGCACATAGCAAAGGATCTAAAGAATGAAGAAATGTAAAACAATGTCAAAGAACTTACAAAAATCCAGCAGACATAACACTATGTGCTTACTCTTAAGGCTGGATAGATGACAGAGTAGAGGGGGTCAGTACTTCCAGGCCAGATTACATTCTTGCTTTTCACCAGGGGATGGTTGCTTCTTTTAAATAAGAGTTAAAAGTATTTACATTGACCCATGGATAAGTCGACTCAGTTTTTTGGGTTCAATTTTTTACCTAAATTTCTAGACTTATACATGAATATAAATAGTACCTACCTACAGCTTTAAAGCTGCAGACTGTTGATGAATGCATATATGCATTCCTGTTTTGGATATTTTTATTTTACCTTCCTCCTAAATTAATGTAAATTGGATGTTCCAAACTTTTGCATTATTAGTGAAAACTGGGTATTTATAGGGATGGCTAATTAGCTACAAAGAAGCTAGTTTTTTTTCCAGGTAAAGAGATATCAATATCATATTCCCAAGTTTCTTCTCCTGTGTTTATTCTTCTATGAGCCTCTTTTTTTTCTTTAAACTGCTTCATGGTAGTCTATGTGTCAGTCCTAGATGTTATGTTCATCATATTTTTCGTGTTATCTTTGGAGATAATAGTGGGCCCAATTATTATTATTATTATTTTCTTTTTAGTAGTGAATGACTGTAATTAAATCTATGAAAAAGAGTGGAGTGTCTGTGGATGCACTGCAGGTCATTCTCTATCTTTATCATTAACAAGATTATGTACATTCACAGACTTTCTGTGGAAAATATAGTTACAAAGTAGATTGAAGGGAAAGGGATATCCTGGTCCCTGTTCTTAATGTGTGGCTTTCTAAAATTTCTTTACATGCTCTCTTGTATGTAGCAAGTGAATCTATGTGCCTTCAGTGGTAACTGTTAATACAGGCTCTATCTGCCACTACTGGCTGTGTGCAAAAATCAATACAAAAACTTATGAGCATTCACTCTGCCCAATTTAATAGAAAATATGTCCTACTTCTACAGCTTTTGCAGCCTTGTTTGAGCATCTAGGGCATCGAAGACTGGATACACATTTTATTGAATCATATCTTCAACAATGTCTTCATATATTTGAAAAGAAAAGAAACATTCAGAAGTTCCACATGGAGAGAAACTGAAAGGAGCACACACAAAATCAAAATGTTTTTACAGCAGTAGAATATGTATACAGAAACCAGCATTTGCATTGAACAGCTGTGTTCCTTTCTGGAAAGGGACATTAATTCCTAATATGAAGCCAGTTTATATCTTTCTCTATCAGCTTCATGGAACTCAGTGACAATGTAATTGTTCCTGTTTGCAGTAAAGACAATACTACATTGTTAATTCAAACAACAGCTTTTAAGAGATCCTATCAATGAATATTACTTATTTTACCTTCTATTAAAATAAGTCAATGGCGTAAAGATTTCATCTGACCCCCCTCCCCATCCTACCCCTCATTTCTGGGTGTCTTTTTATTGGCGATAATCTTTCACAGCACATCTCTTATTTTTACAAGTAGTTTCAATTTGTGTCTGTTTAAAAATGAATAGACATCCCAATGTCCATAACAAACTAAGCTAGATTCAAAACAGGCATCATTCTGCAGAAATAAAGGGGCTGAGGAAAATATAAAACAAGCAACTAGACTGGGCACTACTTTTTCATTCTTGGGATGCTGAAATTGCCTGAAACCATGTCTGCATGTATCACACAGTTATAGTATAATCATATATTAGGTTGTGAAGAGTAATAAACCCTACTCAGATGTATATGCACTTGAGAAGAGGGGGATGTTACCCTTCCCTGGTTCTGTAATATGCAACACATGATGTATGATATTTTGAAGCAGACAGCTTCTACTATCCATACTCTTCACCTAACTCGAATCCTAATTTTTGAGGGTACTAATGTGCTCCTTATCCTTGGATACTGAGTACACATATATTTTGAACACCTGAATAGGACTACACTTTTGCTCTAAAAATGGCTAACTTGGCTTTTTACCACATATGCTGGAGAGCCAGACAAACATCTGTGTATCGTATTTTCAGGGCAGTACGATTAGAGGACATTATCTGTCAACAGCTGAAACAAATAATTCAGTTTATCTCCTAAAGCAGGCAACACAGCCTGTCTGTCCAGTGCTGCACTTACATAGTAAAAATAAATAAATAAATAAATTAAAAAGAAGATTTACAATGGTAGAGAAAAAATTGCAGGAAAGTTTACAATTAAGAAGACGTGATTGTGAGTGACTGTGATTGCCACCTCCCAGCCCAATGAAAGGAAGATAGGTTACCAATAAAATGAAATAGAAGTCATTGGGCTAAATCCTATGTTACATAGATGGAGTTCTGCTTGAAAAATAGAGGGTTCTCTTTCACCCCTTTCCCAATTAAATTACCACCACACCTCCCAGATTTGTGTTGCTGGGACTTCCAGACCTCAAGAGCAAATATGGGGTTATGTGCATATGGAAAGAGGAGTGGGAATTCAATGTCCCAGTAATATCTCTTTTATTCTCAGTAGAATCCAAAGAAGTAAACCCAGTTTTTGTGTAAGTTAAACCTCAGAATCTGGCCATTTGTTCCTGAATGACAATATATGCACAGGTGCAGTTCATTTTTTTGAAAGGCACCTGCTTGCCTATGTCACATCCATAAGGCTGAATTTGAAACTTTGTTGTGTTTTCCACTCCAAAGTTACACTTGTTTACCTGCTTCTAAATAGTTGCACATAGTTTTTCAAAGAGACTAACAAGAGACATTAAGGATTCAGGAAATCAGAGAGTATCATGGAGGTGAGTAGAATTACAGTTCATTACTAAAATGTATTCATCACATTTGGAAGCTGTCAAGATTTAAGTGAAATACCTGAGATGTCCCAGGAAGGTGTTGATGCATGAGGAAAAGGTGAAACCTCCCTTTCCCAAGTAAATAATAAGAGCACAAGGAAAAAAAACCCCACACTACTCCAGTTGCCAACATCATCACCTGCAGGGTCCTTACAGGCAGTAGTATTGTCGAAATTGCAAAGCCAAGGTAACATCTGACTGAATCTGGAAGAACATAATCATCCTAGAGTGAGTTGTGTTAGATGCTGATATCCTGCATGAATTATTCAGTGTGGAATTATAGGCAGTGCTGAAATGCATTATAATTGATTTAACCAACTCTGAAAAGCATTTCCAAAACCTACTGAGGTGTTACATTGTTTTCATGCTTAATGCATTATTTCAGAAAGAGCAAAGGGACTTCAAAACAGGAAATGCAAATTTAGATATTAAATAATTGGTATGAAATTAGACACACACACATATGCATTTGCTGGTGTCACTAAGATGCACCGAGTCACACTCAGTGTGAATTCAGCTTTCACAAGTCTTAAGACCATGGTGAGCTCAGAAATGAGACCTCAGATGTCAGTGACCAGTGATGCAAATCTTTGGTTATTTTATCCTTACACACTGGATATTTTCCCCAAAACGTTTTTGTCCTTGATGGAAAAGATGAGAGTTTTAATACTTTTTTCAATGGTTTTGTGTTTGTACTCTCTCCTGAAAATTTCATACAGGTTCTTTTCTAAAAATTGGTGCATGTATTTTTTGGCAAATACAATATTTCCCACAAAACTCAGAGCAAAACAACATTTATGGAAAACTTTTGCAGTTGTTCAATGGTGAAGGGGAGGGGAGTCTTGATTATTTATTTATAAATCATTATTTTGGTCAATTTTCTATAACTGCATCCATTTCTTGATTGAAATAATCCTCTACAAATCTTATTAAGAATCTTTTTAACCAGGCCAATAAAAACAGTTTTGCCCCAGATCCAGAATGGAATTTTATTCCAGAATTCACATAGGACTAGAACAACAAGGTACATATTTTCTAATATTGTCACAAGGAGGGTTGTAAACAGCCACTTTCAGCTACCTGCTATGTATAGTGGTTTTTAATCCCAAATCAAAATTAGCTAGGGCAAAAATTATCCCAAGAAATTTAAAGTGAAGCAAACATTCTTCCTCATGTGAAGATGTGGATTTTGGCTCTGTGTCATTGGGTATTGTGAAAAGCCTTGATTCAGCACCCTTAAAAAAAACTCTGGGAGTGGTACATTTTCATTCCTTGCAGTATATCATAAATCTCGTTGGGAGCAGAGAATAACCTAGATCAATGCACATAGTGTTAATTAAAAACAACAACAAGTCTTCCTAGATAAGTGTAGAAACAGTCAATGGAGATATATATTTTCTTCTCTTAATTCCGTAAGTTGAGGTTAAACAGAAGTCCTTAACCTGTCAGGAACAAGTCTCTCCAATGAACACCTTGAGGTTATGCAGTTCTTTGAGTATATGCTATCTAGTGATGGATTGAATATTTGAGAGGGGGGAGTATAAAAAATGGCAAAAACTGTTTTCTTAACATTCAAGGAGCTCTGGTAACAGGAAGCTTCACAGTTTTGATACTTATATTGTGCAAAACTCACATATGGTTGTTTTGCGGAAAAAAAACTGTACAGAAAATAGTGGTTTGCTGTATGGTTATTCTGTACAGATTGTGTAGCCTATTTCTATGCAGACAATGCTGTTTTCTGCACAAAACAACCATGCTATATTTTTATTTTATTTTATTGCACAAAATAAGTCTTGAACTCTGAAATACTCTTTCCTAGATAGAAGAAATGAATAAAATTACTAGTTCTCACTTTCAAGGAGAAAATTAGTGAAGATTTATACTTCTATTTCAGTCAGGATGTTCAAGCCCCAATTAAAAACATGTGAAATTGTGCTATGCAGAAAGTTCAATATTATTTTGCATGACAAGCCTGCCCTCCTTTCTACCACCCACCTATTTCTCTTTTAGGCTGAAGTCTTATAGAGGAGCGATGATCTGTGATCTGCAGCCTTTTAATTTTGCATCATGGAAGGCTCCAGATAGGTTTTGCTGAAAAAATCCTTTAATGGTGCATTAGTTCTAATAATGCTTCATGTATATGTTTCTCTCTATGTGTAAGTGTGTGTGTGTGTGTGTATGCTGATGCTGATGCACAAGCCATTCTCAGTCTCAAACCAATGGGGCTGATTGCCTACACTTCAAGAAGTAAAGCGCAACTTGGTGTAATGGGTCATTCCCTCCTCCCCACCACAGCTCAAAAGCATCCTGCTTGTTTTATTTGGTTAAACGGAGAGGCCCATTTCTGAAAGCAGCCTCTGCAGTCATGTTACCTAATTGATTTGAGAATTTTTCATTTCAATAATGACCTTGAAGCCAGTGATGCCTAGAATGCCCCCAGACCATGTCATGGGTGCTCCAGTAAAAGATGTATCGTCAGATCAATTACTAAAAGCAATGGAACATCTGATCCTACCCTTGAAATTAACCAGGAAAAGTAGGTCAGCACACCTTCAGCTGACACAATGAAGTATTATGCTCTCAATGACCCGGGAAGGAAAGCACTAATGATTGATGGGAAGGGATATTTAAATGAGAAAGTTGAAGCACAATGGAATTAAGTGTATAGCAATGATCAAACTGCTTCCGAAAGCCAGTCTTTAAAGAACAGCTATTTCAACCAATGCTCACATAAGTTTATATCAAAACAATTGTAGATCAGGCTTTCTGGCTTTCATCACATAGAAAAAGAATCTGACTTCATTGTCCTGACAATTATTCAAAATAGAAGCAAATAATTCCCATCTCTCTCTCAGTGCACACTCTCTTACACACGCACCCCTAGACACCCATGCACAGATTTTTAATTTTTTTTCAAAATTCTGACATTTAATATTCATAAGCCACTGTTGTCTTCAGCTATGTAAAGCAGGAGAAAGCCCTTTTGAGTCACTCAAATGTTTTAAGGCTGCATGTTGGCAGTAAGTCCTATTGAATAGAGTGGAATTTACATCTGAGTGAGATTTACATGCATTGGGTGGCCCTTCCACACATAGAGAAAAAAATGAACTGGGCATCAGAGCTAGGGTCTGTACCAACCCTGCCTTCAATATACTTTCTATGCTAATTTTTTCCTCAAAATTAGAGGGGGGGGGGAGAGAGAAAGTATTGATGACTTAAAGGTAATATACAAGACTTTAAAATTAATGGTGAAATAAATAAATTAGCAAGCAGTATTCAGTTAAGATTTTAGGGTGTTTTACATTGGTACCTTTACAATAAATGTTTAAAGCATCAGAGTATTAATCATTATTGATGATTTATAAGACAAGGACTGAGGAGGAAAAACAGGAGCAAATGTAAGATTTTGAACCAGAGACAGCATATTTAACAGTTCAAGCTACTTTCCTGTGCACACTCATATAGGGCAGAAAATCTCACTCACAAAATTAAATTTGTACAGGATTAGACCACCAGTCTCTTAACTAAGGGGGAAAAAAGAAATTCACAATAAAACATATTTATTTATGCAGATTTATCCACCATGCTCTGTGACCAAAGTTTGTGTGTATCTTTCAGTTTACCATCTTCCCATCCTTGCATAAAGTTTTCTTGCATGAAGTCTTACAGATGGAAATCGGGTGCATAGGTATAGAAGTCAGTATAGGTCCACCTTTCCCAGATTCGGGGAGTGGGGCGGGGCAGATTGTTCATTTCCCCCTCCAGCCAGTGACAGACATTGACAGGCTCACATAATGGATTCAGTTAAAACAATAGCAGCTGAATCAGAAGACTGCCCCATCTCTAAGTTTTGCCATACCATAGTGTCCACAATCAGGGTCTTCCTGTTTGCTAGTGTTTGTCTGTATATATTAAAAATTTATACCCTGCCTTAAATAGCATACAACCTTCATAAAATAGTTTAAAGCACAATCCTACCTCACCAAGATGATTATAGGCCAGTTGGGCTGGCAGTGGTCAGTTGTTAAATCCAAATCCCTTCTTGCTAGAAATCTTGGAAACAGTTTAGAAGTACTCTGGCTGAACTTTGTGCTGGCATAATGGCTCTGTCCTTAGCACAGGGGAAGTTATGGTCTGGCACAACTGAGCTTAAGAAGTTTCTGCTTATTGCTACTTTACTACAACTGGCACATAGCTGAATTAGAATTGAATTGTTACAATGCAATCTCAACTCAAAGCTGTAGAGAACTAGGAATATGCAGAAGCCTCTTGTGCCTGCTAAACTGGGCTTCTGTTGGAATAACACATTTATGCCATCTGTTGTCCCAGATCAAAGGGATAAAATGGGACAACTAGTCTGCTATATGAACTCATCCTTCAGATGAGTAAAAGGTTGGAGGTGGAGAAGGAGCAAAGCAAATAAGGAGTTCAGTTACACCAGAACAAACTTTCTAAAGCCTAGGGATACAATCAACACAAACTTCAGCACAAACTGAAGTCAAAGGAAAAGTATTTTTAGGGGGGGGGGGGGGGGGGAGGCCATTAGTGAAATCCATTATGACACTTCAGGTCTGCAGACAGAAGTTTACACCTATGCATCCAAGTCAATTTTCAAGACTCCCCCCCCCCCTGCATGGACATCCATTTGGACTGAAAAAGGAAAAAGTTACTAAAACTCTTGGTTTCGTCCCAAAGAATGAAAGAGTTGGTGGTCTGATATGGTAGATTTTTAGGTGGATCCAAGTAGAGGTGTGTATTACAGTGTATGCGGGTGTCATACAATCCATTACCTACCAATTTTTCTTAGCCTACAGCATCAGGAGAGACCTGTGTTTATTCAATCATAATGTGTAATGGAACCATCCTCATCCACCACCAAGGAGTAGGATATCTTTTGATAAGACCTCTAACCTCCAATCTCAAGCGTTTCATGGAGACCTGGACAACTACAGTCTATATGAAATTTTGCTATGAATTTAGAAATCAAATAGAACAGCTGTTGCAGTTACACATTAGGCACTGCAATATCTGTAATACTTCAGAATCACAGGAAAGCCAATATGCAGTTTTGTTCACTTCAGTCAATTGTAAATTAAAATGGACTATATTTGTTAGAAGAGGACTTCTAAGGAAGGTACTTGTGCTGTTCAAATTAGTGCTTAAAGCCTGTGAAAACGAATTGTCTGCAACGGCCAGAGGATTGCCTTTTAGATCAATAGTGAGATAAAGATTGTATTTTCCCTCACTTCTGATGTATATAATAGATTGTGTTATACCTCATTGCGGCTTTCCAGGAGTAAAGCATAATTATGGAAAGAGGAGGAATCTTGGAACAGTTTGGCCATGTTGATGACAGTGCACGGTCAAATCTGGAAAGGAAATTGGATTTGCACTTGCAAATGTCAAAAGTCCTTTAAACTCTTGCACTCCACTACAATAATCTCTGCTGTCAAATTTCCACATGACACAATGCAGAAACTAGACTTTGATGTCAATTTAAAGCCTCAGTTTTATACACATTTACCTAGGAGTAAGCCTTACTGAACTCTGCAGAACTGACTCCAGACTATAAGCATTTGCTGTATGTGATCCACCTTCCTATATCAACCATTAGACTGATATGCCGCTCAACATATATTGCTTAAGGTCTGAAATTTCCTGTCTTTTTTTTTCTTAGCCCATTAGCAAAAGATTGTAGCATGCTGATTTTCTAATGAATTTTGTGAACGCATATTTTATTCACAGTGTAGAGGAACATATAAATAAAGCTCCAGCAGAGTTTATCTGGTTGATGAGAGGCCTATTACATTCTGGCCAGTCAAATATTGTAGATACCACAGAGACTCATTGTGACCAATTTGCTAATAATTTTGTAAGCTTATTTAGATGTTAGCTCAGAATTAATTCTGTCAACTACTGAGAATCCATCTTGTTTGCTTTTCTTTGTGTAAATGAGGACAAGATCCTTTTTAGAGGTTACCTCCCATGTACGCTTTAGATTTTCACATACTGTTAAGGGGATCATACTTGGAAATCTGAATCATGAGCAGGGAAGTGTGGTTCTAGTGGTTTTGAAGAAAGTCCCAGTAAGTGAAACTCTCCTTTCAAAAAGTCATTACACTGTTAAAGGTACTGATTACACTGTTACAAATTTACTTTATTTGAATTCTCGAATAAACAAATCTTTTCAGCTCTCCCTGGACTAAACTAGCTATTTTTGTTCTAATTTGATTTCAGGCCTGGTTTCAGGACAGTATCTGCACTGGCTGCCCTGATGAATGACTTACAATGAGATAATTGCCATGTTAGTGTAACTCTGTTGATTATTTTAGACATCTAAGAAATTTTTGATGCTATCAACTATCATATTCTTCTTGGTTGTCCTACTGAGCCTAAGAGGTTCTGTTCTATATTTGCTCCAGCTGACCAAATAGAAAATACTCAGAAAGTTGTTCTGAAATTAAAAGTACTGGATGAATCACAATCTGCCTCATGGCTGGATACCAAATATGAGTAACACATTTAGGTGCTATGTGGCTACCACGTTGTTGTTGTTGTTGTTGTTGTTGTTGTGTCCCTTCAAGTTATTTCAAACTTATGGTGACCCTATCATAGGGTTGTGGATTCTATTTAGCCCCATGCTTATGCAACCTCTGCTTATAATATAGTTGTACATTCTCCTAACTCCTAAACGTATGGGATCTGCTTTCATGATCAGTTCACAGTGCTTCTTGACTGTTGTAAAAATGGCTCATGACACAGTGGGGCAATCTCACATGCCAGTTAGGTGCTAGTCCAGCTCATCTTCCCACAATGCACCACTATATGCTGTACTAGCTGAACACCTCATCCTTTGGTAGGCCCTGAGATGTAAGGGCCAAACCCTGAGAGCTAAGTGCAATACCTGTGATATCTCAAGAGGTAGATCTGATGTTGCAAGGGTGATGTCGGAAAGGGCAACCCTGGTGGTGTTATTATTATTATTAACCTTTATTTACATAGCGTTGTAGGTTTACACAGTGCTGTACATATAAATCAAGTATGACAGACTAACCAGTAATCACAGTTGCGCGAGGATGCCATTCCAATGAAAAGTATGATGGTAAAGTAATGAGGAACACACACATACACCTTTCAAGACAGTGTTCTACTTTGAGATTCCTTCCTCTCACCCTGAGAACTGGAAACTATTGTTTGGAACTGAGTAGACAAGCCAGGATATTATGGGCTGAGCCTATACTATCCTGGCCCCAGTGCTCATAGAATCATAGAATCATAGAATTGGAAGTGACCTCAAGGGCTATCAAGTCCACATCCTACCATGAAGGAATGCACAATTAAACCACCACTGGCAGATGGCTATCCAGCCTCTGTTTAAAAACCTCCATAGAAAAAGACTCCACCATACTCAGAGGGAGTGTGTTCCACTGTTGAACAGCTCTTACTGTCAGGATGATTTTTTCTAATATTGAGGTAGAATATCGTTTCCTTTAGTCTGTATCCCCAAGGGAGATCACCCCAAGGAGCTCCGAAAGGGAGCTCCCCCAGGTTTCCCTGGTTTTCCTGGACCATGTCACTTCCCCATGGTCCCAGAAAGGGGTGTCCTTGGGGCTTCATGCCCCTGGATACCCCCACAACCACCGCCATGGGAGAAAGGGGCTGTGTGGACCCTTTCTCCCATGGCTCCATTCCCGTTGCAGTGTAGCTGCCACGGGAATGGAGCTTGCGATGCTGCCCCCCCCAAAAAAAACAAAAAAACAAAAAAGGAGCTGCCTAGAGCAGCTCCTTTTTTGCAGCTCCGCTACAGGAAGTGGCACCGTTACAACACCATTTCCTGTGTGCCCCATTTGGGCACTCAGCAGTGGTGCTGGTGTCATGGTGGCCCCTGTGTGTACAGGAGGTCGCCATGATGCCGGCACCATTCCGTACTAGGGTTGGGGACCGTGTGGTTGGTGTGCAGTCCCTAACCCTATTATCGCTGCCACTACACCACAAAGTGCCCATCTGTATCGGGACTGAAGCAAAAAAGGTATTGAATAATTCTGCCTTTTCTCATCTCCCTGTTAGCATATTGCCATCTTCTCCACACAATGGCCCTAGCATTTTCTTCTTCCTTTTGCTAGGGCTATACCTGAAAAAACATTTTTATTATTCTTAATCTCTATAGAAAGCTAAGTTCATTCTCCACTTTTGTTTTTCTGTCTCTTCCCCTACACATGCTAGATATTAATCTGAATTCCTCATTGATGATTTCTTCCCTTTTCCATTTCTTATATATGTCCCTTTTAAAACTTAGCTCAGTTGAAAGTTCTTTGGTCATCCATCTTGGTTTCTTGAGACACTCCCATTTTCCTTCTCATGGGAATTGTTTGAAATTGTGCCTTCAGTATCTCCCCTCTGAGAAACTGCCATATGTCCTGAACTCCCTTTTCTTTTAGTATTTCTGTTGCATCACACCCAATATTCTCCAAATTTACTGAAATCAACTTTCCTAAAGTCTAGAATGTCTGTCTGACTATGTTTGGCTTCCCTTTTCAACTGTATAACAAACTCCTAGAGAACATGATCATTCCCAGCTAAGGATCCTGCTACCTCAACCCCATTAACCAGATCATCCCTGTTGGTTAAGATCCAATCTAAAATAGCTGATCTCTTTGTTTCCTCTTCCTCTACCTTTTAGACAATGAAATTGTCGGCCAGGCAAGTGAAGAATTTGCTGGACCTTAAATTCTTGGCTGAGTTTGACTTCCAGCAAATATCATGATTGTTGAAGTCACCCATCACTACCAAAAACTAGTAAAATGCCCATCCAGGTTGGTCCCTTGGTCAGTAGAGGGATGGGCTGGTGTTTACGCACCTGTCTTGACATTGACCTGGGACCAAAATGGGCACACACTCCTGACTTTGCTGTGCCATTGCTTCAGTTCAGATGCCTCTGCACTGCTGCGTCTGATGGAGAAATAGAACACCTCACTGCACCCACCTGATTAGGCACCCTGTTTCCACATTAGACATGGCAACGGTGGGGGGGGGGGATCTCAGCTGGAGTGACACATGTCAAGGTAAGGAATGCAGGACACACATATAAACAGCCAGGATTTGCTGTGGAGTTTCCAGGAAACTCCATGGCAAACCAGGATTTATAATACACCAAGGTAATGGCTGTTTATCCTGGGTCAGGCTGAATCTACTAGATCCATGTGCAGTCTACCAGGATCAGTCTCAATCCTGGTCCTGGGGTTTTGGTCTGTGTCATCTTAACCAGATGACATAAGACCAGGGGAACATGGGGCTTTGGGCCTATGTGGACAACCTCTCAGTCCCAACTAGAGTAGAACCATTGAATCAATTGGATTGTATGTGTTGACTCACCATTTGACCATCAGGTTGCCTGTTTTCTGAGTCTGGGATATTGTGGTTCCTGGACAACAGGGAAAACATGGGCTACACCACTCATTATATTTTCTTAGGCAACCCAGGTGAGATGCTGTGAAACTGCTAGAAGACCAACCACACCTGAAGAAACAGATGGCAGCAGAAAATGGAGGAGGAGGCAGAAGTGGCTCAGGCACTTTATTATAGTGTCTCCTATAAAAAGACAAAGCAAAAGAGAACATTCCCCTCCCCTAATCAAACATAAGTGTAATTAAGAACGGTGTATTTTGAGTACTGATTAATTTCAGGTAATGATTTTTCAGTACACTAGAGACACAGGGCAGTTTTTAGTATAATTAGACTTTGAATGCGTAGGTTATGATCGATAAGAGTTAAAAGACCATTTGCAAAGTCTGTATTTATGGAATTTATACAGTCAGATTTCTCCTATTCTTTAAATATCTCAAGTGACTAGCTTTAAATTAAAAGTCATTGGAGGTTTTTCTGCTAATATCACCATACATTTATTTTTACAAAGCATTTTACAAGGCAAGGAGAAATGACTTTAATATTCACTTTAAAGCAAAGATTGGTTGGCTTTAGTTTGGCAGGTGTCAATTTAATAATCTAATGACATTCTAGATTTGCAGCAGATACCACTTTAGTGCTTGCTATTGATTTTGTATTATTGGCCTAGATGTTGTCATCATTATTATCATGTGGTGACATTCAAGTAGGATTTGAATTAACCAGACACATATTAGTAAAGGATTTTACTTCATTAATATTGTGTGAATGGTTCTAAAGCATCTAAGTGTAGCATGAATTGTTTAAGCCCCCAAATAATGTCTTGAATATTTCTATGAAAATATTTTATTTCTGAATTGCCTATATTTCTCAGTTCCTTAGCTTCTGCTAATTAGTGTGTATTAATTTTGTATTTCCTATTTTTGCAAGTGTACCCATAACTCAGGTTGCAGCCTTAAGTAAACTGTTTTACTTTGAGCCAGTCTCAGTGAAACCCAGAGACACATCTCTGAGTGAAAATACATCATATGCTAAACCCAAATTTTAATGCAGACCACTATTGGACCTCTAGCAACAATGGATGAATAGTGGTGTAGCTGCAGGCAGGGGCACAAATAAGGGTATTGCCTCCCCGTAAGAATTCTGTCTCTCCCAATAAATTTTCCTTCCTTTTCCAAATTTCTAGCATTACAGCAATTTAAAACCTCAGTTGCCATTTAGAAATAAATCCAAAGCAAAGGAACTGGCAAAGTTACCAGGGAAATGCAAACATAGCAAACAAACAAACAAACAAAAAGTTCTAGATGTGAATGATTTTTAATGCCTCACATCCTGCAATGCTGGAAATTTTGTGATAGAATGGAAATGTTATTTGAAAATGGAAATCTTATTTGTGGGGCAATGTCCTTATTTCCTCTTCTGTAGCTACATATGCTATGTACGCATATGGACATGATCCAGCCTCCTGTCTTGCCACAATAATGCTTGTTTAAGAATGGAGGCATACCAGTTTGGCATCATGTCTTATCACACTTTCCCCCGTGATGGTGCTTTGCCAATCCATAGTCACATAATCTGTTTTCTACACTGCCAAACACTGCCTGTGTCAGTGTGCTGATCCTCCTCCTTCCTGAAGTGTGGGGCTGCTGTATGTCCATTCACATAGCAGCCCCATGCTTCTGGAAGCGGGACAAATGATCCCAATTGCCAACCATTCTCTCAATCCTGCTGATGTGTGAATGTGTATACAGAAGCCAGCTTCAGGAAGCTGTTGACTATGTGATTGCTCTGAAGGAGGGGAAAGGAACAGAATCACACCCACTCACACCACGTGATCATCTGAGAAGTGGGATTGCCATAGAAGGAAATTATCATATAAAGACAATAATGAATAAGACTGAGAGCCTATTGATGAGTTTTGCCTATCAATGAAAAGGTGCACTACAGTAACAAATGGCATGCAGGACAGCAGCAGGACTTTCCTTACCTTGACCAATACCATGTGATAAATACCAACCAAATATGCTTTTTTTTCCCTGTTAAAATTCTGCATTTTAGCATTGTGTGGTAAAGTTCTATGAGTAAAGTTAGTTATGAGTTAATTTATTAAGTAAATTTCTATCCAGCATGCACAAAACCATATAGATAGGTTAATCAACACTCTAAAATGCTTAAATTACAATGGGGCTTTACAGACCGCCTTTAAGCACCGGGATGGGGCCACCCCAGAGGCCCCATCCCAGCACTTCTGAAGGCTGCAGAAAAGTGGTGAACTGCTGCTTCCCCACAGCCTGAAATGGGGTGCAGCGGGCGCCTTGGGCACCCGCTGCACCCCACTCTCCCCAGAGCTGGTGAGGAGAGAAAGGGGGCCGCTGCCATGGCCCTTTTCCCCTCAGGGTCTTTGGCACAGCTGTCTGAAGGCCATGCTAGGACCAGAGGCAAAAAAGAGCTTCGTTTTGGAGGTCTTTTTAGTACAGCGGAAAGGGAGCTATTGGCACTCTCCCACCATGTGATGTCGCCAGGCGCTCACTGCATTATCTAAATGCTTGCATGCCATGACAACATCATGGTGCGCCTGTATGGATGCCGCCATTTTAAAATGGCAGCGTCCATACACGTTAGTGTTCTTTAAACCAGTAGTCATCAAACTTTGGTCCTTCAGAAATTTGGGACTGCAATTCCCATAACTCCTCAACTGGTCATGCCAGTTGAGGCTACTGAAAACTGAAGTCCTAAACTTCTAGAAGACTAGTATTTGAGAATCACTGTTTTAAGTCTCCTCCTCAGCTGTACAAAGTATGATCACACATTTTGCCCACTGGGCTGGATCCAGCTTTTTTTCACAGGAGGTATATCTGTTGGAAATTCCCCCTGAATGAAAACAGTAGGAAGATTATCTTCAATGATCCCTATTTTCCCCTATAGGCCTCTCAGTTGTATCTTCTGTTGCTCTGGAGAATCATCCATTCTTCCAGAAAAGCTTTCCAGGAAGTGAGTACAATCATTTTAAGATCAATCGAATTGTTAATCTCAGCTGGAATAGAGACATAAAATGAATAAGACTTGCTAAATCAACACTATTGATTCAATGGGTCTGCTCTAGTAGGATGTTACCCTCCAGTTTGTGTTCATATACTTTTATACAGTGTGTGTGTGTGTGTGTGTGTACTGAAAGGTACATGCATACAGTGGTCCCCCAGCTTACGAATCCCCCGGGTTACGAAAACCCCGGGATCCGAAACCGGCGTATCCCCCGGGATCCGAAAGATCCCCGGGGATACGGAAAAAAAAAAACCGCGCGGTCCCTTTAAATCGGCCGCACGGTCCGCTCGCTAAAGCGGTCCCCCGGGAAACGAAAGCTTCCGGGTTACGAAGGTAATCCCAGAATGGATTACCTTCGTAACCCGGGGGACGACTGTACTTTCTTTGTCTCACAGATCATGACCTGGATAAATGAGTTTTAAAATCTTGATTTTCCCTCATCCTCACTTTCAGATTGTTAAAGTTTTCCAATTCTGTGCACAGGGGAAACGCTCTCCAGCTGTAATCAGGAAGAGCCACTACAAAATTTTACTTACCTGACAGGGGAGACACCATGATCACTACAAAATTTTAATACATGACTGGGTAACTCAGGGTGTGGCTACACTGCAGAATTAAAGCAGTTTGACACCACTTTAACTGTCATGACATATCCTACATAATCCTGGGATTTGTATTTGGGTGAGCCTGGTTTGTTAGTGAGCTCTGGTCCCCCACCAATCTACAAATCCCAGAGTTCTGTTGGAAAAGTCATGACAGTTAAATTGGTGTCAAACTGCTTTAATTCTGCAGTGTGGCTATACCTTCATTTTCCAACTTTGGCAGAATAATAATTCACCAAATAAGATCTCATTTCATTAGTTTAACTAGTTCCATTCTTCACTAATAATAGTTAAGATGGCAGCTGTCACACACAGTAGCACTTGTGTAGCAGCCATCAGTGCAATCGATACATGATATGGACCCCTTTTTAATGGTTTCTAAGTACAAAGAACAATTTTTCATTATGAAATAGTAAAATCATACACTTATTTGAACCTGCATGTTTTTTTTAAAAAAAATACTAGCACACATGTATATTTATAATTGTTTAAAGTATAATACATCCAGATGTCCTAAGTATCACGTCTGAGGATACTTTTCTTATAAACTTTACTTCCTTTGAGTTTTCCAGATTTGACATCTCATTTTGATAATACATCTGGTTATGTCAACATATCACATTATGCAACATTAATGAATCATGATGTGCGGCAGTATCTGAGCAAGACGAGTCATTCTGACGGGATGTCAAAACTGGCATATTCCATCTCCATATTCCAGGTTGCCTTAAAATGTGAATGTTGAAGTCTTTCCCCCCAAAGCAGGTTTTCTTTCCTTAGAATGTTTTTTATAGTTGTACATATGTCTAAAATAATGCAGCGTACCATTCTGTGTAAAATATTACTACTTCACCTCATCTTTTTTCCCCTTGCAGTTTCTCTTTTTTCTTCGCCCCTTGAAATTTGATTTGATGGAGCTGTACATGATTTAACTTAAAATAAACAAGTCAGTAACAAGTGTGTGTGTGTGTGTGTGTGTGTGAAAATTCCAGGATAGTTTTCAAATTTGGAGCATCTGTACCAAAGAACAAATCAAGAAAAATAGAAAATTGTTCTGAAAGTAACTAATTGCTAGTTATAATTCATTCATTTTTCAAATTATGAAGTTAAAACAGTAGATTATAGTCTAAGCATTACTAAATGTGGGCTATCTTCACTCCTTTTGTGGTCTAAATGTAAAAGGCAATTATTGTTATAGTTATGGGGCTGTGACATCACTAAATGATGGAAGATGTATATTCCATTATCCATGTGCTGGCCTTGTAGTACTGCTTAGTGTTCTGCTCTCAATTTTGCAATGGGGATTAAATAAATAAATATTATCTTAAATTCTTTAAGATATATTACACCCCAGCTACAGGTCCTTCTGCTCCATTATTGGTATATTATCAGTACTTCTGAAATACTATTTGTCTCAAAACAATAGGCATTTTGAGGTCATTTTATTTTACATTGAAGTATACCACATTTCCTTCAAAGCAAACTCTTTCCTTTGACTTGAATATATTTACAATACAGTAGATAAAGGTGCTGGTTTAAATATACAGAGCCATCTGTTTCCATTGACAAGTTGGCTACTTTTTTTGCTGCTGCAGGCTCAAAAGAGAAGGAGGTATCACAGACTAAGCGAAGTCCATCAGTCTTTAAATCTGAGGCCATTAAATTGGAACACTGCTAATTTGTGAGGCAACGGGTTACACAGAATGTTCCTGTGGACAGAAACCAGTGAGGGCACAGGCAGAAATTTATATAGAAAGTGACCTAAAGGCCACAGCTTTATTGAATCAAACTTAAAGTAGATAAACTCGGGGGGCAATAGGTCTTGGCACTGGTTGAAGGGTGGGAATTGATGGCACTGGTTGGCCTATCAGTCCTCGCTTGCTTTGTATTCACTGTTCCCTGCAAAATATTCAGTGCTCTCTGATTTTTCTGTTATGAATGCTGTTGTTGTTGTTGTTGTTTTTTTCCTAATTGCAGAATCCTGGAAAATGCTACCAGGGAAGTGTCCAGTACCTGTATATCTGTTTTATACTTGACTTTATCAGAACAATATGATGGAAAAGAAAAAGAAAAAGAAAAAAACAACAACAATGAAAATTAGTCAAACCCACCAACTCACCTACCCCATTGTAAAAATGACAACTAGCCAATCCCTCCCCACCCCCCCCCCCCAAAAAGAGGTATTTAAATAATTATGTTTTAGGATGACCAGTAGGTTTTTTGTTGTTTTTTTGGCAGGCCTTTCAAGGAAAGAACAAGAACAGGACTCCTATCTATTTAACCCCATCATAGTGATATGTTCAAGCAGTTTATTCATCTCAAATGAAACTCAGCCTTTTAATTGGGAATGGTACTATTGCATATACTATTACAATAGCAGCATTACTTGTGCTTTTACAAACATGCAGCATATATTTCCATCAGTTCATTTGGTATAGAAAAAAATTTCATTAGATTTGACAGCCTTAACAAAAGTAGTCTTTCCACATCTGATGACATATGCTGCAAGAATTAAAAAACAAAACAAAAAAAAAAAAAACACCTCACTTTGAGAATTCACACATTCATGAAGTTTATAGGACACTTTGGAGGAATTGAGAGAGAGAGAGCTTTGTTAGCCTGTTTTAGCATAAAAAGTCACAGAAGTGATCAGTAACACCCTTGAAATCAACTAAGAAGAAGAAATTTCCACCATAGGCTTTTGTGGACTCATTCTACTTCATCATCTCCATAACAGTAGAGTCCAATACTAGAACTTTTTGATTGACACAAACAAAAATGTTATTTATTCCCTTCAGCTTCTCAGTGTTCCCTGAAATTTGTTTTAATCCTCATTATAGTTGGATGTGAGAATCAAATGACAAAAAATATTGTGCATAGAGCAGACTTAGGGGCTATATAGATTGCCCCAAAGTGGCAGTCTGCAGCCACCCCTGTACTGGACAGATTGGTGCGGCAGCAACCGCATGCTGCAACACTGATCCAGCCTCCAAAGAATGCAAAAAGGAGCCTCAAAATGGGCCTTGTTTTTGCACCCTCTAAAAGGCATCATAGCTGTGGTGGCGCAGCTTTCTAAAGCCCTTTCGGTGCTGCATCATCTAGATGCAGCACTGAGGTCAAGTCATGGAGCAGTGCACTGTCTAGAAGGGCACACAGCATTGTGACATTATGGGGGCAGAGTCACAGCATCCAGCATGCAGATGCTGCACCGTGGCTCTGACTAAATACTGGCACAAAGTGCTGGTCTGTATTGCCCCTTAGACTCAGACAAAGGATGAGTGAAGCTTGGAGTAAAGAACATTAACAACCTAAGATATACAGATGACACAATACTACTAGCTGCAAAAAAAAAAAAAAAAAAAAAAAAAAAAAAAGGGGGGGGGAGGCCTGGAACAATTACTGTCTCTTTCACAGGGTCTCCATGAGTTAAGGTAGACTCAAGGGTAGTGTACAATGACAAAAAGTTACATTTATGACTTTATAACACAACAGCTTATCAGCAGGAAAGGACTGGAAGCTTCATCTTTCAAAGTCCCACTATTTGGCACTGCAGCACTCTGTCATTCAGTGTGGCTGGCTGAATTTTAAAGTGGGTTTGGGGGTCAGATTGGGAGACAGAACATAGCCAGGTGTCTGATACAACTCAATAAGGCAGACCCATTAGCTTTACAAAAGATCTTCTCCTGATGGGGGGGGGGAGAATTGCTAGAACTTATTTACGAGTAAATATCAGTGCTGCTCCCAGCCTTTTTTTTTTTTTTTGAGCTCTCCTAAATATGAGAACTGCAATCATGAGCAGCTGTTCTTCAGAGTTTACCACTACATCACTGTTTGTAAGTATAAAAAAATCTACAGCCGTGAAAAGTTTCTTTTTTTAAAAAAAAAGAGTAACTCCTAGAATCCCCTATCAGCACAGCTAGTTGTTATGATGGCAGCCCAATTTTAAAAAGTAATTGTTCCAAAAGCTGGAAAATACTGGTTGTTCTCATGGGCCAAGTACACTACACACTGTTAGTTTGGCCAACCCAATATTTATAACAGTTTTTGCTAACAGAAACATTTCATGAAAGACAATCAAATCACAACACACACCATAGAACTTATTTAAATGTTCACAACATCTTGAAATTTAGAGGTGATCAGAATTTTGAGTCTGCATTGCTCAGAATAATTTGAAACTTGTAGAGAACTTTAAATGTTTTTTAAAAAAACACTTCAGTTTATAACTGATGACATATGTAGCATGTCAAGATATATAGAGTTATCATTAAAAAGCAATAGAAATAGCAATAGAAATGTTCCAGTAGTTGAGGTTCTTTGCATGCCTTTCACATAACTGTTGAAAATGATTGAAATAGTTGAAATACTGTACTTAATGATTTTGGAAGAATTTTATCTTGTTCTTGCCTCAAAATATTATTTACAGAATCTCTCTTATCCAGAATTCCAAAATCTGAAATATTCAAAAATAAAATAAAATAAAAATAAAAACTTTTTAAATTGATGGCTGAGACACTGAAGATTATCATGCAAGCATCCTCCTCCCATGAGTAAATTGCCTGTTAATAGTGCGATCAGGGGGAAGATTATCACACCCCTAAATGCTTCTCCTGTTCTTGTCCTGTCTGTAAAGTGTAATGGAGGTGTCATTTGATATTAACAGGAGTTTCCGATAATACCAAATGACACTTCTGTTACTCTTTACAAATGAGACAAGAACAGGAGAAGCACATGATAATCTTTTTCCCAATCTCGCTATTAACAGGATTTAATGGTGATTGAATCATGAGAGGAGGACGCTTGCCTCCCATGTGATAAAGTGCAGTGACACCTTTGCTTGCTCACAAAATTATTAAAAATATTGTATAAAATTACCTTCAGGTTATGTGTATAAGTTATAGATGAAACATAAATCAATTTTGTGTTTAGACTTAGTGACCATCTCCAAGGTATCTCATTATGTACATATATGCAAACACAGGTATTCTGAATTCCAATAAATAAATAAATAAACAAACCTGAAATTCAAAACACTTATAAGGGAGACTCAAACTGTAACAGTCTTTTGTATGTGCTCACAATCCTTTTTTCATAATCTTCTATAACAATTACAAATATTTTAGCTTTCTAACTAGGAAAGGAAAATTTTGGCCAGGATTCTCCTCAGTAGCTACCAAAGGATAACACTGCACCAACACAGTTCTGCTGGTCTTCCTTCTGATCCTGCAGATAGCAGGACAGTTCTTCTGCCACAGTATCTCAAGTTAAAAAAAAACACACATTTATAACACACTTGGGAGAAGCAGGACAATTTAAGGAGGCAAGGGGGCACAAAAAATATTCACTGCTGAAGAAGGTGGTGGGTGAGGCCTCCACACCTCTGTCTCTGCTGCCAAGGGAAGGGACCTTATAGCACTTCCGCATCACTCACGCTAATGCCGGACTGTTAAAGGTGGGTTTGGTTGAGTATCCTTGCCCCAAACCTTGCCTTAGCTGCGTTGTCAATGCTCTGCTTGGCTGGTGGAAGATGGGCTGAAGGGAAGCCTCATCTTGTCCTCTCTCTCCATTGCTCTGGAGACGGTGGGGGTGGTAGAATCTCAGGCTGGCTGTGGAGCCATGCCCAGAACTCTCCCTCTGGAGTCTGCCAGACAAGGAGTTGGAAAGGGGCTTGGATTTATAGCTGTGCCCAGGCCTCTCTCTCCGTTATGTTACTCTTAGACAAGAAACTGGTCTTATGTCAATGGAAGCCCACATCTGGATTTGTAATTTTAATTTAGGGTTAAAACTGTTCTTTAATCCGGGTGGTTTAGAGCCATTAATACTGTCTGATACTTTTGTTTGTAATTGGAAGAAATTTATTTGCAAAACTATCGGTTTCTTCTTGTACCATGCAACGGGTGCCATAGAAGCTGGTGCCACAGCTTTTCTGTGCTCCTTTGGAAAAGTGCATATACATGCTGTGCCAAGGGAGCATTGTGACACCCCCCTCCATACAGTGGAGTGCATGGCACAACGCCAGCATGGGGGAGGAGTCACCACGCCCCCACTCTGCCCCAATGCCAGCATTTATCACTGGTCTGTTCAGGGCCTTAGCTTAGTTGTCTTAACTTCCAGGGAGAGCCCAGGCCTGATTTTCTCTAGGACCCATTTATTTGTCTTTTTGGTAGTCCAGAGTATCCACAGAACTTTATGCTACATTGTTCTCTATAATATGTTAAATGTTAAAGACACAGGATCCCTGTCTTTTATTCAGCTTGGCAACCCTAGCCTTAGGCCAGCACTAACTAATCACTATCTGTCAGCTAGAGGTGTGTAAAGCTGCCACTCTTTTTCTTGTTACATTTACCAAAAATCCATCTACATTCTCATTCCTTCCTTGTACCATACTGGCTTGCATTTATTTTCTCCACGGGGAAATGTATGCATATTTTTTTCTGCATTTTCTCTAAAAATTATTTTCTGTATGTGTTTGGTTAACATAACCATTAAATATTTGGTTCATTTTTGCATTCATTTGGCTCATTAACTGAAATATCTCTGTGCCATATTTGAAAAATATATATATATTTTTTAATTGTAAGATTTGTTTTGTCACATGCACTCCCAGCCCAGCACCAAATTCATTGCAAGCCTTGAAAATGTGTGAATTTCTTAATCAAGATGTGTTCTTTTTATTCCCATTACCAGGACATGCATAATGATATTTCTGTATAGAAATACTAACCCAGAGAAGTGACTTCCATTGCTACTCTCAACTTAAATCCCTTTTAGGGTTATTGTGAGGATAAAATTGAAGTAACCATTTTATGGTTTGTCTGCAGGTGAGGAAGAACAAAGTGAAATACAGTAAAGAATAAAAAAATAAATAATTTGAATATGAATATAATTATTCTGAATAATTTAGAAGGGATATAGGAACTCCTGGATATTTTATTTATTTATTCATATTTGATGTAACTCTTGTAATGAATACCTGGAATTTGATGACTGGATTTGCTTTCCAGCTCCCCTTCACAATTTCCACAATTCTTTTCCTTCTTTGTTTTGTTTTATTTGGGGGAGAAAAAAAAGGAGTGATAGATGGGGCAGAGTGAGAGGATAAATGGTGGAATACAAGGGGAAGCTCCCATTTAGAGTTCTGGTCATGAAGAACAAGATATAGTAGTACTGCACTGGGAGAAAATAATGGGCATACTGTCCGCATATGTTTACTGGCATATTTACTGTGTCATGACTATTTGGAATCTAAGAATAACAACAAAAGAAATGCAGAGATATCTTGGAACTCTGCAGAGATTTTAATTGTAAACTATTTATTTATTCTTTTTTAAAGTTCATTCAGGCTATTCCATATTTTTCAAGCATTTTATTTCCTTTCCCATATGCCAGTATCCCCTGATATCATTCAGACTGCACTTACTCCATGGAAATATTGCTTTTCATTCTTTCACAGCTCATTCTCAGAACTATATTTTGGTAGAAATCACAGTGGGTAGATTTTGAAGTTAAATTTATTATCTGAATGAGAGAATCATAATACTTCCTTATTTTAAGATGGGAAAAAAACCTATAAAAGGCACCTGTCCACAATGCATTGTTTCTGTATAGTGAATTTATGACTCGGAAGGAAACCATTCATACTGTACAGGAATTCTACCATGTGTGCTTAAAAATTTAATTCCTCTCATGTTGCTGTTTTTGTTTTTAATAAATTATCATAGTTGTTTTCTAACCCATCTTTCTCCACCTCTCTCTCATTCTCACCTGCCTTTATTCTCCCATTTCCTTCTATGTTATGTCAGAATAGGATAAGACTCTTTTTTAATTTAACTTTTTATTAACTTTTAACTAATGCTCACTCCAGTTAATAGCTTAATTTGACAACAGTGTTCTGTTTTTCTGATTTCATAATTGTTCAGTTCAAATGTGTTTGTTTTAGCCATAATCCATAAGAAGTTTGTAAAAGATTAACAATGTTTGGAGACAGGGTAGCAGTATACAATTGGTATGGTTGGAATAATTGGTTTAATGCAAATTTCACAAGTAATCTATTTAGTGATGGGCTGTCGTAGTCTACAGATGGGACTTCTGACATTTACACTGTGATAATGAAAGGTAATGTAATATAAGTATTTAAAATATTCTGTTCCTTCTTTGAAGGTTCACAATGGCAAACAATAAAAAAGGCTCAGGTTCTTATAAAAATATACAAAACGGAGAAACAATATACTAAGCAAAAAATCATAAAAAGTAGCTTTAATAACGTTAATATCAATAGACAAGTAGGTTATATGCTAATTCCTATACATAGCATGGTATTGTTTCATATGTTTGATTGGGAAGAGGGATTCATGAAATATAGAACTTTTGCCTTTTAGGCAGAATATATACTGACAGTCTGTTAGATTAGAGAAATGAAAAAAGAGTAAAGATTTGTGTATAACAACACCTACCTAAAGAACTAGTACAGTATGTAATGATAGTAGATACAATGTATTAAGCTCACTTACTTTGTTTTATTTGAAGACAAAAGAAAAAAGGGGGATTCTGAAACTCAAAATATTTCTATCATCAAAAGTGCTGGAAGTTTAGTACTGGAAAAATAAATAATTGGATGTAGGACTTTGGGTTCTTCAGACTCTATACTGATTTTCTCTTTTGGTTTCAGTTTATCTGACTTTATACTACATAAGGATACATAGTGGAAGCAAAAGATTTATGGGCCTTGTGAGGGACTGAGAAAAGAGAAACAGAGATTCATCTCTTGAGGGATACTAAATCTTGGAAGCTACCAAGCTGAAATACCCCTAAATTTATTAAAATGATGTGTTTCAAAGATATAACAGATTTTCATTTTACCTGTACCCCTTCAGGAATTGCTGTCTATAAATACATCAGATGGGTTAACATTGCAGAAGGGATGAGAGAGTTACTTAGATTAAATATCACTTTAGGTATGAGAACTACTGTTTATAATAAATTTTGGTTGGACATCAAAACTTTAAAACTATTAGGGACGTAACTAGACTATCATTGCCAGTGCAGTGATAACAACACAATATTTTCCCTCTTTTTCCAATCTGAATGATCTCATTTAGCTTCTCTTCTTATTCTCTACCATCTTGTTGTTCAGAAGTAGTACTGGAAAATTTTGTAGGCATTTTGAAGTATTCAATTAAATGAAAAATCCTCATTCAGAGTGAGTAAATGGAACAAACTGTATTTTACTTGTACATTCACAATTCAATGTATTAATTAAAAGGTGTCTTCCTAATTATTGTTCCACTTCAGGAGAATAATGATATTTGCATAGCAGCCTAACAGTCCACCCTCATGGAGACAGCCAGATACAATAGATGTCATAAGGCTATGTACAATACCATAAAGATGTCTAAGAACAATTTCTTTCTTCATGCTACTGCAGCATTTGTTCTGATATAATACTAATAGTTTGATAATTGTGCATGCTTAATGAGTGGTTGAACTTGAAAATAATGAAGCCTGTTTTTCTCAGACTTTCTAGAAAAGGTATCTAATGCCATAGTATTAAACTGGCTACTTGAGCTGCCTGTTATCCCAAGTATCTGTTAAATGTAGCAACCTTAGCATGCCTATATTCCCTAGTGTGCATGTCACTCTAAGAAATTCCTTAGAAACTCACATCCTCCTCCAGTATCAGTTAGTCTGCACCTAGTCTGAGTTTGTTTCATCTGCATTTTGTAATCTGCAGTTCTCTCTCTCTTTCTTGCTTTATGCCCTTCATATCTGAAGAGCACAAGTCACAGAACATTTCACCATGGACTGTTTCACATGGTGAAATCTGGAAGGTTATCTGAGGGTGAATCCGAGGGCAACCCTGCTATCTAGCATAATTTCGCAAAAGTATCAAAAGACATCACAGCCAATCCACACGGAATCATGAGTCATTACCAGAATAGCTAAATTTGGTGAAACAGTGAATTTATAAATCCTTTTCCTCAGCGAATTTGCAGTCAGTTCGAATTTGACTTGGTCTGAAATTGCTTATGTACACTGGCCATGGATTCCCTTCATTACCCATGACCATCTGTCTCCCTCTCCTCTTCTCTGCCCTGATCCACCGGCAAAGAGCCTGGCCAGAGTGCTCCTGGGACCTCCTCTGCCTCCTCCTCCTCCCTCCAGCTGAGAGACTGTGACTTGCAGCAGTGTGGCAGTGCTCATGTCCCTCTCCTCCTCCTCCTTCCCCTGCCAGTTTGCCCTGGCCCCATTTCAGCCCTAGCAGGAGGAGGAAGGTGGTGGGGAGGGATGGAGGGAGAGAAGCCAGGAAGAGACTTTCCATTCCCGGTGCCTTCCTCCACCTCCTGGAGCTGAAGTGGGACCAGGGTAAGGAGGCCCCAGGCTGGGAAACAACAACAACAACAAAAATAATAATTAAATAAACTTTATTCTTATACCCCGTCTTTCTGCTGCAGCAATCCAGGCGGCTTACATGACTAAAATATATTGGAATAATACATATTCTTAATAAAGAAATTAACTCTCCCTTTAAAACAGGAAAGGAGGAAGAAGAGGAGGAGGGGGAGCAGGGGGAGGAGGAGAAAGGCAGCGGGGATGGAGGGAGCCAGGAGAGGAGCCAGGAAGATCCTCCCAGGGTCTGTTCCTGGCTTCTTTCCATCCCTCCCTCCACCGCCTTCCTCCTCCTTCTCCTCCACTTCCTTTCCCGGCCTGGGGCCTCCTTGCCGTGGCACTGCTTCAGCTCCAGGAGGAGGAGGAAGGCAGCAGGGGTTGAGGGAGGGATTTCCCAAGCTGGCAATGGGAATTTGTCATCCTCTGTTTGATACCTATATTCACATTGGACCCTAAGTAATGTGCTTTTAACCCCTTGTTGTGCTCTGTGTGTGATGAGAATTAGCAAGTAAGCTTGCTTTTCTGGGACACCAACACTTTAACCATTTTTGGGATGGAAGCACATAGGTCCCTTTTTGAAAAAGTCCCATGAGATGTTATGCAAGTGTTCCGCACTTTTTAATGATTCACTCTTTCATTACTGTTAAGTGATTAGCAAAACCCTTTTATTCAATGAGTCTTCTACTTTTTACATGAATATAAGCACAGATATAAGTATGAATATCTATATAGTGCTGTATTATAAGCACACAACAGTATCACAAATGACTTCTACAGTATACAGTATTCAGAATGGACTAAAAAAGATGGCACTTTGCACAACTCTTTTGCAACTCCATGCATCATCATCATCATCATCATCATCATCATCATTACTCAGAGCCATCTTTTGATTCAGTCTGTGTACTGTGTACTGTATGCTGAAGAAGTCATGTGTGGTATTCTCATACACTTATAATAACAGCACTGTACAGGCATTCATATTTATATTTGTGCTTACACAAAAATATAATATGCAGTAATATTGGTTTTGTATATCAAGATTTCCACTTTTTGACAGTTCCCAGGTCCCTAACCTGCTAAATAAGTGGGAGACTGCTATATAAACTTTAGGATTTGTAAGTAAAACTATTTCAGATGTTTTAACAAAGAATAAGTTCTGTTTCTGTGTGTGTGCAGTACTAGTGTCGGGCTGGCTTTTGCTCACCTTCTGCTTGTAAATACTAATTACTCTGCTTATGAGATACACTACTCAGTCATATTCCCCAACAAGGTCTTTTATACTACTAAAGACATCTAAGCAATTTTCACCCCAAATAACACAAAGAGCTTTTTAATCTCCCAACCTGACATCTGAACAGCAAGATCATCTTTTACTGCATCTTGGTGGCATCTAAGTTGCAGTCTCCCATTCAAATGTGAAGACACAGAAACTGGTGGTAAGCGAGCACCAAACTTCCAGTTTGCCAAACTTCCAGTGTTTACATGGAAGAGTGGTGGTTAAAGAGATCTGATCCAGTTGCTAAACATGCCTCAAAGTAACAGATAGGCTCAGTTCTGCTGCCAATTCGACCCTTAGGTAGCTGTAATTTGACAAGCAAACATGTTATTGATTATAACTACAGTTCCATTAATTTTCAAGGCAAACAGGGAAGAGAGTCTAAATGCTGGGACAGTTCATAAACAGTGAGTTCTGCTTTTGGTACTATTTTTCTTATTTAAAGACAACAGGAGAGCTTCTCCTATGCCTATCCTTTCAAGTTTAAAAAGGTAATCTTTATCTTTGTTCTTTATTTCATTTTTAAGTAAAGAGCATACAACAATGTTTACTTTTAATTTAAACAGAGATTATTTTCCCCCAACACACATGCACACACACCCTACTCTAGCTGAAGAAGCTTATGTCACAATAATGTTATTGTTAAGGTGTCATGTGACTTAGGTGATTTTTTTTCAAAGGTTTTTTTTTTTTTACCACAATAGATGAATATGACTCCCCTTTTAAATATTTTGTGCTCTTCAAATATGCTTATACTTATGTAGGAGAAAATAGCTGTTTTAAAGTAAGACTACCTCCCACTGTTTTGCTTCATTCTTACATAAATATATCATTATCTGTCTTCTCCCGAAAATTTGGGATACAAGGGTTACCTCCCATCTGCAATGAGCTCTTTCATAAATGTGCTTTTATATATATATATATTTTGCATATGAAAGGGTTTCGCTTTTACAATGGCTACCTTTTAATACTCTTCCAGGAATGGGTTTTATTTATCCCATGGCTGCATATATAAATAAATCCCTACACCAGTCACACACAAGATCAATCTAGGAAGAAAGTTGCCAGTTGGCTTTCCAGTATTACATGGCCAGAATCCAACTGGCTTTCCCTTGATTATTCACACTAGAGCAGGAAACAAGCCTCTTGCTGCTAATACTTTTGCTAATTGCTAATATTCAATACAATCCACCCACTGTCCAGCATAATCTGTAAATCCTGGGAGGGAGTATGGTGGAAAGAAGGTTATAAGGACAAATTGGCAGTTGGCATTTGGACTGGGTGGGCTGATGGCCAGCTGGCTGCTGGCTGCTTATTTACACTAGATTATTAAACTGCCCCACTTTTCATTCAATTTCTTTCATTTTCTCTGGTAGAAAATTGTATCCTTGCATCACATATGCAAAAGGTGAAAGATACTATAGTATCAAAAGGCCTACTTGACATTTCTGCCACTATAAATGAAATATGCCTACTTTGGTTGCTTTATCAGCTGAAAACAACAATGTTCTGTAATTATCATATTTGAACCTGTGTATCTCTATTTTTTTTTTTAAAAAAATATTCTGTTTGAAGAACAACAGCAGCCATTTTTGCACTTTCCTGAGGTCATTTCTTGTGTTCAGTTCCTTCACTTTGGTATGCCATAATGAGAGCACAAGTCTCATAAGCTTCAGTCTCATATGACTGAATGGTATTGAAATAAGTCTGCAGCCCTTAAGTCTAAGTATTCTCACATAGCAAAACCATCATATAAAAAGGAGGTTAGACACAAAGCATTGTCTGTCATGGTTTCATACTCCAGCCTCTATACTCTATATCTAATGTTTGAGTTCTTTTATTCTTGAGTCAAATATTTTCTTGTTACTCTTAGAATTTCCCAGATAAATTTCAAGTTGTTTCAGTCCTGATTTGAGTACATTAAAACTTTGGCATATGCTTTCAACTAGCTTGATTTTATTTTGCATTTGGGGAATTTTTGGAGAAAATTCATTTTACTAAAAAGCAGTTTTCTATCCATAAAACAGTCTATTTTCTGTAAGATCCTTTTTTTACAACATTGTATGCTGCATGAGCAGCTATATTTTTGCACAAATATCATTTTTTGGGGGGGGGGAGTCCAGAATGTTAAAAAAAAATGATTTCAAAAATATACAGGCATTCTCATAATTTCATTTAGGAGGGATAAAGCTTTTGAAATTCTTCATTCAGGAAGGCAAGAATGAAATAAGCCAAGATTTGCAACCCCAACGGAAACATAGTGTTGGGCTAGATCTAGGTAGTTCTTTGGTCTGAACCATCCTAATTTTTTTTTAAAGTTTCAGGGATCAGGGTTTTGTTTCTCTTATGACTTACTCAGAGGACTATGGAGGTTCATGCAACTGACAGCATCAGGTTTGCTACCAATGTGGATAGCAAGATCTGCATTGCTGACTTTCTAACATAAGCACAAGACGCCTTACTGTGAGGAAAATTACTCGCCTTTTCAAGGATCCTTCCTGTTGCTTTCAGTGAATGTCTAGATGCGGTGGTACTTGAACTGTACATATGGTTGCCACTATAATTTCCTCACTGTTATTTCTAATACCCCTCACACCCCCAAATACAATCCTTCCCTAGACAATTTTGTGAATAACATCAAATTCAGTCTAGGAGATTCTGCTGTTGTAGGAGATTGAACTAGATCTGCTTCTTGACTTAGAAGATAGGTAACCCAGGGTTACAGTAGCCAGTAAAGCATCCTTCGCTGAGTGCCTCCATGCTTCTCTTGGTCCCATTCACTTTCATCTGGCAATTGTCAGCTGCTCCTGAGAGCACTTGGCAGCCAAGAGAGCTTTAATAAAATATATCTATGCTTACATCTCTGCACTCTGAACTCTCAAAATGCCCTTTTAAAAATAAGTCTTTTCCTCCTGCCACACTTGTGCAGGGATAGTGATGAAGAGATTCTGTATTCTTTCAGCTGCTTTAGGAAAGAAAAGCACTGTAAGTAAGAGGACTATTTTTTCATTCTTATTGTCTTTATAAAGCATTGCTGCATGATTATTTGCATTTAGGTATGTATTAGAATTCTTCCAACATTTGTATCTGTATGATACCCAGTCATACTAATGGAGGTTTTTTTGTGTGTGTTTTTGATTGGGAGAAAGGATTTGCATGCTTCAGGGACAAAATAATAGCACTCTTGAAAACTATTCTTTGAGCCAACACAGGCCTAAATTTGCATATACCAATAAACTATGCCTATTACTATTACTTTCGTGAGATTTCAGCTCATATGATTTACACTACACGTTTCCTTTTGTGGAGCAGGGGTGAATAAGCAACAGAAGCTTTCATTTCTTTTTTTCCCAACTAACAGTAGTCTCTTGTGATGTCCAAACTGGGAAGCATGCTTTCCATTCATTATGGTTTCTTGAAACAAACCAACATCTTTCACCATGATTTAATGTTGACCATGGCCCAATATAGATGGGCACTTTGTTGCATGGTGGTGGCAATATTAAGGCTGGGGAGTGTGCAGCAACCACATTCTCCCCAGCTCTACAATGTACAGGCAGTGCCATTAGAGTGCTGTCCCACCCACACGGGGGGTATGTGCATGACGTGTGGGTGTTGCAGTGCTCACACATCATTCACTGGAAGAGATGTTGTAAGGGCTGCAACTCAGCCTTTGCAAAGTCCCAAAAAGGAGCCACTTTAGGTGGCTCCTTTTTTGCCATGCAGCTGCGCGGAATGGTTTGGTTGCTGCGGCACAGCTGCAGAGCAAAAACGGGTGCCTACAGACTGCCCTGAAAAGGGTGGTCTGTATTGGCCCTTCGTTCAATAAAGTAGTCAATACATTTAACAGTAACCATAATTTACCCAAATGTGAACATAAGAAGATATTACAGATAATTGCAAAAAAAAAAAAAACAAAAAAAAACCCAACAACAACAACCCCAAAACAAACTTTCATTCTCCCTCAGTGGCTGTGCTGGAGGAAGAATGGCCAGACTAGAACAGTTACTTTTCTATTTTGCCCTTCAGATCCCAGAATACTATAGGCAGCATGACACCTAGAAAAGGCAGGGAACAAAAATGACAGATATTTCTGTACATAATTCTAAAGAAGGCTTTAAAGGTTAGTACAGTGAAAGTGCATTCAAAATGTGAATTAGCGATGGAATTTCAAGGTTGTTTTACACATGCATTGTCTCTACTGAGGCCACATCTGAGAAGTGAGAATCATCTTGGTTATATTTTAGTCCACATTTCAATGCTTTTTTAAATTAAATGCATATAAGTCAACATAAAGGAATGGACCCAGTCATACTAGATTTAGATTATATTAGGGCTGTACATTTTTGCTTATTTTACTCCCACATGCAAGAACTAAGGTGTTAAAAACTATGGTCATTACACTGTTATACTGCTACTATTCTACATTAACCGATATGGCTGCCTTCAACGGAATTGTGAGGTTTGTTGTTTTCGAGCAAATGAATTTTTTACAAAAAGTTCTTTAACGTGAAAGATCTCATGGTGGTTGACCATTTTTTCCCCCCAGTGTAGTGTCTCACTGTGCTGAAACACCCTTTGTCATCAAGGATGAGAAAATGTGTGAGTATTTTTCTCATCACAAGTATAGAAAATGACATGGACAAGCCAAAATTAATTAGATGTAAGCTTCCTTGGGTCCTAAGCAAGGACAAAAGCAAGATATAAACTAGGTAGCTAATTAAAATTGCAGTTCCTGCTTCCATTGAATGGAGAAAAAAATTCATTCATCCAGATCATAAACTGACTTAAAAAAAAAAAAACCCGATTGACCTTGCACTTTCTGAATCGATATAAGAAATGGAAGTCAATTATGCTTTGACTTATATTTCTAAGAATTTTGTGACACAGTTGTATGAACAAAAAATATGGACACAAAATGTTTATTTTAGGTGAATGTGTACACCAAAATGTGTGAGTGAGGGGGAATTGATCAGAAAGTTGCACTCTTATCAAAGAAAACATTTGTAAAAAAATATGTGTATTAGCCCAATGTGAATGCAACAAATGGGAAAAATGAATAAAAAATGTCTATCCACTAAGTCGCTTTTAACATTATACATCTATAAAAAATACATTTTAAAAATTGCTATGTGGTAGGACAGAACTGATTTAATTTGTCTAAAAGTGAGAAACTGAAGTTATATTTGAGCATTCAAAAAGATCCTTATCTTTACATGTGAACAGAAATGCATCGTTTAGGTCCATCCCTTGATGTCACACACATTGTATAACCTTCCACTTATGCATTTGCACATCTTATATGAACATATAACACATACGTTATATAGAGTTTTTAAAGAACAGATGACAGAGGGGAGACTTTTTTTTTTACATAGAGCTGTACATGATTAGTCCTCCTTTTTGAAGATGCTCATGCTGTACATGAGCATGAGTGCAGGGGGTGAGTGGGAATGTAAATGTAATGGATGACATCTGTGCAGGATTGCACAGCATGGTCCAACTCCCGTTCATCTGTGTAGATTAGCCTCTTTTTGTATGCCTGAATAGGACATGAGAGAAACTGAATTTGACATATTTGTTCATCCCTGGCCTTCTTCATTTTCCTTCAGAACCTGCTCAGGCGCACATCCCCAGTTAGTGATCCCCTGTTCAACTTCATAATTCAATCTCAGCTGTAGTAGATTCATAAAAAGTCTTCCTTGTTTGTTTTTTGAAGAGATGGGAGACAGTGACAAGATAGTACAGAGTAAATGTGTATTCCTCTTCCCTCTCCCCCCCTCCCCAATTATTTTCAATAAGGGAAATTATGGTACCGGCTCTAGTTTTATTTTATTTTATTTATTAAAAAAAACTTGTTCCACCATTAGTTTCTTGTGATTTAACTAGCTACCAAAGGTGATTTCCTTATTGTCATTTAAATCAGGAATTGACTTGACTCCTTCTTTGCCATAGATTTGCTAACATCAAAGAGTCAATGCCACCTAATCTGCACTTAATGAGAGTTGTTAGAATTGATCTCAAGTGACCCCTGAATAGCACAAAGTCGGAACTGCTTCTTTGTTTTTTCTGAGAGGGAGAGAGAGCCAAAGGAATGGAATGACAGCCTTCAAGGGAACAATTTCTCAGGGACTGAAAGAGTGCATTAAGAAGCATGTTTAGTGAAGGATAAAGAGGGTACCAGTGGGAGCAAGAGCACATATTACCACAACAGCCTGAAAGCTAAGAAAGCAAATGCTTTTGTTTATAAGTTTGGCAACTAGGCTATGTGGGCAGTCATTTATTCATCAGAGACAGAATTGAATATTTTTCAGTTGCCTAGGCCTACGTATCTAAGTCTTCTTTCCGAAGTTTTTTTAAAAATGCCCTTCTTACAGCCAGCATATTCACTATCTATGTGATCAGGAAAAATATGTGGTAAGGAAAACATGTATAATTTAAACAAATGCTAAACTATGCCTGACTGAAATAGATAACGCTGTTGTTTTATTCCCCTCTTCTTTCTCCACTTTCAAGTAAAATAATAAAATGGCATGTATTGGAATTATGTAGAATGTTGGTATTCATCACATCTAGGAATGGGGAAAGGTGTTAGTTTCACTTTCTCCTGCAGCTGAATTTTTCAAACTTTATTAGTCCTGAAAATGAAAATTGTTAATTTTGTTAATTAAATAAAACATAATGAAAGTCTGTTCTCCCTCATTCAAAGTGATCAGATTTAAGAGATTTCCATGACAGAGAAGACCACACTGTATCTGCCTTACATGTGGAGCTTCTGAAAAGGAAAGAGGGAGAGAAAGATGGTAACACCATGCAGTACCATAACCATGATAGAATATAAAGAAATTCACACCCAGACATTAAGCTTTATCACGTGAAGGAGATCAAGGGGTTAATCCAAAGATATCCCAGAGAAATCGCAAAATTACGTGACACCATTTCACACGACATCACAAAAAACCCACAGTTAAACTAGATTTAAAGGAGGATTAATCCACATCTTTTCAAGTTCTGTTCTCTACAGAAAGTGTAGATTTGAAATTGCGTTAATTGTGAAATCACACATGAATGTTAGTTGGAAAATAACTTTATTTCCACTTTAAATTCACTTTAAATTTGCTTTAAATTCATGAAGGCTCAGGTTTGCTTTAACACCACTTCAATGTCATTTTAACTTTGAAATTGGCCCCTAGTGTGATAAACTCCATTCAAGAATTAAACATTCCAAGACCTGGCTCTGCATGGACAAGTTCATTACTGACAGTTTCTCCCACATTCAGATTTTTAAAATATCAGGTTTTTCCAATTCAAAAATGATATTATTATTATTATTATTATTATTATTAGTATTGATTTCTTTTCATAAAAAATGACCAGAAAATAAAATTCATCCCTCCTTCACACACATGTGTCATATTGCAAAGCCTTGTGGTTTTGGACTATGGTAGAAATACAATTTACATTAACCATTACTTTTTTAACCACCTCACAGTAGTAAAGAGAATATACACATTCATTTTAAAAATTCCTCTACTTTATGAGCCTAACTATGAATCCTTTTTTCAAATGCTGAGCTCTGTCTGGAGCTATTAAAAGGATTGGTTTCCTCTGAAAGGCTGGAAGAGGTCCAGTTCCAGGAACTGCTCCAATGTCAGCCTCTTTCTCTTCAGAGATGTTAAAAGACTGGAACAGGAATGGATATTCCAATTTAGAGTCAGGCCCTCAAGTCAAGATGCATGGTAACCAAGGCTCATCAAGTTATTTTGGCACCTGAGCAAGAAAATCCCACAAATAACTTTTCATACACTCCAGGCTATAAAAATACAATTACAACAGATTTAATCACTAGGAGTTACAAAGGTAGTCTAGATTTTATTCACATGGCTACCTTGTTTCTCTGAAAATAAGACATCCTCTGAAAATAAGACCTAATAGAGGTTTTGCTAAATTGATAAATATAAGGCCTCCTCTGAAAGTAAGACCTAGCAAAAATTTTGTATATAAATATATATACAGTATATAATAAATCCTCTTTTGTTGTTGTTGTTGTTCAACAATAAATGAGAATTCTTCTTCATGAACAAAAGAAGACATCCTCTGAAAATAAGACCTAGTGCATCTTTGGGAGCAAAAATTAATATAAGACACTGTCTTATTTTCGGGGAAACATGGTATGTGCTCTATAGAAAAGATACGGTATTTACAGCAGTTCCTTCTATTCCAAAAACATTATTCTTTATAAACACAGTCACTGTTTCTGTTCTTTAGCCCTTAAATTGTAGGCTTTTGAGATTATGACCTTGTGTTTTTGGAAGACTTGGCAACCTGGGGCAATTATGAATAAACAATATTGTTTAAATCCACTGAATTTGTGTGTGTTCTATGCCTTTAAGTCATTTGTGACTTATGGTCACCATAAAGTGAACCTATCATAGGGTTTTCTTAGTAAGATTTATTTTGCCATTACTTTCTTCTGAGGCTGAGAGCATGTGATTTGTCCAAAGTCACCCAGTGGGTTTAATGGCTGAGTTGGGAATCAAATTCTGGGATCCAGAAACATAGTCCAACCTTCAAGCCGCTACACCACACTGACTCTCCACTGAATTTACCTAGGAGTAAACATGCATATAATCATACCGTTATTAGTGATAACCAAAAGAATGTGTAATCAATTGGTTTGAATAGGGATTTAAATAGTTATTTAGTCACCAGTCACCTGCATATCTTCGGTGGCAAATAAACACACAAAGCCTACTTAAAAACACACAAAGCTAACTTAAATCAAATCTGCTTTTATTTTTATTTTATATTTTCCTCCCTGAGGCTCTATCTTGTATCAGATCTACTGGCAAATAATTTCTAATGTTCTGTAGAAATGTGGAACAACTAGTGAATAATAATTATTTATCCCAGAGGAAAATTTCCCTATGTTTCTCCTGATATTAAGAATCTGTGTTTTTTCCCTTCTGAGTTCCCATCACTACCACAAGGCTCACAAATATTGCCTGGAGCTGGGGCTTGGAAGCCCTTGTTGTTCAAAGGCTAAAGCTCAAAGGAGAAAAAGAAAGAAAACAACAAAACCAAGCTGCTCTGGGGCCTTCTAACCCCATATGGGACATGTTGCCATTGGACCTTTTGCCTTGCTTTGCCTGCTCCACAGTCCCTAGTGAGACTTGACATAGTTGTTCACCAGGACTGGAGTTGTACTACCATTCCCAAGAGTCACTGCTACTTGAGTGAACTCTTATTATTACACCATGCGGGAAACAAAAGCCTACTTTTTTTGAACTAAAAATTGAAACGTGAGGTTAAGGTTCCCTTAAGAAATACTGAAAAGCTGCCATTATCAATGTGGTAGCCTGTCACTATTTAAACATAATCACTATTATTTCCCTGTGTCTTGCCTTGTGAGCAGCTAAGGTTGCAGATGAACAGGAGGGCTCTACAAAACTCCTCTTTGCTGCAGGAGAAGGGCTGGAATGGGCTGTGTCAGAGCTTTTTTAAAAAAAATTCTGAAGTACATAACAGTAAGGTTTGTGTGGTTTATGTTGGAGGGTTGGGATCAAGTTACACCACAGAACAGAGAACAAGATTTCAACCAAAAACCAATTGCTAGTTACATCTAGTGTAGATCTATTGAATGTAGTGCATTCAATGGTTCTACATCATTTTCAAGTAGAAATTGGATTTGAACCTTACTTTGGTTGGCCCAAAGCATTTTGTAGACTGAGATAGAGGAGAAAATGGTGCCATCCCACCATACATACTACAAATTAAAGCACCTAACACCAGCCTAACTATTCTGGTGCAGAAGGTAGAAAATCCTACACAATGTCCCCCCGTTCCCTGACATTAAAAATACATTAATAGCACATTAAATGACTAATAATTTCCTGTCATTCTATGATACCCCAAACCTGCTATCTGAAGTGGCTGCCTACTTAATTCAGTGTAGCTCTGAATTCTCCACTGTTGCCTTCTCCTATCTCCAAATACACATTTCTTATCAGGGGAAAGTGGCAAGAGCAGCAACTTGCAGCATGAAGAAAGGCACAACCCTTCCAACAAGGTTGTGTTCACCTAAGTCCTGACTCCAAGCACCCAACAAATTATTCATATATTCCCAATAGCCATCACCTAAAACCAGTGGAAAATTCAGAGTGATAGCATTAAAGAATTAACTGACAGCCATCCAAGATCCACAGGCACAGCAGTGGCTTCCACATCACTGAGTGTATCTGTTCTGGGCTTTAGTCCAAGCTTTAAAGGAGGTAGTAATTTACTAAACCTATTTGGGGAGCTAGGATCTAGCACTTCTGATCACTCCTTAAGAGTTTGGACTAAACCTAAAACTGCTTTGAGTCCTTATGTTGGGAGAAATGTGGGATAAAGTGAAAATAAAATAAAATAAACAACAACAACCTTCCCACTGTTATGGGAGTAACTAGCAGCTGGGATACACCCATACATCATCTGGCATCTCAGCATTGATTTATGGCTTGGAGGCTCACAGTATAATGTGTGAAGGTTTTCCAGTTAAAGGTCTGTTGCAATGATGGGAAATTAAGTGATAATTTTGGTGTATGACGTATGTGCAGATAATCATGTGATGTTGCAGATAATGTGCTGCATTTTATTAAGAGATTATGTACATATAATCACTAGGTGAAGTAATGGACATCCATTACACGATCAGTTAAATAGAATAAATATTTGTAAAGGATGCCTTGTATTCACATATACTACATACAGGTAAGATGCCAAAATGTTCTATACTTCCTGAACCAGGCCTCAATCCACCAAGATTGTGAAGAACAGCCTTTCCCAGTCTAGTACTCAGGTGCTTGTTGGAGATCTGAACTGTGGTCTAAACCACTTTGAAAGCAACTGCTTGGAGAAGGCTGCCTTCGATCTTGTTGCCACTACTTGTTCATCCTTAATGAGAGTTTCCCCATTAACTGTGACAACAGATTACTATAAGGAACCATAAACCTGTAATTTCCTTCCTTACTAGGAGCTGTATGAAGTTATATTGCTCAGATTGGTTGTACTTTTTTTAGAATTTAATTTTAGTACACAGTTTATAAGTGAGCTTAATTTTGGAAGCATATCTAACAATAATAGATCTGTACGACATTAATTTTAGATATTGAGTAACAGCATAAAAAGCTAAGTTGTCAGAATTTGGAATGTGTGACATAAAAACAGGGTACTGCCTATAAATCAAGCAGGAAACCAAAACGAGTGCAATGCTTTTCAAGAATGAATTTAAAATATTTTAAATTGTACATGCTTGTAAAATCTGTCATGTGTTTATTGTGTTACTTTTTAAAATAATACACCTTATTCGTTAGTGGCTCTAATTTCCTATGACTCTCTTAATGTCTTTGGATAAATGGCATTTTTATTGCTACATCTCCCTCCTTTCCTGTCCCACCACAGGGGTAAAAAACTCAGCATGCATTGGCTGATTGAGTCATACACCCATACCTACAACAAAGAGAATACTTTGAAAGGCAACTGATTTAAGACAGTTTTTTTTTAAAGAAATAATGTTGGGATATTTCTTAACAGCATTATTTAAAACCTTTTTTGCAATCGGCTCTCCCACATCTTTCTTCTTTCTGTACCAGGAAATGATGCTAAATATTTAATAATAGATATTAAATGTTTCATATGTTTATGACATGAAATGAACATACGATATAATCATAATGCTTTGAATTCTGCTGCAGATCAGAGATAGTGATGCCTGTTGAGTTTTATATAGCAGCCTGAAAGTAGGCACAATGGTCATGTAGGCTTGGAGTCAGGAGCTATTTTGTAACTCAGTTTTGTTTTCCTTCACATGCAGGTCACACAGACATCAATTGGAAAACCACAATTTCTCTCCCTCCAAAATCCCCCACATTAAATTCCAATGGAAGTATAAGGTAATGGTGGTGGTTGCTTTTGTTTTTGCACACTATTGGCCTCTGTTATTTAGGATAGAAGCCACCAGTTGGCAGAGAGAAAAACACTAACATATTGATTATCAGGCATACACATTTCCATATTAGGCATTAAGAGATCAATTTTATAGACGAGATGAGCAACTGCAGAGGCGGCAAGGACCAAATTTCATCACCATGAACCCCAGCACACCATGTCAACATGCCAAAGCCCCTATACCCCATAAAAAATAAATAATATAAAGTTCCAAGTGATTTTTCACACATACAATGCCTCGAAACCACTGATCCTTGCTGTGATGTTTTTTTTAAATGTCATGGGATGAATGAAAAACTTAAAAGGGGAGAGCTCCTCCAAACATATATGTACTGTATCTTTATAGTTTTCTCACCATCCCTGTAACAGCCATCCCTGAAACTGTCATTCAACCTAAGAGAAACTGCCCCAAGGGAAGACTTCAGGCTATATAAATGAAAGAATAGCAATCTCATTTTTAGATTAGTTTATTGTAAACCAATGATATTTTTTCTTTTAAAGAGCTGAGCATTGAAAAAGCAAAATATACTGTGTCACAAAAGACTGATTTTGTGGGTCTGCAAGTGATGCAAACCACAACCAGTCCTCTCTGTTATTTTTACCTTTTGTTAATGATATACACATAGTGACATAAATATTAAATCATTAGCTGCCCAGAAGTGAGCTGGCATGTATTGAAGATATCCCAGGATGCATTTTCTATTCCAATCAACCCTAGAACTCAATGGTTTAATAAGACCATTGCTTGCACAAGACTATTGACCTCTGGAGACCTTTCAATGGATTTCTGTATGTGTACACAATCTGCTGGGATGACAAAGATGAGGCTGTTAGATGCTGTGGAACCTTAACGTGGCTTTTATTAGGATGATTCATATTTAATTGGAAGCTTCTTGCTCATTTTGTTTCTTCTCCTTCCTTCATTAGAAGGTCTCACAAATAGTGAACTATGTTGTTATTTATAGAACTCGAATCTGCTTTTATTTGAAGAAAGGTCAATAGTGTCTGTTGTGGCTCTGTGGGAAACAGGCTGTAGTGACATGAATCCTAACCAGGATTTGGCAGCACAACTTCATTATTGTTGTTGGGCTTCAAGTCATCTCTATAGTAATCCATGTATGGTAATCCAAAAATGAAAGTGTCATGGGCTTTTCTTGATAAGATTTCTTCAGAGGGGTTTTTCCATTCCTTTTCTTTGGGCTGAGAGACTATAGCCTGCCCTAGCCATAGCTGAGCAGGGATTTGTATCCTGGTTGTATTGAATTTTCGGAGATTATCACACGAGGACAGGGAAGGGAGGGGAAAGGAGTGGATCACTCTCCTGTCCTTATCCTGTCCATGACTGTGATCAAATGAAAGAAATTTACACATATTGTGCTAATCCGGTCATTGTTCCGATAGGGAAGTGGAATTGTATTAATGAGTTCTTCCGTTAATACAAAATTACAGGAAATGAGGGGACAATTCTACTTCACTCATGGGATAATGACAGGATCAATGTGACATCATATGAAAATCTTTCACACAATCACTGTCATTTGTGCTTCCTGGATGGGACAACAACAGGATTAGCACAACATCATATGAAGGTCCTTTCTGTGATCACGTGGGAAGGACGGGACAAGCACAGGGAAAGGATGGGACAGGCATGTCTTTTTCACTGTCTGATAATCTCTGTAGTCTAATGCTACAACATGCTGGCTCTTGGCAGTTTAACTGCATTAGCCTAAATTGAATACCCAACTAGCACTCATCCAGCAGTGTGGCAGAACATTCTCCCCCTTTTCCTCTTTTCTTCTGGTGCTCATGATGCCTGGAAAGCTATTTCAGGAGGTTTCCCCGGCCTGAGACAGGTTTTGAGAGGACACAGACAGAACACAGAGGGAAGAAAGATGATCTGTCCTGCTAGTTCCACTGATGGAAACAGTTCCACATTAGTACCAAAATATCATCCAGTCAAAAATAACATATGTATGAAAACCAAATATCGAGAATCACTGCATGCTATGCAGTTAAAGGTGAGCATATAAAAGGTGGAACTGAATGCCAAATTCTAAACCATGAATAACCCATGTAAATACTGCAAGGGCACCAGATTCCATCTGTTCTATGAATCTAAGCAAGGTCACCTCTGGTTATTACTTGGATGGAAAACCACCAGTGAATACCAGGTGCTGTAGCCTATATTTCAGAGGAAGGGACTACCAAAACATGAATATTCCTTGCCTAAGAAAACTCTATGAAATTCATAGGGACATGAAGACACAAAGTACATGAACAGATACTGTTAGTAAGCTGAACTCAGTAGTTTGTTTAATGATGCAGGACCAGGAAGGCCAGGGTCTATCTCAAGCAATAAACCAACTGTAGAATTTTTATGCCAAACATATAACTGTCATAGCCTTTGTCAGCAACTGAGCAACCAAAGGCTATGACAGTTATACAAACTCACCAGTAAATAGCAAGCATTATTTCTGAAAGAGGGACATCACACAGGTTCTTTGCATTTTACTCTTGTGCTTTCACTGCTATTGTTTACCAGCAGAATGTAGTGTGGTGTTTTGGGAGATTATTGGATGGGAGTTGGATGCAACTATTCCCAACGGAATAGATGCACTTTTAACCCGCAGTGACAGATCTTACCACACTCTCCCATGTTTGGGCTGTAGGCAGCCCATATGCAACCCAGGTTTATCCTGTAGCTTTTCAAGAATGAGAATATCCTATTCTTGAAAAGCTACAGGACAAACACAGGCTGCCTACGGCCTGACTATGGAAGAGTGTAGTAAGATCCATCAATGTGGGTTAAACACACATCTATCCCATTGGGGATAGTTGCATCCCAATCCCATCTGATAATCTCCTATGAACATGGCTCAGAAAATTTTCTACATATTTAATGTAATTTAAAATCACTAAGAGTTTTGAACTTTTTAAATACTTAATCATACATAAATGACATTTCAGAACATGTATGAAAAGATGGCTAGTTTTCATGCAGGGATGTTCTGTTTGGTAGATGCTTTGAAAAGATAACATGTACAACTGTGAACATACACAGATGCCATGAGCAATAAGGATGTTAACATAGCATCACTGGCTCCCAGTTTGTTTCCAGGTACAATTCAAAGTGCTGGTCTTAGCTTATAAAGCCCTATATTGATTAGGTCCAGAGTATCTGAAAGAACATATTTCCTCCTACCAACCTGCATGGGTCCTAAGATCTACAGAGGAAGGCTTTCTCTTGGTCCCACCATCATCACAGGCTCACTTGGTGAGGACACAAGAGAGAGCCTTCTCAGTGGCTGCTATCACCCTCTGAAACTCCCTTCCATGGGAGGTTAGTCTGGCCCCCCTCCCTGCTTTCCTTTTGCCAGCAGGTAAAGATATTTTTGTTCCAGTAGCATTGTCAGGGAGGCTTTTATATGGGATATGTGCTCTTTTTATGTTTCTAACTTTTGTATGTTTTATGTGGTTTTAGCAAGATGATTTTAATTTTTAAAAAACATTTTTTATTGTAAGTTTTAAAAATTATTTGTGAGCTGGCTTGGATCTTTTTCTAGGAGAAAGGTGGCAAATAAAATAAAATAAGGATTTGTACTCATTTTCCAAAAGAAAAAAAAATTCACAAGCCTACTTTTGCAGAAGGGTATTTCCAACCTGGGACACCAGTACATGGGACTTGGAGATAGCAGATTTGCACTCTGCTGTTGTTTAGGAAGGCAAACATCAATATGCAAGTATTCCATTTTGGAGGAATAAGTTTTTGAACTTTCTGGTTCATAAAACAAACAATTTTTAACAAGCAGTTTTTGAAACAGAATATTTTCATGCAAAAAAAAATGTTGAAATTCTATGGATCCTATCACTCTTTCCTGAAACAAAATTTAAGATTCCTTAGATGCCTCTTGTGAACAGGAAAAAATGTGCAGAAGAGACCAATTTTAAATAGAATTTACAATCAGTCAGGATGAAACATATGGAATTTTATTGGACATTATTTTCTTTCTCTGTCCCCAGTCAACAAGTAAAGCACACAAACAATGGGATTGCAAGACCAATAAATTTATACCTTTTTCTGTGGAGTTATAAATATTACAAAAATAACAACCTTGGTAGTAGGTCCGATGAAATGAAGTGTACCTTTCTATGAAGCTTTCCATTTCCTGCATGTGACTGTAATATTATACTATTTCTGTCACTGTATTTTCATACTACATGTCTGTCTGATGTTATCTCTCCAAACTTCATTGTTGGCTGTACAAAATGTATTTAGCTGTTCATACTACTGTCTCTTTTCTAGTGTTTTGTGTTTTCTTTCAAGTGACTTTTTTCCTTTACTTGTATTATATGGATTTGCAAGTCGTGCCTCTTTGAGCTAAGCAGGTTACTTACAACTTGTTTGAAATGCTTGATGTTGACATCTGTTCCCCCCTTCCTTGTCACCTTGCTCTCGAATGTATCTCAGCAATGTTTGAGAGCATGAATGTGTAAATAGATGACTGTGTGGATACAATACCAAATTAGATTGCATGCTAATTTTTCAAGTGATATACATATCATATCTTTCCCCCCTGCATACTGCATTTCCTTTTGTGCTATGCTGCAAACACTTAGCCCAAATACATTTTAAAAAGCATATGATTATTCAAAAATAATAAAATGTATTGTAAAAGAAGGGAGAAGTATATATAAAGCATACATAAACCATTTGTATAAATTTGCATTGATAATATGCACAGAAATAATAAGAAGAAAGGGAGGAATAAGTTATTTTCTTTAATTCGATTTAGAAGTTCCTGACCTCAGCTAATAAAAATGATCATGAACCAACAAATGGCTATCATTTTAATGTCCTTAGAGCTTGAGTGCAAGGAGTTAAGGATTACAAAACATCCTTAGCAGGCTTATGTAGCCCAAAGTCTTACTTCATCAAACACAGGCATAGGAGCATAGGAGGCAAATTTACCACAGTTTTGGTCCCCTTAACCAATGGGCCCAGGGGAGGCCTTTTCGCAAGCAGGACTCTGTGTTAGATGGAGTGCAGCATGATCTTTTAGAGCATTCTATAAGAAGGCTGAATACCATCTCCCTGCTGACTCATACTGCACCTCCATCTTGTCAGCTAATAATAATAATAATAATAATAATTATTATTATTATTATTATTATTATTTCTTACCCGCCCCTCTGTAAAACAATCGAGGCGGGGTACAACAAGGTTAAAAACAGATTACAGATTAAAATAATTCAAGAATTCCATCCCAACCTCCCCCCCTTAAAATGGGATTAAATTAGTTAAGTTTAAAATTAAATTGCTAAGAATAAAAGTACAATAAAACATAGTAAACAAAACCACAATGCTGGCCACAGCATGGGTAGCAATAAAATACAGAGGGGGGGGGGGGGGATAAGGAGATGGGAATTGGCTGAAAGATTTTAGGAGCCAGGTAGATTATACAGTTTCAGGGAAGGCCTGCCGGAAGAGATGCGTCTTTAACGCTGTTTTAAAACAGTCTAGTGATGTAATGAGACGCATCTCGTCCGGCAGGCCATTCCATAGCCTGGGAGCAGGCTATATACTACCACTCATAAAGCCTGGACACCACCTTGCCCTATTCAGAAACCTCTGTTTAGTGCTAGTAGACCACAAGTTGAACATGAGTCAACTAAAAAGGCCGATGCAATTCTTGGTTACATTAATAGAAGTATAGTGTCTATATCAAGGGAATTAATGGTGCCACTCTATTCTGCTTTGGTCAGGCCTCACCTGGAATACTGTGTCCAGTTCTGGACACCACAATTCAAGAAGGATGTTGAGAAGCTGGAGTGTGTCCAGAAGAGGGCAACCAAAATAATAATAATAATAATAATAATAATAATAATAATATCTTTATTTATATACCGCCCTTCCAATGATCAGGGCGGTGCACAACATATACATAAGTTAAAACATTCCAACAACAAACAATAACGATATCAATATCAATACAGCAATACGTGGCAATATGCCAAGCCAGCTCACAATGGGGGGGGGGATGAGAGAGAATTACAACAGGAAGAGGAATATCAGGGGTAAGCCTGCCCAAATAGATATGTTTTTAACCCCTTTTTAAACTGGGTAAGAGAGGCGGCTAAGCGGAGCTCAATGGGCAACGAGTTCCAGAGGCTGGGGGCCGAGATGGAAAACATCCTCTTCATGGTGGTTAATGATCTGGTCTCTGGGACTCTTAATAACTGTTGCCCGGTGGACCTAAGTGTGCAGGGAGGATTGTATGAGGAGAGGCGGTCCCTTCAGGTACTCTGGGTCCAAGCCATTTAGGGCTTTATAGGTGATAGCCAGCACTTTGTACTGAGCCTGGAAGCGAATAGGCAGCCAATGAAGGTCTTTTAATACTGGTGTTATATGGCAGGCCCTGGAAACACCAGTGACCAGCCATGCTGCCATATTCTGCACTAGTTGCAGCTTCCAAGTGTGATACAAAGGCTGCCCCATGTAGAGCGCGTTGCAGAAATCCAATCGAGAGGTTACCAGAGCATGTACTACAGTTTCAAGGTCCCTCCGGTCCAAGTAGGGGCGCAGCTGGCGTATCAGCCAAAGCTGAAAACAAGTGCTCCTGACCGTCGCATCCACCTGAGAAGTAAGATGGAGCGACGAATCAAGGAGCACCCCCAAGCTGCGTACCGTGTCCTTTACGGGAAGCGTGATCCCGCTCAGGACAGGTGGAACCACCACCATCCCTGGGCCGGGAGAAACCTATCACGAGTACTTCCGTTTTCTCTGGATTCAGGCTGAGTCTGTTTTCCCTCATCCAGCCCATTACCGATTCCAGACAGGCCACGAGAGGAGCGACGCCATCCCTGGTCACTGGATCAGTCGGAGACATAGAGAAGACTATTTGGGTGTCATCAGCATACTGATAACCCCGCGCCCCATGCCTCTGGATGATCTCTCCCAGCAGTTTCATATAAATGTTAAAAAGCATGGGGGACAGAATGGCTCCTTGAGGGACCCCAGATCTGAGGGCCCTTTTTTCGGAGCAAACGTCCCCCAGCTGCACCATCTGGAACCTCCCAGAGAGGTAGGACCAGAACCATTGGAGCGCAGTGCCTCCGACTCCCACCTCTGCCAGGTGCTCCAGAAGGATACCGTGGTCAATGGTATCGAAAGCCGCTGAGATGTCCAAGAGCACCAACAGGGACACGCTACCCCTGTCGATGCACAGACGGAGATCTGTTGCCCCAGACAACAGGGCATGGAACAATGGATGCAAGCTACAGGAAAAGAGATTCCACTTAAACATTAAGAGGAACTTCCTGACAGCAAGAGTTGTTTGACAGTGGAACACAATCCCTCAGAGTGGGGTAGCGTCTTCTTCTTTGGAGGTTTGTAAAGAGAAACTGGGTGGCCATCTGTTGGGGGTGCTTTGATTGTGAGTTCCTGCAAAGCAGGGGGTTGAACTGGATGGCTCTTGTGGTCTATTCCAACTCTATGCTTCAAGTTCATTTTGCAAGAACTAGGAATTGTTGCACAGTTGCAGATAGGATCTTCAGGCAAATGTATTGGAAACATATTTCACTTTTACTTATGTGGGAATAGGGATCATGTAGCCCTCCAGATGAGGTTGGACTGCAAGTACCAACTGTCCTAGCTAGCTTAGACAATGGTGAAGAATGCACGGAATTGCAGTTCAACAAGATCTGGAGGGCTACATGAGTCCCACTCCTGATTTAATATGTAGGTAGAATGAATTTTTTTTCCGTTAAATTTTGATAAGAATTTTACAAGAGATGTGCATTTTTCCATTTTTAGGATAGCAAACGAAAACAAAACAAAAAATTGATAGGCAAGACTGAAGGAGACAGGTTTCTGCATCCACGCCTAGGTCTTTGTATACCTAACTCATAAAAGTTGATATCCCTACATATTCAAAATCCCTAAATTTTGGCTGCCACCTATATATCCTTATCTGTTACATTTATATATAGTGGATAGGTACAGTATGCTCCACTTCATATAATACTAGAAATAGCTGAACATTTTGAATTTGGATTATACAAATAAAATAGTGTGAATTTTATTTCTGTGTATTTTTTTAAAAACCAAAATCAGAAAAATTCACATTTTGGAGAGAAAGAAATTGTTTTGTTTAATCTCAGTGTGGGAGAAATTAAAACACAGATTTTCTCATCTATAGATATGTGTTAGGCAATATTAACATGATTTGTTTTGCTATGTAAAAACATAGATATTTAGAATATAATTTTAAAATAGAGATATTTGGAATAAAATAGAAGAATATGAAATTAAGTATATTTTCCATATGTTAAAACCTGATCTATTTATATGTGCTATTGTGACCACATAGGCAAATGCTCAAGAGTTATTATTACTACTTGCCAGTGTCACAGAAAATATTACATATGATTAGCTGCAGGTAGTATTGCCAGATGATACCAGACTGAAGTCCTGTTATCTCTCTCTCTCTCTCTCTCTCTCTCTCTCTCTCTATATATATATATATATATATATATATTATAATTGTATTTTCAAGTTAATGTTTGAAGTGTCAGTCTTTGTAAAAATTAGCTCATCTTGTTATGATTTGGGGGCTTTGATGTGAGTGAGAGGCTTCAATTGCAATGCATAGTCACATCTGAGAGTAAACTGCATAGACAAAGAGACTTACAAGACTAGTAAATCAAATACTGCAAACTGTCTGTGTGGATTATAAAGGACTATTTGCATAACTTTGAAGTATTTATACTGATGAAATTACAATAATTAAAATCATTGCTGTGTCAATTGCTAGATGCCACAAGGCATAGCAATTACTAGCATGCAAATCAGACTTTGTGTAAGCATTTTAAAGAATAATTACCTTATTTGATTCAGATGTGCCTGAAAGGCATTAAGAATCATTTCAGTTATTTTGACTTCAACCATTTTTAGGTCTTAATACAATATTGTTATTGTTATTGACAATAATGCTTTTGTATGTATATACACATACTTACTTTGATAATTTGATTTTTAAAACAGCATACTGTTAATGAAAAGATTCCCCTTTAAAAAGAACTACCAATAAATACAACTTGATCAAATTTATCTTCTTGGTTTTAAATGTTTAATATGTATAATTTCAAACACATCCTCAAATCACACTGGGGAATAATGGAAGTTTTGTTTTAAATTATTTGACTTCACCTATAGTCCCCAGTCTGGTTCAGTATGCAACTATGGTGTGCAAACAGATCCTACATGTTGACTTCCAGAAGTTGGTGCACTGCAACTCTTAGCCTGCAAAGTCAGTATTGAAGAATGCTGGGCCTTGCAATCCAACAATATCTGGAGGGGTGCTTGATTTCCACTCCTGATTCAAATTCAAATCAATGAGGTTCATATTCAAGTAAGAGAAAGCAAGTTTTCAGCCTTCTTTATTATAAAAATATATGCTGTCAGGTCAGTGTGAACATATATTGACCCTAAGAGTGGGAGGCTTCAGTGAAGTCCAGGCATCAGAAACCCAGCTCAGCTCTTGCAAATCCAGGACCACGGCTTCCTTTATCAAATCACTTCATCTGCAATAGTTTCCATAGAGTCTGGCCCTGAGTCTCAGGCCTGGATCCTCTTCACTGATCCTCAAGGTATGCAACCTTGCAAAGTGTGCTTGTTTATTTTCTTAATTTATTAGATTTGGTCTCTATTTTTAATGGCAAATTTTGTGGTCATACTAAATGATATCAGCAGGAGACACCATTTGTTACATCACCAAAACCTGTCTCCCATGACTTCAAAATGAGTTATCCCAAGATCTCAGAAGTCTAAATTTCATTGGCCTGATCTGGCAACCTAAATCTGTAACATAGGGGCTGGGTAGACCATCCCAAAAGGGTGGGCTGGAGCCACCCATTTTTGCTTCCGAGGGTCGCCCCACAGCCAAACCACGCGGCTTCTCTCCGCAACAAAAAGAACCTGCTAAAAGCAAGTTCTTTTTTATGGCATGGCCCAGATGCCTTCAGTGCACCATTACTGCACTGTTGCACATCAATGACATTAGCATGGAACTGGGATGTACGGACGCTGCACCGTGCTTGCATCATGATGGCAGCCTCTCGTCTACATGTACATACAAGGGTTCGGGATTGTGCAGTTGCTGCGTGCTCCCAAACCCTAGAATCGGTGCCAGCATGCCGCTTTCTGCCCGTATGTACCAGGCCATAGTTTTGTTCTATTCCTACTTCTGTTCATTGTCTGCAGCATGTCAATAGTGGTGATATATTATGATCCATGAGAAAGGGTTCCTTCTGTTTAATTATGCTTAATCCTTACATGTGGAGGTCACATACTTGAGACTTCTTCCCTCAACTACACTCCCATGATACACTCTGACAACATTCTCATGATCCTGCCACATAGTATAGTATATGTTTGTTTTTATCACTCCTTACACTATACATGATATTTATTTATCAGGTTAGTCTTAATAGCGAACACTCATTGCCGCCATCATCATTATCATCTTCACAACTTTCTAGGACATTAGCTGGCATCTGGGACCACCAGACCACCATTTAGATTCTCTCCAAGAATCTAGGAATCAGTGAAATATAATTGGATAATGCAGAACATTCAGGCAGTATAACTTTTTATAATTATGCTGTTCTGATCCTATCTATGGTGATTTCCTTCAGATAACTTTTCAGAAAACCTGGAATTGCTCCCAGAGCACCCATCATTGGTAGAACCATAGTTATTTTCTTTTTTCCATAGGTGATCCTCAATTTGTAGGTTACAATATTTTGTAATCTTTCCCCTCTCTTTGTCTTTGATTCAGTGTCACCCCAGGATTGCTGCATAGATAATCCAAGCTTTCTTTTTCTCAGGCACATTTATTTCTGGCATATTATTTCATTTGTCCTTTGTCAGTTTGAATGTGAAAATCTCCCAATTTTTGTTTAACATCTTGGGCCCAGGGTATTTGAACAGTGTGATGTGGTAGCTAAAACATCACACTAATACAACTCTATGATGCATCAAAAACTAGACTCAGGGAAATAAAAATACTATTCTATTCTGCTTGAACCAGACCTCACCTGGAATACTGCATCCAGTTTTGGGCACACAATCCAAGAAAGATATTTACAAGTTTGAGAATGTCCAGATGAAGGCAACTAAAATGGCAGAAATACAGAATACCACATGACAACTTAGAGAGCTGGGCATGTTTATTCTGGGAAAGAGAAGGTTAAGGGGTGACATGATAGCCATGCTTAAATATGTGCAAGGATGCCATATTGGAGATGGACCAAGTTTTTCTCCTTCTCCAGAAACAAAGGATGAAGCAATGGATTCAAACTACAGGAAAAGAGATCCCACCTAAACATTAGGAAGAACTTCATGATGGTAACAGTTGTTTAATGCTGGAATACACTTCCTCGGAGTGTGGTGGAGTCTCTTTTTTGGAGGTTTGATACAGAAGCTGGATGACCATCTGCTGGAAATGCCTTGATTGTGTATTCCTGCATGATAGGGGGTTGGATTGGATGGTCTTTGTGGTCTCTTCCATGAGTCAATCTAGATAAAATTTATGGCAGATTACTAAAGGTTGTCATAAGTACACAGATGTACCGACTTGCAAAGATAATGAACCCCAAAAAGAACGTGCAAGAATATGATACTCAGAGATGTTTCCTAAATTCTATTTTCTATATAAACTCCCATTTGACTGTGATCCTGCTCAACAATATGCTTTGCATAATGATTAATCCAGGCCCAGTTGATATATGTGCTTTGAAAATCATGTGCTCATGTATAGAGATTTATTATCTAAATCTCTTTATACTTAGTTTTGCCACAGTAAAAACCTTACAAACCTAAAGTTGAAGTTTGTTTTCAAATCAAATTAAACTTTGGCTTCTCCAGAGCCTTTAGCTTGTTCAAAATGCTGCAGCACGTCTGAGTGCTGGCTTGCTGTATTGTGATCATATTACAACTAGCCAGTTTGCGTTCTTTATGTTGGCAGACTATCAAGGGGTGGGCTGTTGGGGCTCTTAATAAAAGTTAAATAGTAGTGCTGGTAGGTTCGTGTCAAGTAAGGCACTGTGTGTTGATGCTGAAAGCTCCAGCCCCTCTTTCGGCCTCCATGTGATAGGAATCTGTGTTCAAAACATACCCAGTACTTAATGATCTGAAAACCACATGTATAATGGCTCTGTATTTGGGCCTTTCTCCATTATTTAGGGTGGAAACTTTCATCCCAACTCTCTCACAGAATACTGGGGCTTAATAAGATATTTTTGAAGTTATGAAACAGGTTCCATCTTATTCGTTCTCTCTTTTTAAAGATTTCTTAGTATAAGCTACAGAGTGTTGTAGTTTTAAAATGATAATCAGTGTGTTTTGTTGTATACAGGACTTATATGAAAAAATATACTCATATGGGTATAGCTTATGAGCAATTCCCTCCCCCCGTCTGTCCTGGAGAACAAACTATTCTCCAACCTGGAGAGGGCTATTCTGACCTGGAGAGAGCTAGTCACCTAGGCTTCCAGGGAGGTTTCCGGCTTGATCTGCCCTAGGACCCATTTTTTTTTTCTCCTTTTGGCTGTCCATGGAATCCTCAGCATTCTTTTCCAACAACACATTTCACATTAATGGATTTTCTTCCTATCTTCTTTCTTAACTGTCCTGCTCTCACATTCATACATGGTAGTAGGGGATATGATGGCTTTTATGATTCTAACTTTTGTGCTTAGTTGTATATCTTTGCATTTTAATATCTTTTCTAGTTCTTTCATGGCTGCCCTCCCTATTCTTAATCTTCTTCTGATTTCCTGACTGTAGTCCCCATTTCTATCAATGTATGATCCCAGATATGGGAATTCTTTTACTATTTCTATTTCTTCATTGTCTAGGTTGAACTTGTGAAGGTTCTCAGTGGTCATTATTTTTATTTTCTTTATGTTCAACATTAAGCCCACCTTTGCACTTTCTCCTTTTATCTTCCTTAGTAGGTGTTCCAGGTCTTTTAGGTTTTCTGCTAGTACTATGGTGTCATCTGCACATCTTAGATTGTTGATATTCCTTCCTCCTGTTTTCACTCCTCCTCCTCCTTCTGTGTCCAAGCCTGCTTTTCTTATAATATGTTCTGCATACAAGTAAGGCGGGATTACTGTTGAATATAAAGAAAACAAAAATAATGACCACAAAAAACTTACACAAGTTCAAACTAGACAATGAGGAAATAGAAATAGCAAAAGGGTTCTCATATCTGGGATCAAATAGTGATAGGAACCTGGACTGCAGCCAGGAAATCAGAAAATTAAGAATGAGGAGAGCAGCTATAAAAGAACTAGAAAAGATCTTAAAATAAAAGATATAAAACTCAACAGAAAAGTTAGAATCATACAAGCTATTGTATTCCCCATTACCATGTATGGATGTGAGAGCTGACAGGAAGAAAATTAATTCATTTGAGATGTGGGATTCCATGGACAGCCAAATAGACAAACAAATGGGTCCTAGAGCAGATCAAGCCAGAAACTTCCTTGGAGGCCAAAATGACCAAAGTGAGGCTGTCTTACTTCAGACACATCATGAGAAAACATGAATCACTGGAAAAAACAATAGTGCTAGGAAAGGTGGAAGGAAGTAGAAAGTGAGGTAAGCCATATGCTAGATGGATATACTCCATTAAAGAGATCACAAGTATGAATTTGCAGAGCAGTAAAGAGCAGGGGATCTTAGAGACGTCTCATTAACAGGGTCACCATGGGTTGAGATTGACACAAGGGCAGTTATCAACAACAAAAATTATTAAAAGCATGCCATAAAACAGTTAAAATATTTGAACATGTTTAAAATGTGGCTTCAAATTGCAGACTTATGGAAAGATACTTTCTGTTTGAACCAGACCCCATCAAGAAAGGATCCCTTAGTGAATGTTTGTGTTCATCCTAATCATACAGTACCATCCAGATAACTAACCTAATGGGATTTCCTCTTAATGGAACCTTATATGTGTGTTTTCTGTTAGCTCATATCCTAAGCCTGTTTGAATATTTTGTTCTTGCTGTTGATTGAGTATTCTTTGTAGCACTGAAATTAACAAAAGTTAAATAAAACAAAACAAAATGATTAGGAAACAGCACAACATTTGCGCGCACACACACACTAACTACAGTTCCATAAAATTCACAATTCAAAAGTCTGCCTAAATAAAATTATTTTCACCTGCCAATGGAAAGAGAACAGAGAGGGGGGCAATCAAACCTCCTGTGGAATGGAGTTCCACAGTCTGAGAGCAACCATGGAGTTCTCTCCTGAGCCTAACCAACCACACCTGTGAAGGTAGTGCAACTGAGAGAAAGCTCTCCCCTGAACATCTTAAGGTTCACACTGGTATTATTATTATTATTATTATTACTATTATTATTATTATTATTGGAAAACAATTGTCCTTACCCCAGTCAAGGCTGGCCCTACCTACAGGCATAGTGAAGTGGCTCTCTCAAGTCAACAGATGATCAGGAGAAAGGAGTGAGTAGCTGGAAAGATGCTATAGGACAGAGTTGTGCATGTTGTGTCTCCTGTCCTGGGCCTCCTGAGCTCACCTTGCTTTCCTCAGATTTGATCATAGAAGTTGGCAGTTTCAATACTGCTGGCTGTATTGAAATACTTCACCTCAGGCAGAGAAATTTTTTCGAGTCAGCTGTGCCCCACCACTGTTATTAGTAATAAGACACTTCTTTGAACAGTTATGAAGGCAGTTCAATACCTTTAGTTAAGCATTGTTAGCTTGAGACATTTTCAAAAAAAATCATTAATATTGCTTTGGCCTAAGCATCCGTTAGTTTGCTGCTGTTTGATCCCAAAGAGGATAGAGATGTTTGTATGTGTAAATTATTTGTTAAGCCCAATTATTTGTTAATCTCAGTAGTCCTCTGTGGGGTTAACTTGGCAAAAGATTAGAAGCCTGTTTTGAGCTGAGAACATAGGGAGAAGAAACATCTCATTATGCTCAATTTTCCTGGCAAATTAATGGCTCACTCCAACAAAGAACATTCAGGATCTGGAAGCTTCTCAGAGAAAATACAATACTTAAAAGCTCTGGTTTCTGGGGAGGGAAAGCTATTCAGAGAAATAGCTTATGCACATGAGCAGACATACTGCATTCACGAAGGAAACTCACAAACTTCAAATGTCCTTAAAGTGCTTGTAAGATGTGAGCTGTTATTCCTTTTTAGCTTCTCTGCAAGGAAAAATAAATGCATTACCCTTGAACGTTTGTAAGCCAAACTGTGTTCTGTTGTCTTAGCAACACACAGTGATGACACCTGTTTTGTTACTTGGAAATGGAAGAAGCTGGCATTTCCAGCAAGTCTTGGCATTAATCTCTAGTTGCTGTTTTTGGAATCACAGAATAAGATGTTTCATTTCTAGAAGAACAACAGAAAAAGTTCACCATAGTGGCAATCCATTGTATTTCCACAGAGATACATTCATGGCTGGCTCACCTTATTCATGATTGTGGAGCTATCTGTGCACAGTGAAGTGCAGGTTTGGCTACAAGAGCCACTCCACAGAGCATGTAAGACATGTATTAAGTGCAATCGTTTATATCTCATTTGCACCCAGAACCTTTCTGATTTCTGTTATCCTAAAAAGGCATGCAGGACCTGAGTACCTGTAATATACATATTATGCATATAAGCCAGCATGGCATAGTTGGATTATGATTCTGAAGACCAGGGTTCAACTCCTCGCTCAGCCATAGAAACCCAACGTTGAACAAGTACGTGCTCTCAGCCCATCTGAAGGCAAACCCCATCTGAACAAATCTTGCCAGGAAACCTCAGTGATAGGTTCACTTTGAGTGCATATGTGCCTTCAAGATTCCTATCAGTTAACAGTGACCGCATAAATGTCATAAGATTTGCTTAGGCAAGGAATACTCAGGGTTAGTTTTGCCAGTTCCTTTCTCTGAAATATATATTCAACAGCATGGTATTCAGTGGCACTCTCCCATCCAAGTACTAGCCAGGGCTGACCCTACTCAGCTTCCAAGATCAGACAGGATCTGGTGCCTTTAGGCCACAGGTTCATTTTATGATCACTATAAATTAGAAACAACTTGAAAGCACAAAACAATATGCATACAGGAATTTGTGCCCTAGTGGTGATGTACAGGTAGATGCATGTTTTACTGTGCATATTTAATCAATTAGGTAATCTAATCTATTATCCAGTTATCTAGAATTATACATCCAAAGTGGATCCGTATTCTTGGTCCCTATGTAGTCATGATTGTGGCACTATTGCCATGACTGTATCACATGCACACCAGACCCACTATAAACAACATAAGGTGAACAGAGAGAAGGGCCTGTTCTGAGGCTGATTGAAGCATGGTTGGATGATGGGGTTCCACTCCCCTCCTGCCATTCAGGGATGCTGATACCATCAGCATAAGGATCCCATTCACACTTCCTTTTTGTAGCATAACTGGCTGGCGGAAGAGGGTGGAACCATAATTTACCTTCATCCTGACTGTTGGTAGAATAGAGCCTGCACCCCACATTGCTAATGCCCAAGATTTGGAGGGAGATCAGGATAGGAGACACTACTAAGTTAGGGGCTATACAGACCACCTCAAAGGGGTGGTCTACAGCTGCCCCTTTCCTGGTTGGATTGGGACCTTGGCAACATCATGCTGCAGCCCCAATCCAGCCTCTGAAGGGTGCAAAAATAAGCTGCAAAAAGTGGCTACTTTTTGTTCCCTCATTCTGGCTGATCTTTTTTAGCCAACACTGGCCATGTAGCAATATGCCATAATTTCTAGTTTACTAAACCACAATATGAATAATCAGTCTACTGTCCCATGAATCTCAGTAATTCCTATTTCCTGTGAAGGCATAAACATATCAGGCATGGGGAGTTTAGCATAATATGTATCCAAACCCAGGAGTACAACTGAATGTGCTGAAACAATCTGAGATAATAAGGCAACTTAAAGCAGGTTTGTTACTGGCTGCATGGGCTGTGCACCTGATAGAGAAAAATAAGAATACATTTCAGTTTGGTTTTGATATTATCTTTTAAAATTACAAATGTATTCATATACTTAGTGGGAAGAACCTGATATTGAAAGCATACAAATGTTATTTACTAATTTAATTAATTTTTATCCCACATTTCACCTGAGATGGTGAAAGGCAGCTTACAACAAAGTTACAACAAGATACAGTTAAAAAGCTGATGACCAAAAGTTTTTTTTTTTAAAAAATAAATAAACTATGGGGTTTTACAGACCACCCAAAAAGGGCGGTCTGTAGCCGCCCCTTTCAGCTGTGGATTGGGGCCAGGGCAGCCTCACCAGCAGCACCAGAGGCCCCAATCTGCTGCTTTTCCAGGCTGCAGATAAGGGGCAAAACGCCCCTTCTCCATGGCTGGAAAGAGCTGTCCTTGGGGTATCATGCTCCAAGGACAGCCCAACCAGCAGAGGCTAGGGAGAATGGGGCCTCCTGGCCCTTTCTCCCTCACTTTGTTCATGCAGCAATCTGGTTGCTGCAGGAACAAAGCACTTTCTGAAAAGGAGCTCCATTTTGGAGCTCCTTCTAGCACCGCAGAAAGGGCGCCCTAGGTGCCCTCAAACGGCACGATGACTTCAGGTGCATGCTGCTCTGTGTAAACACCACACGCACCATGACGTCATCGCAGTGCACGTGTATGGACGGCACACTTTAAAAATGGAGCTGTCCATACATGCTAGGGCTGGGGAGCGTGCAGGCCATGGGGATGGCCCTTTTGGGCCGTCTGTACCCTGCCTATCTTATTAGAACAGTACCATTTTAAAAGAGTATAATATCATTTTAAAACATATGTACAGCACACGGACTTCATTAAAAGACTATTTTGCCCAACAAATGCTATATAAATAAATATTTACCTTCCAATAGAAGGAGAAGCACAATTTATTTTCTTGAGGAAGGGAATTTCACAGCCTGGGAACAGTTATCAGGAAGGCTTTGATGTCCATTTTTCCCAGATAAGCCTGCACCAATTGTGGGACAGAGAAAAAGCCCTGACAGATAGGTTTATCATACGACACTCTGAGGAATGGGAACAGAATGGAACAGAAGGGAACAGAATGGAGTGTGTGTGCTGATGCTGCTGGGAGTCCCCAATCTATTCTCCAACCATTCCAAAGCAGGCTTCAAAATCGGCTGCTGTAGAATGGTTGGGGAATGGATTGGGGACTCCCAGCAGCATCAGCGGTGTTCTCCCATGCAATAACACACTTTTCCCTCATTCCATTCCCGTTGTCCAAGTGCCGTGTGATAAACCTATATCTTACAATTTGGACAGCATCATATATAGATATGGCGACCCTTCCCACTGTATAATTATAGTACTATTGTTCCTCTTTAACTGTCATGTTTCTATCCTATAGAATCCTGGGGTTTGTAGTTTGGTGTGGCATTGGAGTGCTCTGGTTGAGAATTGCAAATACCCCTCCCTAAACTGCCAATCTCAAGATTCACCATGGCAGTTTGTGTAGTATGAATAGACCCAAGGGCTAGGAAACTGACAGTGTCACACATCTGCACAGAGGCTTTGAGTGCTTTGTTCTTAAGAATCTGAATCTGAACGCCATGAACTTTGAACATACCAAATACTACAATTTATATTATTTCTTCAACCATATTGTAGGGTTGCCACCTCATTTTTTCAAGAAGCTCCTTCCCTATGACTATGGCCATGTCTGAAGTGATGGAAAAACCTGGCTTACTGTTGGGGCTTTCAGATCTGTGGGAAGGACAAGCTGTTCACACAACTGGCACCCACAACTGTAGCATCATCCATACTCTCCCCTCTCCCGTCCTGGTCCTGGACCAGTTAAAATGCAGTAGATGCTAGAGGAACTGTGCAAACTTGAAAGTGAAGGTGCTGTGGAGGGAGTCGGAGGGAGTTGGAATGTTCAGACACGGAGAGGTCAGCAGCTCATTCGGCACAGGGAGCCTCCAGATCTCTTCTGTCTATGTGTCTACTCTCCTTCCCCATCCCTGCACTGGCATGCATTCTGCATGCTTAGGGGATTCTTGGGATTTTCTGACCTGATTTGGAGCAAATAGGGATTCTCTTTAATCTGGTGAATTGCCATGGAGTGTGGATCAGCCCCTTGTTTCGCCTGTCTCCCCCCCCCCCCCCTAAATCATCTAAACAGGTCAGTGTGGGAACAAGGGGCAAGTGTTTTTTTTTTTTTTTTCTCTGTATGGACATGGCCCTGAACAGTTACCTGTTTTAAATGTATAGTCCTTCCTGTACTGGAAACAGCTGTATCATGAAGATGAGAGAGAATTTTGTTTCTTTTCTATTTGATAAGCATTAATCAAAATTCACGATTTATTTCATATTCAGGATGGAAACAACTGGAGACTTTTAAAAGTCTGAATGTACAATAAACCAAAAATGTTAGAATTGCAACAATTTTATGTTGTGTTTTAATAAAGAAAAATATTTGGCTATATTTTCCCCAAACACAGCCAAGGTGTTTTGTTTTAATAATGCCTGAAATATTTTATTGTCACAGGGTCATAGGCTAGAGCGGCAAGTCAGAAGTTATGCCTTCAAAAAGCGGTGGCATTGTCATTTTGTGAATGGTAACTTGTGTTAAAAATTCTCCTCCACCTACCTTGTCAGATGAAGTTACTTACAATACTGTCACTGATTTAAACTAGATGGAGTATAAGGACAGACCAAGGCATGTTTTTCTTAGATGTATGGGTCCTTGTGAAAGAGTCAGTGGGGCTTTATCCTCCTCCCACTTCTGAAGAGATTTTTTTCCAGTATTCTCTGGAGTCTAAAGGAGATTGAATGATAAAAGGGAAACTCATATAAGAATGCTATAGTCTGTAACACTTTGCTTAAAAGAAGGTGACATGGCTGGTTGTTAACATGGATTACTGGCTCACATTCTTGACCTTTTTAAATAACGAAAATATACACTATGAGTTCTAACAAGATCAGGGCAAAAACGATAAAGATCACTCTAGTGTGTGTATGTGTGTGTGTGTTTTATTGCATTTAAATAAAAGAGGAGAAAATGTTGCAACCCCCAGCTGTTTCAACCACTGATTTCTAAAAAGTTCTTGTGGTTTGCAGAGTTCATTATAGCACTTGGCCCCTCATAAAACTGGCTCTGCTTCCTTCTGCTAGTACATATATACACACAGTAGTTAGACGGTAGAATGCACATTAAGAATTGTGAGTGTTGGCTGACCTCTTATTAAAATACTTGGAACAGAAGGATTTTCACTTCCTAATTAAAATGGACTCTCACTTTTGTTAGCTTTGCTTTCTTCCTGGATGATTATGTTTTTCTTTTGCTTTTTCTTCTTTAAACATTAGTATCATGGGTTGCTTTTGAAGACAGGCATAAATGCAAGAAAGGAAGAAGGTGAGATAAACCTAATATTTTCTAATGTGGCCAGAAACACCTTTATAAAACTGTATTTCAGGTTTTTTTAAAAAAGGAACATTGGCACCAAATATGTAGCATATGGCAACATTTGCTCATTTAGGAGACCTACAGCACAGAAGAGAGTCCTGTGGTGACCACTTATTCTGGGAATGGCAAAAAAATAGATTTGAATTTACAATGCTGCTATGGCTCATAAAATTAAGCAAAGATTTCCTACCTAAATCTTCCTGCTCATGTACAAAATCAGATCTGAACTGTTTGTTTTGGCTCTTTAAGAAGAAATTCTTTTGCCATTTGCACAGAATTTACAGAAGAGAGGTTGCGCCAGCAGTTTTCTGTACATGCTTTGCAAGATAACTGACCTGAAGTGAGAGGAGTTTTCAAAATAAGTACTGCTGACTGAGGGAAGAGATAGGATCAAGATATAGCACTTCCATTTTGGAAGGAAATAATTAACTAAGGAAGGCCCTATACAGACCGGCACTTTCGGCCAGCATGGGGGCAGAGTGTAGTGTCTTCACAATGCATGGACAGACTCCTCCCACAGGGTGCCATGATGCCACCTGCAGCTCCACACAGTGTGCAGTGTCACTGTTCTCCTCTGGTGCCCTGTCCAAATGACACAGAGCTAAAGGAGTTCTGCATAGTTGTGCCACTGCAGCTATCGCACCCTTTCCAGGGCATAAAAAGAAGCTGCTTCTTGCGGATCCTTTTCACGCCCTGGAAAGGCCAGATTGGGTGGTAGTGTGAAGTTGCTGTGGCTCCAATCCAGCTAGGAAAGGGGTGGCTGGAGGCCGCCCCTTCAGGATTGTATGTACAACCCCTAACTAAATAAAATAATGTTTGTGTGCAAATCAACAAAGCAACAAACTAGCTTCCAAGTTTTCAGAATGTTGACCAGATATATGCAGCATCTTGCAAAATCTCATCTTATACTTTCAGCAGCCAAACCTGGCCTGCTGTTGTCTCTATGCTTCTGGTGAAACTGGTATATGGATTTCCATTTACCAGTGTGAAAATTTGCCAAATTCTTTCTTATTTGAGTACATATCAGACTCTTGGAAAGACCTAAACCTCCCAGAATCCCCCAGCCAGCAGAGACAGTAATTTTATAGCACTCTCTAGAAATTACATCCAGGCAGACTTTATGCATCCACCTTATGCCACAGCCTCAACACAGACTTTTCTTCAGTTCTAGTGCCATTTCTGTTAGAGAGTTTTCTAGCACTTCTGTTTTACCAGCACAGGACTTGCAATTTGAAAGGAATCCTTATTCTCTTCTTCAAAAATTGTTTTCTTAACATAATATTTTAAAAAAAAAATCCTAGCATGCCAAAGAAATTAGTCTCTATTATTTATTTTTATCTTGCTGTCCAGTCTAGTCAAACTATGCAAACAAATCTGTGTCACCCAATGGAGATTGTTATTGTTGATTGTGTGAGCAACTATTATGCCTGCACTGATCCAAATTAGGGGATTCTGAATTCTCTATCAGAGAAATGGAAGCTCCCTGGCTAGGGGATAATCTCTATTGTTGTTGGGATCTAAGAGAGGTTCCATTAACACTTCATAATGCAACAGGAACCCATTTCTTTGTGGCTGTTTTACTCACTGTTGATTAAAGCCAAGACCTACGGACTTAAAAGGCTAATCTTCCTAAGTAAAATAAAAACTGGTGTTTGCAGTATTTATTTATTTTTATTTTAATGGTTAGGGAAGCTAAGGATTTCAAAGCCATTTGCAGATTTAGGACAATTTTCAATTACAGTTGAGTATAATTTATTGTCAATCTGATTAAGTAGTATACCTTTCAAGCTGCACCTCAATGCTTGAATAGATTAGAGAAGTTTCTAATGTGAACAAAAAACATGATGACTATTATAGTGCTGCTTAGATAGAAACATTTTAACATATTAATTGCCACATATTTCCTTGCAGGCTAAATTCTTGCTGCACATCCCTGGTATTTCAGCATTTGAATTTATTTTTTTATTTTTTTTTTGGAGGGGGGAGACATGAACATTCACTGATCTTTACTCATTTGTTATGGTAATGTTAAACACTGAAAACATGGATTTTGAGAGGATTTAGATATAATGTAGATATGCAAATCCATTTTAAAAAGAATTGAAAGAGCAATAAGAAATGGTATTTTCACTCACATAAGCACATTGTGGGGCTTGCTGACAGCATGCTTCCTCTTGTAAACAGTAAATATGAGTAATTTCTTTTGATCTCTATTTAAGTGCTCTTCCTGTGTTTGGTTGCAATCATATCTCTATTTACTCCAGAATAATAAATTTGCTGGACAAATAGCACTTGGCTTCAGTTGTTCATGTCCTAGACAAGTCCACCCTGGCTTACTCTGACAGGTTCTGTATGGACCTGCCTGTCTTTCTAAAGCATTCAGAAGCTTTAATTGTTTAATGAATTAATGTTGTAGTGGTTATTTTCCAAGAAGGGCCCCTTCAAAAGCACTGTTACATCACAGATTTTGCCAGTCCTTGACTTTTCTTCCTCTGAGGCAAAGGACTAGTCTACACATAACTGTATTGTGCAAATTGCTGTGGATTTTTGCACATTTGCATTGACACTTAATTTTCTTCATTTTCCTTAACAAATTTGCATCTGTTGAAAATGGCAGCTATGTGAATTCATGTGAAAAGGATGGAAGATCATATGTTTGATTATGTGCATTCTCACAGATACTCGCGGATACTCTGCCCTCCTTGTTTGTGGATTTCAATGGCTTCCCTGTGCATTCTGACATGATGATTCTGACTATCATGTCAGAATGCACAGGGAGGCCATTGTAAGCCACTGAAATCCACAAACACCTGGACAACTTCAACAGGAAAAAAGAAACCCTGAAAGTAAACAAAGTTTGGCTACTAGTCCTGAAAAACAGCAAGATTAAAACTTAGCAAATGCAAATGAGAAACCACCCAGGGTCAGGGGTTTCCCAGCAAACAATAAGCACTAATCAAGCAGACACTAATCTTCTTTGCATATCCTCCCATCCAGAGGCCTTCCATTAGCAATAGAACAAATATACAGATTAACATGTAAATCACTCCTCCCTACCCAGGGTCAGACAGTATATACATATATACCCAACTCTTTTCCAGGCCTACATTCTCTTAAAATGTCAACCACAAATGCTGGCAAAACATCAGGAATAGACTCTTCTAGAACATGGCCACATAGCCTGAAAAACCCACCAAAATCTATAAACCAAATTTTCTTTGTTCTGGACTACACAATTTGCCTTTCACTCCTAACTTTTTTCCTCATCTGATAATCTCCTAAAACTAGATCCTATTACAGTTGGCCCTCTATATCAATGGATTTTTTTTTAATCCATGGATTTAATCATCCACATCCTGATAGATTAAAAAAATAATATAAATTCCAAAAGCAGACCTTGGTTTGGTCTTTCTATATAATGGACACCATTTCACTATACCATTGTATATAACGGGACTTTAGCATCCATAGATTTTGGTATCCATTGAGGGTCCTGGAACCAAACTCCAGTGGATACGAAGGATCCACAGTAAGAATGAATCACTATTTAATAACTTATTGACAAATAAATACTTTTTTAAAAAATTATGACATAAAAATTTGTTGATTACAAAAGGTACCTCATTCTTCCTAACTGTAAATTCACCCTGTTTTATACAGTGGGCCCTTGGTATCCACTGGAGTTTGGTTCCAGGACCCCTCGTGGATACCAAAATCCGTGGATGCTCATCCCATTAAATACAACAGAAATGTTAAATGCTGTCTCATATAGAAAATGGCAAAATCAAGATTTGTATTTTAGAATTTATATATATATATTTGAATATTTTCAAGCCCTGCATGCTTCAATTCATGAATAAAGAATCTCTGAATGCAGGGGGCCGACTGTATTGTGAATGATCAGGTTGTGACATTTTTTTTTCTATTATGCACTTCTGCTAAGTCAGACACTGTGGTTCTGTAAGGAGAGGCATCATTCTGCTAGAAGAAAGACACTTTTGCATTCAATCCAATTATTCAACTAATTCAGAGTCATCACCACACTCCAGGTTTCCCCGTTGCAACTCAAATTTAATGGCTTCTTCATAAAGGAGAGTAGGAAAACTCATGGCATTGTTAGATTATGTCCATGTCACATATTTTACAATGCTCAGCATTATAACGAAGAGACAGGAGAGAAGGAGCATTGACATTGCTGATTTAAATGGATGTGTGCTATTTCCATGGTTGTTTTTAATGAAGATCTCCTATATCTGATACAAAAGTGTACACCATTGGCTTCACTGAAAAGAAATGTTCTGTGCACACACTCTCATATTTATACATATAGTGATCTGATTGTGCAGTTTCATGGAGCTCTGAGCCATAACTTTACAGTACCGCAGTATATGAAATCATATATGTGTTTGATCCATCTAACTCCAGGCATTGTTTGCAATTTCTATCATCATATGCAATAAGGTCACAATCACCCAACCCTCCCTATACTGCAAAGCACAATATTCCATAAGATGTTGCAGTGGCAGTTAAAAGTAGAATCATAGTACAATAACTGTGTAGGTCCAACAAATGGTTTCCTCTATCCTTCCTGCTCAAACAATAACATAGCATCTGGAATGGGAAAGATGAAGCTTCTAGGATGTGGGACAGCATTCAGGTGTACATATCTATATATGAAGCCCTCTCCATCTCAGGAATTCACACTCATGTACAGATGAAAGAGTCAGATGTCATCACAGTTCCCTTCACAAACTTCATCCCCTCACATAATTGATTAATGAGTGGGCTCCAGTTCTTTAAATATCTTTCCCCTCCATCTATCCTTATGTGTGAACCTGTAAGACCATCTGTCATTAATGGATATCAACTAACTGTGGACCAATGTATTAGCCTTTGCATTCTCTAGTTTTCTTCTTGCTTTTGATAGTGTTACTGATGAATGTATAATACCTGATGACTGGAAACTTAGTGTTATTATGGAAGGTCATTTAAATGCTTCCTTTTCATGCAAACGAGATGCATGCAGTATTTTATTGTCAAAATAATGTTTCAAGATGTAAAATGGCAAGGGAATATTGACTAAGCTATTAATAAAACACACCAGCTTTTAGCTGACAAACCAACCTTCTTTCCATCAAAAATGTCTCAGGCTTTAATAAAGAAACTCAAGTGTTGTAGGTGAAAAATTACTTTTCTCACCCGGTCATCTGTCTGTCATGTATTATTCAGGTCACCAATGTTTGTCCTGAACTGTATCATTCTGTAGTTGTGTCAGGTATGAAATATGTTCGGTGTAATTCCATCAGACTTCGTGAAGTTGATTAGAACAGATCACCTTTCGGCATGGGCACAAGTTATCTCAGTAGATTGAGTGAAAAAGACTTATTTATCTTTGCCTTATAATAAAGAAAGAGATGAGCGAATTTATCCATTAACTTGGAAAGAGTCACATATTTGGTGTGAAAACAAATTGCAGTGAGAAATAAAAAACAAAACAGAAAAGCTGTGGTTATTTTCTTGGAAAAGGCATGTTTTTACAATATAAAACTGTAAAATAGAGTGCATGAAAACATGCCAATATTTATATTTTCTATATGCATGTATGGAGAATAATTAAGTTTGTTTCCCTGCCAAATGCAAAATTCACACTGCAGTGTGACTGCAGTTTATATCACCGAATAAATAAATATACTCTAGGGTTAATGGCAACATAGCATTAGATTGTCCTTATCCAGAATTATAGCAAAAACCTGCATTGAATGACATCTGCAATATTTCTGACACTATGGGAGTTCCAATGTATTTCAAAGGATAAATGTGTCCCACATCCACAGGACTGTTTATGGTTATAGAACAAAAAGTATTCCACAGTTCCCAAATGCACAGAGCCAGAAAACCCAAAATCCCAAAATGAGGCAGAATATTTGTTCAGAAGAACTTCTTTCATGACAGGAGGAGGAGGAGGAGGGGGGAGGGAGGGAGGGGAGGGGAGGGGGGTCAGTTAGTTGGTTGGCCAGCCAGCCAGTCAGCCAACCAGGTTTACAACTGTTTTGGTATTCACATTTACAATTTTAACACCATTGCCACAACAGCAAATATCCTTCCCCCCAATCCCACCATAAAATCCAGGCTGTTGTGTGATGAGTTACAACAGGATCCCACAAAAGTCGATACTGCAATACAACTTACTGGTAGGGCAGGAAGGTACTGAACACCAGCACCACAAAACTCCATATATTGGTATGGTTGCCTGGATTTGAAGGTAGGTTTAAGGGATCTGATTAGGAGATAGAGCATAGGCTAGTCAACTACATAGGAAAGAGATATAAACTTGAAGGAAAACAGTTGTTTAATGCTGAGATGACCTAGCATTAATGGTATTGTGAGGTAATTTCAAAACTAGTAGCAAGTTTGATTCTGCCGAGAGAACAGCATAGCATTCCCACTATGATTTAAAGTGATCAGGTTAAATGACTGTCATTCCCATTTGAAACCAGTTCTGATCTTACTGTGATCAGTTTCACTTGAAGCAAGGCAAGCACAAACAACCTGCTTTTTCATAAAACTAGTTCTTTGTCGGTTCTTTTGAAAAGAATTGATTCTGAAGCATATTCAACAAATGGGAATGACCGATCTGAATCACATCATTCTGGAGGGGAAGAACTAATGGCAGAGGGGTATTTACCATCCCTCCTCAATTTTTGGTAGAGCCACCATCTCCCCCCCCCCTCAGCACTGCCTTTGTGGTGTTACCTATGGGCACATAATTTCTTTTAAAAAAATGAGAGAAGATTTAATTCATTGGTTTTGCAACTACTTGCAATTACACTGGTGATCCAATGGCAACTCATAGCAAGGCAAGTAGCTGCAAAACCAATGAATTGAATGATCTATCTATCTATCTATCTATCTAGTGTTCCCAAGCCGGGCTGCCTGGGCTGCCGCTTACGTCACTGATGACACACAGATGATTGACATATATTTTGAAGTATCACAAACTAGTGAGGACAACAATCATGCCAAAAAAGAAGTGACTACAAGGGGATAATGAAAAGATCTACTTTCTTATTGGGAACAACAAACCTTTTAGAATCAATTTACCAACATGGAGCAAAGACAAATCACAAATCAGTTTAAATGAAAGTGGGAATGAGCCCCCAGTGTCTCTGTGGCATTCATTATGCAGACAACTAAAACATGTCACACGGATGTGTCAATGATTCCTGCTAAGAACTTTTCCACATATGGTATACCATCTGAAGGTTTTCTTATCTGCTGCCCTTCTGTAGAAGTAAGGAGAGATGAATGTTTCCAATGTACTTTCAGTCTTTTAGTCAGCAGACCTTCTGCCAGTTTTTAGCTAGTGGGGGAAAATAATTTCATTCAGTGTGGAAATATGGTTCGACTAATGTTGTCACCACATCGTATTTAAGTTGGAGTCCCTGTAGTGTACCAAGGTGCCAAGTTAAATATCAAATCAGAAGATATGCTATTTTAACATCATAGTCCTACCATGCTTTTATTCCATATTTTACAGGTCTACTTGGTAAACAATGACAGAATTGGCTGTTATGTCTGAACTCAACCAGCTGTTCATCAATCGTTAGACCTGCCTCTGTATATGTAATGTTCAAAACAAAACTTCTTAGAAAACATATCTTGAAAGAATCTGAGTGCCAACAAATCCTGATAAGAAAAATACTGGACTGAAAAGAATCTTTGCAGTTTGGGACTTATTCTGGGCAAAAATTTGCACATGCTTGTTTCCTGCAGAAAACAGCATTTTCTATGCAGGAAACAGAATTTTCTGCACAGAAAATGCTACTTCTATGAAAAAAATGTATTATTTTCTGTGCAAAAAATGCTGTTTTCTATCTAAAACAACCAAGTCCCCAATTACAGTATACTAATAATTTGGTTTAAATACCAAGTTTGCCACTTTTATTGAAGTACAATAGTTTAAACTGAAAAGCTAATAGTCATTAGACTAGTAAGTAACTGTACAGCCTAGATGCTGTGCTACTAGGATGATGTGATCTCCATATTGAAGCTTCCAAACAGTGTCTTGTGCAGAAAAGTGCACGAAACATCATTATGCAGAAATATTATTTTCTATGAAAAAAAGAGCTATACTTCCACCATTTTATTGTTGAGCACTCTTGCTGGGTTCTCTGCAACAAATTTTGTACCAAAGCGTTACATGGAAAGAGGAGAAATACCTCACTGGCAAGCTGATTTTTTTTTTATTTTACCATTTACCAAAAACTCTTTCCATACAGGAGGCTGAAATGTTGGTGAAAATGTAATAAAATGTCTTCCTTGCTGATCTACTTCTGTGTGAATCCTGCAATAAAAGTTATTCTTGCACATTAAAGTGTCCCTTGTGATAGTACATCCCTCCAGAAGAGTGGGGTTACAATATACTAAAATGGGTTCATCTTAGGGTCATCACAAATTGGAAATTACTTGAAGGCACACAACAAGAAGAACAACAACACATGTGGAGAACTGGACCAGAAATAAATAAATGAATTTCAGTACATTTGTTTTCATTTAAAGGGGGGAAAACCCAATACACAAATGAAGTCTTAAGGGATGACAGTATATGTGATAGGTAACTAGTGGTTTTCGAAAGCCACGTGTTAAACATGAGTCAACAGTGACATGTGGTGGCTATGAATGCTAATATAATTGTAGGTTGTTATCAAGAGAAGTATAGTCCATATCATAGGAATCAATGGTAACACTCAGTGGTATTACTCAATAATGATAACACTGATGTTAAATCCATGTCCCTCTAGTCCTAAAGTCAACCTCTTGTTTAGTTTCACTTGGGCTCATTTGAATAGATTTTCTAGAGTCGGCATGACAATTTATCTGAGAAAATGAAGTGCATGTTTTATTTACTCACCACCTGGAAGTTTATTTTGAGACTGAACTGTGGGATGCAATTAAGACCTGTCTTTATTAAACTCATTTCTTAATCCAGGGACGAGGAGCCTATAACCTTCCAGATGCCGTTGCACTCCTATCCACTTTGTAATTGGTCAGGGATAATAGGAAATGAAGTATAACAATATCTCTGGAGAGTTAAAAGTTCCCCAACCCTGCTTTAATCACTAACCTTTATAGGATTATTTGTATGTGGATTTTGAAATGTGCTATTAGTGCTTTGCAATTAGTTTTACTAATACCATCCATTGGATGCTCCACCAAAACTTTGCTGTTTATACAGAAGTTAAATTCGTATTTGGATTGAAATATTAATTTCAGAACAGTTAAGAACTGAAATATACTAGATGAGATATTTTGCATAGCTAAGAGAATGCTTAATTCATCTAGATAATGCATCATGCTTGGTTAAAACTATATTAAATCTCTTTCTCTATTTTGTTTTTACTACATTTAAAATATTACAAGGTATAATGTGATTATATTAAAATATTACATTGTAAACTTTTTTATTCATTTAATCATATTTTTTCTAACAACTTGTAACTCAGTAAAAGCTTTAGCAGTGATCCTGCACACTGTGAGACTGCTGAACTCCCATTGGTTTAAATTGGATGTAAGCAGTCTGTGAGCTGGATTGCAGCCTTTGTGTGATATTTCAAAAGCTGCTGTACTGTTGTCATTCTGCTCATCAGAATTCCATAGGGCAAGCCTTTTTCTCTATTCATTTGTCTCTCATTTTTGACTAACTTGATAAAGAGGCACACAGAATGGGCCCAGTTAATGGACACGGTGGGTCAAATTTTGCCCTCATATACAAGGTCTGGGCTCATCTCCTATTGAATTTGTAATAGAGGTTATTCTTGTGTATTTGAAAGTGGAATTTAACTTAGTATATGTTAAGGGAGAGCATCTAATTAGCTATTGCTTGTACAGTTTTTGCCTTGGAAAATAATTGAAAGGCTTTCTATAAATACTCCAAAGAATGCATTTGAAAATGCCATTCCAGATGAGGCAGAAAGAAAAACGGAACACACTAATAATTTGGTTTAAAGACCAAGGTTGCCACTTTTATTGAAATACAATAGCTTAAACTGAAGTGTTACTCAACAAGCCAATAGTCCTTAGAGTAGTAAGTAATCATACAGCTTAAACTGAAGTGTTACTCAACAAGCCAATAGTCCTTAGAGTAGTAAGTAATCATACAGCATTGCTAATGTACCCTGCATCCTGAGAAGATGGGATCTCCATATTGCAACTTCCAAATTGTATCAGATTTAAGCAAGGATGGATGTTCCCTTGGGACATGACTTTAGAGGAAAAAAATGGCCCAGCGTACTTTGTTCTTTCTGTGTCTGTCTTAAAACCAGTGTTAAATACTGAGGGAAGAGGGATTGTCAAAAAATATTACATAAAGGAGGCATTCCTGGCACAAAAAATATAAACATTAGTCAGCAATTTCCTGGCAAATCTGACTGATAGTTTAAGATTACATAGTAGATTAGGTATAGGTCTTTTCTCTCATCTTCCCATCACATTTGTCATCCTATTTATACAGAAAGAATGCCTAACAGTACAACCTTATTTTATACATGCCAATTAAGAAGCAAATTCCACTGTTTTCAGTGTGGTTTACTCATGAGCAAGGAGTGAAACACACCACCCTGAAGGCACACCTTCAAGCCACCCCTGACAAAGCCTGATTGGGGCTGCAGCAACTGCACACAGCTGCTCCTTTTTGCACCAGCAAATAGCCAGCTTTTCCACCCCACTGTGGTGGGAAGCTGGCTTTAAGGTACTCTGGCAGCGTGCAGCATAAATGCCACATGGCCAGGGTGCCTGGAAGCTGAACCACATGTGGGCGGCTGTCCGACTTGAAGCCAGCTTCTGGACATTTTGGGGGCACGTGTCATCTGTATGCAATGCCCCCAAGAATCCTGGAAGCTGGCTTTTTATGCCAGTTTGTTTTGCCCCTCAGTGTATGCATTGCAGCTTTAGCGTGGTCCCCACTATTCTTAGAAATGTGGTATGGATTTCATGCCTAGCCCTAGAAGCAGATGAAAGGCCCTTAATCTATCCTAGTTGCCACTGTCCTAGCCTTAGGGAGAGAAAAGAAGAAGCTATCACAGTTCCATCATGCCTAGGTCCAGAAGCAGATGAAAGGCCCTCCCTCCATCTATCCCAATTGCCACGACCCTGGCTTTGGACAGAAAGAAGATGCTGTATCTGCTGGACATTATTCCCTCTTGCACTGCCATCTCCTTTTCCTTTTGTGTGATGTCTTAATTAGATTGTATGCCTGAGGACAAGCAACTGTTTTATTGTAAAGCACAAGCACCATGTACAGTGGTCAGCCTGAGTGGCATAGTGGTTTGAGTCTTGCACTGTGACTCTGGAGAACAGGGTTTGAATGCCAGGTCAGCCATGAAACTCACTGGGTCACCTTGGACAAATCAGACTCAGAGGACAGAGGCATGTATTGGACAAGTCATACTCAGAGGATGGCAAAGACAACCCCCCTGTGAAGAAACTGACCAAAAAATTCTGTGAGAGGTACAACTTCCAAATTGTATCAGATTTAGAATATTCCCTTTTGACATTGCTTTAGAGGAAAAAACTGGCCCAGTATTTAAACCTGTAAAATAACAATACCAATACAGTGGGTCCTTAGTATCTGTTAGGATTTGGTTCCAGGACGAACACACACACACACCTTGCATATGGATCTGTGGCTGCTGAAGTACTGTTGTGTATACAATTGCATAGTGAAATGGTGTCCGTTATATTAAATGGCAAAATCAAGATGTGGGGGATATTTTCAAGCCATGAAAGCAGAAACCATGGATGCTAGTGGCTGACTCTAGTAGTAGTAGTAGTAGTAGTAGTAGTAAATAATAATAATAATAATAATAATAATAATAATAATGATAATGTGAATAACATAATTGTCCTCAGAGATTTATTTATTTATATTCCACCTTTGTCTCAGAAAGGATATGTTAGGCAGAATCAATGCCGTTTTCTTTAATGTAAGGCATGCAGCTTGGTTTCTTCTGCTGGAAAGGGAAGTAGTGCTGGGTGAATGAAGGTACAAACAGATAAGGAAGTCCAAGCTTAATGATCAAACCAGCATTTGATTTTTTAACATACATTTATTGTCATGGTCCCATGGTATTCAAAACAGTACTTCTAAATACCAAATAAAGTCCATAAGAATCTTAGAATCATAGAATAACAGAGTTGGAAAAGACCACAAGAGCCATCCAGTCCAACCACCTACCATGCAAGAACTCCCAGTCAAAGCATCCCTGACATCTGGCCATCCAGCCTCTGTTTAAAGACCTCCAAAGAAGGAGACTCCACCACTCTCCGAGGGAATGTGTTCCACTGTCGAACAGGCCTTACTGTCAGGAAGTTCCTCCTAATGTTGAGGTGGAATCTCTTTTTGTGGAACTTGCATCCATTGTTCCGAGTCCTGTTCTCTGGAGCAGCAGAAAACAAGCTTGCTCCCTGCTCAACGTGACATCTCTTCAGATATTTGAACAGGGCTATCATATCACCTCTTAACCTTCTCTTTTCCAGGCTAAACATCCCCAGCTCCCTAAGTCGTCCCTCATATGGCATGGTTTCCAGACCCTTCACCATTTTAGTTGCCCTCCTTTAGACACGCTCCAGTTTCTCCACATACTTTTTGAATTGCAGTGCCCAGAACTCTTCCCTTGATTTAGACACTATACTTCTATTGATGCAGCCTAAAATTGCATTGGCCTTTTTAGCTGCTGCATCACACTGACTAATGTTCAACTTGTGGTCTACTTGGACTCCTAGATCCCTTTCACATGTACTCTCATTCAGCCAGGTGTCCCCCATCTATATCTGTGCATTTCATTTTTCCACCCTAAGTGCAGAACCTTACATTTCTCCACATTGAATTTCATTTTGTTAGTTTTGGCTCAGCTTTCTAGACTATTAGGTCATTTTGAATTTTGATCCTGTCCTCAGGAGTATTAGCTATTCCTCCCAATTTGGTATCATCTGCAAATTTGATAACTAGGCCCCCAATACTGTCATTCAAGTCATTAATAAAGATGTTGAATAGCACTGGGCCCAGGACAGAACCCTGTGGCACCCCACTGGTCACTTCTCTCCAGGATGAAAAGGAACCATTGTTGAGCACCCTTTGGGTGCGGCCAGTCAACCAGTTACATATTTATATAACGGTTACCTTGTCTAGCCCACATTTTTCAAGCTTGTTTGCAAGAATGTCATGGGGAACTTTGTCAAAGGCCTTACTGAAATCAAGATATACTATATCCACAGCATTCCCTTCATCTATCAAGCTGGTAATTTTATCAAAAAAAGGGATCAGATTAGTCTGGCATGACTTGTTTCTCTGACACCCATGTTGACTTTTTGTGATTATGGAATCATCTTATAGATATTCACAGATTCTCTGTTTAATGATCTGCTCCAGAATCTTTTCCTGGTATTGTTGTCAGACTAACTGGACGATAATTGTTGGGATCCTCTTTTTTCCCCTTTTTGAAGATTGGAACAACATTTGCCCTCTTCCAGTCTGCTGGGACTTCTCCTGTTCTCCCGGAGTTCTCAAAGATTATTGCCAGTGGTTCCGATATTACATTTGCCAGTTCTTTTAATACCCTTTAAATACCCCGTTGGGCCCAGAAGCTGTCTCCTGCCCTCTTTCCATCTGGGCTGGACTGTTTGCAGCAGAAGGACTCAGCACCTGGACAGGAGGTGGGGCAAAGAGGCTGCAAGGTCTTAAAGCCTGCCTTTTCCCCTCCTTAAACACCAGCCAGTTAATTTCGGGCCCAGCAGCAAAGCAGCAAGAACGGACTTGGGTGTAGAGACCATCTCCTGAAGTAGTATGGTTTTTTCTTCAGTCTGCCCTCACCCAAGATCCTTAAAGGAACAGTTTGTCATATAAACACCTCTTAGTGGCTCTATTGAGGCGTTGTTATTTAAGGACACGGGTGAACCCTGAAACGAAGACAACCGCCTTAAACTGGGTCTAATGATAAATCAGACCATCAAGGCCTCGCTTTTTATCTATTTTATACTGATGTTGCCCAGTATTGGGACTGTTACTTCTGGAACTGGTGATGGGATTAGCCTGGGAGCGAATATTAACGCGATAAGGGGTCAGGGAAGGTACTGCGGTAACAGAGTGAACACATGTTACAAAAGAAGTAGGGATCGATGTTTAATATCTATCCCTTCTTCAGTTCACTCTGTTTCCCAAGATAGGTTGGAGAGCATACCAACTGTTCCACAATCCCTTAATCTGCTCCTTTGCAATGTCAGGTTGGCCAAAGGTAAGACCCACATCATCCACGATCTCCTCGTGGATGAACACGCCGACCTGGCATGCTTCACTGAGACCTGGCTGGGAGACGCCAGCGCTGCCACGTGAGCCTAGGCTCTCCCAGCGGGTTACTCGGTCAGTGAGCAGATAAGGGAAAGTGGGCGGGGGAGCGGTGTGGCTATAGTCCATAACACCAACCTAACTTTGATCAGGAAACCTATCCGGAAAACAGTCCACATCGAGTGTGTGTACCTTAGCCTGAAGACAGGGACAGTTTGGGATTCTGTTGGTTTACCAGCCACCCCGTTGCTTAACAGACTCCCTGACCAAGCTGACTCAGCTGGTCTCTGAGTTACTGCTGGAGTCCCCCAGACTTTTAGTCTTGGGTGACTTCAACATCCCTCTAGAGACCAGCCTTTCCGACTTATCTGGAGCAGCTCGGGAGTTCATGGAATCCATGACAATTGGTTAACGGGCCTACCCATTGTGCGGGTCACACACTTGATGGGATTTTTAGTATGGAACAGGAATATCCATGGGCGGAGGTAACCAAAACCTCCGCATTGTCATGGACGGATCATTTCCTGATCAAGATGGATATTAAAGCCGCGCCTCGTCCCCTCGGGGGTGGCGGACCCATTAGAATGGTCTGCCCTTGAAGGCTAATGGATCCAATTGGTTTCCAGAAGGCTCTAGAGGGTCTAATAGTTGGCTATGCCGGCGATTCCGTCGAAACCTTGGTGAATACTTGGAACACCGATCTTCCCAAGGCTCTCGAATCAATCGCCCCTGAGCGTCCTCTCCAACCCGCTCTCAACCATAAGCCCTGGTTCTCGGAGGAACTCAGGGAGATGAGGCGGGTTGGACGACGACTAGAGCGCAGATGGCGGAAGACTCGTCTCTTATCCGACAGAACTCGCCATAGGCAGCATCTTCGCGCCTATCGGGAGGCTTTGCGTGCAGCGTGGAGATCCTTCTGCTCTGCACGCATTGCGTCTGCAGAGTCCTGTTCAGCAGAGCTGTTTAAGGTAGTGGGGGAGCTGATGCAGGTTCCCCCTGCGCCAAATCCCTTGCTTGACCCCACGACGGCCTGCTGCGATGCATTTAACACCCACTTTGCAGACAAAATCTCTCAGATAAGGGCCGACTTAGATGCCAATGTTTCAGCAGTATCTGCAAATGAGGCACCTACTGGATGAGTTTCAATCTGTAAGTACTGATGATGTGGACAAGCTCCTTGGAAGCGTGAGGAAGACGACCTGCTCTCTCGACCCATGTCCATCATGGCTGGTCGTCCAGGGAGGGGATACACTGAGGACATTCCTTCGGGATGTCATCAATGCGTCCCTCAGGGAGGGTATTGTTCCACCTTCTCTGAAGGAGGCGGCTGTAAAGCCTCTCCTGAAGAAACCCTCCCTTGATCCCCTGGACAGAAATAACTACAGACCAGTTTCCTTGCTGCCATTCTTAAGCAAGGTGATCGAGAGAGCAGTCGCCTCACAACTCCAAGCCGTCTTGGATGAAACGGATTTTCTTGATCCATTTCAAACTGGCTTCTGGGCAGGATATGGAGTTGAGACTGCCATGGTTGCTCTGACAGATGACCTCCGCTTGAGCATTGACAGGGGTAGTGTGACCCTGCTGGTGCTCTTGGACCTCTCAGCGGCTTTCAACACTATAGATCATGCCATCCTTCTGGACCGGCTGAGAGAGATGGGTATCGGAGGCACCGCTTTGCGATGGTTCCGTTCCTTTCTCTCTGGCACGTCCCAAAGGGTGAGGCTCGGGAATAGCTACTCCTCTAAAATCGAGCTAAACTGTGGCGTACCTCAGGGCACCATTCTGTCCCCGATGCTATTTAACATTTATATGAAGCCACTGGGAGAGATCATTCGGAGGCATGGAGCTCAGTGTCATCAGTACGCTGATGACACTCAGATATATTTCTCCATGACAAGATCATCTGCTCAGACCTCAGATGGCGTCTCCTCTCTCAATGACTGCCTGGCAGCGGTAATGGATTGGATGAGGGAAAACAGATTGAGGCTTAATCCAGACAAAATGGAGGTACTGACGGTCACTGGCCCAAAATCAGGTCTGGGAATACAACTTCCGGTCCTAGACGGAGTCACACTCTCCTCGAAGGACCCTGTTCGCAGTATGGGGGTACTTCTAGACTCGTCGCTTCACATGGCTAGTCAGGTGAATGCGACGGTCAGGAGTGCCTGTTATCAGCTTCGGCTGATACGCCAGCTGCGCCCTTTCCTGGAGATGAGGGACCTGGAAACTGTGGTACATGCTTTGGTCACCTCACGTTTAGATTACTGCAATGCGCTCTACATGGGGCTACCCTTGTGCCTAACCCGGAAACTCCAGCTGGTTCAAAATATGGCAGCCAGATTAGTTACCGGTGCTTCTAGGAGAGAGCACATAACACCTGTGCTCAAATCTCTCCACTGGCTGCCAATTAGTTTCCGGGCACAGTACAAGGTGCTGGTTTTGACTTTTAAAGCCCTTCATGGCTCAGGTCCATCTTATCTTAGGGACCGCCTCTCCCCATATGAGCCCCCTCACACTCTTCAGTCCTCTGGGAGGAATTTGCTACAGCCTATGAAAACTAGGCTGGCACAGACCTCCCAGAGGGCCTTCTCTGCCGTTGCTCCCAGGCTATGGAATGGCCTGCCGGATGAGATGCGCCTAATTACAACTTTGGACAGCTTTAAGAGAGCCACCAAGACGCATCTCTTCCGGCAGGCCTTCCTAGAAAATGATTAACTCTCTGTCATCTACTGTTCCTCCAGCCCCATTTACTAAGACACTGATACTCTTGAGGCCGCTCACTTACCCAGTTTTTAGAGCTATTATTGTCCAATGTTTGTCTTTTAATGTTTCACTGTTTTAAATCTTATTCTTAGTTTAATCTATTTTTAAGGGGTGGGAGGGGAGACTGAAGTGTTATTTTAACTGTATGTATTTTTAAATGTTGTACTCCACCCTGATTGCTCACCCAGAGGGGCGGAATATAAATAAATATTTATTATTATTATTATTATTATTATTGGATGTAGTTCATCTGGTCCTGGAGACTTGTATTCATTTAGATTAACCAGGTATTCCTGTACTACCTCTTTACTTATTCTGTGCTGAAATTCCCCTATTCTGTCTTCTGCTCCATTGTCCTTAGGTTCAGCACCCTTTGCCTATTCTGAGAAGACTGAGGCAAAGAAGGTGCTGAGTAATTCTGCCTTTTCTCTGTCCCTTGTTAGCATTTTTCCATATTCTCCACACAGTGGCCCTACCATTCCCTTCTTCCTTTTGCTGTGGACATACCCCAAAAAGCCCTTTTTATTGTTCTTAACCTCTCCAGCAAACCTGAGTTCATTCTGCGCTTTAGCTTTTCTGACTTTATCCCTACACGCGATGCCTATTTGTTTGAATTCCTCTTAGGTGATTTCCCAATTTTTCCATTTCCTATACAGGTTCCGTTTAAAATTTAGCTCAGTTGAAAGTTCCTTAGTCACCCATCTGGATTCTTTAGACATCTCCCATTTTTCTTCCTCATTGGAACTCTTTGAAATTGTGCCTTTATCTCCCTTTTGAGGAACTCCCATCCATCTTGAACTCCCTTCTCTTTTAGTATTCCTGACCATGGGATTTCTCTCATTTTACTAAAAAACAGCTCTCCTAAAGTCTAGAATGTTTGTCTCACTATGCCTGGCTTCTCCTTTCCACTGTATAACAAACTCCAGGAGAACATGGTCATTCCCACCTAAGGATCCAACCACTTGCACCCCATTAACTAGGTCATCTCTGTTGGTTAAGATCAGACCCAAAATAGCTGACTACCTTGTTGCCTCTTCCACCTTTTGGACAATGAAACTGTCTTTGAGGCAAGTGAGAAATTTGCTAGACCTTGAGGAGTTTGCTGAGTTTGAATTCCAGCAAATAGCAGGATAGTTGAAACCCCTCATCACTACTATATTTCTTCTATTTGAGTGTGTGGTCATCTGTTCTAGAAAGGCATCATCCAATTCCTCTGCCTGAGTTGGGGGTCTGTAGTAGACTCCTACAGTAACAACCCTGATGTTTCCTTTCCCTTTAATTTTTATCCAGATGCTCTCCACCTGGCTTCCAGTAGTGATGTCCTGGATCTCTTCTGTGCCGTCACGCCAGGGCTATATGGTTTCAAAGGAACATGGACATGGTGATTCTCTTCCCGGGGGATTGCTTCTTGCCCCCCTTTAGAGAATTTGGGTTTCCCAAGAACCAGACTGAACAGTCACTTTAGCAAAGGGGGTTTCTTCTCTTTATTAAACAAACAAACATAAAGCTTACTTTAGAGTCCGTAGTAACTGTGGTCCTGGGAACTCAGCCAGATGGCTCACCAAAGTCTCTCTCTCTCTTTAACTCTGAGGCCAGGATGCTCAAAGTCCCAGCCAGATGGCCTATATGAAGGCAGGGAACCTTCCTCTGTTGTCAAGTGGCTGTTTGAGGGTGCCCGAAGCTACTCAGCATCACTCAACTGTGCATAGTGCTAAGTATGCTGTGCGAACTTCAAGGACTGAAGAATTATGTACTGGAAGATGGCTTGACCAAGGCCTGGCTAGCACACCCTCCAACATGTTCACTCTGTAGAGTGTCTGGTAGTTGAATGAGAGGAAAGGTGGCTTCCCCTTTCAGGTCCCCAGGAGAAGGTGAGGAGCATGCTTGAATTGTTACACAAAAACAACAATTGGCAGATGCCAAGAACCAATAAATGCAATCAAACATTTAACAAGTTGCAAAACACATCAAAACAGTGCAAAAAGGGATTTTGGAACTTAAACTCTTTGCAAACTAAGCAGGCTGCAGCATGTCACAAATGCAAACCTCTAAATTCAAAGTTTTAAATGCTGCACCATCACATCTTCACTGGTGTAAATATATCTCACATATAATGCTATTCCTCCTCCTTTCTTGTTTGGCCTGTTTCTCTTAAAAAGGTTATACCCCTCTATTTCTACATTCCAATCATGAGACTCATCGCACCAGGTTTCAATGATGTCTATTATATCATATTTCCTTTGTTATGCTAGGAGTTCAAGTTCATCTTGCTTATTTCCCTGTTCTGTGCATTAGTGTAGAGACATCTAAGAACATGTGTCCCTTTTACTTGCTGCCTGTGCATGTTTTTTTTTTTTTGGCCTCCTATTGTTGGGTCCTTGCACTGTTTCCCTTGTTCCCTCTATGTCAGTTTTTCCATCCCTTTTGCCTTCCAGAATGCTGTCTCCCTTCCCCACATAACTCAGTTTAAAGCCCTCCTGATCAGAAGGTAAGGGTATTGTTACAGCCTTATATTGCTTCATTATTCTGACCTGTGCATACTCCTACCAGTCAGACCCAAAATAGTTTGGGGCATTATATGTTGGATTGGACATATTTTGGAACCCGAAGGCTGCAACACCCACTCTTTAGTCTCTTGGCGTGCCAGAGGCTCACAGATCCATCACAGCAGACACCAGCAGTAACATGTATTACTTCTAGTTGCTTCTCAGGTTTTGAAGTGGTCTGATTTGTGGTGGGGAACCTTCTGAAATAGCATGAAATAGCCCTGCAAACTAACTTTAGATAAGGTTTCTATGGCAACAATGATACTTTTTCAGCTGGCAGAAATGGAGAGGAATGCCAGGGCGCTTGGAGAGTCAGGGGATCTCAGAAATGACATTGGGCCACCTCAAATGGCCAATTGTGACCCACAAAGTCATGCGATTCTCACCAGTGCTCTACATGGCTGAGTATACTCACAGGGACATTATAGTGAGTTGTGGAATGAAATCATTGGTATTTCTATGTATAAAACACACAAAATAATGTTTGTTAAGATGAAATATCTATCTATCATATACTGCAGAAAATCAGACCCTAATTTCATTACATTTATCTGATATGTGACTAACTCTTAGATTTTACTGATTATCTTTTGAACAATGTCTATATTAACCTTTTAAAGAAAGATTTGGCTCATGTGGCACTAATATCTCTTCTAGGATAATTAAAATGAAGTTAAAGTGAAACCAAAGATGTGGTGACATTTGGTATGGGTGCTTCTAATGGAGGATTTTTATTTTATTTTATTGTGTTTGCACTATCACCTTGCCTCCTTCAGAGAATTCCACAAGAGATCCAGATGAAAACCCCTTTCATCTGTAACCTCTCCTGTTTTACCTTGCTTCTTCAATTTTTTTTTTACTTTCCATAAGAAAAACTATTCAAGAGGAACAAATGAAATAGCTCTGCTATTTTGTTGTTGCTGTTAATATTGCTGTTGGTGATGATGATCAAAATGATGTTGTTTTAATGATAGTGCTAAACTTTTTGTCTGTTTGGAAGCATAAATGGGGTTGTATAATATGTGTGGTGTGGTGTGGTGTGTCAATTGTTGGATTATGACTCTGGAGTCAATGGTTCAATTCCCCACTCAGTCATGAAAGCCACTGGGTGACCTTGGGCAAGAGTCACATGCTCTCAGCTTTAGGGGAAGGCAATGGCAAACCTACTCTGAACAAATCTTACCAAAAACAAAATAAAACAAACCAACCAAACAAACAAAACCACCCTATGATAATTTCACTTTAGGGTCACAATGAGTCAGAAAAGACCTGAAGGCACACAACACCGCCAAACATAATATTGTCATGGGAACTACTTCTATTCATGGATGCAGTCATTTCATTCCACTTTTTCCACCACCCTCTTCAAGAGGTCACAGAATCCACTCTGGTTGTCATATCTCTGAAATGGAAAGGGGATCTTATATAAGTTGTAATAAGAAAATATTACAGCCTAAATCTGATTGCTATGGACTCAATTTGAATAATCCTGTTGAACCAGTAGGAATTACAAAAAAGTTGACTGAACATGCAAAGATTAATTCAGTGGGTTTACTCAAACTGAGACTACCAATTGGATTTAAAACTTTCTTCCACAGGTAAAATAATTCCAAAACTGTATTTTTTTTATTTTAAAAGGTAAAGGTAGTCCCTTGACATGAATGACTAGTTATAAATGACTGTAGGGTGTGTGTGTGGACTACTCTGGTGTGTGGGCTACTCTGGTGGTCAAGTGGCCAGCATGACACTATTGAATGCTGTTACCTTCCCACCCAAGTGGTACCTATTTATCTACGGGCTGGACAACGACTAGAGTGTGAATGGCGAAGGACTTGGCTCTCATCCGACAGAACTCTCTATAGATTGCATCTTCGCATCTATGGAGAGGCTTTGCGTGCAGCATGGAGATCTCGCTGCTCTGCATGCATTGCGTCTGCAGAGTCCCGCCCGGCAGAGCTGTTTAAGGTGGTGAGGGAGTTGACGCAGGTCCCCCCTGCGCCAAATCCCTTGCTGGATCCTACAACAGCCTGCTGTGAGGCATTTAATATCCACTTTGCAGATAAAATCTCTCGGATAAGGGCCGACTTGGACGCCAACCTTCGTTCAGAGTCCATGAGTGAGGTATCCAGCAACTCCGTTGCTGTCAGTTTACTGGATGAGTTCCAATCGGTGAGTACCAATGACGTGGACAAGCTCCTTGGAAGCGTGAGGAAGACAACCTTCCTGCTCTCTCGACCCAGGTCCATCCTGGCTGGTCGTCCAGGGAGGGGATGCATTGAGAACATTCCTTCGGGATGTGATCAATGTGTCTCTCAGGGAAGGCAACATTCCATCTAGTCTGAAGGAGGCGGCTGTTAAGCCCCTCCTGAAGAAGCCTTCCCTTGATCCCCTGGACAGGAACAACTACAGACCAGTTTCCTTGCTGCCTTTCCTAAGCAAGGTGGTCGAGAAAGCGGTTGCCTCCCAACTCCAAACTGTCTTGGATGAAACCGATTATATCGATCCATTTCAAACTGGCTTCAGGGCAGGATATGGAGTGGAGACAGCCATGGTTGCTCTGACTGACGACCTCTGCCTGAGCATCGACAGGGGTAGCGTGACCCTGTTAGTGCTCTTGGATCTCTCCGTGGCTTTTGATACAATCGATCATTCCATCCTTTTAGATCGGCTGAGAGAGTTGGGGATCAGCGGCACCGCGCTCCGGTGGTTCTGTTCCTTCCTCTCCAGCAGATCTCAAAGGGTGAGACTCGGGGACAGCTGCTCTTCTAAAATCGAACTTAGCTGTGGCGTTCCACAGGGTGCTATTCTGTCCTCGATGTTATTCAATATTTATATGAAGCCGTTGGGTGAGATCATTCGGAGGCACGGAGCTCAGTGTCATCTATACGCTGATGACACTCAGATCTATTTCTCCGTGACCAGATCGTCTGCTCAGACCTCAGATGGCGTCTCCCCTCTCAATGACTGCCTTGCGGCAGTAATGGATTGGATGAGGAAAAACCGATTGAAGCTTAATCCAGACAAAACGGAGGTGCTCACAGTCACAGGCCTGAAACCAGGTTTGGGAATACAACTTCCAGTCCTCGATGGTGTCACACTCTCCTTGAAGGACTCTGTTTGCAGTCTGGGGGTACTCCTTGATCCGTCGCTTCACATGACAAGTCAGGTGAATGCGACGGTCAGGAGCGCTTGTTACCAGCTTTGGCTGATACGCCAGCTGCGCCCTTTCCTGGAGAGGAGGGATCTGGAAACTGTGATACATGCGCTGGTAACCTCACGTTTGGACTACTGCAATGCACTCTACATGGGGCTACCCTTGTGCCTAACCCGGAAACTACAAATGGTCCAAAATATGGCAGCCAGGCTTCTGGCTGGAACATCCAGGAGAGAGCATATCACTCCTGTGCTAAAAGCCCTCCACTGGCTGCCGATCAGTTTCCGGGCACAGTACAAGGTGTTGGTTTTAACCTTTAAAGCCCGTCATGGCTTGGGCCCATCTTATCTAAGGGACCGCCTCCTCCCATATGAACGCCCCCGCACACTCCAGTCCTCTGGGAGGAACCTGCTTCAACCCATGAAGACCAAGCTGGTACAGACCTCCCAGAGGGCTTTTTCGGCTGTCGCCCCCAAGTTGTGGAATGACCTGCCGGACGAGATGTGTCTCATTCCATCTTTAGAAGGCTTTAAAAGAGCCCTAAAGACGCATCTCTTCCGACAAGCCTTCCCAGAGAATGTGAATATCCCCAGCTCCATACCTAGGTTTTAAGGGCTTTTTAAATCTTTTCCTGCATTTTTCTCCATACAACCTAAGCTGGATCCGCTCCCTACTATTGTGTGTTGCTATTTTAATCTATTATGTTTTTCAACTCTATTGTGATTTAATTCTTTTTTAAGGAAGGGTGGTAAGGGTAAGGAAGGGGTATTTTAACTTGATATTGTTTTAACCTCTGCTGTACTCCGCCCCGATTGCTTGTTCAGAGGGGCGGAATAGAAATAAATATTATTATTATTATTATTATTATTATTATTACTTGCATGTGCATGCTTTTGAACTGCTAGGCTGGCAGAAGCTGGGACTAGTGACAGGACCTCACCCCATCATACAGCACTTAGGCCTCAGACTGCCAACCTTCCAATCTTCCAGTCCTCAGAAATGATGTCTTAACCACTAAGCCACCACATCCCTTTATTTATTTATTTATTTATCCCTTTATTTATTTACACGTTGATTATTCACTGATCACACCTCCTTATTAACTCAATAAGGACTTCAGGATGCACTACCTCCATTCCATCTCCAAGGCTTTCCTTTTTTCAATAATGGTGATTTTCTATGATGTTCTTGAGTGTTTGTTTCCCAGGACTGGGTTATGAGTATTAGTAGGAAAATTCTGGTGACCTCAAAAGCTGGTTACCAGTTTTGTGATGTTTCACATGGTTCCAGTAAAGATATTGTGTTACTCTTGCTTTTGGATATTTTCTACAGCAGCTTGCAAGTTTTGATGAAGAAAATAATTCTAGCCCCAGTAAAATATGACAATACCTAAGGAGTTCATAAAGTGCATAGGTAGGCACTAAGAGATAAATGGAAGGTCAATAACCCCTGGGGTGAACCTAGAATTGGCAGGTGTGGAATAGAGAAAAGAATTACAATTGATTTAGAGAGGACACCATAGCTGTGGGATATTTATACAGAAAAGGTGAGTTGGCTTTGAAGAGAGCTTTTAAAAGCAGGCAACTGTTCTTTACAAAGTGAAAAAAAAGAGATAATTCTGGAGTAGGAGCCTGGTGTGTGTGTATTTTTTTTAAAAAAATCTTAAACACTGAAGACACTGACTTTCCCCCTAACTTACATTAATTGTTTTTTTGTTATCTGGATTGCATGCTAGGTTGAAAAGGAAAAGATAAATACACTTTTGAGGCCTGATCCACATAAGTAACCCTTGCATGATTGGCCATTTGAAATGCTGCTACGTAGGGCAATTCCATACAGGTAAATTGATTGTGTGATCACAGTGATTTCAGCACACAAAATGACATGGTCAGCATCAATGTGAGCCTGCAGAAAGCTGTTTCTTACAAATTGATGGCAACTTGTTATGATTCCACATGGTTGAATTTTAAACAGTGCCTCTTGCAAGTAGTTCTTATGAGTTAACTGAGAAAGGGCAAATGTGTAGATTTCATTTTGGTCCAGAACAGACGGCCCTTTGAAGCCGCTGTCTGGGCAGCTTGGGAGTGAAGTGTATATTCTAAATGTTCCCAAACCACCCTGAAGCCACCTAGAAGTTGGGCAGCTGTCTAGATGTGGGCAGCTTCAAGGTGCTCTGGCGGCACAATGTTTATACACCACACAATGCTGGAGTGGCTTGAAGCTGCCATGGGGCTTTGGCAGGATCTTTGCTGCTCCTTTTTCGGCTGGCTTCAAGGCAAATTTGGGCCACAGTGTGTGTTTGCCATGGCCCCATTCCGTCTTTGGAAGAGGCGGCTTCAAGCTACTCCTTCTGCCCGTCTGTTTAACCCCTTTGTCTCATGTGCAAATTTTGAAAATGATGATAAATTCTGCTCAAAAGCAAACTACAACAAAGTTGTAATCTGTCAGTTTCAGCTTCTTCCAAAATTTTGCAACTGGGCAATAAGAAAGGATAACACTTTTCTGGATTGCCACAAAGTATGCCTTCTTTGATCCCCACCAAGAACTTGCTTGTTGTAAATTATTTGCTGGAACCATAAGCTGCAGCCAGCATTGGACAAGAAGCTGAGAAAGTAGTCCATAACTAGGGAAAACAAATGAAATTGAGGGAATAGTTAAAGTATAGCTAGGCTTTATTGCCAGGTGTCAAAGGGATGAAGGTTGCACATGTGAGGTGACAAGAGACTTATATGCACGAGCAGGATACCAGAGGCATATACCATGGTATCTCCCCATAGTCCCAGCTCATTTCCACACCCAGTACCTATCTGGGCTGGTGTGGCAATGATGCATGTTCACATGCCCACCCACTGTCATTCTGAATCCATGCTCTAAGTCTATGCTAAGGGCCCTTTGATTAGTCCAGAACTGCCAGATCAGTGGCCATCTGGCTGATCCTGACTTGGGCTGTTAACCTGTGTCACCTACACAGGATGAGATCAGTCTAGATGGAACATGGACCTTAAACAGACCCAAGGAAATTTTCCAACACCCTCACTGTTTTCTACAGAGGTTGGTTTCCGAGTGAGAACTGTTGAGCCAACTTGAGGTCCTATACAATTATAATGTTATATGCTACTTTAGCTGCTATGGCTTCACTGGATGGAATTTGGAGAGCCACAACGACTCTCTATCTAAGAATTCTAAATGCAAACTGCAAATTCTATATTGTTGCCATAGCAGTTGAGGCCGAATATAGTGTTATATTTGTGTAGTGGGGAAAGCTTCACAAAGGCTGCATCTGTACTGCAGCTGTAATCCAGTTTGACACATTTAACTGGCATTATTCAATGCTATGGAGTCCTGTTTTGGCACCAGAGTTCTCTAATAGAGAAGGCTTAATCTCAGAAAACAACAATTCCCAGATTCCCTAGCATTGAGCTGTGGTGGTAAAAGTGATGTCAGACTGGATTATTTTTGCTGTGCAAATACAGCCCTTGGCCCTGAAGGTGGAATGTTGTTGTTGTTGTTGTTGTTGTTCATCTTCAAGTCATTTTATACTAATTGTAACACTAAGGTGAACCTCAGGGTTTTCTGGGGCTGAGAGGGCGTGGCTCACCCAAGGTCACCCAGTAGGTTTCCATACCCAAGGAAGGAATTGAACCCAGTCTCCAGAGTCCTACACCTATGCTCAAACCACTGCACCACATTGGCTTTCTAACATGGAATATAGTGCTATATTTGTGTTGTGTGAAAAGCTACAAAAAGTCAATTGAGTTGCAGAGGTCTTCATTTTATCCCCTTATTGGGCTACCCCAAACTCTCACACTGCTTCAATGCTAGAGGAGGGCATAGTCTTAGTAGGGATAAAAGAAAATGATGTTTTTGAATGCTCAGCTGCAAGATTCTTGCTTCCTACTACTTGAGCACCCTTCTCCTGAGCATTGAATGGCTATAAGCATGTGTTCTCCCACTGGGAATGCACGTGTGTGCATGTATGCGCATGTGTGTATCTTCTTCTGCCTCCTCCTTAAAGCAATATACTATAGCAAAACTCCAAGTTAAACCAAAATCGAAAAAAACAGTGATACTTTTATTGTACTAACCAAAATGCACAAAATACATGTTGCAAGCTTTCTAAGCTCCACTTACTTCATCGTTAGACAAAGATGTGAAAAATCATACAAGATAAAAAAAAATTAAAATGATGTTAGCCACAAGACAGCATTGTGTCAAGATGTGGCTCTTCTCAGTTCAGGTGGCACTAGAGGGAAATTTATGCAGGTACCCCTCATCCTTCTGGACATGTGGGTACTACAGGAAATAATTTTTAGAAGAGATTCTCTTCTTGAGACCTGAGTTGCCTCTGTCCTTTGTGAAGTTACAGACTGCTTTGTTTGTTGAGAGCAGTGGATTTCTAAAGAAGCTCTTGTTTTTGCATTAGGAAACCTTTTTTTGGTTTAAAAAAAAAAGCCAAATATAGTTCAATTTTAAAAAAAAAAAATTTTTTTTTTACCTTTGTTGGAGGCAAAAACCTCAAATGGTCAAGTCCCAGTCCAATGGGACTTTAGGTTTCCCCTGATGGGGCTAAAATAAGGTATCTTATATCCAGAAAACATATCTGGGGTAACCATGATGGTAATGTAGCAAAGTACAATAACTTCCAAAATCCACAAAACGTAATCCACAAAATCCACAAAAATCCATAAACAGATTACACCAGTTTATGTTGCCAACAGGATACTGGCTGGTGTCACTCTTCGGTAGTAAGAAGTAAAGTTGTGCCTATTTTTCATGAAAGACTTATTAGCTGATTACATGTTATTTGGAATGTTGCAACTGTACGACTATACAGCTGCACACCCTTCTTCCTTAAATTCCCTATTTACATGTACAATATATTTTTAGTTCCTCTTCCTCCACGACTTTATTATTTCTGAAAATTAAACACAAAAGCCATTCATATAAAATTGACAGTATTTGTTGGAAAAGCTGTACAGCACCTGCCCAGGTCCCTTGACTTCAATGTTATCTAATTATTTCCTAGATTTTATTAGGGCACATTCTGGTAATAAAGTTTTATCAAGTAGTTTTAAGCACATCCCCTATCTAGTTTCCATTACTGGTCCTCATCGGAACAGCCCATTACACTTTCCCTCTACTATAGATCTTTCTGCTAGTGGATATATTTCAGTAATGTTAATAATACACCAATTTCAGAGATTGCCTTAATGGTCAAGGTTGCTAAAAAAAAAAAAAAAAAAAACACCCAGAAACTGCCTTTTTACCTACTTCTGCTCAGGAAAATGAGGAGGTCTGGATTTCTGCTGTGTACTTCAGAATTCAGATTCTTCTCAGGTTAACAGGGTTACCGTTCCCAACCATCTGTCAATCTTAACCCCTTGGAAAAATCACTTTTCATAGATCAGCCTGTAGCTTGTTAAGCTGTTTCAACAGCCCAGAAGTAGGGTATGTTTAGTAAAAATCTTTAAAATCTTTATGCTGCAGAACTTTCATTACATTTTATATGTTTCCCCCTTTTCCTGTTTAATATAATTGCCCTCTAACAGGATCCATTCCTCTAACCCTGATTAGAAATATCCTTTACCTCTTCCCACTGCAACCAATTGACCTCCAAATAGCAACAAGAGAGATCTGGAATATAACCCCCCTCAAATTCAAACTCTTATTGTCAGTCTGAGTTCTTTCTGGAGCTGGGAGTCACAGTTAAAGGTCAGAGCATTGATACAGGGTATATTAGTGAACTGCACCTCATGTTAGCTCCATACCCCGTAGTGCTCGAGGTAAAAAGACTGATAAAACATCTTTTAAAACTTTCCTATCAGTATACTCGTTATGTAGGAAGGATGCTTTTGTGATGACAGAGGGAATCAAAGCTGTTATTCATGGGTTCATTTTTGGCCTAACAATCAATTAATGACCCACGGGTCACAGAACTCTATTTTTAATGCCTCCTTATCTCAGAGTGGCTTAGGATAGTGATGTCCGTTTGGTCTTGGAAAATAGTCTTGGAAAATAAAAGATGTTAACTGTCAAAGAAATTTATACTGAGGAACTGGGAAAGCTATATGTCTTCCATAAAATCAGGAGTGTTCTGATTAACTTTGGTATAGTTTCATTTTAGTCAATATGAAATTATTGCTAATAAGAATTTCTTTCAACTAAGTTTGGTGGCTCACTTGTAGCCTTCATGGCCATTCCTTTGTTTCCTGCCCTCTGTATTCTCTGCACTCTCCCACTACATGTTCTTTGCACATGTGACACATTGGGAAGGAAGAAGCCTTTATGGTATTATATAGACAGTTTCCAGTATATTTAGAAATTGTGCCGGCATACGTTGTTTAATGTGGGCCTCATTTGGTCATATGTTTATGGCTTATATACAGATTGTTTTGCTGCATATGTGGCACTAGTATATAAGTTGTAAAGGCATAAAGCTCATGAACAACAGAGATGCTTTATTTTTCTTTATTTATTTTTGTTATTCCAACAAAATCCCTGTATTTTTATCAATTACTTTGAGTATGATTATTTTTAACATGTTTAGATTACTGTTAGCTAGACTGATGTAGTGGTTTGAGCACTAGACTACAATTCAAGAGATTGGGGTTCAGTTCCCTGCTTGGCCATGGAAACCCACTGGGTGACCTTGGGTGAGTCACATACTCTCAGACCCATAAAACCCCATGATTGTTGGCCTTAGGGTCAGTATAAGTAAGAAATGACTTGAAGGCAAAAAGAAAAAAGAAAAAAAAACAAAAACCTTCTCCTCCAGCCTGAGAGGGAAGACAGACCCTATGCTTTCCTTCTGCCTCCTGCCCAATTTCCAATGAAGGCCAGCTGGAGGATGCTGAAGGAATCCCCCCCCCCCTTTAGAGTTTGTTTTAATTATCTTAATCTGCATGGAACGTTTATTGTTAATTTTTCTTTTTTCTTGTTTTGCTTTGTTAATTGTATGTATTTTTGCTGCTTTTGATTTGCTATGTATTTTTGTTTTTGTTATTTACTACTGTTAATTGTTATTTTATTTTATTATTGTTTAATATATTTGCTTTTCATTTGTATTGTATTTGTATTTGTATTTCCCTCTGTTGTAAGCCGCCCGGATTCCCAGTGATTGGGTGGCATATAAATATTATTATTGTTGTTGTTGTTATTATTAAACCCAACAACAATGGAGATTATCACAAGGGAAGGGCCACGTCCTTCTCCCATTCTCTTGTCCATCTACCGTGGATAAAGTGTCATGGAGCCATCCCTGCATGATTCTCCCATTCCCGTTAATACCAAATGATGGCTCCCTGACATTTTACTAATGGGTGAAGCACATGGGAATAGGTCCATGACATTTTACACATAAGAGAAGGATGGAAGAAGCGCATGGGGATGTGATCCCTAATTGCGCAATTAGCAGAGTTTAAGGATGGCAGAAGGACACTATTCCTCCCGTGTGATAATCTCCAGTGCTAAAACATGAGCGTTATTACACTGAAGTATAACCCCAATTCCTAAAGAATTAAAAATACATTATACCATTCTTTAAATATCTGTAAGCATATCCCTAAGAAAAAAAGGGAATTAACAAAACATAGTCAACATTTGAAGGAATACAATTGTAGAAGTTTCAGCTGGAGGATCATCTGTGTGTATACACAATCATGAAAGTGAACATGTTGGCTAGAAAGACTAAGAAATTACCTTTTGAAATCCCTAATTAAAACTATACAATATATAGCACAAATATATTAGGGAGTTTTAAATTCAGGATTAATTAATTCAAGGCAGGAAGTTTCTTGTCATTCTCTTTTTCCTAAGATATATTCAACCAGCCTCTGGAAATTTGGTCTATCTTTATCTGTTCCCCCCTCCCCCAAAAATTAGATTTCCAGGTTACAGTTTCTCCAGATGGTGGTGGTTGTATACCTTCAAGTCACTTTCTGACAAATGATTTCCCTAGACATATAATGGGGTTTTCTTGGCAAGATTTCTTCAGAGGGGGTTTGCCATTGCCTTCATGTGAGGTTGAGAGAGTGCAACTTGCTCAAGGCCACCTAGTGGGTTGTCATTTCCAAGCCAGGTTTGAATCTTGGTCTCCTGGAGTCCTGGTCCAACACTCAAACCACAATACCATGCTGGATCCAGATGTAGTTTATTACATTCCTTTACAGTTCACCTTGCAAACAAGGTCTCTTCTTCAACTCATCTGAGAAGGAAAAGATAGCCAGATATACAGAGGGTTTGAGTGTTAGTGCAGAAGATGTGTATGTATGTGTGTATTTATATTGTTGGGTTCATGGCATTTTTGGAAAGTATAGTTCATAAAATATGCCAATGGGGTAGACTTAGTTTGAAAAACAAAGAAGGACTGTTGCAATGACTCAGTAAATTCAGCAATGATTTTATTGTATAAAAAGCTCGAAGGATAGTGTCATTTGTAGATAATGAAATAATGCTTTAAAGATGCAGAGTTGCTTAGAATGTGATTCTGAAAATTAAATATTTGAGTTCCTTATTGAATGATGAGGAACAGCATATTAGTATTTTATTAACATTTTGTGATCATTCTTTTCTTTATTAGTCCCCTGGGTTATACCTATTCAATCCAGAGTCTGTTTAGGATCTTCATCCTCCAGGCTACTGTCACAGGGAAGAACATGAATCTGTTAGAGTCTAAATGATGGGTTGTATTCTTTCCAGTGGATCTTTTCCAGCAAGTAAATTGTACTGTGAATAATAAAATGTCATGATGTCAATCCTTTTTCTGATTTTCAGAGTTCAGGGAATAACAATGACAAGAATATAATGACAAGTGCATGATTATGACAGGGGCATAATGATGGCCCTCATCTATTTTTAGGGCAGCATTGTTACTGAACCCACAGAGGTATACCGTATCCCTTTCTCTCACACACACCTTTAGCTAGTATATAGCTACTGATACCTTGCCAAACATTGATTACTTTGACCTGTTAAAATCTTGAGGTGGGAAAACATCTAGACAAAAGCCACCTAGTTTCAGTAGCAACATCCAGGTCTTCTTTGGGTATCAGAGCTTGTTCATAACTCTTATAAACAACACCTCTGTTGTCTGAATTGAAACCTGTGGGAGGAAGCATGATCAAGTCTTGATGGATTTGGGGAGGGGGCTCAGTGATTCTGAACCAGCCTATAGGCATAGCTCAGTAATTTGTAGTGGATCCAGGCAGAACTCAGCACAGAAGGTAACAAACTTCACAATCTGGTACCCACCGCATTTTGTTGGATTGTATCATTCATCATAGCCACAAATGTGCTACAAATGATGGGAGAGTACTTCAACATTTCAAAAGGGTGTGCTGAAGGGAAAGGATGGCATAAAGCGCAATCCTGAGGAATAATTGTAAAGAAAAGTTGTAGTCTGTTCTAAAACTTTTTCTAACAAATATCATAAGACAAAGCAATTTTTAAAATGTTTCAAACATTTTTTATTTCTGTGTAGACCAAGAACCATTTGTTCTTGCTTATGGTATTTCCATCTGAGGATTGCTGGGTGTTTTTTTTTTTACTTTCTTTTACTTTTTGGAGGGTTGTATTCCAGTCTCTCAGACAGAAGAGTGTTCTTTAACTCATGCAGGGGCTGTGCACACTGGCCATAAAGACCAGCCTGGGGGCAGAGTTGGGGCATGATGTCCACATGATGCACACCCTGATTCTGCCCCCACGGCAGTGTAACATCATGAACACCATCACGATGCTCCTCTGGGGCTGCGTCCACATGATGCAATACCAAAGGAGTGCCTTAAAGGCACAGCACCATGGCTGTTGCTCCATTCCAGAGCACAAAAAGGAGCCCCTTTTTGCAGCTCCTTTTTGTGCCCCGGAAAGACCAGATCAGGGCTGCAGTGTCTGGTTGCTGCAGCCCCAATCCAGCACAGCTGAAGGAGGCTGCAGGCCACCCCTTAGGGGTGGTCTGCACTGCCACTCACTCACTCACTCTCTCTCACACACACACAGATTGTCTCTGGAGGATGGCAACTGAGTTTGGCAAACAGGATCAGCTAAAAGGGATTTTTTATGTGGGTATGATGGAACAGACAGCAGAAGGTGAGCTTGGGTCTGTAAAGTAAAACCTCTCCAGTCCCAGAGTTTGTTGGGTCAAGGGTGAGGTTCATTTGAGGTAAGGCAGTGTGGTTTGTTTGAGCCTAGTGGAGGCTTCCTTATGTGTGCAGTAGCCTTTATTGTTCTATTGTAGTTTGGTGACTTTTGAGTCAAGACTGTGTGAGTTGAGTGGAGGTGTGATTCTGTGCTTGTTAGCATTCTATTGTTCTATTCGGTGTAAGCCCCAGGTCCCCTTCCTGAGCACCTGGTCTCACAGAGGCAGGGCTTTTGCTCAGAGGAAGGCAGTCAGAGATTTGGCTGAGGGAGAAGCTAGCAGCCAGTAGCTCTTTGTATAACTGCAGCCCCACTCTCTGGAGCTTAACAAACAGGAGTGTTTTTTGTGAGTGTTTAACTGGAGAAGTCCAGTAGCCAAAAAGTGAAGGATGAATCCATTCCTCTGTATAATGGTCCTGATCCTGATAATTATGTGTTACATGCTTATTTTACAGTAAGCTAAAAGGAGACATTATCATAATCTGTAAATTGTCATAATGTGTAATTTGACAACAAATCTTTACATTCTATTGATCGTTTACCCTTCAAAAAAATTATATCCTTTTATCTATAATTTTTTATTTGCATCTCTTTTTAATTTGTAGAGCACTTTGAGTCCCAGGTTTGGTGAGAAAGTGGGATATAAATAAACAAATGCAGCTCCATCACTTTTACAACAAAATAAGCAACGGTGGCTTAAAATCAGTGATGTAGACACTACATTGTAGAGGAATAACCCATGATCCTTGTCATAGTTGAACTCATGCCAGCAAGGAAGAACTAAAGCTCAAGTAGCAAACTCATTTCTAGGCTTTCAGGATTCACATAAAGCTGTCTGCATCTGGAAACAGAAATTATCGGCAATGCAGCTGTGATGCAATGTATAAATTGATGATTGTTGCCCAGGCCAGAAAGAGAAAAAGATAAATTCTGCAGCAGTATCTATCAGTGGAAGAATGCTTGCTACTAAAAGATTTTTCATCTCCTCTCCCCCTCTTCCCAAAGCGCCACCCTTAGCAGGTTGTAATCAGAGAGACAAGCCAATGCTGAACAGTATAATTTTGAGCCACTAGAATGTCTGAGAGGTTTATTTTCAACATTACTTTGAATTAGATAAATCACAGCAGTGCTATGGTAATTTTAGAATTGGTACTACGGTATTTCCACTTTACCAGCACTTTGCCTTCCTGTTTGAAAGATTTCCAGAGCAGTCTAATTGGCTCCTCAAAAATCTGGTTCTTGTGCATTACAAAGGAGATCTCTATTACTGCAAGGTAATCACATTCCACTTCTCAGTTTTAAGTATTAATTCTGAAGAAAAGTATTATTCCCTAGTCTTTTCTTTTAAAAAATGAAATTGGTTTGCTTATTTAGATTTTTAAAAAATAGGCACACAATGAATTCTAGTCAGAAAAACTGCATTTAAAAAAATGTCCTTAGATAATGCAGTGTTTCAATTGCTGTATAAATGTCGGAAAAATAAGCCACTGAAATATATTTTCACTGTAACTTTGTGTGCAGTGTGAGAACAAAGGAAAGCAAGACTTGATATGTGGTGATTCTAAGTGGTTTTATATGCATTCTGCTCACTGTATTTTAAAGAAGTATCACATTCATTATATGTAGCTGATCTCCTTGATGTAGCTGACCTTTGTACTACTGGCCTTCCCAAGTAGTGAAGCAATATCAGAAACAGAGTGCGTGAATTCAGGAGGCCACTGCCCCTGGGAGTATGATGTTTTCAGTACAGCCAACACCAACACCCATTCTTTTGAAAAATTCTCCTCCCAGTGTGATCGCAACAGCTTACATTTGTTGGAACTGTATTTCTATAGGTGAATTCTGCCTCTTGAACGATAAATGTGTTGTGGAATTGTAGCTCTTTGTACATTTCATTAAATTCAAAGAACTTGATACAAGAGGCAGCTCATTTAAATGAATACATGATATTATTGCCAAAGCTTAGAAACAGTTGCTTTTTGCCCATTGGGATGACAGCTCCCAGAATGATCAGCATCCATACTAGCTGGGGGGTTTTGGGGAGTCACAAAAAGGTAACTTTTCTCAGCTCTGATTATCACCCACTTCCCATTTAAACTGGTATTCCTCAATCTTCTTTGAGATTTTCTCATCAGCAAAACTGACTTTTTATTTTCCCTAGACCACCATAACCAATGCACTGTTTGTTAACATTTTTAACATATTTTGTTCCATCAGAGTACAAACTGAAATGTCTGTGAGCCCTTAGTGATGTCAGAATAGCTAAATGAGTGCGTCCAGACTGGCATCAGGAGACAGCTAATTTAGCCTGTTAGATTTAAAAAGATGTAATGGTTAGCCATTTATAATACTTTCACTACTCTTTAGCAACTATCAAACAATTTCATCAGTTAGGATAACACTGTACTTGTCATATCAAAAGTGGGGAACATGGGAACCATATTGGACTGCAACTCTCATTAACTATAGGGAGCACAGAAAATGGTAAATGATCATGGAAAGTACCATCAAAGAACATGGGTGGGGGTTTACACATATTCCTTGTCTTTGTTTTATAGACACACAGAAAATCAAATCAAATCAAATGGGATCAGATAGCTGTAACATATGTTTATAGAGAGAATTGGACTGTACAGAACCAATTCTTCTTACAATGCCACCAGTGATCAAATTGAAAGTAATATTTTCTGGATATTAGAGACATGATTCACAGAGAGGCTGAGCCCTTATGGTGCTGTAAATTTTTTCAGGCAGTGTCCCTTCAAAATTTAAGAAACACATGCAAGGTGGGCTGCAGGGCTTCAAAGGTGTATTTCATTTCTAAAAACTTAATTGTCAGATTTTAAAGAAGAAATTATGTCTTTCAGAAGACAGATAGTAGGCAGTAGCTATTTAAACTATTTCTTGGGGAGATGTTCTGGAAACAGGAAACACATTGTGGAGTATGTGAGTTATTGAACATTTTCAAGGCAATTAAAATTTAAAGTGGTAAAGGGGATTTGAATGCAATATCTATGAAATATATAATGCCTTCTATTTCAAGGGTTTTTTTATTGGTTTGACATTATACTATTGTTTGAAATAGGGCTCTTGGTGTGGAATAGAAATGCCATGTATTGGAAAGGAAGGTTGTATAATTTATAAACTCTACTTAATAAAGCATATGTTAAGTATAGTTCTGTGTAGAAGAGTCCTTTAAGGTTATTTATAGTTTGATTTATTATATTACAGTTCTTCTTAATAATAGAGTTATCTTACCTTTGTAATTGGGTCCATCAGTTAAGATTAGAGAGGATGTTTTACGTGTCTAAAGCAAGACGTTAAGATGGCCATGAATCTGACTAGCAAATAGCAGGATGGGATGGTAATCAGTAATGTTCAGCTCAAGTTCTCTAAAACAGGAGTAATCTGAAGCACAGGTTATATAAAAGGCATGCTCAGGATGAATTCCATAAGAAGTTTAACCAAAACATAACTCCTGTGTCAGAACAGAATGGTACATACTTGATAGTTGCTTTTACTTGGAAGTAGCATTGACTTTCCTGCTATACTTTTAAGAATAATATAGATGGTCAAGAACTGGTGGGCAGTTATAATTTTACCATGATGGCACCTACCTCCATATGACTTCTTGTTATTTGAAACAGCCAATCATGCATTGGAGTCACCTTTGCTTGTTACTGGGTGAAACAACAAGGATAACAATGGCATGGTAGGTTATCTCCATTGAATACCAGCTTTGCTCCATACCAATGCTATATATGACTGATCAGTCATTCCACACAAGCCGCATGCAGCAACCATGCAGTCAGTTTTTAGGTAACCAGCATGGATAGCTGGTCTCTTGAAATTCTCGTAATTTATCATTTTTCAGGGATGTTCTATAATTTGTACAATTCAAAACAAATGTTGATGTTCTTCTTCCATGCAATTATTACTGGCAGTATCTGCTGGACTTAGGTATAAAATAATCTAAATAAATGAATAAATAGCCCAAAAATGTCCTGATGCCAAGAGAGCTGAATACGATCAGATGGGCACGAGATGGGGTATAGAGTAGTAAAAGCAGAAGCACATATAGCACATTTCAAAAAAGCACAAAATTCTGCACTTAAATAATCCTATGACATATTATTTGATCATCTTGCCCTAAAGCAGGGTCTCGTGAACCCTGATGTAACATTCTACTGTGATTAGAAGCTAGAGTTGTAAGTAACAACACTACATGCCTATCTCTCCCTCTCCATTTTTTCTGTTGTTTTCCTCATAGGGTGGGCTTGGGGAGAAATGTACCAATATCTGAAGACACACTAGCTCTCCAGGTGTTACTTAGCCTGAATCAATACATGAAGGCACAACTACCTCTGACCACCTCCTTCCATTGACATTTTCCATATGTTTCAATTTGTGTGGAGACTCTTCACAGGAGCAAGGACACTGGAAAATTGGGGTTCATGCTCACCTGGAGATTATCCATGTATACGGGAACATTTCATCTACTGGCTTCATTGTTTTCCATGTGAGGAAAATAAGGATGCAAAGGGAGCAAAATATTCCCTACTTTGCATGTTAATACAAACTGAATTAAGTAATGGTTTAACAAGCCTTTTGGCTGGATTTCTGTGCCCCATCACCATTCCCAAATGGATAACAAAGATTAGATTCTTATTTTGTCTATTGTGGAGGAGCCCCATTTTAATCCAGACATCTCCCAAATTGTTCTGAATAAATTCAATTTTATTCAGGATTGGGCTGGATCTAAAGCGCACTGTTATTATAAAGGTGGCTAGAATATACCCAATATGTTGTTGTCAGTGCTGTTCTTGATGCCATAATCCAATGTTGGTGTGCATGTAGGTACTTTAAACCCATGGCAGATCTGTATAGAACCTTGCTAGATATTTAGTAAAGCATAGTTTTGGTTCTTGCGAAGTTAATAATGATTAGCTCCCAAGAGAAGAGTTTGTTGTTGTTGTTGTTGTTGTTGTTTGTTTATATACTTGGATATTGGGAGGAATTGCCTGTATACCACAGAATGAACTGTGTTGTATCTGTAATTTTAAAAAATATGTGAAGCTGGTTGAAAGAAGAGCTACTAAGAATAAATTGTATGTTTGTAGCTTCATCTCCAGATTATTCACATCAACACATATTGGACTTTTGGTGAATTGATAATTGAAGTATTTGTGATTGTAGTATTTCAAAAACTGCTTACAGTGCAAGAATACAGGAATACCCTAAGACATTTTGACACCTGAGGTGGAAGAACAAATAATGTCCTCCACTCACCCAAGTCAAGGTGTATAGTACTCAAAGCCAGCCAATTTATTTTGGCACAAGGCAGAAAATCCGTCAAGCAAGCTGGCAGTAAAAATACAATAATAACAAATTAAGTAGCTAACAGTTTTCTGCACTTTCACACCACCTGAAATCAGCTTTCTAAGGTAACTGCCTGATTCTGCTGAATAGCAGAGGCAATCCTCCAAGAATACATGAGAAACATTCAGACAGGTTTACACACACACACACATATATATATATATACACACACACACACTGCAGTCTTTATATTAAATTTATAAAAATATAGGTAATGGGGGATTTTACATATCAGTTTTCAGATTAATGGAACACAAAATAGAAATTTTCTTCCAGAATTTTAGTCTGGACAATGCACCTTTTGTTCTGTGAGCACTGCAATGAGTTGTGTCACTATAAAGCTGATTAGTAGCAATAGTAGTTGTAGTTATTAATCAAAACTGTTCTAGTACATGAGACTAATGATCGACTCAATTCAGTATCATGTCTTGACTAGGAACCTTATCACACTAGGAAGGAGATTTAAACTAGATTTACATATTAAAACCCCTGCAAATGTGGGACATTTATCACACAACTTTCCTGCAAATGTGAAATAGTGCGAAAACAAACCAAAGTTAAAATGGAGAAAAATGGCAGCTTTTTCCCATTTTACCTTCAGTTTATTTTTGTGTTATTTTATGTCTGCAGGAATGTCATGTGATAAACTTCCCACATTTGCAGGGTTTTTAAAATTTAAGTCTAGTTTAAATCCCATTTCTGAACAGGATTTAGCTAGTGTGATAAGGTCCAGAGCATTTCAGGACTGCATTACAGCAGAAGGCATGAACAAAGGACATCACTCCTTGTTGTCTATTTCCACTCTGTCTCCACCAGTATGTCCTCTTTTTTTCCCCTACAGGTAAATTTTCTTTTCAGATTCAGTTTTTCCAGTCTAGTAATTCCCTTCACCCACCTTTATCTTCCTCTTCCTCCTTCAAACAGTATTAGTTTCCTTAACTTCAAACTCTAGTATCCTATCTTTTTTGTTATGAAATGTCATCAGTGAAATTTCCATTAAAAGCCTTTTTGTGATTAGTTATACACACATAAAAATTGTTTGGAGACTGTGAAAAGAAGTTATCTAACCATGAAAAAAAATATAAAAGGTTATATTGGACAGAGAGAGAAATACAGATTGAGAAAATATTTAGCTTAGTTTTGCTGCTCAGAAACTGTTTTAACTAGAATTCTAGGTGAACTATTTTAAAAAAATGCTAGAACAGAGGTTACCAAACTATGGTCACAGACCACTGATTGTACATGAATTGAAGTCAGTGTGTTCATAGCTAGGTTGTTGAACAGTCAGGAATAATTATAGTGTACTTGCTTTTCCTACTGAGATTGATGGAGGCCAGTGTGAACAAGCCAGGAGGTAACAAGGTCCTGTCCTATGTGTCTTACTTTATGGACTCTGGTCTTCAATTTGAAAGTATATCAGATGACAGCCCCCTAATTGAAGGCATTCCTAATCTGAACAGTTGTTCATTCCAAGTCTATGTCCCGGACTGCGGCCAGCACACACCAACAAAGCTGATAAGGCCATTTGACAAACCTGAATCTTATTCCAAAGAATAGTCCAAAAGCCAGAGCCACGGTCAGGATTGGAGAAAGCAACAAAGTCAGTCTGTTCCAAGATCAGGGCAAGGATAAAACAGCAAAGGTCCAAAAACGTTCCGAAGTCAAGGCAATACTAGAAATCCAAAGCCACCACACAGTCACACCAAGAGACTTACAATAAGTTCTGGCAAAGGGATGGCCTCTCACAGGTGTTTAAATAGCCGACACCCTGCCTGGTATCAGCTGAGCCTTATTAAGAGCTTGTTTCTCAGCTAGCCTGTGAGATCGACGTACGCAAGCACTTTCAGCCCTTTGCTCCTTAAAGGAGGGAACCTCCAAGCCAGATTCCTCCCTGGAGCCCACACTCATCTGCTGAGCCCCTGAAGGGAGCTCCATAGTGCCAGAGCCTGGCTGTGCTTCCACTCCTGGGGCTGAACTGTCAGGGCTAGAATCTGGCATGGCAGAACTGGGACCTGGCCTAGCCTCCAATTCCTCTTGCTCCTGAGGAGCCATGTCCTTCTCATCCTCCGACTCCAACTCTTGGCTGACTATGACATCCTAGTCTTATAATAAGACATACTTCATCATTCTATCATTATTTCTAAATTTGGTTTGTACCTATAAAATGAGATCATGGTGTAATGATATGAGTATTGGACTACAGCTCTGGAGAATATGGTTTGACACCCTTCTTGGACATGGAAACCTACTGGGTGACGAAACAAGAAGGATATGGTAGGGCCACTGCGTGGAAAAGATGGCAAAATGCTAACAGGGGACAGAGAAAAGTTAGAATTATTCAACACCTTCTTTGCCTCAGTCTTCTCACAAAAGGAAAAGTGTGCTCAGCCTGAGGAAAATAGGAGAAATGCAGCACAGAATAAGTAAAGAGATAGTACAGGAATACCTGGTTAATCTAAATGAATACAAGTCTTCAGGACCAGATGAACTACATCCAAGGGTATTAAAAGAACTGGCAAATGTAATATTGGAACCACTGGCAATAATCTTTGAGAACTCCTGGAAAATAGGAGAAGTCACAATCAGAAAGGACATTGAGAAACTGGAGTGTGTCCAAAGGAGGGCGACAAAAATGGTGAAGGGTCTGGAAACCATGCCCTATGAGGAACGACTTAGGGAGCTGGGGATGTTTAGCCTGGAGAAAAGAAGGTTAAGAGGTGATATGATAGCCCTGTTTAAATATTTGAAAGGATGTCATATTGAGGAGGGAGCAAGCTTGTTTTCTGCTGCTCCAGAGAACAGGACCCGAAACAATGGATGCAAGATACAGGAAAAGAGATTCCACCTGAACATTAGGAAGAACTTCCTGACAGTAAGGGCTGTTCGACAGTGGAACGCACTTCCTCGGAAGGTGATAGAGTCTCCTTCCTTGGAGGTCTTTAAACAGAGGCTGGATGGCCATCTGTCAGGGGTGCTTTGATTTGGATTTCCTGCATAGCAGGGGGTTGGACTGGATGGCCCTAGTGGTCTCTTCCAACTCTACGATTCTATGATTCTATGATTCTAAGTCCCAGCAGACTAGAGGAGGGCAAACGCTGTCCCCATCTTCAAAAAGGGGAAAAAAGAGGATTCCAACAATTATTGTCCAGTTATTCTGACATCAATACCAGGAAAGATTCTAGAACAGATCATTAAACATTTGTGAACATCTGTGAATATTTAGAAAGCAATTCCATAATCATAAACAGTCAAAATGGGTTTCTGAGAAATAAGTCATGCCAGACTAATCTGATCCCTTTTTATGATAAAATTGCCAGCTTGGTAGGCAAAGTGAATGCTGTAGATATAGTTTATCTTGATTTCAGTAAGGCCTTTGACAAGGTCCCACATGATATTCTTGCAAACCTGTTTGTGAAATGTGGGCTAGGCAATACAGGCAGGTATAGATGGATTCGTAATTGGTTGACCAGCTGAACCTTAAAGATGCTCAACAATGGCTCCTCTTCATCATGGAGAAAGGTGACTAGTGGGGTGCTGGGGGCCAGTGCTCCATACCTCTTAGCCTCCAACACCACTCCCGGGCCTTTCCTGTGGCGGCGGTAGTGAGGTGGCATGGAGCTCAGCAGCTCCAGAGGTCTCTAGCACTGCCACCTGGCCTCCTCACTGCCTCCACTGCAGCAGAAGGGCCAGGGGCTGGTGGTCCAGGCCTCCGGGCCTCCAACACTGCCACAGGCCTTTCTGCTGTGGTGGTGGCAGCAAGGAGGCCAGGTGGCAGTGCTAGAGGCTTTGAAGGCCTCTGGAGCTGCTGCCTAACCTCTTCACCACTGCTGCCACTGCGAGAAAGGCCCAGGGGTGGTGTTGGGAGCTAAGAGGCCTGCAGCACAGGCCCTTGGCCCTTCCACGGTGGCAGCGCCATCTGGAAGCTGAGCAGCAGCACAAGAGGGCTTCAAGGCCTCCAACGCCGGCACCTGGCCTTTCAAGCGACAGCAGTGGCAGCAAAAGAATAATAATAATAAAACTTTATTTATATACCGCCCTTCCAATGATCAGGGCGGTGTATAACATAAACGACACATACATGGTTAAAACATTCCAATTAGAGGCTAAAACAGAGCAATATAAAAACAATACAAAATTAAATATCAATAAAACAATGACATTAAAATTATAGCAGAGCAGCTTGTAATATGGGGAGGGAGGGGGGAAGGATCTCAGTGGGGGGGGTGGAGATCAGGGGTATGCTAATTCAAATAGGTATGTTTTTAACCCCTTCTTAAACAAAGTAAGGGAGGCAGCCAGGCGGAGCTCAATGGGCAATGAGTTCCAAAGGCTGGGGGCCGAGATGGAAAACGCCCTCTTTGTGGTCGTTGATAGTTTAGCCTTTGGAACTCTAAGTAGCTGTTGCCCAGAAGATCTAAGTGTGCGGGGCGGATTATGTGGGGAGAGGCGGTCCTTGAGGTACCCTGGGCCCAAGCCATTTAGGGCTTAATAGGTAATAACCAGCACTTTGTACTGAGCCCGGAAGCGAATAGGCAGCCAATGAAGATCTTTCAATATAGGTGTTATATGGGAGGCCCTGAGAGCACCAGTGACCACCCGTGCTGCCATATTCTGCACTAATTGCAACTTCCGAGTGTGATACAAAGGCTGCCCCATGTAGAGCGCGTTGCAGAAATCTAATCGAGAGGTTACCAGAGCATGTACTATAGTTTCAAGGTCCCTCCGGTCCAGGTAGGGACACAGCTGGCGTATCAGCCGAAGCTGAAAACAGGTGCTCCTGACCATCGCATCCACCTGAGAAGTAAGATGAAGCGACGAGTCAAGAAGCACCCCCAGACTGCGTACAGTGTCCTTCACGGGGAGCATGACCCCGTTCAGGACAGGTGGAACCACCTCCATCCCTGGGCCGGGAGAACCTATCACGAGTACTTCCGTTTTCTCTGGATTCAGGCTGAGTCTGTTTTCCCTCATCCAGTCCATTACCGATTCCAGACAGGCCACGAGAGGAGCGATGCCATCCCTGGTCACTGCATCAGTCGGAGACATAGAGAAGACTATTTAGGTGTCATCAGCGTACTGATAACCCCGCGCCCCATGTCTCCGGATGATCTCTCCCAGCGGTTTCATGTAAATGTTAAAAAGCATGGGGGACAGAATGGCTCCTTGAGGGACCCCAGAGCTGAGGGCCCTCTTATCCGAGTGTATGAACAGAGGAGCGGGCTATAAATAAACTATTATTATTATTATTATTATTATTATTATTATTATTATTATCGGAGCACACGTCCCCCAGCTGCACCATCTGGAACCTCCCAGAGAGGTAGGACCGGAACCACTGGAGTGCAGTGCCCCCAATTCCCACCTCTGCCAGGCGTTCCAGAAGGTAAGTAAAGGGAGGGAAGGTAAGTAAAGGGAGGGAAGGGAGGGAGGATGGAAGGAAGAAGGGAGGAGACGAGGGGAGGGAGGGACTTTTGTCCCCAATGGTGGCTCCCATGCATGCGCGAGACCATTGGGGACAAAATGGCAGCTTTGCCATGCGTGTATGCTCATATCCGCACATGGCAAATCCACGTATAAGGAGGGCCCACTGTACAAAGTTATTAAAACAGAATTAAGATATCCTAGAATTAAAAACAATTTAAAATATAGCCATTAAAAAGGCTGGTAATAAAAACAGTTAAAAAAACACAACACACTATTCCTCAATTAGTTCCCAAAAGTTTGACGCTATGATACACACAGACAGAGTATTCATCTACCAGTGGAACGACAGAAAGGAGGGAGCCAACCTATGCTCACCAAAAAGGGAACTCCAGAGCCTTAGCATAGTCAGTGATGCTTCTGTGTTCCCACCAAATGGCCCTGTGTGGATGACAGGATGTTCCATAAAGATCTTAAACCTCAGGCAAATTTGTACAGGAGTACTTCAGATTGTTTGGACTCAAGCTGTATAGGGATTTATAGGTCATGACAAGCAGTTTGATCTGTGTTCAGAAACAGAACTGTAGCCACTGGAGCTATTGTAATGAAAGAGTAATGTGCTCCCTGTGTCTAACCCCAGCCAACAGCCTGGTTGTAACAGCTGAGGTTTTCTTAACATTTTTCAAATTCACAGAAGCATCACTGACTATGCTAAGGCTCTAGTGAAGAGGCAGGGCAGCAGCTCCTCTGCCACCCGACCTCCTTGCTGCCGACACAGCAAAAGGGCTCGTGGTGGTGTTGGAGGCAAAGAGGCTTGCAGCACCAGCCCCCGGCTCTTCCGCAGTGGTGGAGGCAGTGAGGAGGCCAGGTAGCAGTGCTAGAGGCCTTGAAGGCCTCTGGAGCTGCTGCTCTCCACGCCTCCTCACTACCGCCGCCAAAGGAAAGGCCCAGTGGCAACGTTGGAGATTCTTCTGCGGTGGCAGCAACCACCACCAATTCATTATATAAACTTATAACAGATCTGAGGAACGTCCTGGCAGCTGAAGTTGAAAAAAGCAACTTTCTCCAGCTTTACTTTTAAAAACATTTTAATTAATGGAACTATAATACATCAGGTATTTGACTTTATACCCCTTTTACTGATACCCAGAAAACTTCTTGCTAAGTGGAAAGAACTCCTTGTTGCAGTGAAGTAACTTCATACTGAGGAGTGTTGTTTGCATATTATATTTTTAGTATAATGGAACTATTTGATTGTAAAAGTAAAAACTATGCTGCTCTATGCAGGTCATAAAAGAAAGAAAGAAAGAAAGAAAGAAAGAAAGAAAGACTACTACACCGCAAAACATAAGTTTAATCACAGGCTCAGATGAAGCAATGAATCTTGATGAAGGAAAATGAAGACAAATCAAACAATGAGAAGAGAGGGATTTTTCCTTTTCTTTTTCAGGTCCACACCAAACAATGGGGAACATTTGGAGATCCAAACCCTCTCTTTATGCTCCATACTGTTCTGAGATTTCTGATTAGCTTGATTAATATGTGAGGTCTTCTTGGCTGTCATATTTTCCAAGAATACAATTGTTTTATTGTTGTTGTTGTTGTTGTTGTTGTTGTCCCTTGAAAGACATTTTGTAACTTGAATTAAAACCAGCTATATGTGTGTGGTCCAAAACACACTGCAGAAGCAATCCAGTTTGAGACTGCTTTAACTGCCTGGGCTCATTGCTAGGGAATTCTGGGAATTTTAATTTTGTGAGACATTTATCCTTCTCTGTCAGAGCTCTGGTGCCACAATAAACTACAGTTCATTGGATTCTTTAGCACTGAGCCAGAGTGGTTAAAGTGGTTTCAAACTACAATGTGTTTTGGAACTGTGTGTCTAGGTACCCTCAAATAACCTGTTTGCTTACAGTGACCCCATGCATTTCATAGGGCTTTCCTAGGCAAGCAGTACTCAGAGGTGGTTTTGCCAGTTCTTTCCTCAGAAATATAGCCTACAGCACCTGGTATTCATTGGTGCTGTCCCATCTAGCAATGCTTTTTGATAATATAATTAATACTTTTTCAAAATCCTCCCTGTTCCCTTGTCTTTTAAAAGAGAAAGCATAGGAGTACTCCTTTCACCCACATCTGTTCAGAAGTTAACAATTAAAATAATATTTGGAGACCTTTCTGTTTGGAGCTTCACTGGGTGGCAACCACAGACAATGTCTGTTGCGCAGTAAGGCCAAAAATTCTGTTTCTTCTAATCTTCTTCTGTATTACTCATCAGACAAACTCCAAACTGGTCACCCCAGACTAAATGACTGTTCTTGTTTTATTGTTTGTGAGGTTTTTTTTTTAAAAAAAATTGAGTTTTGGTCATTAGCACATTATTTGATCTATTGCACTCTGTGTGTGTTTGAGTGGGTCTCTGTGTTTATTTTTTTAATTTTTATTGCATTTAGTGTTACTATATTATCTTTGTTACTCATGTTGAATCTAAGGGGAAAGCTGGCATATAATAATTAGGTAATTATTAAACCCACTGAAATGCAAGCCTTCAATCCCAGAAATACAGTTTCAGTGACTCCACTTCCAAATAATGGCAAACATAATATTTAAAAACTTTCCATCCATCTTTATTTTTCTGGCTCTAAATGTGTGACAAATATGAAGACAGCTGAGGTTTCCATATAAGATAGAACATTATCCCTGTACACTTAGCCTCTCTCTCTCTTTCTCTCCCTCTCGCTTCTCCTTTCTCTTTCTTTCTGCTTCCATCCATTCAGCATATAAGTGGTCTACCTCAGCTTTTCAGGGCCATCTTTATAGTTCGCTGTGCCTCAAGCAAGAGGAGATAACAGCAAACCAAACAGGGTCAGAGTTGGTATGGCAGAGATTTTTTTGGAATCAAAAATGAAGTCTTCAGTTCAGAGGAAAGGTGTTAGGAGAGGCACCTCTCTGTGTCACAGTGTTTGGCAGTGAGGTTATTAACATCACTGATGTGCCAAGTGTAGTAAGCCAGAGGCACAAAATTGCATCTGTATGGGTAGCACCAGCAGACATGTTACATTTAAAGGGACAGAAGTGACTTTTTGTGGAAGACAAATGAGCTCAAAGGATGCTTGCCCCTATCTGTGCCCCTTCCATTTGGTGTCCCATGTGGTCACTTGTTTAGAGTTCCCCTAAGGCTGACCCTGCAGCTAAAGTATGTACAGAACAAGACTGCCTACTGTATGAAAAAGAGGACCAGAGGGTTCAGGCCCCTAATCAACAATGACATTTCTGTTTCCTGACACTACCGAGTGAGGAACAAGGGGTCAGGCAACCTAGGAACCTCAAATGCAAGCCTGCCAATTAAGAAAAAAAACTTCGCGTTTGAATGTCACAAGAAGAGAGAGACGCAAACACATATTAAGTATGTGGGGGAGAGAGTGCTCTTAAAGTCAGAAAAAATAAGCAAAAGGGATCTCTATGACCATGAAAATGTGGTGAGAAAGTGCATGAAAACATACTGGCCAGAAAAAAATCTCTGCACATTAATTGACTGTTGTTTAGATCACATTGGAGTCAAAGACCTCAGAACAGAGAGAGAGAGAAGCTGTCGATATTTTTTGTTTATAACACAAGAATTAATTGTTTCAAGTTTACTGTTTCTCAAAGCAGGTGGACAAGCACATAGGACTCATTTAGTCCTGCTACACTTCTATTTGTGTTAGTTTCAACTTTTATTCTTGATTTTTAGGTAGTTGACACTATTTTTAAATTGAGGCTTTAGATCTCTACTTCATCTGTTTACAGAGCTATCTAGTTAATATTAGGCTTGTATCACAAACAATCCTGTCTTACAGTGACACTCCTTTTGTGTTTGATAATTGTGTGATAACTGTGCATAAATGTATTTTGCTATGGTCTGTTGCTGGGAAGGTGCCACAAATCACAATTTAATGCAATGCAATTTAATACAATGTACACACATGATTACTATCATGTTAACACCCACTTAAAGAGGGCTATCATATAACCTCTTAAACGTCTGTTCTCCTGGCGAAACATATCCAGCTCCCTAAGTCTTTCCTCCTAAGGCATGGTTTCCAGATCCTTCACCATTTTAGTCACCCTCCCCTGGACACACTCCAGTTTGTCAACACCCTTTTTGAAGTGTGGTGATCAGAACTGGACACAGTATTCCTGGTGAGGCTTGACCAAAGCAGAATAGAATGGCACTATCACTTCCTTTAATCTAGACACTTTGGCCTGATACAGACGGCCCAAAAGGGCCATCTGTAAGGTGTGATTAGGGTTAGGGAGGGCACAGCATCTACACCCTCCCTACCCCTAATGTGTATGGATGCCGTCATTTTAAAATGGCAGCGTCCATATGGATGCACCATGATGTTGTCATGTCATGCACAGCATTTAGATAATGCTGTGCGTGCCTGATGACATCACACTGTGGGAGGATGCCAATGGCGCCATTCTGCAGCACTAAAAAGAGCTCCAAAATGGAGCTCTTTTTTTGGTGCAGGTCTTTGGCACGGCCTTTAGATAGCCATGCCAAGGACCCCCGGGAGAAAGGGACCATGGTGGGGGCCCCCTTCTTCCCTTGGCAGAGCCAGGGAGAGTGGGGTGCAGGATGAGGCCTCTGGTGCTGCCGGTGAGGCAGCCCTGGCCCCATCCTGGTGCTTAAAGGGGCGGCTGCAGACTGCATCAAAAGGTCAGTCTGCAAAGCCCCAATATTTCTATTGATACAGGCGAAAATTGCATTGGCCTTTTTAGTTGCCACATCACAACGTTGACTCACGTTCAATTTGTGGTCTGCTTAGGACTCTTAGATCCCTTTCACACATAGTCTCATGAAGCCAAGTGTCTCTCATCCTATATATATGCATTGCATTTTTCCACTCAAAGTGTAGGACCTTACATTTTTCTGTGTTGAAATTCATTTTGTTAGCTTTGGCCCAGCTTTCTAATCTATTCAGGTCTTCTTAAATTTTGATCCTTTCCTCTGGCTAATCCTCCTAATTTGGTGTCATCTGCAAATTGATAAGCATATTTTTTTCATCAAAGTCATTATTATTATATAAAGATGTTGAATAGCACTGGGCCCAGGACAAAACCCTTTGGCACTCCACTGGTCACTTCTCTCCAGGATGAAGAGAAGCCATTGCTGAGCACCCTTTGGGTTTGACCAGTCAACCATTTACAAATCCATGTAACAGTTGCCTTTTCTAGCCCACATTTTACAAGATTGTTTGCAAGAATGTCATGGGGACTTGAAGACACAAAGCAACAATTTCCAGAATTCTGTATCCTTAAGATATGCTGGTTGGGAGATTTTGGATTTTTTTGTCCATGTTTTAAGAATGCATAGGTGTATAGTTCAGCTATCCCAAAATTTTCACGGTAACACAACCAAGAATTGCTGAAGACATATCGAGGGAATGAATGGTACTCTATTCCAATTCAAAGTGTATAGTACTTGGGGTCAAACTATTTCAGCAATACAGCAGACTATTTCACAAGTGCCTCTAACCATTCTTAGCAGTTGATATACAAGAAGAATAAATCCAATAACTAATAATGTGCTGTCCTTTCTCAAGAATCAGAATCTGTTCCATGAAACAGCTGTTTCACTCTGCCTAATGGTAGGGTGACCCTGAACACAGAACCGCTACCTCCTATTATTCAGAATTAATGCTTACTCTAAATATCTCTTTTTAACCGTATCCTGTCTTAATGTATGCATGATTGAAAGTGTGAAACCTCCTCCCCCCAGGTGGGAACTATGACACTTCTGTGCATTGATGTGTAACAATCTGTCACATTACATGCATATTTTAATAGTAGTAGAAGTCCTGGGTGATTTCATTTGATACTCATTGAATTTTTTTAACATGAAAAAATATGCATACTACAAATTCACAATATAGGAAACTGTTTAACTTTGAAAGTAAAAACATAGCCTTATCTCTTCTTGACTTTCAGTGTAATCCAGACTCAGATGAAATGCATTCACATCAAATTATAAAGTTTCAAAAAATAAAAATAAAACCCATAAGGGCCATCCAGTCCAACCTCATGCCATGCAGAAATACACAACCAAAGCACTACCAACAGATCCAATTTCTGTTTAAAAACCTCCAAAGGAAATTCCATCACACTCTAAGGCCCTTCACAGAATTCAAGGATCAAGAGGCTTGATAAGAAATAAGGGATAGTGGTTTTCTCTTCTTATATTTTCAGATGAATCACAAGGATAGTTTCATTTGCTCTTTGAAATGGTGGGTGAGTGTCTAGTTAATTTGCTTTCTGGCAGGATAAAACAGATAGTGCTCAAGTTTTATGAGTTACTTTATACAAAAGATGAGATACAAGAAAATCTAATTGATGAATATCTTAAAAACTGCAAGTTGTTACCATTTAGTGTTAAACAAAAAGAGATCCTGAATAGGGAGATTATAGTACAAGAAGTAATTGAGCCAATTAAGAGGACCAGGTCTAATAAAATCCCAGGCCCAAATGGTTTTACCACGGAATTTTATAAAACTTTCTCATATCAATTAGTGCAGCCCTTGTGTCAGGTAAAGAATGAACTCTTAGCTGGGAACTTACCACCTACCTGGGCTCAAGCAAATATTACACTCATACATAAGGGAAAGACAACCAAGAAATAGCTAATTATAGACCAATTTCATTTTTAAATAGTGATTATAAGATCTTTGCATTGGTCTTGGCCAAAAGATTAAAGAAAATTTTTGCAGCGTGGATCAACAAAGACCAGAAGGGTTTTTTGCCCAACAGAAAAATCAAAGATAACACAATGTTTGTGCTAGATTTGATTGAACTACAAAGGAAAATCAACTCAAATTTGTCTATGCTTTTTATTGATTATGAAAAAACATTTGATAAAGTAAACTGGACTTTAAACAAAAAGTAGATGAGGGACAAAATTTTGTTAGTTGGATTAAAACGATTTATAATAAACAAGATGCGTGAGTTTTGTTAAATGGGGAAAAAACTGAAATTATCTATATACAAAATTGAACTAGACAGGATTGTCCCCTGTCACCCCTATTGTTTTTATTAGTGATGGAAGTTCTTATAGCTGACATTGGCGAGAATGAAATGATAAAAGGTGTTAAATATAAAAATTGTGAATACAAGTTTAAGGCCTATGCCGATGATCTCCTTATAACTTTGTCAGATGTAGATGAAAGTTTAGATTCTCTGTTAGGAGTTATGGAACATTTTAATAAAGTTTTGGGACTGAAGATTAATAAAAGTAAAACCTCAGTGTTAACCCTGAATGTGTCAAGTGAAGGAAAACAAAGAATAACAAAAGTTTCTGGATTTCAGGTAGTAAATAAGAGTTAAGTACTTGGGTGTTATATTTACTGCTAAAAATATGGATTTATTTAAAAATAATTATGAAATGCTATGGTCAGCCATTAAAAGAGATCTAAAAAGGTGGCAGAAACTAAATCTTTCTTGGCTGGGAAAAAGTTCGGCTATTAAAATGAAGGTCTTACCTAAGTTTATGTTTATGTTTCAAAACATACCCATCATTATTAATAATAAGCTTTTCAAACTATGGCATAAGGAACTTTCTAAATTCTAAATGGGGCAGAAAAAGCCGAGAGTCCGATTTAAGGTAATTCAGGACTTAACAGCTAGGGGTGGGCTAGCCCTTCCTAATCTGCAAATTTATTATGAAGCATGTTGTTTGGAATGTTTTTTGAAGGAGTAGACCAAATGTTTGGTTTACATGCTTACTTATTGTATGATAAAGGTAAAGTCCACAATGATTTTCTAAACCATTTTGTAAGAAGGGCTTTGATGTTGGTGTGGACAGAATGGACCTCTATCCATGGAGCCTTTCATAGAGACAATGTAATAGGTCATGAAAGGTGGATTACATATGCGGAATTAATAAGACACCAGATTCAAATGTTGAGTTTAAAAAACTGGATCAGATTGTAGAGGAAGGGTATTCGTGTGGTTGGCTTCTATATGGACAGTTAAGGGAGAGATTTTTGTTAGATGTCAAGACAAAGGGAATTCGGCCTGGATATGCTAAATCTGAAGATATTTTAAGCTCTGACAATCCCCACAAGATCGCTGTCTTCTATAAATGTTTACTAGAGTTTGAGTTGGAAGAAGAGACAATAAAAGAACAAATGGTTAAATGGTCTCAGGATTAAAACAGAACATAAGGTTAGATAAATGGGAGAGAACATGGAACAAGTGATTAAAGTACATATTGGCCAAAGAACTAAAAGAAAATTTCTTTAAAATGCAATTCAGGTGGTAGCTGACCCCGGCAAGGATGGCCAGAATGTTCAAAGGTTTTTCCAATAAATGTTGGAAATGTAAACAAGAGGTCGGGACGTTCCACCATATATGGTGGAGCTGTAAACAAGTTAACAAATTTTGAAAAAAGATTCATAAAAATGTAAAGGAGATATTGCAACTTAATATAATCCTGGATCCAAAGCTTTATCTGTTAAGCATGTGTGATAGCGAAGATGTCGAGTGTAAATATGGGAAACTATTGTTTTACATTACAGCAAGCACTAGAATAGTTTTTAGTATCAAATGGAAACTGGAGAGTCTATCATCGGAAGATGAATGGCTGGTCAAGCTAATGGACTTGGTTAAGCTAGATTCAGCATTCCTGTCTGTTGAGAAAACAAGATTGGGAAAAGCAAAGCAAAATTTGGAACCTGCTGTATAACTTTTTAAGCAGGAGAAAGATCAAGAATGAGGATATGTGACAACATTAAGTAAGCAAATATAACTAACGGAACAACATCGATAATGATATGAATGAATGAGACTATAAAGTTAATTATGATTAAAAAGAAATTTATTGTATAATTCCATTAATTAGAAATAAGGTTGGAGTGGTTGTAAACTTTATGGCTATAATGACTTGGTTGAAGTTCAGGAAGTTAACTCTTTTAAAAATTTTCCTTCTTTTTCTCTTTTCTCTGTTAGTTTTTGTCTTTTCGGGTTTTTTTTTCCTTTTCTTTATGTGCTTGTTTATGTTTCTTTTGGGCTATATTACTTATATGTGATATATGTAATATATGTCTGTATCTTTTTTTAACCAATAAAATCTTTTTAAAAAAATTGCTTTCTGGTAGAAAAGATTGCTGCTGTCCTTTGCTCAAGCAGTAATTATCGTGTTGTGCTAATTTTCAAAAAGATGGGCTTTAATTTTTTGTGTCTGTAATACATATTTTGTTAGTGAAACAGAGCCTCACCTTAAATAATTCAGCATTTTTATTATTAAAATATATCCCTTTCCAAAGGATATCACCATTGCAGCATCTGACTTTATTGTGTGAAGATGGTTGAATTCCTTATTCTCTGTGGATCACTCACTATATTGAATGCCTTTTCATAATATATTTTTTGACCTGTCATCTATATTTCATCTATCTATCTATCTGTCTGTCTGTCCGTCTATCTATGTATCTATCCATCCAATATATAGTTTTTTCTTTCAAAGGGAACTCTCCAGAGATAGTGATCAAAATTAAAACTGTAAATACAGTAAAACAATGGCAAAAACCAAAATATCAAAATTTAGCAGTTAAAACCAGCTAGCACCACCCTATGAAAAAGCACTCAATAAAATAGTTCAGTTGTACACCAGTGTGAAAAGGGAAGTCTTTAGGGTCTGCAGGCTCACTTTTGATGAAGGTGGATCATAGAAATCAATGGAAACAGAATTCTACAAGCATAAGGACACAGCCCAAACAGTGATATTCTTTGTCTCTGTCAACTGACACTGACCTGAGATGCAGGTAAAGACAAATTTTGGTTTGCTTAAGCAAATGTTTATACAACTATGACAAATTTATGGAGATAGCATGGCACCATTTCATATTATATAATTTTACATAATACATAATTTCAATATTTCCTATAATAAATAATTTGAAATCATTTAAATGAAAAATTGAATCTAAATTCTATTGTTTTTCCAACTTGATTAAGTCCATTGAACTAACAGTTAACTTGCTAAACCAATATGTCAATTGTGTTAGTGGCAAGTACTCTACTTGAAACTAGCAATAGGATTCAGACCTTTTTTTTAAACTAGAAAATGAGAATATTATCAAAGAAGTTGAGACAAATTTTTAATTGGAATATGCTACCTGTCCTCTACCTACCTATCTCACAGTAAGTCCAATTTAATTCAATATAATTTATTTGTACAATCCATGTATTAGACTACACTGCAGGAAATCATTCAGCTGTCTACAAGCCCAGCATGCATTAAAATAACAACAAGAGCCACAAATCTTTGGAACGTAGGTTTGACCCCTAAAATCTCAGGAAGTTTCATTATAAACATTTGCACTGAAATTTAACTGTTCTGTTAAATACATTTTACTATTAATTACTATGTGGTTATTAAAGACATAGCATGAACTATGTGGTTATTAAAGATAATCATATGCTGAACTTTAGCACAGAATTATTCCAAGACCTTACAAGTGTTCTATTTCTTCATAGGTGATTAAGAGCAACAATGGGTTCCTCTAGGGGGCTTTTCATAGAAACAGATGCCCCAAAGTGCTTAGTATTAATTACATACCAGGAGTTGAGAAAAATAGGAGATAGATGTGCCAGCCATTGTACTCCAGAAAAACTGAATTAAATATGTATTTGAAGTGGCAAAAGATGAAAGCTTCTTGTGAAATTTTGCATGAAGCTGAAGACGAGCATTTTCCACAAGATGAGCAATTGAAGGGATTATCACCCAGAGGTTTACTGTGCTTAAATCACCAGCAAAATGCTCCAGAAGGTATGATAGCCAGTTACTTTTCTAAAATGTCACTGAAGTGTCCCCTCTCCTCTCCCGTCGTCAAAGTGTTCTGTTATGAAGAAATGGCTGTTTCATGAATGCTTTGCTGACGGGAGAGGAGAGGGGACACTTCAGTGACACTTCAGCAGCGCGGCCTGTTATCACACCTCCATGCTTCTAGAGTGTTTAGCTGGCGATTTAAGCATGGTAAGCCTCCGTGTGATAATCCCCATAGCCTATGTTGAATTGGCTGTCCACACAACTAACTTTTGGCTGCAAAGCTGGACTTGCACAGAGTTGACATATTTATGGCAAGCTCTTTTTTTATATATATATTACATCTGCCTTCATCTTCATAAACCACTGGAAGTTTCAAATGTCTTCTGAATGTGTACTCTGTTAGGTTGATTTAAGGAAGAGGTGAGACAAATACAGATGCTAAAAGACCAACTTGTATAGTGTGGAATAGTCTAGAACAGAAACATATCTTACCGCCTGCATTTGGAAACAGTGCCACCTACAGACAGACTTCTGGAGCAATTAATGTGTCCAGTAATTGGCTGTAAAGACTATTACAGACATTACCAAATCTCAGTACGAGTCCTAGCACACTATGTTCTCTGTGCTCTTTGGCTATTTGGAAAAGGCTAGATTGTTTCAGGCTTCATCCACAGTGCAGAAATAATCCAGTTTGGCGCCTATTAAACTGCCGTGGCTCAATGCTATGGAATTTTGAGAACTTTAGTTTGTTGTGGCACCAAAGCTCTCTGACTGACAAGGCTAAATTTCCCACAAAGCTACTGTTCCAAGAACTCCATAGCATTGAACCATGACAGCTAAAGTAGTGTCAAACTGGATTATTTATATAGTGTTGATGAAGATTCAGTGACCAATAAGCCAAGAATTTTCTGTCTTACTTGGCTTCTACAGTGAACTACTTCCTCCAGATATGACCACCAGTTCCACACAACTTGCAGAATTTGTAGCAGATTTTGCTAGTTCTACTTGGATGCCAAATCTCAATGCCCATGATGAATATTCCAGTCATACAATTCAATTCCTGAACTATGAAGCTGCAGTGGTAAGTATAAAGTGTAAATAAATTTCTTTAAGATGTAAGTTTTTTAAAGGGTAACCTATGGTCCTCCTACTTCTTGCCATGTGCCCTTGGCTGAATGACATCTGAAGGACTTCACATTCCTCACCTCTATTTTAAAATGTTTTGGAGCAGGATTTTCATGGTATATTTGTTTTGCAAACATATTTTCAGTCATTTGTTTTTTCATGTACTCTTCAGTAAGTGCTTTATTTAAAATGAACTTTTAAAACACATATGACCCTTTGTATCATTCTTTATTTTATATATGTTTTAAATTATACTATGCCTCTTGACCTTAAAATCCTTCATTGTATCTTATAATTTGTTTGAAAACAAAATCAAAAGCTTAGAAACATAATGAAGATGAAATCAGTTATAAAAAAGCAGAAAACAGCACAAGAAGAATAACAAAAAACAACAGCCAGGAAAGAAGACTCTTAACACCAATAAACATATAAGAAAAGCATACATGCATTATTTGGTAGATGACAGTGAGTCATCCTGCAAGTTAACATTTTAGGAACATTTTTTATCAGAAAATTCAGTTATACCACCCATGACTTAAATCAAGGTTATGCATTTTTATCACACTCCAGCTGGTATTCTGCTGTATAGTTCCAACTAGAAGAGACACATTGTTGAATGGTGAGCCAACCTGCAGGTAAATAAATTCAATGGATCTGTTTAGTCAGAACTAAAAGAGAATTTAGGCCTCTATGTTTTAAGTAGTTTACAGTGCCCAGAAGTTTGTGTCATAACTAATACAGGTTGATTACCCTTCATTCAAAATGCTTGGGACCAGAAGTGTTTTGAATTTCTCAGTTTTTCAGATTTTTTGAAAATTTGCATACACATAATGATATAACCTGGAGATGAGACCTAAGTCTACATTTGAAACTCATTTATGTTTTGTATACACCCTACACACATAGCCTGAAGGGAATTTTATAAACAGTATTTTAAATTTTGGGTTTTGGAATATTTCGGATTATGGCATTCTGGATAAAGGAGACTCAATCTGTACATCTTTTGCCATGTTCTCTGTAACTATTTTGTTTTTTTGGAATTATCAATGTCGCTTTTGTATTTTGTTTATTTCTGATCTCAATCCTCTTCATTCTACCCATCCCAAATCATGTGTGTATAATTTTCTGGTTAATTTAGGTTTATACTTCGTGCAGCATTTACCAAAATGGATTTTGGCCACTGACTTATGCCATAATTAGTTTGGTATGCCCAAATCCAATTTTTAATCCCAACTAGAGATTTACCAAGCTAAAGAATTTGCTGCATAACCATTGATATGAGGGGTATCCCCTAGTTAGTACTAACAATTGGATTTGGGCTTTAGTTTTTAAGATGTGACAAGACACTTTATGCTAGGATAGGGGTACACAACTATCCCAAGTCAGGTGCCTACAATTCTGGGAAGGCCAAACCTTCCTCAATTCTCTCCACCCCACCCCAATTTTTTAAAATAAAAAAATGTTAAAAACTTGTATACTGTCCAGAGGAATTGCTGCAGAGAAACAATTATACTATATTTTGAAGGTCCTTTTTTCTCACCCTCTAACAGTTAGGGGAAAATCTTCCTGAGCCTAAAACAGATTAGGGCCACTCCAAGAGGTGGCAACAATTCCTCCATAGCCTATGTCTGTGCAAATACTGAGAAAGATCTGGTTTTCTGGACCATGGTCTGCACTTTCATATAGTCTGGCAAGAAATGGGTTGCACCTCACAGTGGATGGTAAGAACATATTTGCTAGGAGTAGCATAAATCTGATTACAAGAACTTAAACTGAGTCCTGTGTGGGAGGGAGGCAGTATTTCAAGAGCAGAGGAACACCAAGTACTGGGAGAAGATGTGAACTAGAGGAGGGAAAACAGAGACCCAATACTGGGCAGACAACAATAAGCAAGAAGCCACTGGAGAGAATGGCACATGGACTATTTATACCAGTGATGGTGAACCTTTTAGAGACTGAGTGCCCAAACTCAAAGATGTTCCTGCACTGGGTGTGAGGGGGTGGGACTTCTGGGGGGGACAAGGCATCCAAGAGGGTGGGACTTCTGCCTTCTGGGGGTGGGACTTCCAGGGTGGTACTTGCCCAGAGACAGCTGAAGGCCTGGAATAATTGGGGGGAGGAGAGGTGTGTGCACATGTTCCTCCTCCTCCCTCCATCCTCCCAGGCCTTCAACTGCTTTTCCAGAAACAGCTGAAGGCCAAAGATGGCCAGGAAGAAAAGGAACAGACCCGCACCTGTTCCTCCTCCTTCCCTCACCCTCCTGGGCCTTCAACTGCCTCTCCAGAGATGGAAAGGAGGAGGAACACCCTCCAAATGCCCTCAAAATGGTGAAAACTTAGAGAAAACAGAGATGACATGATAGTCACCTTTGAATATCTGAAGAGATATCATGTAGAAGATGGACTGAGCTTGCTTTCTGCTGCTTTTGAGGCTAGAACATGTACCCATGCATTCAAATTACAATAAAAAAGATTTCAACTAAACATTAGGAGGAACATCTTGATTATAGAAACTGTTAGTGAAATAGACCAACTCGAAGTCTAAAGACTTTGGAGATCTTTAAACAGAAGCCGGATGTCTATTTTTCAGGAATAGTTAGCTGCATGTTCATGCACAGTAGGAGGTTGAACATGGTGGCCTTTGCAGTCCATTCCAGCTCTACAATTATATATGGTCAATTATAAAGTTTTTCTACTTTTCTTAAATAGACTGAATGCTATATATGCCAATGCTATGAATAAAGAAATAGTTTTCTTTTTTAAAAAAAAGTTAATATATATGGTTGAATTTGCATTTAACTTCCTTGTTGATTGTTATGAATTTCTTTTGATGAATTGGAGCAATATAATTTCTACTTTAAGAAGAATGGTAATAATCTGTAATTGTGAAGGTAGTACTGTTATTCACATTGTTCAGATGAATGCTAGGTGGGAAGCAGACCTTTTTGTACTTTCTTAATTTAGAAAATTGCTGCAATAATCTGTTGTTGTTTTTTTAAGTGCATGGAAAATAACCACTCGAAATATGATACTGGACAACTAAAGAAATATATTTGGCAATATTTGTCATTTCCTGACATATTCCAGGTAATTGATAGAGAGAAGCTCACAAAAGTTAGTAGTGAGTTCACCTATGGGTTTGAATACCACGGAGAGCTATTTTTAAAACAGCCAAAAAAAAAAAAAAAAAAAAAGAACCAAATGCACATACGAATTCCATTCTAAGACATATTACACTCATTTATTATTGAACCAATCCCTTCTAGAAGGAAAAATCTTACTTATAACTGATAGACTCCAAACTGATCAAAAAGAGTTCTTATCCCCAGAACCATTTCAAACATGCATTCTGGTTTTCCTTTTTCCACTCTATCAATTTACAAACATGGCAATATTGATGTGAACTGATCACCAGAAATCAAAAGGCTGTGTTTCTTTGTTCACATGACTCATGGTACACATCTGAATTGATCTGGGGATTGAGCTGCGTACTTAACCCTTAGTAACATGGGAAGCCACTATATACTGTGTCAAACCAAAATTTCATGTTGCCCAGTTTGTCTGAGGTCCAGGGTGGTGCAGTGGTTTGAGTGTTGGACTAAGGAGAATAAGGTCTGAATCCTTGTTCAGTCATGGAAACTCACTGGGTGACTTTGGGGGAGTCAAAATCGCTCAGCCTCAATGGAAGGCAAAGACCAAAAAACAAATAAACAAACAAAAAAACTAGAACAAATCTTGCCATTAATAACCTCTGTGGTAGGTTTGCTTTTGGGACATTATAAGTCAGAAATGATTTGCATGAACACATCAACATGTGTTGTCTGCTCTGAATGGCATCAGCTCTCCAGGGTTTTCATAGATGTAGCTGGTGATGTTTTGTACTCCCATGGTCTTCCTCTGAGGCTGAGAGCATATAACTTGCCCAAGATCACCCAGTGGATTTCCATAGCTTTCCAGAGATTTGAAACCTCAATCTCCTGGGTCCTATGCTCCAACCACTATACCACACTGGCTCTCAAATTAAGTAACAAATATACTTAATATGAGAACCAGCAGGAACTCAAATGTCCTTAACTTAAATGTTTTTCAGGATAAACAAAAACAAACAACCTCATTTATATACCGCTTAATACTGCCTAAGGAGTGTCTAAGCCGTTTACAACTGTAAGATACTTGCCCCCAACAATCTGGGTACTCGTTTTAGCGACCTCGGAAAGATGCAAGCCTGAGTTGAGCTTGAGCCCTTTTTCTGGACTTGAACTCACAACCTTATGGTTTTGAGTGAGTGGCTGCAGTACAGGCATTTAACCACTGTGCCACCAGGATGGTGTACATTTCCAGCTACTGGAAGGACTAACCACTGCATCTTCCTCTATATTCTTTCAGCACACAGAGGGGATAATGTCTCACCCCATCCCGGGAGTGACTGAAAGGAAAGAAAATCCCTATCTGGGTTATCTATGATGTTTCATTCACCTGTGAAAGTAATCAATGTAGTCCTCAAATGGTAATGGTGTAGTTTGAATGGGTCCATAGCCCTTGTAAATATTATGCCACAATCCTCCACCAGCAGAACTGTGAAGGTAGTGATATCCCAATCTGCAACAACCCTGTTCTCATAGTTTTTTGTGGTTTTTCCAGGCTATGTGGCCATGTTCTAGAAGAGTTTCTTCCTGATGTTTCACAGGCATCTGTGGCTGGCACCTTCAGAGAATGCTTGCTTGGAAAAGAATTAGGTATATATATACCTGGGTGTTTTCTCATTTGGATTTGCTGAGTCTTCCTGTTTTTCAGCGCTTACCATATATCAGAGGAGTCACAGACAAAATAGGGAAAGTGGTGAGGAAAAACAACCTCCAGATGTATTACAAACCAGCCAAGCAAATCCAGCAAATGTTTCACTCAGCCAAGGATAAGAGAGAACCTCTCACAGCTGCAGGAGTTTACTGCACACCATACAGCCGTGGACAAGTCTACATAGGGACCATCAAATGCAGTGTGCAAACAAGAATCAAGGAACATGGGAGACACTGCAGAATGGGTCAACCAGAAAAATCAGCAGTAGCAGGACATGTTATAAACCATCCCAAGCATAAAATGTTTGAAAACACTGAAATTCTGGACCATGCCAACAACTATCATGTCAGAATACACATGGAAGCCATTGACATTCACAAACACCTGGGACTTTATCACATTGACTTTTGTCCCCGTGTGATGATCTCTGGGGGGTTTAAGCAGCTCAGCAGCACCTTGCTCTGGCCCTTAGTCCCCCAAGGGACCCCCTTTTTTGAGATTTCCCTATAGCCTCCTGGGTCCCTGCTCCCACTCCCTGCTGAGTGGAATGGGCCCCCTTGAGGTTCTATAGATGATGCCACCACCTAGCGAATTATCAGTTCCCCTGCTTTAGCGCACACTAGGACTTGCTAAAGGGATTTATAGTTCTCTTTCCACTTCTCCACTTGCTACCCAGCAAGCAACCACCAAGCTAAGGCACGTGTTGTAGGAATAGAGAGCAACCAGATGCTTTTAGAGAAAATGGATTTATTCTAACTACATGGAATAGATATCATTCATGCAAGGCTTTACAGATACAGGAACATAGTTACACAAATGTTCATTTCAAGCAAGCCACAGATAACATAATAAAAGGCTTAATCGCACTAACTATCACAACTCTAAATTACTCACACAGAGATAGGAATTGCAGTCTTTGGTGGATCTGGGTGTGGTAGCTGGCCTCTTGCCTAGCTCAGCCTACACCCCCATCTGCCCTGCTGGCAGAGGTTCAACAGCTGGACTTCCCAAACAAAGAAGAAGACAAAAAACCACATGGCCTCCCAGTGGAGGCAGGCTCTTTGGTCTGTGGTCAGCCAGCCAGACCAAGGGAAGTGAGAGAGTGCATGACCTCCAGAGGCTTTTAAAGACCTTCAATGGAAAGTTCTCAAAACTCCCGGTCTTTGTCACTGATTGGCTAATTGGGCTTTAGGTCAGCTGTGATGTAACTCTCATTGGCATGTGATGCAAGCTCTCATTAGCATGTACCCCCCCCCCAGATTAACCCTTTGTGGTCTGAGGAAGCCCCCAAGTGACTGGTGGTCCCAGTCACTACACCCCGTTAGAGGGATGGAAATATGACGCTTGGGAGCATGTGTGAATGAAGAAAAATGGATTTTATTGCACACACAAGCATGCACAAAAAGATCCTGTTCCAGCACCCGTACCCAAGCCGTCCCTGTTCAGTACTGGCAGGCACCATTTTGGCTGGAAGGAAGTCTTCCGTCGGACAAAAATAGCAACAGTGATTAGCACATGCCAATCACTCTGCCCTTCCCAGGGTCACACAGTGTATATATATATATATATATATATATATACCCAACTCTTTTCCAAACGAGCATTCTCTGAAGATGCCAGCCACAGATGCTGGCAAAATGTTAGGAAGAGACTTTTCTAGAGCATGGCCACTTTGCCTGGAGAACCCACAAAACCTATGGATACTGACCATGAAAGCCTTCAACTTCACATTGGAAACCTCTTCTCATAGTTTATTTGATTAAGAAAAAGCAACTCTGTTAGTAAGAGAAAAAATATTAACAATAATTAAATGTTTGTATGGCCCAAAAAACTAAAGTTAGGAGTTAATCCATATGCTGAAGTCAGATGAGTGTTTTGCAACCACATAATCCTTTTAAAGGTGAAAATTAACACCCTATCATTCTGAACTTCCCACTTGTATAGTACGCAGAAAACTAGAATCTGACAGAATTGTGAAAGGCTATCTGTCAAAATGCTGATGATATGCAAAGTGTTGATAAAAATAGCTGATGATGCACAGTGTTTTGAAATAAGCATTTATTTCAGTACATTGTGCATCATCAGTCCTTTATTTCAAATGGATGACAGTAAAATGAGTTAACTATGTGACTGGATCACAGGCAACTATTAAGTATGCTATGGGTAGAAATCTAAGTGTACACTTGGAATTCTGCTCTGTCTTTAATTATTCAGTCTAACAAAAATGCTAGCCAGTTTTGTATCACCTTAATTCCTACTATTGAGAACTCAGCCCCTTCCCAAAAGAACAGTGGTCCTAGAGCAAATCAAATTTAAGAACTGGCTTCTTTCTAGAAGCCAAATATGATTAAATTAAAACTATTGTACTTTGGACATGTAGGCTTCAATTGCACTGCAGAAATAATTCAGTTTGACACCACTTTAACTGTCATGGCTCAGTACTATGGAATTCTGAGAACTGTAGTTTTGTGAGACATTTAGCTTTCTCCAGCAGAGAGCTCTGGTGCCATAACAAACTACAGTTCCCAGAATTCCATTGCATTGAGTTAATGTGGTATCAAACTGGATTATTCTGCAGTGTGGATGCAGCTCTATTGAAACAACATGATTCATGAAAAAAGAAAGTGGAGTGAAGTGGAAGGAGGTAATAGAAGAAGACCACACTACAAGTGGATTGTGTCAATGAAGAAAACCAGAGCCCCAAATTTGTAAGTTCTGAGCAGGATAGCTGATGACTTGTTATCTTGGAAGGCTCTCATCCATATGGTCATCATAAATTGAAGCCCACATAGTGGCAAACAACAACAAAAACAACAGAGGGGGCAACTACAATGGTTCTGGCAGCCATTTTTCTATTCCAGGACACAGGAGGGCCAGCAATTTCCACTACCTCAAAAAAGGAAGAAGGCAGAAACCCAGATTTGGATCGGAGGGGGAGGGGAGCATTTTGTATTTTAAATAGGATAGGATAGCTTATAAAATATAAAATGAATGAGAGGCAATTTACTTTTTGGTTTTGTCCCATAAAATAGGAGCCTAGAAGGAGCAAGGTCCACACAAACAACCTTAGGGGAACTCTCTGCTCTAGGGCTGCAGTTTACTCACCCTTGTGCTAGAAAAGTATGATAAACAGTGCATACAGCTCACCATATGTAACCCAACAAACCACAATTTTGTCTTTTCTTGTTCTGTGGATAGATTTACCCCTCAGAAGTGTATAATAATGGCAGATTTGTGTGAATGAACCCCTGACATGTAAGGTTGTTGTGTGACCTTTCATCCCTGTAAGTTAATGAACTGTCAGCCATCCTGGATCCCATACTGAGACAAAGGCAGGATATAAAAAGACCAAAATTTATTTAGTTCTGTCCTGGGCCCAGTGCTATTCAATATCTTTATTAATGACTTGGATGACAGTATTGAGAGCCTAGTTATCAAATTTGCAGGTGACACCAAATTAGGAGAAGTAGCTAATACCCCAGAGGACAGGATCAAAATTCAAAATCACCTGAATAGACTAGAAAGCTGGGCCAAAGCTAACAAAAGGAAATTCAACACAGAGAAATGTAAGGTCTTGCCCTTAGGGCAGAAAAATGAAATGCACAGATATAGGATGGGGGGACACCTGGCTGAATGAGACCACATGTGAAAGGGATCTAGGAGTCCAGGTAGACCACAAGTTGAATATGAGTCAACAGTGCGATGCGGCAGCTAAAAAGGCCAATGCAATTTTAGGCTGCATCAATAGAAGTATAGTGTCTAGATCAAGGGAAGTAATAGTGCCACTTTATTCTGCTTTGGTCAGGCCCCACCTGAAATACTGTGTCCAGTTCTGGGCACCACAATTCAAAAAGGATGTGGAGAAACTGGAGCGTGTCCAAAGGAGGGTGACTAAAATGGTGAAGGGTCTGGAAACTATGCCCTATGAAGGGAGCTGGGAATGTTTAGCCTGGAGAAGAGAAGGTTAAGAGGTGATATGATAGCCCTATTTAAATATTTGAAGGGATGTCACATTGAGGAGGGAGCAAGCTTGTTTTCTGCTGTTCCAGAGAACAGGACTTGGAACAATGGATGCAAACTGCAGGAAAAGACGTTCCACCTCAACATTAGGAAGAACTTCCTGACAGTAAGGGCTGTTCGACAGTGGAACACACTCCCTCGGAGAGTGGTGGAGTCGCCTTCCTTGGAGGTTTTTAAGCATAGGCTCGATGGCCATCTGTCGGGTATGCTTTGATTGGGAGTTCCTGCATGGCAGGGGGTTGGACTGGATGGCCCTTGTGGTCTCTGCCAACTCTATGATTCTATGATTCTAAAATGTTATTAAGCAATTTCCTACATGAAGCATGAATGTGGGATGCTAAAGTATGTTATTAGCAGTTTTGAAAATGGCGATTCTCCTACACTTGTTTTTGTTTAAATCAGAGGTGGACAATTAAGCGTTAGAAAGCACTTCTTGTTGAGTAGAGCTGTTTGACAGTGGAATGGACTGTTCCAGAATGTTACAACTACTGGAAATCTTCCAGTTGTGTGGTGTGGGTTCTCTTCTATAGCCCTGGATGGACTTTGTCAGCCATAAGCCCAAAAGTGCAGGTGCAGGTTCATATATTAAACAGATATTTTGGGAGCTTCGATCAAGAAAGAATTCACATTTCCAAGACAGGTAGGCTAGGTGATTCACAGCTAGATGTTTTTCAGCCAAGCCAGAGAGACATCATTTGCAATCCCATTTCTACCTTTGATACCGCTATCTCGAGTGATCTTTTCCATGCAGATTTGGCTCTTTTGATGTATCTTTGTCTCAGGCTATTTGTGGCTGGATAGAATTCATGGTGACTCCATGTCACTTTGGATTCTGACTAGTTCCGACTCACTGCCATCCCCCTCACCATTCTCCAAAACGGTTGAGTCCAATGCCATGCCATTCAATTGGATCACCCAGAGTCACCACGCTTTAGTAAGATTCACCATTGGTGGAGCCTCTTGTCTATTCCAATGCTCAACCCTTTATTCCTTAGTTCTTGTCTGTCTGTGTGAGTGTGCTTGCACTGATGTATGTTTCTGTCTTGAAATAAAAGACAGTTAATAGAATTAACTGGGATAATTAAAATTCCCCTGGTTCATAGTCAGTTCCTATTTGCTGGAGGATTTTAAGCAGAGATTTTATGACCACATCATGGTTGCTATAGCTGCAGATTTCCTGCATTGGCAGGAGGTGGAATAGATGATACTTGAGCTCCTTTCTAATTCTATACTTATTTACAAACAGTTCAAAGACAACATACAACCCATGGCCTTACTTTCTGCCATAATCAGGCTTCAGGCTTGCACATGTACTGGCCTCTATTATCTTTACCAGATACTGTCAGGAGAAGGAAAAGAGACAGATTAACAATTAAGCAAGTGGTTGTGCATGACCAGAAGCCCAGCCACAGAGTTCAACAGCTAGGGAGCCCTGGTGGCATAGTGGTTAAATGTCTGTACTGCAGCCACAAGATTGTGAGTTTAATCCCAGGGGCTCCAAGTTCACTCAGCCTTGCGTCCTTCCGTAGGTTGCTAAAATGAGTACCCAGCTTGTAGGGGGCTATTAGCTTACACATTGTAAACTGCTTTGGGAGTGCTTAAGTGCACTGATAAGTGGTATAGAAATGTACTTGCTATTGCTATTGCTAGAATGGCACCAAAACTTTTGGAAAGAAACCTTTGACTTTCCACTATCTCATATTTGTTCTCATAACAGCAACCGTGCCTAAATCCCTGTGGGCCAAGGCAGTAAGCTCTTGGTAATGGAGGGGGAAACAGAAAGCATTAATAGTAGCAACCTTAGCATGCCTACACTTAGTAATTGCTATTTTGCATGTCTAAGAGATTTAACCATAGGATTCATGCAATTTCCTGTTTGTCTCAGCCATGACAACAAAACCATTCATGCAATTTCCTTTTCATTGTCTCATCCATGACCTCTCTCTTCCTGAATGAGTTAATCAGCAGTTAGTCTGCATTTCATTCCTCCTCTGCATTGTAGTCAGAAATTCTTCACATGTTTGAGGAACACATGTTAACAAAGCCTTTCACCATAGATGTTATATAATCTTTAGTACTGATGAGTATGCCTACTTAATATGTTTTTCTAAAGATTAAGTCTGCTCTATTTCTCTGCTAGATTATAGACTGGGTGTTGTTCACCTTCTGGGACTGGGTGTTGTTCACCTTCTGCATGTGAATGCATATTTCTCTGCATATGAGAAACACTGCTGTTTCTCATATTATCCAACAAATGAGATATGAGGTTGAGGTAAAGAAAGAAAACAGAGATTGGAATGGAAATCCTAAATGGGATGGGGATGTGTGGGTAGGTGAATGGATGGATGGGTGTCTCTGAGTATGAGGGGGAAATTGTGCAGATTTTAACTGAAGATCATCACCATCTCAAACTATTTTTTCTCTATTTCATTTTGGGGGGGAAAATTCCTACCTCTGTTTTCAAGTGTGCCTTCACAGATCTGGAATTAATATATTTAGATGAAAGTGTTGCCTAATAAAGATGGACTGTTAGTCTTTAGCATGCACAAAATATTTAAAACTGAGAAAATCACAGCACTGTTTAAAACCCAAGAGAGAGCACATTCAGGTTTCCAGACATCACTTCTCTGTATTTTGCACAGTTATACATTAATTATTAAAATGCTTTAAGACTTACCTCAGTGCAAATACTGTCTTCACTTGATACTGACGTTGGGAAATTTATGTGAATCTTAACATCTGGCAATAAGAATGTTCTAATGAGTTGCATTTTAAAGGAATGCCTGTCTGCCAGAGGGAGTTTAGATGAAATTAAACACATTAGCACTTTTCTGGATTGTTTGGTAGTATTTTCATAAGAAAAGTATGGTTCGTGCAAGCTGCAAAAAAAGTATTAACACGTTTGTAAGATGAGAATTAATATGATTTTTATACGAAGAAGAGTACCTGCATAGAGAGAATGTCAGAACTTATACTCCTTGCAAAACCTAGCAGTTCTGGCTCTACAAATCACCTAAGCTCAATTAGAAAGTCAATACTTCCTTTCATTAAAAAAAAATACATATATAAGTATATTTTTTCATCACTGGATCATCCTGCAACAGGTGCTCTGTTCTTCAAAAAAGAAACATTCCTGGCTCTGACTATGGAAGGGATGTGTCATTTTCCCTCTTCTTCTGGCTTTCCTAAAATTTGCTCTTGACGCTTTGGGTTCCTCTGAAAAGGCCTGGAGGATGGTGTGGAGGCTACAAAAATACAAACAAAAAATGACTACTCCCTTGTATTGGATGAAATGTCCATTGAATACTTTCTGTGAAGGGAAAAGAACCATCAGATATAACTGAAAGTTTATGCTATCAATTTATCTGCTACCTCTCCATCCTATGAAATAAACCGTATAATGTACTTAGACTTCTTGACTACATAATTTTAGATACCTGAACTACAGCACTAAAGTTTTCTAGCAGAGACCTGAACAACTACAAATCCTAAGATTCCATTGGTAGAAGCCATGACAGTTAAACTGGTAACAAATCTAAATGTGTACTATAGATGCACTATCTTTATAATTGCCCAACACAATCTCATCAGCTTCTACTCATTACTACTCATAGTTCCTACTCACTACTCATAATGTTCAACTTCCTATGAACTTCAGTGTGAACCTAGTTTGAACTTAGTGTATTCTCTTGTTCTCCCCTGATTGTGGACATTTGATTTGATCTAGGAAAGCAATTATTTGTATTATTACTTTTTTTAAAAAAATGCTGTTATACTTTCTTTATGCATAATAAGAGCTGGGTCAAAATATAATAATAATAATAATAATAATAATAATAATAAATAAATTTTATTTATACCCCGCTCTTCAGCCAAAGCTATCAGAGCGGCTTACAATTTGTTAATTAGACAATTAACTCCCCTCAAGATGGTGGTTGAAGGGAGGGCTCTTCTTGCTTGCAGCAGGAGGTGGCCTGCCTTTCTCTCCCCTCAAGATGGTGGTTGAAGGAAGGGCTCTTCTTGCTTCCAGCAGGAGGTGGCCTGCCTTTCTCTCCCCTCAAGATGGTGGTTGAAGGGAGGGCTCTTCTTGCTTCCAGTATTCAGTATGCACATTTTTATTTGTTTCAGGATGTGTGATGAGGTGACACAAACAATAACTTTTAGTGGCTATATGTCCTTCCTTCTGATTATGTTGCAGTTCTGGCCATCAGGACTACTGCTGCTCTAGTTATCAGCCTGGAAGCAAATTGTAGAGTGGTACAACACTATTTCTGGTATGTTGTCTTCAACAGCCTTTCTAACATATTTTCTGCACTCAATATTGTCATCCAACATAGCTGTAAACAAAGGCAGCAAGAGGAAAACATAGATGTAAAAAGGCAGGGAAAGAAACACAATAATTTTACTGTACAGAACACATGATTTTCTGCAAAGATAGCATTGTATGGATTGCTATGTAAGGGGAAAAGAATGAGGAATATTGACCATTTCTCCTTGTGAAAAGTTAAAGCTAGAAATTAAGAAATTATGATGGTTGGTCTAGTTCTCTCACATACTGCAGGGGGTGGGATACTGGGATCCGGGATTGTACAGGTTGAACTTGTAAGCCGCCCCGGTTGTCTCAGACTGAGAGGCGGAATATAAATTTTAAAAAATATTATTTTTATCTAGTCATCATCCCAATACAATTGCCCAGCTGGCTGCTGTGCCTCTGAGCTGCAACATATTCCTCCACTCTTCCAGGATGGGTTATTCAGTTGGCATATCTCAAACTGCGTAGGATTTTTTAAAAAAACCAACCCAAGTAGGTCATGGGTTCCCTTGTTTTTAATCCTATTTTATATGGCAACTATGAGTGTGCTGCTATGGCATTTTTTAAAATTCAATTCAATTCAGTCTTATTTGCTTTAGCACAAAGCCATAGTAAACAAAAAAAAAATAAGGCACAATAAAAATGTCCACAGTACATTAAAACATCACATTCCTATACAATGTATTAAAACAATAGATTTAAATACAAAAATGCAACAATGTCAGAATATATACTTGACTAAAATATTAATGATATAATATTTAATAAATGAAAACCCCAATAGGTCTGACTGTCAATTTTGTTTACTGAAAATGTTTCAAGATTTAGCTTTAACTTTTAATTAATAACCAGAAAGATAAACCATATCATTCAAAAATGTGACAAATTTTTCGGTTAATAAATTAATTTATCCTGATCTACCATTCCATGAAACTTTTCTAAGATGGGCTACAATTCCCCACTCATATGGAATTTGTTAATTGGCTTTTCTACGGATATGGTATTTATTAATTGGTGCAATGGGAGAGACATTGACTTAGGACCTCTTGGAGGACATTTCTAAGTCATCCCAAGAAGCCACTGACTCCTTGCAACCATGTGGCAAGTGGTTTACTGGATGGGACTACTGTCATTGGCCTTGAGGACACATCTTGGGGTGGAGGTTGGAATGTGAAACACCTAGCAAGGCCCCTTTGCACACCAGTTTGGGAATCTGGCTAAAACAAGACTTAATGATACTACAGTCTCATTTCCAATTTAGAATAGGATGCTTCCAACCACTTAACAGCTGGATAACTGGAGCATATCTCTTCACTAACTTGAAATCTCGCTACCCATTGTAGTCTTTATTAAAATGTTTAATTTTAATAAAGTTGTGCTTTGTTCTACCCATTCATTTTCTCTTTCTCTGTCCTCTAAATCTGTTTTGGGTCATGTCTAGATACTGCAATGGGAAGGAGAGATTATCTGCTTCCACTTCCATTGGATTCCACTGTTATGCCAGCAGAAGTTCAGCACTAGATCTTGTCAATTGTAGACAAGGACATGTTTTAAAATGCAATCCATCTGTGCTAAATTCCTGAAAACAAAGTATCATATTCACAATCACTCTCCAACTTTGTTACGTAAGTAGTGAGAGATGGAAGCTCACAAAGTGACATAGTGAATGATATATTTTGTATTCTTCCACACCACAAATCCATTTCAACTGTTTGATTTCAGGTTATGTGTGTGCTGTGTGTGTGTGTGTGTGTGTTGCTAGTGTCTTTGCAAAGTACTGAAACTTGAAAAACATGAAAAGTAATATAAACTTCTAAAAGTTTGTTAGCTACCAAAGTGAAAGAGCGGTCACAGACAGTTATCATGATGTCCGCACTACAATGAGGTTTAGCATGCCACCTTTAAAAAATTACTAATTAGGAAGTGAATTCTGATTAGTTGAGCAAACAAAACCCCAGCATGGTTTCTAATTGAAATGTTGAATCTCCCGTGCTACTTAACAATCTGTAATTTCAGCTGATTTAAGAACCTTACATAAGGGTTCTAAGTATGCAATTAGCATAGGTTTAAATGATAGCAACATGCTGTAAATAAGATGCTTAATTGTGTTTGCAAGATTAAAATTCAGTCTCATTCCCCCCCTCTCCACCTCAACGCCCCAAGACAACACCTCCTTTCTTTGGTGGCAGTGTGGTATATTCACATTGCTACCTCTAAATGAATGTCAACTTGTTTTACCTCGACTGGAGCCGATCGATACTTCATTAGGCTGAATTGTCTTGTGCCCATGCAACCTTGAAGCTGTGGCTTAATTACCACCCGTATTATGCAGTGGCTGCAGAAGCTGGGCTCAGCTGTGTCTGTTCTGAACAAAAGCCACATGCTTACCTATGTTTGGGAAAAAAAACATACTTTGGAACAGATGCCATGGAATATTCAATGAGTTAACAATTCATGGTGACAAGAACCTCTTTCATAATGTGGAAACTTTCCTAGTTCATATCTTTAAAGGCCTTAGACACCCTGCAGAATGCTGCAAGACCATAAACATTCTACTATTTTTCAGTAGTAAAAGCAGAAGCAGCAATTGTAGAAGTACTTGTGTTTTTCTTCTCTGACCCATAGTTAATTTGAGATAATTTTTAAATTAACAGCAAAAATAACATTTGTATGAAAGAGGAGACAGTGGGAAGTGCAGTCACATGGCAATCATGACAAATGACATCTCCCGTCTAAGAGTCATGTTTCCTCACTAGGCTGATTTGTCATCCTCATTTTTGACATTTTTCATCCTGCTATGAAATCACATTGACAAAATAAGATATTTCTACACTTTACTGTAGGCCACAAAAGATGGCTCCTTGCCTCCATTTATTTTTTGTTTTATGGCTACACCTTTTGATTTGTAAGCTATTCACTGCTGAAGTCAGAACTCCCTTCCATTTGCAAAATGAAAAGTTTTCCCTATACTGCAGCTGAACAGCGGAGGAATAGTTGCATTGACATAGGAATATTCTGTGATCTGAATAAGAATGCAAACATCTCTTCGATGAATGCTTTGCTATGGAAAAAGGTCCTGTTCTAAGATGAGAAGTGAGGTTAACCAATAAAGAATAAGCTGAACCAAAGAGTTGAATGTTTCTAATATATAAAGCACATGTAAGTATCCCCTCCCCCCTTTACATATACAAAGAATCATAGAGTTGGAAGAGATTTCAAGGACCATCAGGTCCAACCTTCTGCCATGCAGGAAACACAATCAAAGCACCCCTGACTGATGGCTATCCAGACTCTGTTTAAAAATCTCCAAAGAAGGAGATGTGCAGGCATTGCACACCCACCCACCCAACATACTATATATATATATATATATATATATATATATATATTGTGTGCATATTTTCATTTGCCTCTTCATGAGTATTCATATTTTAACATTTAGTAAAGAAATAACATTTATATTTAGATTTTTTTTAGTAAATTCAATTTTTAACTCAACACATGTGTAAATGTTACACATAAAAAGGACTGGGAAGAATAAGAGGGATCAGGACCTCCAAGTATCATGCCTTCTTTGAGCAATTCTCCCCCCTCGCCTCCTGGACATCATGCCTCGCTGTTTGAGAACCACTGACATAACTATATCCTTCTTGCTGTTGTTGTTAACTGCCCTCAGGCTGGCCCTGACTCATGGTGACCCTATGGATAAGACATCTCCAAGCCCCCTATCCTCCACTGCCCTGCTTAAGTCATGTAGATTCATGCTTGTGACCTCCCTAATTGGGTTAAGCCATCTGACCTGGTCTGTGGTCTTCCTCTCTTTCTAGTGCCCTCAAACTCTCCTAGCATTATTGTCTTTTTCAATTAATCATGCCTTCTAATGATGTAGCCCAAGTACAACAGCCTCATTTTCATCATTTTGTCTTCCAGGAAGATCTGACTGGTCTGTTCTAGGAAAGCAACCTAAAAAGTTCATATCTGTTCCTCTATCTAGAGCAAGAACAATGCCCAATTCATGTTACTGGGGACTGCCATCCATATATGCTACATCTTGTTAGGACACCTTCTCAGTTTGTTGACCCTCATCCAATCCATCACTGCCCCATGTGAGAACATGCACAGTTGGTCCTGCTACAGAAGTTACCAAGAAACAGATCTTATTAGCATACTGTATGGTATATTGCATATTGTTCACTTCTCACCCCAAATCCTAATCTCAATCCTAAATATGCATGTTCAGTATCTGCCATGATGCCAAGCACTGCCACCTAGTGCTATTTTCTAGAATCATGCCTACAATAAGGAGTGTAATCAGCATAAACCAGAGTCCCTAACTTGCAATTCACAGGAACAACCTAAGTGAGCAGTTTTGTTTCTTGAAAAGTTGAAAAGTTGGAAAATGCATGGGTATGTTCAGTGGCATTATTTTCTTTTTGTCAGAAGCAAAATATATTCTAGATATTCAAAATATTCATTATTTGTTTTTAAGCATTTCTAGAGTGCCTGTTATCCTGTCAGATTCCAGTTGGTCTACAGTAATAAAAATGATATCAAATAACAGGATATACAACAACTTTCTTATTTAGCACTATCTATCTACCCATCAACAATTACATCCAATGGCTTTTTTCATACACCAATGAAACTGAGAGACAACAAAACCATAAAACGTTAATAGAGAGTTAAAGATCATAAGAAATGAAAATATCTTGACCTAAAATGCAAAAGATTGTGGGTGCCAGACTTCTAGGGGGAAGGAGTTCCGAAGTCAATATGCCAACACAGAAAAGGACCTCTTTATAAATGTATAATTACAAAACAGAATCAAGAATCAAAGTCATTCACTAGCCAAGACACTTTTTCAATGGCAGAGCACCCAGAAATCAGGTTTGCCCATATAATTGTCTGAATTGGTGCCATTTCCATGAGTATACTGTCTTGTCTTGTATACTGTTAGAAATGGATCATAATACTAAGAAATTATACACTGTCTTTTGTTCTTTCAGAAAAAAAACAACACTCTTTCAGAAGGTCCTAGTGCTGGCCAAAATATTCCATAGGTATCTAGGGGGATTAAAAGTAAAGATATATTTCTGACTGATTATAAATGATGGTGACTAAATCAATCTGCTGCAAGGAGTGTGTTGTTCTGAAATGTGTTCTAAAACTTTGTTCAATGGACAACTAGAGTCATATCTTTCCACATTTGTCTGTGTCTTTGTCCAAGATAATGTGATATTTCTCCCTGTCATTATACACAATAAGCAGCGAATGTGCTTGCTGAACAAAACTTTTTTAAAAAATCTATACAGCTCTACCCTTAATAAGGAAGAACTTGAAGAGATAGTCTGTTGAAAAGTGAAACTTATTAAGTAAATTGTGAATACCCTCATAATTCCAGGCACCTGTGGATTATTGAGTGTGTAAGGCATAGTTTATGCTGAACACAGGGCTTTTATCATCTGTCATTTTCTTCTTCCCAACTGCTTCCTGGCTCAGTTTGCTTTTGCTGATGTATGAAATGAGCTCTAAAAGCATATATAAAGGACTGTAAATAGAATTGTCTCTTATGGTCATCTCGGTAATGCTACCTGTGAACTCTTGCAGTTAATTGGACTACAACTGGTGCCAAATCTGTTTGCAGACAGTGGGGAGTAGAAATTTACTGGCTCTTTTTAACATCCTCTTTCATTGAATTTGTCTTTCCTCAGCTTTTTATTTGAGGGGTTTGAGAAAGTGGATCTGAGGACCAGCAAGTTAGAAAAAGCAGGCATGCTTAATTTCTAAAAAGCAAGGTTCTTGGCCTTAGGATAGGATGGACGTTGTGCCATCTGCATACTTAATCCGAAGTGTGAAGTTAAAGACCTGGTAACTTTGCGATGAAGTTTGTTTGAAAGAGTAAGGGCTATAGCTTAGTGACAGACCATGTGACTATATCCAATTCTTTCCGAGATGTTTTGTTTTTTAAAGTCCATTTAGCTGAAGGATCTCAAATGTTTAAACTCTCTGAATTTTAATTCAGTTTTATTTGTGGCTGCTCAAGAATAACTGAACTGTTGTTTTGTTTGTTTTAACTTTTAAAATGCCAACTGCCCACCATCTAGGAGCTGCACATGCCCTGTCATCAAACCAGGCCTTCCTCTTGTGAATTTCTCTCTCTCTAAATTCCCCATGCAGACTATGGAAAAATGTGGAGGGGAGAAATTTCACCATGTTTCCCCCCTGGATCTTTAATATCCAGGAGACACCTTTTTTGAAAAATGAGGCTGCCCCAACTTACTGGGGCTAGCCTGGTTGCTGCCAGGGGGAGCCACTTTCACGGGGCCTTGTGTGCCTGCTCGGGCTCTTTGTTTATGCATGCTGGGACTGAGCGGGCCCACCATTAACCATTGGAGGAAGGGGTGGGCTTTCTGCACATAGGTACTAGGAGACTACAACTCCCAGCATGCATCAGGGGCAGAGGTGCCCACTGATCAGTACCTTAGTCTTCCAGGTGCGGATGATTGGTTCAGGGGCCAAGGAGGCTAATAACCTGGAGGCTAATAACCTTAAGGGGCTATTGATACAGGCTATTGACTATTGAGACACATACAGTGTGCTCACATCATATGCAGGTGTGCTATACATGGCTTCCAGCATATGCTGAAAGCCATGACAGAAATAAACCTGGTGCACCCCAGAAGGGGTAATGGTGCATGTGCTGCTGCATACACAAACCCCATTCATTTCAATGGGGCTCAAGCATATGTGGAATTCCCTTTACGTGGGGAGGGGGGCAGAATGGATCCCCCACGTAAGGGGAGGGTCCACTGTAATTTGGTTTATATGTCACATAATATTTCCCTGGAGTCTGAAGATGAAGGCTGAGTCACCCAATATGAAAAGCCAGTATGATCAAATCTTTAACTAGATGTCAGAATCTTTGTTTATGTTACTTACCTTTAAAGCTATACATGGTTTGGGCCCAACTTATCTAAGGGATAGCCTGCTTCCATATAATCTGACCCGTACACTCTGATTCTCTGGGAGGAAACTATTGCAACCAGTGAAGACCAAATTGGTTGCGACCTCCCAGAGGACTTTTTCTGTAGTTGATCCCACTTTAGAGCCCTCCCTCCAATCCATCTGCCATGGTCCAGGCCTCTGAGGGAGAGAAGATCTGCTGGACTTTCCCCCTTCCCCACCACCTCTCCCTTTTCCTTTTGTTTTGTGTCTATTTTAGATTGTAAGCCTGAGGGCAGGGAAATGTCTTAATTAACAAATTGTAAGCCGCTTTGATAGCCTTGGCTGAAGAGCGGGGTATAAATAAAAATTATTATTATTGTTGTTGTTGTTGTTGTTGTTGTTGTTGAATGGCCTGCCAGATGAGATCCATCAAATTACCAACCTAGATAACTTTAAGAAAGCCACCAAGATGGATCTCTTTCAGCAGGCCTTCCCGGAATAAATCATTCGGGCAAATATCCCCCTACATAGGTACATAGTTACAACGATTCTGCCACTGTTATTGTTTTGAAATTGTTGTTATATTTATCTTTTAATCATTTCATGCAATTTTAATTGTAGTTGTTTAATTCTATTTTAAGGGGGGGGATGTCACTTTATATATATTGTTGTATGGTTTTTAAAGATTGCAAACCACTTTGATTGCTCCAGCAAAAAGTGGGGTAAAAATAAAAGTTTTATTACTTTATTATTTATTACTTAGTACAAGTGAAATGTATATATGATTGGGTAAACAGAGGCTTTGTTGTTGTTATTGTTGTGTGCCTTCAAGTCATTTCTGACTTATGGTGACCCTAAGGTGAACCTATCATGAGGTAATCTTGGCAAGATTTGTTCAGAGGAGGTTTCCCTTTGTCTTCCCCTAAGGTTGAGTTAAGCACATTGCAGAAATAATCCAGTTTTGTTTTGTTCAGTGTATGTGTGTTTGAGTGTGTGTATAATTGTTCATTTTAATAAATAGCCTGAACGTATATTAAATTGCCTGCTCATTCTCCCATGTAAAAATCCTGAGATTCCAATACTTAAGAGTGCTTAAGGGGAGGGTTGATGCTAAACTAGACTATACTATTGTTCATGGGTTGGGAGCCAAGGCAACCAAAAGATCATAAGAAGAACCTCCAAAATGATACAGACTACTTGACCTATGACAAAGAACTCTCAGTCACTCAGGCACGGTAAAGATGGGCCCTTTGGGCTGTCCCCATGCTACGATTAGGGTTAGGGAGCATGCAGCAACCACACACCCCCAACCCTAACACATTTATATGGCGTGGTGCACACCTGACATCATGGTGCCACTGGAGGGCACCTGGGACGCCCTTTCAGCTGTGCTGAAATGAGCTCTAAAATTGAGCTCCTTTTCAGGCAGTGTTGTTCCCACGGCAACTAGATTGCCACAGGGATGAAGGCAGGGAGAACTGTCGGTTAGGCTGTCCCTTTCCAGGCTGTGGGGAAGGGGTATTTTGCCCATTTTCCACTTCCTGGAAAAGCGGCGGATTGGGGCTGCTGGGGCAGCTGGTGAAGCTGTCCTGCTGCCAATCTGCTGCTCAAAGGGGCAGCAATAGACTGCCTTTTTTTGGGTGGTCTGTAAAGCCCCTCAGTCTGTAAAGATAAAATGGTAAACCACACCTGTTTCACCTTTCAATGAAATTATTCACTGTATAGGCAGGCTCAATTAACCAACCACTTGCGTGATAAAACACATGATTTGGAAGGCTGGCCTTACCATTTAACAGAGTGAAACAACTGCCTCCAGTGGAAGATCCTCCTGGGCAGCAGTGACATCTCCTGAAGTGGTTCTTTCTGATCTCCTTCTCTTACTGCTGTATCACACTAGGGGGGCAAACAGGATTTAAATGAGGAGTTAAACTAGAGTTAAACAGGAAATGCCCTATATTTATCACAGGGCATTTCCTGTTTAACTCTCGTTTAACTCTCATTTAAATCCTGTTTGCCCCCTAGTGTGATAAGAGGATAGAGCTGTGGGCACTACAAAGGACCTCTTTAAAAGCCTGCTGATGGTGCACAGTCCCTTTGTCTGTGCCAAACTGAGATTCAAGTGCTAGTCTAGAGAGTTACTGTATATTAAATGAAATGGGCTACCATCTTACTTTTTATCTCAGGGAGCAAAATATATTTGCCCTGGCTTTTTGTACTGGCAGAAATTTGAACCTTAAGTTGCATAATGTATGTATATACCTATTGGCAAACTCTATAGTGGTAGGAGGGCACTGACAATTGGGGTAAATGTGAAATAGTAAATGTGGAAGGGTAACAACACAGACTGCAAGAAGCCTTTTTTAGGTTTATTACAGTGAGATGGTAATGCTGGCAATCTCTTTCATATTGATTTAAGAAACATTTTAAACAATAGGAGAGGATTATGTGCTCTCACTCTGTTCCCTATGGCACAATGACTGTGATGGTTCGCTTTAAGGTTGTAGCAGATAAGTAAAATTAAGTCATGTTCTCAAAGGCTATAGTGTAATCACACAGCAAAGTTCTAGTACATTTTACTTCTTTCAGAGTATCTGTTACTTTCATAGTATACAAAAAGATTAGTAGAGATTCTCAAATAGTCAGTTACATTTCCTACTATTTCATTTCTAGAGCTGCTGAGTTGTGGCAGTTAATCTATCCAACCAAATAATTAAAAAACAAAATGTGCTATCAATAATTTGAAAGGAGATTTTAATTTTTGAAAAATACCCCCCAAAAACCTTTTAAAACAAGTGACAGTATCTTTTCTAAGGGCCAAAGTACATGTTATATTTTGCATAGAGAATGTACAGTTGACTTGTTTGGTTCTGTTTTGTTTCACTTTTACTTGATAGTAACGAAGTCTGCAGGACTGTGAGCCAGTCTAGGATGTGCAAGGAAGGATGATTTAAACCTCTTCTCCAAATTCACTTCCTGCCACAAAAATGTGAGGGGGGTTTTTTTTGGGGGGGGGGGAGGTTAAAGGGAAAGCATCCTGTGGCACCAGTGGAAGATTTTGTATTTATTTTTTAGAAATTCTCTGTATATATGAGACATAGAGGAGGATTTTGCACATGAAACAGCTGGGATAGAAACATTACTTCCCTCACTGTATGCAATCATCCTACTGTGAACTGGGGCCTCATGTGTTTGTTTTCAAGTTTTCTAAACAAAAAAATCAAGAGCCTCAGCAGCATGCTCGGCAATTAATCTGAAATATAATTTGCCTCAGAGATATTACCTGGCATGATACATATTGGTTGCATTATCCAAAGGAGAAAAAAATTTGAGTTGAGAAGGTTGCCTTTCTCGTAGACATATTTATGCTGACTTCTTTGAACTGATCAGCTACACTGGCAATGTGTTAAAATCCTCTCTAAGATCTAATGTGACGGATGGCATATAAAAGTTTTAAATAAATAACTAAATACATGTTAAAGAAATCAACATGATCAATCAATTAAGATGTATTAATCAAGTCCAGTGGATCTTCTCTCCCTCTGAGGGTTGGACCATGGCAAATGAAACAGAGGGAGGGCCCTTCTTCTTGCTCTAGCTAGGCCTGATGGCATTGAGCCTGCCTTTACACTCCCTCCAAGGCCGGACAATGATAGATGGCATGGAGGGAGGGCCTTATTCTTTAAGCTAGGTCTGTTAATGTTGGAAGCCACTCTGAGTCCCAGTTCACTGAACAAAGTAGTCTTTAACTCAGTTTTAAAACTAGCTAGAGAAGTAATGAGGCATGCTCATAGGGGAAGGAGGTTCCAAGAGTGAGGGGCAACAAATAAGAAGGGATGAATCCGGGATGGAGCAGTGAAGATCCTAGGCTGGGACAGATCTTAACTGCTAGAGCAGAGGGGACGAGGAGGAGTGTAAGGAGAAATAAGTTCAGATAAGTAAGGAGGGACCAGCCCATGCAGAGCTTTGAAGTCAATAACAAAAGTGTGTACTGAATGCGGAAGGAGTAAGGGAGCCAATGAAGGGAAGATAATAGAGGAGAAAATGGTCAAAGCGGCAAGCAAGTGTAATAATACGTGTAGCTGAATGCTGGACAGAGATTAAAGGACAGAGGAGAGAGAGAGGAAGCCCTACCAGAAGAAGGTTACAATAATCTAGTTGCAAGACCACAAGAGACTGGACCAGAGTCTTGGCAGTAGAGGCAAGTAGAGGCTGTAGAAAAATAGATGGATTTTGGGAATGTTGTAAAGATGAAAACGACAGAGAAGAGTAAAAAATGAAACCAAGACTGCGGGCTTCCTGGACCGCTCGAATGGAGATGTCGTCAAGAGAAACAGAAAAGGAGTACTGAAGGATAGGTTTAGGTGGGAAAACAAGAAGCTCTGTCTTGGACATGTTGAGCTTCAAGTGCTGATGCTGCATCCACTGAAAGACAGCTGTCAGACAAAAAGAAACTTCCTGTTCAAGCCCCAGCGAAAGGCCAGGGATAGAAAGATACAGCTGAGTGTCATCAGCACACAGATGATAGGAGAATTCAAAAGAACTGATAAATTTACCTAGCGACATCGTTGGTAAATGATATCTCAAACATCCTCCAATGGTGGTCGAAAGAGCAAAAAAGCCTCTGTGTGTGAAAGCTGGAAGCGCTCCTCAATTGCTATTGAAATGGATCTGGCTGCAGCATTATTCAAACATTTCAAGAGAAGGGAAGGAGGCAAATTTCTTTTTTCCCCTCTTAATGCTAAGTTTGCATTAATAGGAATCTGCCTCTTTCCCTTCTTCTCTTGCAATGTTTGAATAACACTGCAGCCAGATCCATTTCCACAGCGATCAAGGAGCACTTCCAGCCTTCACACACAGAGGCTTTTTTTGCTCTTTCAGCAACCTTTGGGGGACGTTTAAGAAATCATTTACCAACGATGCAGGCAAGTGTGAAAATATTCAGTGTTTGCATCATACACTTATGGATTTCCTTTTGAGTTTTCATCTGCAAGAACAAGAATTTCATGAAGGCCCGAGAGTTTTGCACTTGAAAATTCTACCCTTTTTCTTTTTCAATGTTCAGTGTTTTTACCTTTGTCAACTGACAGTTTTTTATTTTTATATTTATACTTTTATTGAACTTTTGGTATACTTTTAATCTGTATTGTTTTTAAATATATTGTTAACTGCCTCATTACTGAGAGAGAAGTAGGATGTATATAAATATAATAACAACAACAATATTCATTTTGTCCTTGTATGTGTAATGTTACTGTTTACAGACCAAGGGGATCAACAGACTGCCCCTTTGGAGTGGCCTGCAGCCACCTTTTTCCTCACTAGATCTGGTTCCTTTTTGCACTGTGGCAAGGGCACCTTAGCCACTGCGACAGCAGCTGTTCTCTGCTTCTTCATACAGCGCGTGTAAAAGCTTCATCAAAGACACAGCGTGATATCACCCACTGTGTGGCTGCTTGGGCAGCATCGCACTGGCATGGGCCGAGTCATGGCAGCCAATGTGTGGACACCACACTCCCACTCTGTCCCCATGCTGGCTCTTTATACCAGTCTGTACAACTCCTGAGTCGCTCAGTTGTCTTTGAAGAGTCGACTCTTTTATTGGTAATTAGTGTATGATGCTTTTGATAAAGATGAACATATATAGCAGTTTTGCATTCTCCAATATTAGGATCTTTTTTAAAAGTCAAGTTCTTTTCACTGAAATTATAAAATCTGTGAATTTTGGAAATTCCATGTTTAAAATGAATGTAACAGAATGATTAGCCATTTGCAGTAGTCAAAATCAGTAGACATAAATGTTCCCAGTATGCAGAAGATCATATTGTACCTTCATGTCACATAGCTTTTTAAAATGAGGAACATGTCAGAACAAAAGGGCACCATAGCTGTGGCGCCACGGCTATACGGTACTTTTTCAGTGCTGCATTGTAGGGAGGCAGTGCCGAAGGAGCACCATGATACTGTGCATTGTGTAGAGTGGTGCGTGTTGTCGTGGTGCCCTGGGGGCAGAGTCGGGGCATGCATCATCTGGTGACAGCCTTAATGGCCGGTCTGAACAGGGTCTAGGAAACCCAACCTAACCCTAGAATCTTGAATGCAGAAAACATACTTTTACACTACACAATTATAGCATAATGATTCCACTTTAATTGCTATGACAACATCATATGGGCTCCTGGTATTTGCAGTTTCTTAGGCACTGGAGATATCTTGTTGAGAATTCTAAATATCTAAATATCCTCCTCTAAATTGCAAATCCCAGAATTCCGTAGTATGGAACCATGAAAGTAAAAAGTGGGATCGTCATAGTGCTATAATTGTTTATTTCAACTCAGACTTTTATGATCAGAACATTCAAAACCTAGATCTACCTGATGATTCTGCCAGTTTTGCATTCTTCCACATTCAGCATTTTAAAATACCAAATTCTTTCCATTAAATCCATGAGGGCATCTATAATTTTTGAAAAGTTCTTATAAAAAATAAACAAAGCAAAATATCATGCTTCTTGATGCTTGCCTGCCAAAAGGAGCAATACATGTTATTTCCCCACTCTCCCTAATAAATATTTAAAGTTTAATCAGGAAGCTAAAACATGACTTTAAAGAGCCATGCTTCAGTAAATAACTCAGATTTTCAGTACTCTGGAACAAATCTGACAGCCTGCGAACACATCTCAGTATGACTAAGAGCCTATTCACACCACAATTAGGGCACTATATTCTGCCATGGCTATATCCCAATGAATCCCTGGAATGGCCATTTTGGGAGGGCCATTTAGATTTTCATCCACAGAACTCTTTTGTCTCTCTAAACTACAAATCCCAGGATTCCATAGGATGTTAAATTAGGGGTGGAACAAACCACTGCAAAAGGGCGGATCGAGGCTGCCTCAGCTCCACTCGGCCTGGCACTGCAGCAGCCATGCACTGTGGAGCCCATCTCCCTTGAACCAGGCCATGTAGGAGCAGAAAAGATCTGCTTCTATTTGGGCCAGTAAAAAGCTGCCTTAGGTGGCCAGCCACAACTCCAGGGCAGCTTCAAGCTGCTTCAACGGGATTCAGCATATCTGCTCTGCCAGGGTGGCTTCCAGATGTCTTGGGGGCATGCAGCATATAAATGCCACACCCCGAAGCTGTGCAGAAGCTGGATTTCATGGTTGGTTTGTTCCAGCCCGTAGCGATTGAAGTAGAATAAAACAAATATTTGTGTAGTGTGATTGGGTCCTAGGAAACTACATTACCAAAATGTTTTAAATTCTCAGAACACAAGAATACAAGTAAGACTCTCATATATATATATATATATATACACACACATACATATATATATATATATATATATACACATATACATACAGGAATACAAGTATACAGGAATACTTGGTTAACCTAAATGAATATAAGTCTGCAGGACCAGATGAACTACATCCTAGAGTATTAAAGGAACTGGCAAATGTAATATCGGAACCATTGGCAATAATCTTTGAGAACTCCTGGAGAACAGGAGAAGTCCCAGCAGACTGGAGGAGGGCAAACGTTGTGCCCATCTTCAAAAAGGGAAAAAAAGAGGATCCTAACAATTATCGTCCAGTTAGTCTGACATCAATACCAGGAAAGATTCTAGAGCAGATCATTAAGCAGAGAGTCTGTGAACATTTAGAAGCCAATGCCATAATCACAAAAAGCCAACATGGGTTTCAGAGAAACAAGTCTTGCCAGACAAATCTGATCTCTTTTTTTGATAAAATTACCAGTTTGGTAGATGAAGGGAATGCTGTGGATATAGTATATCTTGATTTCAGCAAGGCCTTTGACAAGGTTCCCCTGACATTCTTGCAAACAAGCTTGTAAAATGTGGGCTAGACAAGGTAACTGTTACATGGATTTGTAACTGGTTGACTGGCCGAACTCAAAGAGTGCTCAACAACGGCTCCTTTTCAACCTGGAAAGAAGTGACCAGTGGGGTCCCACAGGGCTCTGTCCTGGGCCCAGTCCTATTCAACATCTTTATTAATGACTTGGATGACAGAACTGGAGGCATACTTATCAAATTTGCAGATGACACTAAGCTAGGAGGAGTAGCCAATACTCCAGAAGAAAGGATCAAAATTCAAAATGACCTGAATAGACTAGAAAGCTGGGCCAATGCTAACAAAATGAAATTCAATGCGGAGAAATATAAGGTACTGCACTTAGGATGCAAAAATGAAATGCACAGATATAGGATGGGGGACATCTGGCTGAATGAAACTACGTGTGAAAGGGATCTAGGAGTCCAACTAGACCATAAGTTGAACATGAGTCAACAGTGCGATGCAGCAGCTAAAAAAGCCAATGCTATTTTAGGCTGCATCAATAGAAGTATAGCGTCTAGATCAAGGGAAGTAATAGTGCCACTCTATTCTGCTTTGGTCAGGCCCCACCTGGAATACTGTGTCCAGTTCTGGGCACCACAATTCAAAAAGGATGTGGAGAAACTGGAGTGAGTCCAAAGGAGGGCAACTAAAATGGTGAAGGGTCTAGAAACCATTCCCTATGAGGAACGACTTAGGGAGCTGGGGATGTTTAGCCTGGAAAAGAGAAGGTTAAGAGGTGATATGATAGCCCTGTTCAAATATTTGAAGGGATGTCATATTGAGGAGGGAGTTTTCTGCTGCTGCAGAGACTAGAACGCGGAACAATGGATGCAAACTGCAGGAAAAAAGATTCCACCTCAACATTAGGAGGAACTTCCTGACAGTAAGGGCTGTTCGACAGAGGAACACACTCCCTCGGAGTGTAGTGGAGTCTCCATCCTTGGAGGTCTTTAAGCAGAGGCTGGATGGCCATCTGTTGGGGATGCTTTGATTTGGAGTTCCTGCATGGCAGGGGGTTGGACTGGATGGCCCTTGTGGTCTCTTCCAACTCTATGATTCTATGATTCTATATATATATATATATGGAAAATGTGTGAATCATAGTAGAGGTTTGAAGTACAACTGCTGTAAATGTGAATATTTCACAGAAAATGGGAATTAACCCACTCTGTCTAGTCTTTCTGTCTTGTGATGTGAGGAAAGACCGAAGCATCCTGTGATCAGCAACACAATGTTCAGATCAGAAATAAAGAAGAGATAAGTACAGCAACAAATAACACCTTGTACTGACATGTTTGCCACTTTTTAAAGAGTCCTTTCTGGAGGATGTTTAGAAAATTATTCTGGCTAGGGATATACACATCTGTCATTTCTGTTTTTGTTGGACTTCTTCCTTTTCATTAATCTAGGTGCAGCCTTAAAAAAAAAACAGGAAAAATTTATCTAGGTTTTGTACTATTTTTTAAAACTATGTACATTTTTCGGTACATTATCAAACCTTACATATTTTAACCCATTGTGTGCATTTTTTCATTTATGCATTTTTTACATAGAAGTTGTAAAGTGCATACATTTTATCAGACATATTCTTCAAAGTCCTGAAATGAGAAAATTTCTGAAAGCGAAATACAGCTGATCCATACCCATTTGGGGGCATCTATGTGGGCATGTCTTTCAAAAGTGTATGGAAATTTCAAAAGATCCAGAATGCTTTGGCCAGACTTTGGGGTAGTAGTAGTTACAACTCCTTTATTAAAATAAGTTCGTTAGGTACCTGTTTGTTTCCTGAAATGATTCAAAATGTTAGTTGTCATCTATAAAGCCCCAGTCAACTTCGCCATTTGAAAAATGCATTTTTCTTGGGCGTGCTGATCTGGGTTTCAGTATCTTTTGGGGAATGCCTTATCTCAATCCTGCCACCTTTAGAAGCATGTCAATAGAGACACAAAGGGATATTTCCCTGCAGCTCTTCTGAGGCCATGGAATTCCATTAGGGAAAATAAACTGGTTGCACATACCTTTTTATTCAGACAGGCCTTTGACATCTAAGCTGAGTTACAGTTTAAAGAGAGTTGGGGTTTTTTTTTTGTTTTGTTTTTTACTGATGTGCTACTAATGATATTTAATCAATTTTTATATTTTAATTGTAGTGAATGTTATTATAATTTAATTAAAATTAAAAAAAACAAGTTGAATAAAAATATTTTATTCATTTGAATATTTTTATACTGTCATTCCTATTAATACTAGGACAGTGTTGAACTCTAAATAAAACACTGGCCTGAATCCTGCTGGTGACATGTGAAGGTGTAACTTGTTGTTACACCCATTTGTGTAATCTGGATGGTTTTGAAAAAGAAGGTATTCAATATATCCTCATGCAACACATTCTTTCTGTAGGGAAGACAAGTTCTCAGAATCAAAGTACACCTCTAGTATAAATCAGTGGGCAGAAAATATGATGTGGGCCAGGCAACATATGGCTGCACTTTCACAACCAGTAGAGTAGAACAGCCAAGAGAAAGTAGGCTCTTGGACATGAAAGCAGCTCGCAAAGGTGAGATGGCTTCTGTGAAGACTGTTAAAAATTGGCTTGGCTTGGTTAGGTCTTATAACTGGCCACAGTAAAGGTCCTTGATTGATGTGATTCCTAAAGGTGCATTAATACTGTAAAAATAATGCAGTTTGACACTGCTTTAACTGCCATGGCTCCATCCTACAGAATCCTGTGATTTGTAATTTTGTGTAGCATCAACACTCTTTGGCAGATTAGACTAAAGACGTTGTATAACTACAAATCCCAGTATTTCAAAGGATGGACCTACAATACTTACAGTGGTGTCAAACTGCATAATTTCTACATCCAGGACAGAATGTTGATATTTACCCAGCCAGCACTGGAACTTTCTCTTAGGTACCAGTGCTTCCTGGAATGACTGGAATGTCACAGTGTTCAAATGTATCCAACATAGCATCCCTTCTATCCCAGACAATGTCGACTAAGGCCCTGTGCACAATGGCAGTTTAGGCTGGCTTGGGGGGAGTCAGGGAATAGCATCTACACAACGCAAGCCCCGATTCTGCCCCCAGGTTGGCACCACATTGCATAATGCACGGCAGCACGGTGCTCCTCCGGCACTGTGTCCACACAATGCAGCATTGAAAGAGTGCTGTAAAGTCATGGTGCCATTACTATTGCACCCTTTCCAGGGCACAAAAAGAAGCCACTTTTTGTAGCTCCTTTTCATGCCCTGGAAAGGCCAGATTGGGGCCACAGTGTTGGGATACCATGGCCCTGATCTGGCTTTGTGTACAGCCCCTAATTTCTCATAGAGCAGGATGTTGTATGGTTTTGTCCATTTACTTATAGTTCTTCTATCTCTGTATTCCTTATTTTTTTTTAAAAAAAATCTGTCTTTTAAAAAGTGTTTATTCCCACACGTGTTGGCCAACAAATACCTTTTGGTGAACTAGACAATTAAACACCCATTACTTTGGAAAAGCAGTTGATGCAGTTGGTATCTTAGAGCTATTGTAGTAGTTATTCTGGAGTAACTTTTGCATCTCCCGTTCTGTCCACACCTTGAGAAAGGTCCCTACCTTTTCATTTAATCTAAAATTTGGTCCATGATTGTCCTGAGGGAACAATTGTTCTTGGACTTCCTGGCTCCATGTTCATTGAGGGTTTTACACTATTTATTTATTTATTTATTTCAAACTTTTAAAGATAGAAATGTTGATTCAATACTTAGGCACTTGTTATGTCTTGTGGAGCCACAAGTAAAACTTAAAACAGAAACAGAGCTGTAACAAAGAGGAAGACAGCCAAAGAAAGAGAAAGAGAGATAAAACAGAGAGAGAAAGAAAGAGACCAAACAGAAGTTAGTATTGTATATTTCTTTTCAAGAGGCCTTTAAAAAAAAGCCATGAATTTCCTTTATTTAAACATTGAGTTAAGTTCCTAAAAGCAGCAAAATTGTGATCTCAACATGTCTTCTTGGGCAAGGAATTCCTGGATGAGCAATTCATAAAAGTGCCAATGTTTGCTTTAAAAGAAAAAGAAACATTTGAGGTTTTTATGGAGTTAGGTGGAAAGGCTGTAGGGAAAAGCCATGCCAGAGAGCATATGGGTGGACTGTAAGACACAGTGAGGAGTGAGAGTAAGATCTAGAAGAATACATGTGACAGTCACTATGTAAAAAGTTTAACTTCCTAACCATTCTTAACTCATGTTTTTGTAGCCATGAGAGTAGCTGGGGAGAACACTGAAATAGACTGGACAGTGACAAAACAAAACACTGTTAACACAAGCTGAAATGCAAATAGCAGCTTTGCAAATAAACTGCAGCTAGGTGCATTCAGATATCTTGAAAAACCACTGTTACATGAAACAAACCATGGTTTAGCATTACATATGAACATAGTTGATAAGTCGCTAATAGAGGAGCATTTTATGTGACAACACAGTTTCTGTTGGGTAAAGTTGTAATTTATTCATATTTCTTGGCTTTGTAAGAGATGTGATCTTCAGCACTAACCTTTAAAAATATTCTTTACTCAACACCTTCAGATCTGCTAGGAGCTTAAGGACTGAGACTTTCTTTGCCAGGGGAAAGAAAAATGTGGGCTTAGCTACTTACCATGGTGACTGATAGGCTCCTGCAAATTTCTGTTTTCTCTTTCCTACATTGCTAACCTCATCTCCCCAGGGCCTGCAATTTCTGCCAGGCTGTAAACCAGCAGGGGCAATATCGGTCTCTAATTTGTAATCACTGGGTCCACATAAGATGGGGTTGGATCAAATGCTGATGGGCCTGCCTTTATTTAATTAGGAAATGTGCACATTTATAGCACAGTAGTACAACTGAGTACAATATAGACGCATTACATTAAAGTTGTTTTCCCCCTATCTGTGTCTACCATTTATTTTGTGGTATGCAGTGGATCCTTATTATTAGCATTAATAACATTCAGCAATGTGCAGATTTTTCAACAAAATTTGTTTTTGCAAGAGAAAAAACAAGGCTAGCACCTTGTAGAATTGAATCAGACTGTCTGCTCTTGAATTCTTACCTTTTTCCTGTGCATACACCCTATTATTAATGTACATTATTACTTTCAAGTATGTCAGAAAAGGAGACAAACAGTCAGAAGCAGAAATTTCTCCCTAATTCACTCTGCCTAGCCAGCAAAATGTAAGGCAAAATTATTCAGGGGAAAAATACAATTTTCTGTCATCTCTGCCATACACTGATAACAAAGCTACAGGCTAATATGTTTTGATATTTTTGTCACTCGTTTATCATGTGACCTTTCATGCTATCATTAATACAGCTGAGGGACAGAACAGACACACTGAAATAAGGGTGTGGAGAAGTCAGATTGCTTCTCTAACAACTAACGGTCAGTCACAGCAATTTATGCTTTTCTTCACTGTAGCACTGACTGAAGAAGAGAAATTGTTATTAAAATTTGATATTACTGTCTAGGCTCTGCCACCTAGAATTTGCAACTTTTAGCTCTGATGAGAATGCTGGGAGGAGGGTTTAATAAATTTCCCTTTGAATTATGATATTAATACAATACGACATGCTTGCTTAGATATTCAAAGAGTGGAGGGGGGAAATAAGATTCAGGACATTGGAACACTGAATATTATCTGCACTCTTGAAATATTTTAACCAAAAAGCAAATCTGAATAACATGGATACAAACAATGGTTTCTATTGAAATTAGTAGATGCTTTTAGTTTACAAGATGTAAAGGGGGGAAAAAACCATAATAAAGGTTTGTATTAACCAGCGTTATGTCCAGGACAACTAGGTAATGCATTATATCTTCCTTACCTTCCTTCATGGAAAAAGATACATATATTTACATTCACTTTGACAATACTTCTGACAATTGTCTAGCCTTTTTTGTTGGCTATAGAACCCTAATCTGTTAGAGATATCAGTATAAGCTCAATTTATATTTGACATTAGTGTATTAAAAATATTTTTTACAGTACACTGGAGCGGAAAATGAATTTATAGTTTTCAGGTAAAAGCAAAAAGCAAAATATTGTCACTTTTTAAAAGAAGAGGAACCCCTTTTACTAATCATAAACCTTTTTGTACATTCCAAATGCTGCAGTTTTAAATCGTTTGTACTAAGAAAATACTGTGAACAAAAACAAAAAAAAGGCAATTTTTCACATTTGCTGAGTAGCAAATGTTTGGATGATAAATACAGCCATGCATTCTCACCCTCTTGACAACCACCATCTTCTTTTTTAATAAGTTTTAAATCAGGTATGAGATATTATGATGATATAAAATGTCAAATATTTACTAATAAAACAATTTAGTAATTTTAAATCTTAGGATACATCAGAAATTTGCCTTGTATTTTATCTCCTTTGGGAGAATTTCTAATCACACCCATTAGACAATTACATTTATGAGCAAAAGAAAACTACAGTAACTGCTGTATTCAGAATGTTTTAAATAGGTCCCAAAGAGAGATGATTCTCTTATAAATGGATTTGGTTTTGAATCTCAGTGTCATACATAGAGTGGAATCAAACTTCTCTTTTCCCAAACAATATTCCTGTTACCTAAGATATACCTGCAAAGGATTTTCTAACAATAATAATGCAGGGTATGTACACATTAGTTAGTATGTGTTATAAGTTCTTTTTCATTTTTAAAATAAATTTTTAAATGAAAGTAAACTGGATCAGATAGATGATAATTTTTATGAAACAGAATAAAAGAATAGGCTGCCTTTCAGCTGTACATGTATGTTGTCTTGCAGAACTTTTCTGTAATTATGAAAAAAGCATAATATCTAATTTACTTTATCCATTTTTTCCAAATGCATGCACAATTTAATATGCAGATACATAATAGTTATGCAGTTTTTAAATTTAGAACATTTTGCTATTCTGCAGAACATCAATATCCCAGCTGTTTAAAAAAATCTGTTCAAATTTTTTGCATTTTGGAATAAAAAATTATTTGTAGTAGCAGATATTGTGATGTTTTGAATATCACACTTTATTTTCAGTATATTATCCATAGCTCACATCAGCATAAAGAAATATTTACTTTTTATCAACATAAATATATAATTAAATTATTAATATAAATTTAAATAAATATCATGAAGAAGGACCATGTAAGTTTAAAACAATATATGTAAATCCCTGATTGGTAAGCATGAAATAAAATAATTGGGGGCTTTTAAGCTGTTTATTTGAATAAGAGGGTGTAGTTTAGTCCTTATAAAAACAAACAGTGCACTAAGATAAATTAATATTTTATAAAAGGAAAGATAGGTTAAACCCACAGTGTGTGCATGCCTTTTTCTTAATACTATAACATGAACAAAGAGGGTTTTTTTCCCCTTTACCACTCTAGCCCTAATAGCAACTCTGACCTGGAAATGAATAAAGAACAGGAGTAAATACAAACGTGTCTTCATACTAGCTGAGCCTTATACTACTGCAGAGCATAGATTATTCATCCATCCCTGCATTATATAGAATTCCATTTTCATTTTTATAGGGGATGCATATGTGGAGAAGAGAAAGGTGGGGCAATGAGGAGGGAGAGGGATGTTGGACTATTAGCCACCGAGGATTCATACCGTATGAAGGGCACCCAACTAATTTCATATAGATTGATTGAACTTTGAGCTTGAGCTTTTAAAAAGAATGCTTTAAAATCTTAATCCTAGAGCAGGGTATTTTTCTTTTCTTTTTGTGGAATATCTTCAGCCACTTTAGTGCCACTTCTCATGGTAAGTGTTAAGACATTAGGACAACTGCATTTAGTGTCTAGGGAGATCCTTTTCTTTACAACACAAAAACAACAAAAAAGGTGCCAACAAAAAGTAGAATTAAACCCATCATTTACATATGTTTCTATTTTAATGTTTTTTTTAAAAAGTATGCATTCAGCTCAGAACAACTCACACCCCAAGCCAAAAGGCACATCGGAAAGAGCTAATGCTTATTTCTACTTTTGGTGCCATGCATTCATTTTCCTGAAATGGGATATGATACCCTTATAAATGTTTGTGATAATTGTATCGTGGAACACACAGACACCACCGTCCTTTTCCATTCTAGTCGCATCATATTTTACAAAACCAGTGGTGTTTTTTTTTTCATTAAAAAAAAAAAAACACAACCCACTGGCATTCATGTTTGCATGTAAATAAAGCAAGAACCACAAACAAAGCCAGCAATCTTACATACTTGCCTTCAGTGGTAAAGGATGGAACGCCTGCCTGCTACCAATCAGCAAGTGGTTGCTATGGTTACAAGGTCAGGAAATATGCCTTTTCCCCTGTTGTCCAAGGCTTGCACATGTCACTTCTGAAACTATGAATTTTATATACAGGTCAGGAGATGCATACCAAAGAAATAAATAGTGTATTGGACCATAATGACAGCTAACGTTCAAATGTCCTTGAATTTTTTTTAATTCTATCCAAACACATTTTGTCATTTTGAATGGGTTGGGAATATATATATATATATATATATGTGAACAATTCCATTCTTTAATGAAATTTGGCAACGTATGTACAAACCGTGCCTTATTATTAGGAGCCGCATAATATTTTCCTTTGGGAAAAAAATCTTGTTGGTTTTTTTTTAGCTTTATTCACTGATGTGTTTCTCCTTTTGTGGTACCTAAAAATGACAGCACTGAATTATTTCTAAAATTATCAGTTGATGCTGTTTCATTTCCAAATAGTGGCTACTTGAAAACAACCAAATTTATCAATGCTGTGTTTACAGAGTTACAATGTAGAAGTTAAGCTGTTGATTAAATGCAGATGGTCCAGTATGGAAATCTAACTGCTGCTTTGCACAGTAGATATATAAATACATATAAATTAGGAAATCTTAATTTACTCTTTATAGGCTGAAAATGACCATGTTTGTAAAATTAATATTTGTAAAAACGAAAGCAAATGGTTGCTTGATATGTCAATGAAGACTTTTCTAGGAAAATTAGTCAAAGGCCTCTCGTGGGACTTTGCCATTTTGCAACAGAAAAGGTAGGTGAAATAAAGATGGCTGTTTCAGGATATCTCTCTCTCTCTCTCTCTCTCTCTCTCTGTGTATAACATACTTTACTATTAACATCTTGATGATTTTTCTTTTGATAATAACCTTTTTTTTAAATTGAGGATTTTATAAGTAGATCTGAAGACAACCACTGTTTACTGTAGAACTTGCAGCTCTGACTCAGTTGGCGTGGAACATGGAAGAAGGTTGTGAAAAGATATATAAAAACGTTGCTATATTTGATGCTTTTGCTTAACCCACACTGTTAATTAAAAATCTTGCTACACACAGATACATCTTTTTATTTGGATAGCCTTGTTTTATTTTCCTCTCTAACTGAAGGATGAATGGCCAGTGAAATGATGTGTACCATTTAATAATACAACCTCCAACATGCATCCATCAACCAGTTCTAACACTATTATTCGGTCTGAATATACTGTCTGTAAATTTTACGTATGAATCTTTCCAATGAAAAGTGAACAATACCTCCTATCATGAAATAAAAGTTTTTGATGCATTACATTTCAAGGTTTCTTCATGAATCATGCTTCTCATTTGCGGTGCAACTTTGCTATAGTTCTTAAAAACTCATCTGTTGATGATTAAAAAGTCTAAAATATATTGAAATAGTGATATAACACAAAAGGGAAGAGAGATGTTGTTCCCTTTTGCTTTTTGGATTGCATCTTTTGTTCAAAGGAATATACCCCTCCCCCCTCTCTTTCACTCTCATTTGGCCAGGAAAGATTAGTCTGTATCTTGATAACAATCCTTCCAATTTTTCTCCTCTTTTTCCCCCAGAAAGCGGCATTCAAATGAGAAACTAAGCACAATTCTTTTCAACAGGCAATTTACCCCATGACGAGATATGCTTTCACTTATTTTTCTCTGACATTCTCGTATCTAGCAGCACAGCAGGTATCCAGAGGTTAGGCTTCAAATAAAGGATAACTACCTCCTTATATTAATAGATGCCATTGTATGAATGTCATATTATTGCAGCATTTAGTTCCTTTAATTGTTTTCTACTAAATTATATATGATAAAGAAAGGCCCAGACAAGTGAAAAGGGGGAAAAATCTCCCCCAAACTACTCTTTTATCATTATTATGATTGCTCTGTTTGCACGTTGCCTTAAAAATGCTTTTCTTCTACATGTAAGGCCACTTGAAATTAAGACATTGTTTTGAGAAATTAGGTTTATTTGAACTACAGGATATGTCAATTAACTATTTGCTACTTATGCTTTTGATCATTTCAAATATCTGTACCTGATCTCTCATACTGAAATTGAAGAAACATGGAATATTTTACATATCCCTTATCAGATGGTCAAAGGCAAATATCCTTGTACTGAAGAGGGTGGGCTATTTTTATTAAACAGCCAGCTGCACAGCATCTTTCAGCTCTCATGGTTATTCTATGAGATTCTACCAGGCTGTTTTTATGTATATATTTTCCCTTCATGACATTTTTTTTTCTGTAGCCAGATGAGTCCAGGTTACATATCTTGTGGCCTGTGTGCAACCTTGTCCATTAGCCAGTCCCTACACCTTTGATGTGAACCATCAGCCCTCTGGTTTCTGTGGTTCATTCATTTTTGTGGTTCTGTAACGATCTCTGCCCTAGTCCTGAATCCTGCTTTTATTGTAGACAGAGCTGACAACAGGCAGCCTTGTCTTTCATTTCCTTGATGTACTTTGTACTGCAGTATGGCTTTTGTTAGTATTGATGCAAACATTACCATAAACCACCACCTAGGGACTGAAAACAATTGACTAACTGTTTTCAAATCCAATACACTTAAGTTGATCAGATACAAAGTTTAAGTACAGTTAGCTTGGAAAAAGACACCAATGCTGTGTGGTCTCAGCTTCTTGTGTTCTGAAAAAATAAAGAGCAATGGAATGTGGCTGTCAAGAGAAATGGCAACTGAATGTATTCAAGAGGTGAATACTGGAGCCACGGACATGTTCCTTCCCTGGCTGATAGGACCAGTTTTTGCTTCTTTTAGTCTCTTTTAAAATGATCTCCCCTTTATCTCATTTTAAAGGCTCGTTCCAAGCAAGAAAAGAAATGGGATTATAGAAGGAAAGCAACCATGTTATGAGCCAGTTCAGATTCTGATGAGATGTGCATTTTAAATTGGCTGATGTTAAAATTCTCAGTTAAATTCTAAACAGCAGGCTAACAATCATGGCACTCATTATAACAGAATATTCCATATCGTATGGAAGAATTTCAAAGTTGACTGTGTTGTAAATGCAAAACTGTGTCTGACCCTTTTTGAGAAAGGAGCAGTAGCAGGGTCATTTGCTTTTTGAGCCTTGTTAGATCCTGGATTCGTGCCTTTGTAAAAGGGGCTATTCAGATTCAGTTTCCGTACGATGCTTCAAAGATGTCAGTTGCATCTTTGAAGTTTCTTCCTAAATTAAGCAGTGGAGAACTTGAGAAAGTGAAACAAAAAAAAAAGATTCACAAAATGAATCAGGTTCAAGGTTCTATGCATATTTCAAACCTGATAAAGCTCTGCTTCTTATTAAGCATACAAGAATACTGTGACTAACTTCCCAATTTGCTCCTTTTCTTGCAGGGCTAACATGTTGTAATGAAATCTAATATTTGGAAAGGGAAAAATAAAAGCTTTAAGCTGTGTTTGGGCTCATTATAAATAAAGTGATCTGAAAATGAATTAGGATGTCTGTGCCTTTTGAAACTGTCTAACTGATTCTAAGTTATAGTAAATTAGGAATATGGTCAGCTCTTTGTCTTATTGACAAAAACGTTAAAAAGTGAATGCAGATTTAGCATGCAATCTTTGAAGTCAGTAACATTTAAGTAGCCTAGCTATGCACAGGATTGCATCTTGCTATGTTAATATATGCTCAGTAATTTTGAAGTTGGCTTGTTTTCAATCACCTGCTAAACTCCATTAACACTGCTACTAACATTTGCACTGGCATGTTTGGTAATAAGTTTGTATCCTAGTTCCGTATATTAATCAAACCTTTAATGAATGAAAGAATATATCAGAAACCTGGTTATGCAAACCATTTAGAATATATTTTTCTTTTTACAAAACTTCAGCAAGTCTGTTTGTTTCTCTTACACCTAATTTTAAACAGGTATATTTGGGCATAATAAAATTCCCAAAGATTAGTACAAACTTCAGTTTATAACAATAAAACAGAAATGTTTAAATTATGTAATTAAAAACCTTTTAAGAAACTTAGAGGTTTCCTTTTCTCCTTTCCTGTTCCTGGATGTTGTGAACTGAGGTGCACAAAACTTTCTCCTTATAGTATTCAAAATGAAATCTTATCAGAATACAAGTAGTTTTCCTGTTAGCAGTTAATTGATAATTATGATTATAAGCGTGCTTTCTTACATAGCTTTAAAGAGGAGTCACTACTTAGGTAACTCATGTTTAAGTTCAGTGCCAAGATCATTGTACAGCAAAACATCTATTCAAGTCATTTATGAGAACTTTGTTTAACATCACAGTAATTGTATTTGATATTGGAAGTATCATACAACTGTAAAAGTTATCAATAATAATTGACTGTGAATCTTTAAGAGGCAGCATATCCAAGTTCAGTTCATACAATAAAGATGCTGGCAAGCCATAGTGATTTAAGTCTCGAGTTCAATGTGTCATAGCCTCCCTGACATCACTTTATTTTTTAACCATCATCCAGTGGACCGTATAAGATATATAGTGGTTGGTGGCTTCAGCTGCTTGAATTTATGTGCAGAATCTCTTACTGAATTGTCACATAATTGGGTTCTTAAAATAGATTTTCTTGGCTAAGTACAATTGTGCTTGTGTGTTGTTACCAGGCTTAAGCTTCTGTGTAATGTAAGACACCCATAGGACATTATAGGGAAATGGATAATACTCAGTTATTAATAGTGATTATATAGATTTAATATATTAGAAGAGAAGAGTGACAAATAGATCCAAGAAAAGAGGTAATTTCATGAAATTTCATTAATAAAATTTAATTTCAGAATTCCAAAAGATGTATTATCACTGAGTTCATATGTGCACAATTATATACAGTACTAGTTTAGTTCAAGCATATTTATTATTTAACCTAGCATATAGCTTTTCTAAAAGTGTCATTGTGAACTGATTTTATCACTAACTGTTTTGCCACCTATAGATATTGTATTGTGAGCTCCACTGAAGTCAATGGGTTTACCTTTCTCTAAAGGAGAGACCTATGGAACTCATAGTCCTTGTTTCTCATAATATGCATGGGGCTAGACTGTAAAGAGTAGCTTTGTTTTTTGTTTTCTTCACCACAGTGAATCACAGAACATTGAGATTCTAGTCCAACTAATGAATATGCTCAGTTAGTATCAGTGGGACTTAGATATGGCTAGAGAATCCTTTAACAAATCTTTGGATGCATCCACACTGCATAAATAATGCAGGTTGACACTACTTTAATTACGATGGTGCACTGCTACACAATTCTGAGAATTGTAGTTTTGTTACACATTTAGCCTTCTCTGTCATAGAGCTCTGTTGCCACAATGAACTACAATTCCCAGAATTTTATAGCATTGAGCCATGGCAGTTAAAGTAGCGCCAAACTGGATTATTTCTGCAGTGCAGATGCAGCCATTATAGTGCTTCTGTTCACCATTTCAGATGTTCGACTTGCCCTTTCACATAGCCCTCCAATACATTCTCTTTTCACTGTTTTGCTAATTTTCTTAAACTTGCAGGTTTATATTTATTTATTTATTTGCATTCTTTGCATGCACTTCATTGGGCTATTTAATGGGGCTTGGATTTGGTGGAAGTGTTTTGACTACATAACCAGCAGCGTCCTTGCCCAAACATTAGAAATACTGGAAACAATAACTACCATAAATTCATAAAATGAGTTCACTGCAAGTTGCCTGTAATCTAAGTCCCACTATTTTCAATGGCTATTGAGGATACATAGTGAGGAAATTTAGCACAACATAATCCCATAAACAAACTAAAACACATCAAATGAGCAGGCATATTATTGGGCAGTTCATCATAGATTAAAGTTGTGCTTAGGTTCTTTTTTTAAAAAAACTTTAAACATTTCTTGATGTTGTGGCTCAGATTAAGGGAAATGAAAGGATGTTGAGTAAACAAAAACTGTAGCATGTACATGGATTATCTTTGTGAGTCCATAAAGTTTTGCATTTCCAAAATCTAAAATAGGATTTTTATCATTTCTTCAATACTACTTTTTTGTAACAAAAAAGAGCATTATCAAAAACAAAAGTTGTCTATTTTACTATACATTAGGTCTAAAAATTAAGTCATGGTGATTATAACAGTGATAAAATTATTATAAACTGGATGATATGAAATCAGGTAAGAAATGAAATTTAAATTCTAAGCATTCAATACTCAGTCCTAAAATATAATATGCTTACCTTTATTGATTGGATTTAATTCTGTATTTACTTATTCAAAAACAGTGTTTGATTTGGTATCTGTTGCAATGGGCATGGAAAAATTAGCTTTTTCTTTGGTTTAGTATGAATTCATTTACATGCAGTAACAATGATAAAGGGTGAATAACCAAAATATGTTATCATTAGAAATGCAACAGGTGTTGTGAGCTGAAAGAAAATGTAGCTTTCTGAGATTGAAGTGGATGTGATCTCTCTCAGGGATATCCCTCTCCAACCACTTTGTGTCTGGTGGCTGTCACAGGTGAAATTTTGCGGCTCTGTTGGGAGATCCACTGCAGACACCCATGAAGACAAAGTCTTGTAATGTCACTTTCTTAGAAAAGATAGAGTTCTGCATGTTGGCATGCTGGATAGTACATAAAGAAAGAAAATGTTCTGAGAGAGGGAGAATCCTGGTAGATTGGATAAACCCGAGTGTGAACAGGAAAACTCCCCCCCCCCCACACACACACCTTCCCTTTCCCCAAAATAATTCTGTAAAACCCATGGGGCCCAAAGTAGCCAGTAAGTGCTAATGTCACCAGAGAGCAACATGTCAGTGTGAGCAATCAGCTGCTGGATTTGGAAGTCACAAATGCCAAATAACTTGCCACCTTTTTCGGTGGCATAAAATCTCGAGAGAGAAACAGATTTGGGTTGTACAAATGCATTAATGGGATGAGGAGGGGATAAACACAATTTCTGTCCTTAAAAGAAGATGCTTTAAATCTTTCTCTTGGCATTTAAAAGGCCTCAAGGACAACTAGGTGCACATCTAAAGATGCATTCCCACATGCATTAAGTGCATATTCCATTAAAAGCTGGAAGCTGATTGTATATAAAATATCACCTGGATGTGCGTTTGGCTCTCTAGTTTCACCCAGCAAGTGTTTTCCTGATAGTTTCTGTGCTTGGATAGAGCAAGGAGAAAGAGATAAGGAGAAGAAAACAAATGGTCTGAAAAGGCCTCTTCTTGTCCCTGTCTTTTCAAAATTTTACCCAAAACAGGACAAAATATCAACATTTTATTTTGTTAATTGTGAACAATCCTTCTCTGGCAAGAGTTCCTCTTTAATGACACACATGAGGCCACATGAAATATACTAAACATGTTGCTGGAACTACAGTGGAAGTGAGGAAGCTGCTAAGGGCAGAAATTATCCAGAATCACACATGGGTAACTTTATTTTCACTTTTGATTTTGAACACAACTTGATTGTAATCCATTCTCATTCTGGAGATAAATAGAAATTTGCTTTAAAACACACTCCTCCTTTGGAATATGGACAATGCTCACAAAATACACTTGTTTGGACTACAACTCCCAGAATCCATTAGCCAACTTGTAGACTTAAAAATGTTTTTGAATTCTGAATAGGACAGTTTTTATGGTGTTTTATAGTGATTTTATTCTAAAATTGCCCTATTGTCAGCATTGTATGAGTTGTTGGCTTTATCTGCACTGCAGAAATAATCCAGTTTGACACCACTTTCATTGTCATTGCTCAAGCCTGTGGAACTCTGGAAACTGTAGTCAGAGCTCTGGTACCAAAACAAACTAAAATTCCCAGAATTCTATAGCACTGAGGCATAGCAGTTAAAATAGTATCAAACTGGATTATTATACACCCATTAATGATGATGATGATGATGATGATGATGATATATTTTTATCCCACTTCTCCAAACAGTTCTAAGTGGCTAACAATAAAAGCATCAGTAAAATATAATAACAACTTATCGTCGTCGTATCCCAAATCCTCCCATCCACAATAAAATACAATTAAATTGTTAAACAATTTTTAAACAGTTATTAAAAATAGGGCAGAGGCAGTTAGAGCAATTGTTGATCAATTGAGTAAATTAATAAAAGATTGCTGGAATGTTAATCTGCAAAGGCCTGTTGGAAGAGGTATGTCTTGATTAACTTCCATTTGTAACTCTACCATTTTTTCCTTTACTATTTCCTCCATATTTTTTCTTTCAACAAAAATCTGTGACAGAAGAAAACACTAGAACATGTCCATGGAAACAGCTTTAGTGACATCATTCATGCTAGCAGGCCTGACAGGTGCTATTGTTAGTTCTATCCAACCTTTTCTTGGATAGAGTTCCTACTGAATGCAACCTTTAATGAATGTATGAGGTGAATACAGAGCAAAACAGATTACTTGAGGGAGCGCCTTCTTCCATACAATCCACAGGTCCTCTGGGAAGAATTTACTGCATCCAAAGAAGACCAGTCTGGCTGCAGTTACCCAGAGAGCCTTTTCATCTGCTGCTCCTAAACTTTGGAACGACCTGCTGGAAGAGATCCATCATATTATGACTCTTGACACCTTTAAAAAGACTGTCAAGAATTAATCTCTGGTATAGATAGCCTGTCTGCCCCAAGAAGATTTCTCACCTCTAGTTTGCTATTTTAATTAATTTAATATGTTTGTTATATTGTGGTAAATTTGTTTTATTTTCTGTTTCAGATGGAAAGGGTTTGAATAGGACTAGAGAAATTTCTGCCCATCACCAACTGTATGTTCTGTTTTGTTTTAGCAAACAACCCACCGATAAACCCTAATATTGCACAGTATTCATATCATTACATGCTGGAAAAATCCAGTCATTTTCCCCATAGAATGTATGTGTGTATGTATGTATGTATTTTTTATTTGGCCTTCCCAGAGTGGGACCCAAGGTTTTTCACAGTAAGAAACCAACCAATATCCACAGTGCCATCCTAAAAACAATTAAAATGGGCATAATTAATACAATGCAAAATTATTTAAAACATTAAAAAAGGTTAAAAAAAACCACACTCCAATAAAAAGCCTCCCTGGCACAGTTATATATATATGTAAAACCTGTGAAACTAAAAGGGTTTTGCCATGGAACCATGCCCTATGAGAATTGACTTAGGCAGCTGGGCATGTTTAGCCTGGAGAAGAGAAGGTTAAGTGGTGATATGATGTCCCTGTTTAAATATTTGAAGGGATGTCATATTGAGGATGGAGCAAGCTTGTTTTCTGCTTCTCCAGAGACTGTGGGGTGAAGCAGATGGCTGGGAAAGTGCAGCCTGAGGCCACTCCAACTGCACTGCCCTCTTCAAAAGCAGGCTGCAGTTGCTAGACTCAAGCCACACAACGTGAGCCAGATTATCCCGAGCCAGACATCTTTTTGCTCCAGTCTAAAGTGCAGCCTCAGTGTGGCTTCAGCCCACATTGGACACATACACTTGCAACTGACTTCAGCAATGGCAACAGGGCAGCATCCTGCATAGTTTTGCAATCTCCCAATCCAACAACACCAGCACAGCCACTGAAAGTGAAGTGGAATAGATATACAGTCAGACAGTCAAGTGGTCTTTGGATCAACATTTGCCCTTCCTCCAAGTGATAGTCTTTCACTGTTATCATCCAGCCTTCCAGCCAAACCATGAGAAAACATATTCTCGTTTTTTTTTCAATTTGGCCAAAACCTGTACTGGAAGTGATACGTCATCTCTGTGTCACTGTGTCCTGCTGGCAGGGTTGCAAGGACAAAAATGGCTGCCACCCTACACTTTCTCCACAACAGGACATCAGTCTCATGACACAACAGAGGTGAACAGGAACAGGAAGAAGACCTCAAGAGGTTGTCTCTGCTGCATTCCCACCCTCAGCATCTGCTGCTTTAAGGCACCAGATTCATTCAACCAAATGGCATGACTAGCTCTGCACAAAGTTTATCTTGAAGACAATGCGATAGCATGCACATTTCTATACTGCTTATCAGTGAACTCAGCACTTTCTAAGCAGTTTTCCTGTATGTTTCAGAACAAAGTCTCTCTTTCAGTAACCTCTAAACATCACCATGGCATACCTGAAGCATGTTGCTTCCCCTTGTGATTAAAGAGGGGGTTTTTTTGCAGATTAAAAAACCAGGCTGGCATGCAAAAAAACAAGAGTATTGACGTCGGGTATGTGTATAAATGGCAATGAGAGCCAGTGTGGCATACCTATTTGAATGTTGGAATATGAGTCTGGCGGCCAGGGTTCAGATCCTGGTTCAACCATGGAAACACATTGGGTGACCTTGACCAAATCACACTCTCTTGACTCAGAGGATAGCAATGGCAAACCCCTTCTGAAGAAACTTGCAAAGAAAACTCCTTGACAGGTTTGCTTTAGGGTCATCATAAATCAGAAATGACTTCAAAGCACACAACAACAACAACAACAGCAGCAACAACAACAACATACATACATGGCAATATATGCTACCTTAAGCACTATGTTTTCAGTTGAGCCGTAGCTATTCTATTTCAGCATAGAGGTAGGGTCTGTGGCTCTGTGGAAAAGTACAGGTTTTGCTCTAAATTATAGTATAATTGTCTTTTGTGGAAGGTAATGTTACTTAGGTCATCAGTGGGTCATATGGAAGACTTACTGAAATGAATATCAATATTGATGCTATTTTAATTCCTTTGACATGTTGCCAGCATAATGATTCTCAGAAAACCTCTGAATGATCACATGTATGTATATGTAAAATATGGGTGCAAAGTGTACTGCTGAATGCTAGGTTTCCCTTGGTTACCTTCCCAGTTCGTGCTTTCTTGAACTCTCTGGTCTCTAATTAGTGTAGGAAAAGGGTTCTTCCAGATTAGGCATTTATTGTGCATTGCTTTGACTCTTTCATAGAATTTTACACAAGTCTTTCACGTCTGTCTATCCCATCTTTTCCCACTGCTACTTCAGTCTTTTTTTCTTTTTGTAAAAAACATCTGTCAAGGAAGAAAAGACAGAATAGCTGCACAATACATTTTGACTGGTAGTGCTAGGAGGCACCCTAAATGTCATATGCAAAATGCAAAGCTCACTAAGCATATTATCAATGATTAAAGAGAGAAATATTAATACATATTAAATATAGAACCCAGGGCTGGTATCATGGGTCAGCTTCAAAGGGCATGTCTCTTTGAGGTCCAAGCACCTTTCCTCTTACTGTTTTCTAATTCCTCAAAATCTAATTATCATTTTTGTAAGATTATACAGGAGTGGATTCACTTAGGCTTGAAGAAGGGGTTTCTCTTAGCCCAGTGGGCCTTTAGATGCATTTCTTCCCTCTCTGCTCCAGCACAAGTTTCTTTTGAAATTCCCTTCAGTTACAAGGACCAGTTCTTTACTTTTCTGTGTGGGAAGGGCTGTTGGTACATAAAGCAAATGTAACACACACACACTATGTGCACACACATAGCTAATAAAATTAAAATTAGCTACTTGGCTATTTAGGGTCCTTGTCAGTCTGTTCTTTCCTGATTGGGACCTACATAACAAGGATATGAAAACTGTAGCACTCAGAAGACAATGAAGTCATATTCCAGAGAATTTCTGGGTAAATTAATAGCCGGGGTGGACCCTTCATCAACCCTTAAAAGAGGTAGATTTTTTTTAATATTAGCATATCTGTAGTGCTTACATATTGATGAAGAATTGATATGCCTCCACCATTGGGCAGAGTGGAGCAGATAGCTCAGGCTGCAGCTTTTACATATCAGGAGAAACAGCAATTGTTATTAATGTATTATTACTTCTTTGTTTGTTTATGTGTTTTTTGTTTTGTTTTTTGTTTTTGTTTGTTTGTTTTTTGTTTATCCTTGGGAGCTAAAGAGTGGTGTTTGTGGGATTATCTGTCCCAGATGCCAATATAACTTATTTTGTTGGATACTGTTTACTTTGGGGGGAACATGTGCAATTTGCTGCCCACTATGCCTCAGATAGCAACAGGACTTAGGCCAGACCTGGTTATCATGTCACAGTTATATAGCAGTTATTTTTGTTGAAACAAAGAGTCAGTATCCACATTACACAGAATAAACTGGTAGAGTAAGATGAAGTGGTTGCATTGTGGACTTGACCATTCCACACTCCTGGTGTTGGTATCACATTGCTAAATGCTTTGCCATGTAAAAATCTTGATGCATGTATTAACGCAGCAGTGAGGTAATTATGCTAATCTTGATGTATTACTTTGCTACATGTGAGATGTTGTTTCCAAAGCTTGGAAGTAAGAATCAGAATAACAGAATTACTTGTAAGTTACTTGTAATGAATTCCTTTATGCAACAACCAAGACATAACTAAGGGGCTATACAGACCATCCCAAAGGGGCGGTCTGCAGCCACCACTTCCCTGGCTGGATCGGGGCTGCAGCAACCTCATGCTGCAGCCCCAAACAGACCTCTGGAGGGCACAAAAAGGAGCCACAAAAAGCAGCTCCTTTTTGCACCCTCCAAAGGGCATCATAGCTGCAGAAGCATGGCTGTATGGGGTCCCTTTGGCACGGCATCATCTGGATGCAGCACCAGAATTGTGCTATGATGTGCACCGTCTGGAACACAGCACAACATCATGACACCCTGGGGGCAGAGTCAGGGGGTCCAGTATCAGGATGCTGCATCCTGACTTTGCCTGTAGGCTGGCACAAAGTAGAGGGCCTAAATTATACAGAGTTGCATTGTGGTACACAAAGTAACAAAATGATGAATGTCTTCCCTCTTTTTCCAGTATGAATGTAGTGTTTAAAGTTACTCATATAATTATAAGGATTCAGATTCACTAAATGCTAGGGGAGCAATATCAAAAGTTTCTGCAGCTGCCTTGCACTGCTATCTTGTGTTCTCCAGTGGGTGTTGAGGTGATGATGAGGTGTATGATAGAGGAGAGAATGTGTTTTGTACCTCATACTAATGGCATGCAACATTAAGATTTTTAAAAGAAACTGAAAGAAAATATTTTGATTAATTTAATTATTTTTGAGGAATATGAAATTAAAATTATAATTTTGAATCAATTTGTTGGTCTTGGAATTATAATTCTAACTAGGCTCCTGTCTCCATGGGCCAAACAAAATATTCTCTACTTATTCTCACAGTAATCAGTCTGGATGACACATAGGCCAAACCCTGGGTCTGATGTGAACTATGGACCTTATCGCACTAACAAAAAACCTGACTGCTTCGCAACAGGATACAGTCAGGTTGCAGGTTGCTACCGGGAATTATTGAATGTAATTCACCACTGATTTCGCTTTTTTGGTCTTGGAAAAATGGCCTCTGAAGTGCACCTGTTACCTGAGATGCAGCTGGATTGCAATTGCCTTGAGGAATCAGCAGAAAATTAAGTGTGATAATTCCCAGTAGCAATCTGCCACCCAACTGTATCCCATTGGGAAGCAGTTGGGTTTTTAGTAAGTGTGATAATCTCCTGAGTGGAAGCTTCCAGCCAGGTTAGCACTCAACCTGCTCTATAAAGGCAAAGGTAATGGTAATGGTAAAGGTAAAGAGAAAGGTTTCCCCTTTGGTAAGGTTGTCGAGTTGTATCTGACTGTAGGGGCGGTGCTCATCTCCATTACTAAGCCAAAGAGCCAGCATTGTCTGAAGAGAACTCTGGTAGTTATGTGGCTAGTATGACTGCATGGAATGCCATTACCTTCCCACCAAAGTGGTACCTATTTAACTACTTGCATTTGCATGCTTTCAAACTGCTAGGTTGTCAGAGGCTGGGACTAGTGATGGGAGCTCACTTCATCATGTGGTGCCTGGAGTCAGTTTCCATTGCAAGTCCCAGCTTCTGCCAACCTGGAAATGAGCGCTATACCATCCTTATAAAAATATGATTTTTGCTCTGGATCTTTCCAGAAGATCCAGTGATGCCAGACAGCTGTTTACAACATGTGCCACAATGCTACCTGGTGCCAGGACTGCTAATGCGAATTGCTCAATCAGAGGTCAGAATGAGGTGCTCAGCCATGCGATGGATGCTGACAACCTCCAGACTTAAACCGAGTCCAAATAAAACTGAGGTACTCGCTATAGGCAATCCTATTCCAGATGCGGAGATAAGTCCTCCAGTCCTGAATGGGGTCACACTTCCCTTAAAGGACTGTGTTCATAGTCTGGGGGTATTCGTGGACTTGTCGCTTTGCCTGTTATCTCAGGTTGATGCAACAGCCAAAAGTGCCTGTTATCAGCTTCAGCTGATATGCCAGCTGCGACCCTTCCTGGAACAGGAGAACTTAAAATGGTTGCACATTCACTGGTAATCTCTCGTCTCAATTTCTGCAATGTGCTCTACATGGGGCAACCCTAATGCCATGTTCAGAAGCTGCAATTGGTTCAAAACATGACAGCCAGATTAGTTACAGGGAGTTCCAAATTTGATTCTATTACACCTATTTTAAAAAATCCCTACACTGGCTGCCTATTAGCTTTTGGGCACAGTATAAGGTGTTCGTTATTACCTACAAAGCCCTACATGGCTTGGGTCCAGCATACTTGAGGGAACGCTTCCTCCCATACAATCCTTCCCACACACTCAAGTCCGCTGGGAGGAACCTACTGCAGCCAAAAAAAACCAGGCTGCGGCAACCTTCCAGAGGACCTTTTCAGCTGACGCTCCAAAAATATGGAATGACCTGTCAGAGGAGATCTGCCATATTACATCTTTGGAGGCCTTTAAAAAAGGTGATAAAGATGGATATCTTCTGGCATGCCTTCCCAGGTTGACCTCCTTGTAATGGAGCTATTGTCTAGTTGCTCTCACCATCTCATGACGGATTGTATTGGGAATTTTTACCGGGAATTGTTATTTTAGTGCTATTGTTAGGGTTGGAGGGAGATGGGGAATCTGAATTGTAATATTCTGCTATATTCTAATTTGTCAATCTGATTTTTATTGCTTTTAATTGTTGTTACCCGCCTCGATCCAATAAAGAGAGAGGTGGGATATAAATAAATAAATTATTATTATTATTATTATTATTATTATTATTATTATTATTATTATTCTGACCTCAGAGCAAGCAACTTGCTGCCACGACAATGGCACTGGGCATCACAGTAGGACATGCATGTGAACAGCAGCCTAATGTCACAGTGGAGGGCCCCATGTAATGAAGGGATGTCAAGGCAGCTTCAGGGCCAGAATACTCTGGTGTTCTCCTGGAGTATTCTGGCCTGTGTAGATCCAGCAGAGGCTGAAAGTTGTTAAAAAGAAGAAAGAAAGAAAGAAAGAAAGAAAGAAAGAAGACACTTTCTAAATTCATTGTTCACATGGGAGGATTCATTAAAACTGCCTCATACTTGATCTGATATTTGACTTTTTAACCTGGAGCTGGACAACTCAAAGTGGTAATAAGCTTGGACAACTCAAAGGGGGACATTTTCTCTAAGATCCTCCTGAAGACATTTCCTCATCACCTGTCAAAGTACAAATACTTCTGTTTTGCTCTGCAGGCTCTCTCAAAAAGGTGGGGAGGAGCATATTTTCATATGTTTTCATATTATAGGGGGCTTTCTTGAGGAGGGGGAGAATGGGGATGTTTTTCAGGGGCAAAAATGCAAAAATAATGCACTCATTTTTTTAAAAGGGAAGTTGGGCATTTTGCAGGACTTGTTGCGGGTTTCAGGGACCACAAAAGTGAGATCTAAGGCCCACACAAAGATTGCAGCCATACTCAAGCCCTATCATGTTAGTTCCAACTGGAGTGGTTTTCCAGGATTTTAGGCAGAGGTCTTTCCCATTATTTATTATCAGGACCTTTTAAAATAGTAAAGTTGTTGTGTCAATAGCATCCTAATGCCTGATATTTCAGGGATACATTGTGAAATTAGAGGACAGTTTCTTGAATTGTCATGGAAGTGGGTTCCTGTGCTGTCACAGAGATAAGAAAGGTAAAAGCTGACAGGAAGACCAGAAATGCTTCTGTGTCAACTGATTATGAAATTTAGCATGAGGAAAACCTAGAGAAATGGGCCCAGAAATTTAACCAGGCAGTATGACAGGAATCAGGAGGGGAAAAAATAATAATAACAGTTTTGATACCAAAATCCATTGAATAGCTGCAGGTCTCCTATCTCTCATGGTCTTACCCTTAGTACATCAAATAGAGACTCCTTGATATTTGAACCAGAACTTGAAAAAGGTTTTGAAAAGATTTTCGGATTATAGTGCCACAAATCTCCCAGCTTACATGGTCAGAGGGAGTTTTAGTCTGATAAAATAACTTTTCCTTGCTCTGCTCTGAACTGGGCCTTTAAGTGCCTGCTAATCCCAACAACTGAAGTATAAGGACCAAGATTTAGACAAGGGGGCTCTACAGACCACCCCTAGGGGGTGCCAGGATGCCGCCCCTTTCCTGGACGGATCAGGGCTGCAGCAACGTCATGCTGTGGCTGTGATCTGGCAAAAAGGAGTCACAAAAAGCAGCTCTTTTTTGTACTCTCCAAAGGGTACCATAACCATGGCAGCAAGGTAGCACCAGAGGCATGCCATGATGCCATGATGCCATGTGCTGTCTGGAGCAGTGCACAGCATCATGGCACCCTGGGGACAGAGTCAGGGCATACTTCATCAGAACACTGCACCCCAACTCTGCCTACAGGCTGGCCTTTCCAGTCGGTCTGTATAGGGCCAAGGATATGATGGATTAAACAAGAACTATCCTTCATCTTTTCAAAACTCATTTGTGTAGAAAGACTAGCTTCTTTGAGCAACTTTTTTATTACCATAATTAAATTATTTTTCTATGTTCTATAAGATATTTTAAAGTAAATACAGTTTAATATGTCCTCAGCCCCATAATCCTTTTGTTTTTATGACCCCTATTAATAAAAAAATTATTTTTTTAAAAAACCTTCTTTTTTGCCTTTTATCTCATCCTGGATAAAGATATAGAGCAAGTGTTAACATAAGGTGTTTACAACAACACTAAAGCAAAAAGGAAGACGAGAATAAAAAGAATTGTGCTGCATTCTTCTGCAAGTTTCAAAGCATTTTATGCCCTCTAAATAGCTTTGTGACAAAAATCAATTATTTATGATAGCATAATGCAGTATTTATAATAACAGGGTTTTGCATGCAGTGATTTGGATATGTGTAAAAAATAAATTGTAAAGCATTTTTGCTTAGTTTTCTTTTCTTTTTCTTTTCTTTTTTTTAAAGAGGGACAGAAACCTCACTTTTACCAAAATAAGCAAGCAAAATATCTCTTGTGCTGAAAAGAAAGAAAGCAATTTTGCTAGATGAATGTAATGTTCAGTATGAACTATGCTCAGAATACTTTTAAATACCAGCTCAGCTGAATACTGAACAGCTCTGAAGAATTATTTCATATCATGTGCATTTGTAGTTGTGTACACAGCCACAATTTAGAGGTTGTTAAATCAGGGCTATTATTTTGAGATCAAAACCTTTCATCCCAGCTCATCAGCAGCTCATCAACCAAATTTTCTCCTCTTAAATGCAATTGCATATACTGATGGGGGTATCACTACCAAGATTTGCAATGTTATTCCACATCTCTATGCACATTTCTTTCACCTGCATTGAGAACTGGAAAGCTGGTGTCTAATCATTCCTCCTAACTCCAAATCTGCGGTTGGATCCTGCACACATGCCTCCCACCCTCTTCCATCCAAAAATTACCCCTGGCAGAATGTTCCAAAGTATGGGAGCTACCAACCCTAGATACAAAAATGAAAATGCACTTGTGGAACATTATGTTCTACATTTTTCAGGGATGCTCCTGAATTTCATGCGATTATTTTTTTAAAAATGTAGGAATAATATGATAATAGGGCTAAACAGGCAAAAAGAGGTGCTTTCAGGATGGCTTGAAGACATGGTATTTAGATGGCACATGCCTTGAAGTCAGCAGAAAAGTGCCCTTATGCAGAGAAAAGCCATTTCAAAAAGAAGCAGTTTTTTCCCTGCTTCTTCCTGGCTTGAAGCCATATCATGTGGTCATGACACGACCACTCCAGCTACCTTGGGAACCGGTGGTGCACTTGGTAGGGTGAGGTTTCAATGTGGCTTTAGAAAAGGCAGCTTCAAGCCACTTTTTCCTGCCCATCTATTTCGCCCCAATATTACCCAAAAAAGAAATGCAGATTTTTTTAAAGGAATGAATCAAGAATAAAAAGTAGAAACAGATTCATCACTCTTGTGTGTCTCACCTCTTACACTATCCATGCTAGGCATGGAAAGAATACAGTATTTTAAAATATCCCCCCATGCTAAAAAAGAAAAGAAAAGAAAAAAGAGTGCTTCTTAAGTGTTGGTATACCACGTTGAGAAGAATCCTTGACTTGAGGGAATCTTTGCAGTTTGGGGATTATTGTGTAAAAAAATGATCATATTTTGTACAGAAAATTGATTTTCCAGCATACACATACACGCATAAATCTGTGTACAGAAATATTGTTTTATGTGCAGAAAAAGCTGGCTGGCATCCCACAATTTACATGTAGGCATGATATTATGGCTATACTCCATCTCACAATCTGAACCCCCAAGCCAACTTTAAATTCCAACCTGTCTCACTGGCAGATGCAGTTCTGCAGCTCTGACAATTGAGGCATTGACATGTGATGCATACAGCACTCTTCCACCAGTGATCGATAGTGCGACAAGGAGTTGGAAGAGGATGCTACAATGGTCCCTGCATCTTTCCGTGCATTATGGGTCACTGGCAGAAGGAGGCTGTACATATAATCCTTCAGCATCCTGCTCATCAGCTGAACAGGCTGAACAACCTCACTCTTCAGTGGATCTGGCTAGATTTTAAAATCAGGGTTTTTTTTTGGGGGGGGGGTTGAAAATTGTAAATGTAAATAGGAAACAGTTACAAGGGCAGAAGTCTAACTTACAATATCGTAACTGAGTAACAGGATGTTAGCTGATGATTCCTAGGGGGAAGAAAGCCTACAAATGTTTCACAGAATAAGTCCCCAACATCATATTGTCATATGAATGAAACAACATTGTCTCAGCAGAAAATGCTATTTTAGATGAGAAAAATTTGTTTTCTATGCAAAACAAAACAAAAAACCCTCTGCAAATAGGCTTCAAAAACTGCACAGTCTTTGGAGGCTTTCTCAAAGAAAGAAGAAAAGTCTAAGAAAGAAAGTGGGTAGAAAATTACTGGAAATATTTATATAATTTGCTATCCAGTTCCTTTCTTGGTCTGCATTATTGGAGATTTGGATGGAATTGATTTGCAATATTATCTTTTTGCTTCATTTGGTGCAAGTGTCCACTTTTTAAAAATGGTGGAGAGATTATTTACAAAGCTTTGATTCTGCAATTCAACCATGTTGGCAACTTGGACTTATGGTGTACATTGGCATTCTAATTGAGCTTCTATTATGGTATTTTTAAAAAACCTTCCACACTGCCTCAAGGGACTGACCTTCCAAACTGTATCTTTTCAGTTTTCCTTTGAACTGTTATGGTCACATTTGAATTTTTGCCTTTGAAGTCAGACTAAGGGGGTTTTTTTGCGGGGGGGGGAGGGGGCTGGAAGAATTTCTCATATATATATATATATATAGAGAGAGAGAGAGAGAGAGAGAGAGAGAGAGAGAATCTAATGGGATTAATAATATAGCTCCTGTTGCTAAGTAGCCCAGTAACACTTAACCCTTGCAATATACCCTGAACACTATTTTCTCACCTCTTGGATGGGTTTTACTGCTCCAAGGCAGACATATTTATTCTATCTAGAAAGTTTATCTGTCAGTCATGACCTCAGTTGACATTTATGCAGTCATTCCAAAAGTTACCTGCTATTATCAGATTCATTGTGTTGACTGCTTCTCTGATTGTTCATTTGTCTCAACATCATTATCATGAACATCATCTTGAACAGCTTATTAGAATTACTAATCACAATAAATTTGTAGTGTTCCTCTTACTTCCTCCTTATCCAGACAACTAATTCATTTGATTGTAAGTTTCTTTATATATAAGAGCACACAAATTTCACTTTGTTTTACATTACTTCCCTCACTCCTTTGCTTCAATAAAGAAAGGAGAATGAGATGACAGCATATATAACTGGTGCTTTATGACACCTGCTTGGTTCCAGGAGATGTTAGGTACTCTCTAGTTTTGGATACCCAGCCAAGATCCACAGTCATTATATTCTAGGGGGATCACATTAAATGCAGTCGGGTTGTGGAAGGGGTACATGGCTCATGAGAATTATGGCACAAACTGCAAACTTCAAACAGAAATGGCCAGTCCTTTTTGTTGTTGTTGTTCATGTTGAAAACTTAATTCCCCTTAAGGCAATCTCTTGGGGAAAATCTACTTTGATGGACTGTGGAATTACTAGTGGGCCGAGATGTCCTATAATAATGCTTGATAACCTTCAGGCAGAAAGAGAAACAATTTGGGTGTTGTTTTGTTCCTGAATGTTAAGTTTATCATTGTCTCACACTCTTTCTCTTCTTTTCTCACACTTGCTTACACAACCTTCATCAATTCACATCCCACCCATGCATATACACACAAACACACACACTATGCATTGACATTGCACATTTCTAGAGGCATGGTTCCCTCTTATAGATTCCTGGGATCTGCAGTTTAGTTAAGTAGATTTTCTGCCAGAGAGCTCTAATGCCCGTAGTTCAGTGACTGCACTACAGAAGTATAAACATCCCACCAAACTACAGATCACAGACTCATACCCTCCATATTTTACAGATGCAAGCCAGGACACATTTGACCAAGCAACAGCAGAGTGTGATCAAGATGACAAAAGTTATCAGCGAAGGAGTACACACAAGCTAGGAGAGGCTGCAGCAGTTTGGTTTAGGCTGAACCTATTCAGGGCTAGTCAACACTCCAAATGGACTCCTGCCCCCCCCCCAGTCCAGAGCCACCCAGAGTACCCTTTTCTCCTCAGGTACATCAGGTAGATTGTCTACACTACCCAACTGTTCCTACAGCGTCTTCTGGGTCAGTTGCCACTGTTCCTGCTGGTGCTGCCACTGCCACCACTGCCACTACCACTATTGCCACCTGCAAACCTTGTCCAGGCCAGATCCCATCCTAAATTGTCAGGTTTTTTTTTCCTTCCTCCTCCCACAGCAGTGCTAGTTCTGCTGGTACATCCACCACTCTGATGCAAAAAAGGGCCCAGAATGTGATCTAGATGCCTCCCTTGTCAGACCTTAGCAAGTAGCCATGAGCTACTTCTGGCAGCACTGCTGAAGGAGGAGGAGGCAAAACCCTTACAGTTTGGGTCAGAAACTAGCCTGGACATTAAAATGGCAGTGTAAATTCTGAAGAAAATGGTGGATTTTAAAAACTGCGTGATAAGGCAGGATATACTGAATCTGCAGCAGATAGGGCCATGGGTTGTGGCCTTATTGCTCCAGATTGTGGAAGTAAGTTGGATTTTTCAAGGGTTTTTAAAGAAGTGTAGACAAACCCTTAGGAAAGCAAGATTCTGTCCCCTCCTCTCTATGCAGAATTGAGGGTAGACTGTTTTTGCACTTTGAACTCATTTCACAGCAGTTGAAGTAACATGAGGACAAAGGGGGAAAATGGGAGAGGGAGAGAATACTGGAACATTTTAAAACAGGATGCCAGTTTGTCTCTCCTTCACTTTCCCTGTCATCCTGTTTTATCCTTTATCCTATTTCCCATTTAGCCTGCTTTAATTGCTGCAAACTGAGTTCAGAGTGTAAAAGTACATTGCACTGAATTCACTCAGCAGAAAGGAAAGGAGAAGGAGGACAGGTTTTTGCCATGGTGACAGTTTGCTTTTTCTGAGCCTTCTGGGAATTGCAAAGTACCACTCAACCACCCCATTGAATTAATGGAGTGCAAACTCAGTTTCCAGCAAATGAAGTAGGCTGAGAACAAAAGAATAAAAGGAGGTAAACACCAGGACATTTTAAAAGCAGCTAAAAAGATGGAATGACAGGATTCCCTAGGATAAAGCCATCTGTCGGGGATGCTTTGATGGAGAGTTCCTGCATGGCAGGGGGTTGGACTGGATGGCGCTTGTGGTCTCTTCCAACTCTGTGATTCTATGATTCTATGAAGTTACAGTATTGTCAAACTGCTGTTATTGCATAGTGTGGATACACTTTTAATGGTCCCTTTCATTTCTTTTATTTCCCATTCTCTTGCTGTTTCCCTCTCTTTTCGCTCTTCCCCATTTTCTCTTTCTTTCCGTCTCACTGGCAGTCTATTTTTGACTCTCCAAGTATATCTTTAAGGTGCAAGAACTGACCATAAAGTGTGGTAGCTACAACATATTTCCATAAAACACTATAGTACTACAGTTACTTCATCTTCCTGCCTGCATTCCTTCCTGCCTGCCTGCCTGTATGCCTCTCTCTCTCAATCTCTCTCTCTCTCTCTCTCTCTCTCTCTCTCTCACACACACACACACACGCACGAGATTCCGAAAGGCACATAATATAAGTTTCAGATTATATGTGACCCACATGGCAATGGGTCCCTATCTCTGCTCATCTGGTATGTTCAATTTGCTTTTGCAGAATTATGAAATTATGAGTTCAGATGGTTTTGTCCTAAGATGTAGAACTCTAGAATTGGTTTGCCAGAAAATGCTTCTGATGTTCAACAAAAACTCCCCCCCCCCCGCTTGAATAATGACTGATTTCATTTAAGAGATAGGGAGAATGGTAAAATAAACTTTCTGAAAATAAATGAGAACTCCATCAGAAACAATCCAGTAAGTTTCTCAGTAAAAATGAATACCTATGAAAGTGATATATTGGGATGGTTATTGTAGTATTGCCACATCCCTGGACTGATGAATGGTGGCATTAAATTGTTTGTCAAAAAAGGAAATGTAGAGTGTGAGGAAATATCTGTACAGAATATAAGTGGAGCTATTTTATGCTTGCTTCACTTGGCTTTTTAATGGGCTTTTTGACTAGTGGTGCCAACATGAATTTTGAAACTTTCCCCTAAAAGTTTTCATGAATTTGTTATGTTGAAAACACGTGGCGTGCTAATCTTTCATACCTAAATTATCTAATTTAGTAATGTAGCAATAAAAACAAAATATCAATTTTTTCCTCCTTTTGCTTCTGCTAGCTTCTCAAAACACAATTCAACAGTGCTGCTCTGGAACAAGCCACATTCAATTTCACCAGCATTTTTTCTGTATGTGTGTTTGATCTTGTTTTATGGTTGCACTCCTATATACAATTTCCTGGGACTAAGGGGCTGTACAGACTGGCCATTAAGGCTGGCCTGGGGGTGGAATCGGGGCTTGGCATCCACATGGCATATGCCCCAACTCCACCACCAGGCCAGCATGATGCTGCGGGCCACACCACATGCAGCACCAAAGGAGAGCGGAAAAACGGCATGCCAGTGGCTATAGCACTCTTTCTGGAGTGCAAAAAAGGAGCTGCTTTTTGTGGCTCTTTCTTGCATCACAGAAAGGGGAGATTGGGGCTGCAGCATGTAGTTGTCATGGCCCCAGTCATATACTAAAAGGGGTGGAGCATACTTTTGAGGAGACATATATAGTCTTGAACTAGAAATCCTCACTATAATAATATTTACAGCAGACACTCACACTTTACAATAGTGATAGGGAAATGTGGTCTTTCAGTTGTTCTTGAATTCCACTTTTCTTGCCAGTAAGACCAACAGTTGTAAATATGGAATACTGGAATCCAACAAAATCTGAAGGGTCATACATATGCTTCTTTACATAATATTCAGCACATTTCCTATATATTACCTTGGTAAATGTACAACACTCAAACATAGGGGAGTAATGTTGTATTTCATATGGATCAGTTGGGACAGAAGAATAACACATTTTTTTTAAAAAAAAATAAATAGTCCATCTCCTGAGTATGTTGGTGATGCACAATATGGCCCATGTGCAAATGAATTGTCAAAGACTTACTTAGGCAGGGAAAAATATTAAAATTTTAATTACATAACTCAATACTGTCAGAATGGCAAGGCAATTTCATAAGCAGTTTATTTAGACTGGCTTATGTTAGTGTAGCTCAAGTAAACTTCTAATGCATTCTCACTTCCATGGCATTAGTCACTGAAACAATGGATTTTAAAAATTTACTTTGATGTGCGTGACAAGGAGAATAGGCCTTTCACTATGTTCAGATCAGATGCATGCTTCCATAGTTGTTGTTTTTCTCTTTTGTGTGAACATCACCAACATACTCAGGAGATGGACTATTCTTCCATTGTGGGAAATGTAATTTTTTGTTCCATTTCCCAGTGACTTCATTATCTCTGTACTTTATAATGAAGACATTTGTTGCTGTTTTTATGGTGAAGAATTCTGACTAGTTGTTTTCAATGAGTACTTATTTTCATGTGCAACTTAAATCCATTTCTCCTTCCCAACTTTTCAGCCTCTTCCTCTTCCTCTTAATGTGAATTCATTCATTCATTCATTCTTAATATAGACCACTTTTAGTGCACATGGTACAATCCTCAACACATTGTTGAAATGTGCTATATAAATAAAACATAATAATAATAATAATAATAATAATAACAATGTTAAGTCGAAGGCTTTCATGGCCGGCATCCATAATTTTTGTGGGGTTTTTGGGTTATGTGGCCATGTTTTAGAAGAGTTTGTTCCTGATATTTCACCGGCATCTGTGGCTGGTATCTTCAGAGCATTCTCTGAAAATGTCAGCCATAGACACTGACAAAGCATCAGGAACAAACTCTTCTAGAACATGGCCACATAGCCTGAAAACCCCACAAAAACATTGTTGAAAGTTTGGATATTGGATTCAGATCTTGTTTTCATTTACATTTTACAGCACTGCCTCACAAGCACAGGTTCATCATATGGAAATACTAGTTGTTTTACTTCCTCACACAACTCCATATTCTGTCTTAAATATCTGATCATGCCATCATCTTTCAGATCTCTTTCACCTTTACTGAGTGCTGGGTGTTAACCTTGTAAAACTTTGCTTGCTTCAATCAATACGTTCTTGTCTAACGCAATGCCAAGGTGGTTGAATGAATAAGAATAGAGAGTTAGTCTGTTTACACTCAAGAGACTACAAAATGCATTTGAGCATCTCTTGCACTATTTGTGCCATGAATTGATGTTGTTAATATTGGATTGAACATGGAAGCGAAACTAAATCTATATTGCAGTCAAAGCTTCTGGAAATGAGCCTGGTGTAATGGCAAGAGAGTTTGGGAAAAGATGCTTTTTGACTACAGTTCACAGAATCCCACAACCAGAATGGCCATGAACTATGTTGGCTAAGGGATTCTAGGAGGTTTTGTCAAAAATGGTTTCCAAGCTGTATAATGATGATTTAGACGAGGTAAAAAATGTTAAAGAAGAGTATTGTTACCATCATTATTGCGCGATTGGAAGAAGGATTTTCATATGACATTGTCCTATCATTCTTGTAATGTCATGGAAATTTCATGTTAGTGGAATAACTCATTGACAATTTAAAAACAAAACAAAACATCAATAGCTTGCTGATCACTATTCATTAGCACTATTACCAATGTGTGAAAGGCAATCACATTTCAATAGCGCTATTGGGAATTTGTCATTAAACTTTCCGGAGAGTAGATTATCGCATTACACTCATTAAAATGGGGTTATTCCACTTTACACATGTTACACTCATTAAAATGATGCTACTCCACTCTGTCTCCTGTTCCATTTTGGGGTTTGTAGTTCAGTGACGCCTAAGAGCTCTCTGGCTGAAAATTCTAAATGCCCCTTCCTAAACTACAAGTCCCAGAATGCAACAGGAGGATAATCTCCGAAATTGAATCCCCCAATCTCCCAGTGGATTTGTTTGACAGAATCATTTCCCATGTTGCACTTGTGAGTCACAGGGGAGCTCCCAATGGTAAGAAAAGAGCCATTTTTCTCTCTACTAACACAACCTCTTCTGCCAACATGTGGAATGTAAAAGTGCTTCTTTACTGCTTGTGAATCGTTAATGCCCCATTATTGTGACCAGTGTGAAAGAGTGTTTTAATATCACCATTGTATTGTTCTTGATTAATAATGTTAGAATAGTGCTATTAAACTGTAAATAGCCTTTGTGTGATAATCTTCGATGAACAGGGATTGAACAAATCCCACAGGTTTAGGACTTTGAGTCAGGATGTTTCAGCTCCATTACTGACTGTGAGTGTATGCTCATTGCTCATGTGGTTTATGTGCTCATTAGCCCTTATGACCTAAAAATCTCCAAATGGTTTGAGACCAGGCAACCTGAAGGGGTCTACATCCACTGGAACCAATGGAACGTAAGTTAATCACACTTCCAGTGGGTCTATGTCAAGTATAGTTAAATCTGGACACAACACCAACACATGTTACATAGACACTATTGGTGTCCTTCATTGGTTTATGGGCTTCATGTTTTATTTTATGCAGTACTGGATTTAACAAGATGGTGAATCCCTTCAAAAACCATTTCATTATATTTTCTCTAGTGTTACTGCCTTAGCCTACAAACTATCCCAATTTAGTAAGGACTATCCTGATTAATCTCTCATCCCACTTTTTCAGCTGCTTCTAAAATGTTCCAGTTACTCTCTCCTCTTTCCACTTTACCACTCTGTCTGTAGGCTGCTTACACTAGTGTAAATTGAGTTCAAAGTGGAAAAAAATAGTTGGTACTCAGTTAACTCAGCAGCTGGAGGGGATAAAACAGGAAAGGAAAAATCTTCCCCTTCCCAGTAGACTCAGGCAACAAATCTTAGCTTATGTGTTCTGCAACAAATCTTAGCTTGTGTGTTCTTCTTTATTAATAATTTTTGCCACCTTGACTACACTCAATATGTGTCCTGACTTTCATTTGTGAAATGGTAAAGGAATTGTAGGAAAGGTGGGATAAAAAGTGAAATGATAAATAAACAAATAAATAATTAAGAAGCTTTGTTAGCTTTTGCCCCATATTTCTCCCCTCATGGGATTCAAGATAGGTTACATCAAATTAAAACAAAATATGGCTAAAATTGTAATTATAGAAAAGTTTTAAAAATGAGACTGCTGCTAGTAGTACATATTCTCTCTCTCTCTCTCTCTCTCTCTCTCTTTTGCCCCATCATTGCTTCCTCTTGTAGGAATTGGATCACCTAGCTCACTTCACAAGAAACAGAATCTACAGCTTTGGCCATGGCTGCACTTTTTTTCTTCATGTTACTTGAAATAAGAATGGGTAGGTATTTCATTTCAGTTTGTTTTTTAACCACAATTTAACAAACTTGAACAATTTCTTCCTATTTGAGTGGAAAGAACTTGAGATTTTGAATAGAATACAGAAGAAATAGAACTCACCGATTGGCTCATCCAGACAGTGGGTTCGAGTATTTAATTACTAAAATCAGAGACTGAATCCCCCTTTAAAACCTTGTTTGTGGTCCCCTTGATTAAAATTTTCATATCTTTTCCCCCCCAAAAAAGTTCCTCATCTTTTAAGAAGCATATGACAGCCAAGTGCAAAATAACCCTCTTAGTGCTAGAAATAATTGTTCCTATTAAATCAGAATAAAACAAATACAGAAAACATTTCATTTCAGTTTGTTTTCGAGGATTTGCCTGCATTCTAAAAAATTTTCACGTTTGGGAATGGATGAAATTACAGGAGAAAGCAAAACTAAAATATTTCTTTAGGCAAGCAAGTTTGGCTTGCCAATTTCCTCTCCAAGACAATCAGTTTATGGTAGAGCCAAAGAACCATGATGAGTAGAAGTCTAAACAAATAGAGGTTGGTATAGGAACTGAGAGTACAAAATTGAGAAGGGGGGGGGGCTGGTGCTTCTTTAAATCAAGACCAAGCTTACCATATCTTGGAGGCTGCTGGTCACTGCTGTGTGCATATATATAATTTGCTGTAGATAGGACGGGAAGTGTTCAAGAGAATGGACACAATATTATATTGCTTATTGCTAGAAAAGTCAGGAAACAGCATGCTATGATGCTGTTTTAAGCTCTTGTTCTTGTAGCCCTAATGAATACTGGCTGTGAGAAAAATGAAGATCAAGTTGGGGTAAAAAAAAAAGAAGAAGAAGAAGAAAGAAAAGAGGGGGAAGATCACACTTGCTTTCAGTTCATGTTTGCCTGAACCAGTAGCACCTGCTATGGCCTGAAGTACAGTAAATGTAAATTTCATCTGAAATGGAGTTTGGCTTAATGAACCTTTTGAAGTCCTGCAAATTTTATATTATAGAGCCACCACTGTGTGTGTGATCACATGTAGAATTGAAGACAGTAAAGCAAACTGCTTCCATGAATAAATGCTCTGAAATTTGTCATCTAGCAGAGGTGGATTAAGCATTTGATATTTCAGGATACTTCCTTTGAAATCAGGTTTTCCTGCTGAGCATGGCAGTCTAGGTTGGAGGGCCTGGCTGGACCATAGCTTCTCCACATATTTTAAATTACATCTGTAGGTTTTCAATGTAATAAAAGTAAAATAAAAATAAAAAATAATAGCAGGCTTCATTTGTTCAGCTCTCCCATCCACCCCAACAAACTTGTATACATTGGTAATGGTTTATGCCACTTTCTATTTTGTACCTGTATTATATATTTGATTTGATTCTTTGTTTGGACCACCCTTATTGTTTGGAAAATGCCACCATCCAAATGAATAGAGAATAAGAGTCACATTTTCTATTCCTTAATAGAGAATGCACTAAGAGAGGCACATCATCACAGCTCTATCTTAAACATGCAGTCACCCTTGGCTATTAACAATGTCTTTTTTAAATTCAACATCTAATCATCTTATTAAGCCCTTCGTCTTCCCCTACCTTCTTTTTTGACCTGATCAACATTTATTAAAAGGTGGGAATGCCTGAAAAGCTACTGCAGCAGCCATTTTTAATAGGGCTTACAGTATAAGCTTCTGCAGAGGGACCATCAAGCTCCACAGAGCTTATATACTGCAAACCACTATTAAAATGGCCACCATAGTCTCTCCACAGAGATCCTTATACCTCTATTAAAATAGGCCACCCAGTCTCTCTTTAGGCTGCTAAATGTTGCTCATACCAAAATGGTTGAGATGCTATCATTGTTATCATTGTTGTCTTCTAAAAGAATCCAGACAGATGGGAGTTGTGGGTTGGGGTCAATGGACAAGAGAATGCAGGGTAGGGGATATAACTCTTTTTTTTCTCCATATTATAATTCACAGTCAAATAACCTTCTGTGGTGAACTCTCAGTCTCTCAGTCCATCCACAACCTATTTTCAACTGTGGCAGCCTTATGGGACATTTAATCCCAACACTGCCACCAAAATATTATGTGGCGATCCCCTTATCTTTCACCACTAAGTTTCTCTGAGATAACACAGCACCCCTGAATCTCTTAGATTAGGTAGCGTGGTTCGATTCACACGGAGGCCAAGTTGTATTTGAAACACTAATAAAAGTTTATTTATAAAATACAAAAAGTAAACTGTTATGTAGACTTAAATTTGTTAATTGTTTGTTGCTTAATTACAAAAGGTTCTTTAAAAATATTAGAATATCTGTGAACATTGAAACTGACAGAGTGTACCATTTCTACATTTATCTGTCTGTCTATGTACATGTTGAGTCTCCATTATCTGAAATGCTTGCGTCCGGAGGTGTTTTGGGTTGTTTTTTCCAGATTTTGGAACATTTGCATTTACATAATGAGATATCTTGGAGATAGGATCCAAGTCTAAACATGAAATTCTTTTTTATACACCTTATGCATATAGCCTTAAGATAATTTTATATATAATTTAAAAAATAATTTTGTTCATGAACCAAAGTTTGTGTATATTGAACCATCAGAAAGCAAAGCTTTCTCTATCTCAGCCACCCATTTATACAATTTTGGAGTATTTCAGATTTTGGAAATCTGGATAAGGGAATTTCAAACCTGAGTCAGTCTGTCTGTCTGTCTGTCTGTCCATCCATCCATCCATTCAATTTCTGAGTTTTCTTGAAATGGACAATTTAAAATGAAATATATAGATCCACATTAGAGGATTTAAAAAAATGATGATGATGATGATGATGAAGAAGAAATCACATAAATTTCCATGGAGAGTGAACCTGGAGTCACTCTGAGGAAGCTCTATTCATGGCACTATCAAATTCCTAGAAAATCCTGGATATACCTAGTTTGATTTTAGTCCCTCTATCCGCCATCATCCAGAGGGAGAGATGGGCAGGCCAACTCCAGGCCTTGCCTGAAAAGAAGAAGGCCCTCCCTCTATCCACCCTCATCCAGAGGGAGAGATGGGCAGGCCAACTCCAAGCCTTGCCTGAAAAGAAGAAGGCCCTTCCTCTATCCGCCATCATCCAGAGGGAGAGATGGGCAGGCCAACTCCAGGCCTTGCCTGTAAAAAAGAAGGCCCTCCCTCTATCCACCCTCATCCAGAGGGAGAGATGGGCAGGCCAATTCCAGGCCTTGCCTGAAAAGAAGTCCCTCCCTCCAGTCCATTTGCCATGGTCCAGGCATCAGAGGAAATGGCACCACCCGAACAGGACTACACCTGAGTCTCATTCAGGACATGCTGGGGAGGGGGGGTGTTTCACAGGTTGTGCCTACAGGTAGAGAAGGGTTCTGGGTGGATCATGCTTTGGGCTATCCGGCACTGGTCCTGGCATTCTGGCCTCCAAGGTGTGTTGGTGGACCCACGGGCCTTGGACATCCCTCCCTCGGCTCCTGGTGAGCGTCTTCCTGGATCTCACCTTTCAAAAAAGGTGTGAAATCGAATTTTAGCGGGTTGTTTTGTTGACATTTTCAAACTATTGCAACCAAAAGGGCATGATGCCCTTGCTGTTACATCCAACAAATGGGCAAAAACAAAACAAAACAACAAAAAACACCCTAAGGTTCCCTCAGCAGAGCATACATTCTCCAATTGGTTCGAAGAGTTCACTATCTACTGGCATTCCCCAAGAGAGCTTGGCACTTGGATTGCAACATGCTTCACGTTCTTAGAGCCAGAGTTGTAGCTGGTGAGGCAGCTGCTATTGCCTATGATGCAGCCTTTTGTCAGCAGGCTTCTTCAGAGCTCTAGAGAGTGCTGGGATCTTATTCACAACGAGATTTGGTTGCTTGAGGTGGGCCCTCTGACCAGGGCCAAAGGGGCCACCAGACCAGATGTTAAGAGGGAGCGTAAGTTGGTCTGCTGTAAATTTAATGCGGGAAGGTGCTCCAGGTCTCACTGCAGATATGACCACATCTGTGAACTTTGTCGGGGCCCCATAGTAAGGCAGCTTGCTTAAAATCAGGCCACCAGCCCTTTCGGCATGTGACTTTTCCCCCAAGGTGACTTGTTCCCCTCCTTCTTCGGAGTCTAAGAATCTTAAATCAGCTCAAGACATGCCAGAGGTTCTTATGAAAATGGTTCAAAAAGAAATAGATGCTGGCCGCATTGAAGGGCCTTTTGATTCTCCTCTTTCCCAAACATTCAGGTGTCTCCCTTAAGAGTTGTCCCCAAGAAGGCTCAGGGGGAATTCCAACTCATTCACCACCTGTCTCACCCCCCAGGAGCATCGGTTAATGACACTATTCCTCAAGAGCTTTGCTCAGTTAGGCATGCTTCGTTCGACCATGTGGTCCACCTAGTGCGGGCATATGGCTGCGGAGCCCATATGGCCAAATGTGACATTCAGTCTGCTTTCCGCCTTTTGCCTGTTCACCCTGATGATTTCCACTTGCTAGGGTTTAAGATACAAGGCTGATGGTATTTCGATAAGGCTATACCAATGGGCTGTTCAATTAGCTGCACAGCCTTTGAGGCCTTCAGTACTTTCTGGAGTGGGAGGTAAAGCGCAGGGCTTGCTCCCTGCTTCTGACTCATTACCTGGATGATTTCCTCTTCACCGGACGGTCCAGCGCAGACCATTGCCAGATGCTCCTAAATAGCTTTTCTGCTTTGGCATCTGAGATCTGGGTCCCTTTAGCGGCCGATAACACTAAAGAGCCAGTTACATCCCTCACATTTTTGGGTGTCCAATTGGACTCGGTTGAAGGAGTTTCCCATCTCCCTGCTGACAAATTGAGTACTCTAAAAAACCTTATTTCAGAATTTCTTGCACCCCAAAAAGTTACTGTGAGACAGATGCAATCCCTCCTGGGTTACCTGAACTTTGCGTGCTGTGTGTTTTCTCCTGGTTGCCCCTTTTGTGCCAGGCTGGCCAGAGCTACTGCAGGTATTTCCAGGCCTCATCACCATGTGCGCATCACCAAGTATATTAGAGAGGATCTGAAGATTGGGATTTGGGCTGTTTTTTCAAGGACACTGGTGTGCTCAAAAATGACCAGAGGATTGGGCTCAAGGGGATGTTGTTAATGATTTAACTTTTCTGGAATTATTTCCCATTGTGGTGGCTGTCATTATTTGGAAACATGAGTTCTCCAACAGTGTTCTGTTCTGGTGCGATAATCAAGCCGTAGTTGCTATTGTTAATAGCCTGTATTCCACATCAGAAAGAATTATGGTGTTGGTGCTGTGGCTCATACTCACTTGTTTAATGTTTAACATTTCTTTCACAGCTCGGTTTGTTCCTGGTTTGCAAAATAATTTAGCTGATGCTCTTTCTCAATTCCAGGAAGACAGGTTTAGATGGCTGGCTCCAGAGGCAGACCCCCTTCCCATGCCATTTCCAGAGGACCTCTGGAAGATTGGACTTCCACTGTGACCCAGGGCATTTTGTCTTTGGTGTCCCCTACACTCTCAGGGCCAATAATAGAGATTTTTTCTAAATTATCCTCCTTGTGGGGTGCCCTAGGCATTCCGGCACTTTGGCCTATGGATTCGGCAACCGTTTTACGCTTTATGGCGTGGTTAAAGTATAGTGAGGTTTCCCCGCACTCTATTTCTGTTCACCTTGCAGGTATTTTGTTCTTTGCAAAAGCCTCCGGCCTGGTTGATCTGTGTGCTTGTTTCCAAGTGTGTCACACTCTGAAGGGTTGGAGACACACGCATACAGACAAAAAAGATGCCAGGCGCCCTATCTGTTTTACGCTTCTTTAGGATATTGTTTCCCAGCTTCCCGTCATTTGTTCCTCTCCCTTTGAAGTGGAACTTTTTCAGGCAGCATTTGTGACTGCATTTTTCAGGGCCCCGAGGGTAAGGGAGTTGGTCCCATCTTCAAAGACCGATTGCTCAAAAAGATACTTGTGCATCACTGATGTTTTGTTAAATGTTGATACTGTATGTTTGACAGTTCGCAGGTCAAAATGTGATCAGCTGGGCCGAGGCTCATCGATCACACTGGGGCTCCTAAAAGACTTGCACCTCTGTCCTCCTCGGGTTCTAAAAAGGTTTATTAGGCACTGGCCTGCGTGGCGGGGATCCCTATTTTGTCATGCTGATGGATCACCTGTCACACACTTTCAATTTGTTGCTGTGTTAAAGCTGGCCCTTCAGGCGCTGGGTCTTCCTCTGAGTGAATTTAGGGGCCATTCATTCCGCATTGGAGCAGCCACATCTACAGCTCATGCTGGACTCTCTACTGATGTCATCAAGCGAATTGGTCGATGGAAGTCTAGGGTGTTAGCTGGCTATGTGTGCCCCGATTTGGACTCGGGCCGATGCTATTAATGTTGTTTGTGGGTTTTTTTGGTTCTTAGGGTTGGCGGCAGGTGCTTTTTCAGAGCTGCCTGTGTGGCAGTGGCATAGGCCTGGATCTGGGGTAAGGGTTTCCAGGGCCCACTGGCACTGGATCAGGAGTCCTCATGACCTGGGTAAGGAGCGATTCACTGTGGCCATTGCAGGGGCCACAGTCAATTAATACCCAGTGACTAGGATGTCTCGCAATTCGATGTGAAGCAGTGCAGTTGCCTAACTGTGCAACAGGGCGGAGCATGGCACCTACATCATCCTGATGTTTGCTCCTGCTACCAAGTGTACATCAACCAACCAGGGTGTTGCTGATGTCCAGATCCAGACCTTATGCTTTGGGCCAACCCTATGGTTTTTTGTTGTTCTAGCAATGTGGAACAGTTAATAAAGTTGTGGCCTTTTTTCCTCCAACCGGTTTTCTGTGTTTATTGGGGGAGCCTGACCTGCATGGCAATAAAAGATCTGCTGGACTTTCCCCCTTCCCCACTGCCATTCCCTTGTCCTTTTGTGTCTTGTCTTTTTATGAGGGCAAGGAAATTCCTATTTTTTTTTAATGTAAGCTGCCCTGGTAGCCTTTTGGCTGAAGAGTGGGAAATAAATAAATAAATAAATAAATAAGATAAAATACAGCACCCACCAATTTACAAACCCTTCTGCAACAATCATTTAATAGACAATTACATGCATTCATGCATATGCACTATTACTTGTGTTGTTATTGTTGTTCGGTGCCTTCAAGTCAACTCTGACTCATGATGAATCTATCTTAGGGTTTATTTATTCAGAGGAAGTTTCCCACCACCCTTCTGTTAGGATGAGACTGTGAATTGCCCAAGGTCACCCAATGGATTTCCAATGCTGAGCAGGGATTTGAACCCTGGTCTTCCAGAGCCCTATCCAGCACTTAAACCACTGTACTACAGAAGCTATTTAATAGCCTAAAGTGTGCCCAAATAAAAAGTTCTTTTACTAATGACACAGAGAAGGGGCCAGTCTAGTCTCTTGTGGCAATAAAGCCATCAGAAAGGCCTTCTCATGTGCCCTCACTAGACATGCCTATGATGCTCATAAGACTGATAGTTAGAAAGGAAAGTCATGCAATTTTAATCCTGAAAAGTCTATGAAAATACACACACACACACACACACACACACACACAAATATATATTCTGAAAGGAAAGATTTATTAGCAAACATGATGGGATTCCAGGAGTAGATGAAATATTGTCAATATTAAACTGCAAAGCAGGTTATAGGATATGATCAGATAGACCCAAGATTTAAGTACTAGATATTTCAATATTCTTTGAAACTTTGCAATACATCTGGAAAGAAGGTCACCAACTGCTCTATGTACAAATGTAAGAGCAAACCATTACAAATGAATAGTACAATGCTATATTACCACAAAAAGTTAAATAAAATAAATAGCAAATATAATTCAGCCAGTTGGAAATGTAAACCCCATGTTAGCACGTTCATTCTACTTGAAAGGAAAATAACATTGGGAATCTGATTTTGATGGTATTTGAAATTTAGAGTTTTGTTCATATAGCTTTCATTATCTATTTTTGTTTAAAAAATTCAACATAGGGAAATGATTGCTTGCATGGTTGTTGCAACTATAATATGCTATACATTGGTTACAAGAAAAAGATGACAAATAACATTCATGCTTTTAGTGTTAATATTAAAAAAAATTAAAAAGCCATGTTTGTGTTAAAGAAGGGAGATACTTTTTAATTCAAATGACCCAAATTTTGTGATAAAGAATGGAATATAAATTGCCTAAGTCCATGTTTTATGTGGTATAAATCCAACAAAAAATGAAGTATACTTATCAGCATTGGGTTGGAGCCAGCTTATTTAAAAAAAACAAAAAACAAAACAGTTTTATGCATTAATGTTTTAATGTAAAAAATTTGAATCTTGCTGGAAAGAACTTGAATACTTTAATCTCTACCACCTTAAGTGTAGCTCTGTTCACAATGGTGGAATAAAGAGAAACTGTCTTAGCTGAATCTTCTACTTCTGGAGCCACCACCCACACTATGCTGAAGGCATTGGGGAATGGGGGTGTGGGGAAGGACAAATAATACATTTGCTTTCTGGAAACTACCAAAGTACAATTTCTCCTTGTTGTCAAGACCCAGTTTCAGTTTACTGGTCCTCATCAACAGCTTTACCTAGTATACATAATACCTTAAAATGTCTACATCCTCATCTCACTCTGATGAGATAAAGAGATAAAAAGACATTTTATCATCTGCTTACTGAGGACAGTGCATTCCATATCATTGGTTAACCTTTTTTTTCCTGGCTTCATGGAGATCTTAAAAGATATGGGGATACTTTTTAGGTACCGTCATTGTATCAATTCCTATGGAGTCAAGCAGAGATCCTGCCTACACAACAGAGGTGGGAAAATAAGGCAAAAGTTGTTAGCTTCCCTGCCTTCAAAGGAGAGACATAACAATATGTGCTTAAGTCATAGTCAGGTAATAATCTCTTTGAGTCTTGTGATACTTGTCTTCTAGCCAAACAGTTCACCTGTTTAATTATGTCCTACTACCACTAACCAAGAAAAGCTTGGAACTAGATGGGTATTACCAATCATGAAGATGTAATATAATGCAGAGTAATAAGGGGTTCTTTTGTTTGTGTTGCTAAATTTTACTTCCTGAACTTTATGATTCTCCCAGAATCCACATCGCCAAAAAAGAGTAATGGATTCTGACTGCATGCATATCCCCCTGTACCAGCTTAGCTGAGAACAATTATAACAACATCTTGACAAAATGTAGGCCTGTGACTCCAACACCTTCATTCCTCCCCCCCCACACACACACACACCTCTTCTCCTTCTCCTGTATGATTTTTAACACCTTTGCCTGGTGGCAAAGTTTCACAAGTTTGCATCATGTATTTTGTGCATTTTGGTTAGTCCAATAAAGACACAGCCATTTTGTGGATTTGGGGTGTTATTGTACCTCACTGTATGGCCAGCACAGCTACCCCTGGATATGCAATGCAAAGTAAGTTTTACTAGAAGTTACAAAGACAGAGCATTACGTGGGGTTGATGATTTTTGGCAGTAGCCTTCTGTTTCTTGAAATGAGAGATTCTTCTGTTTGCAGTGTTTTCCAGGAGGGCTTCCCCAGATTTCCTTTTTTAAATTAAAAAAACTGCCTATGCTTTGTCACTATTTAAATATTGGTGGAGTTCTAATCAGAGTGACAACATGGCTATGCTACTTTATACCTACCCTTCCTTCGATTCCCAGCCATATGAGGTGATAAAGATTTCTTAAAAAATGCCTTACAAGTATTTTTGTGTCATACCGGTATAAATTTAAAAATTGTTTACAATGTGCGATTAATGTCTAAGATTTCTTTAGTTTTATGACGTCCCAAGTCTTCCTTAATACAAGAAATTGCCAGAGGGTAGATTTCAGATGTTGTGAAATATAGGTTTTGTTTTCCAATATATAGGATCTGTTGATATGTGAAATACTTTTTAAAAAATGTGACATGCTATTGATATTGTAAACGTGCCAATTGGAATATATATATGGATGTTATTCCTCCTTACAGCTTCAGCTAAACAGCAGTTTGATTATCACACAGGTAAAATATTCAGTGTTATGTTATAGCTACTGCAAGCATTGATTAAAGTCTCTAGTGTTCATGAAGGCTGACAGGGATTCAAAGGAGGAAATGTAAAACTTGAAGGTACAGCAGTATAGTGACATTTCACTCTATAAAGCTGCCAATATTTTAATCCTGCACGTAAATCATTTCCATCAGTTCAATTCCATATCTTAATTTGTGTAGCAAACAAAGTATTGGATTGCATTATCTTTAATAATTAGGAATATGGTACCAGTTTCATTGCCTTTCATAATCCCTATCAAGAAACATGGATAAATTCCAATTGGAGGAGGGGAAATTTAGCTTAGCACAGAGCAGTTAAGGAAAATAACTTATTTCATTCTTTGATCAGCCTACATTTTCTTATTTGCTCTATAAAGCCTTTGCTTTCTCTGGTTTAAGTGACGCCTTCATCAGTGATGATGGTGTATTCGTTTAGAGTGATGATTGATATGGTAATAGATACAGTGTGATTGAAAGCAACCTTTGTCAGTAAGGAGGCCAAATACTCAAACAGTATATTGGTCTGACTTGGCTCATTATTGGAGGCCTTTCATAGTCATATTGACTTGCTGTCCAAATGTTGTTACTTACCCGAAGCTTTCATTGTTTAAATGGTATAGACATTGGTATTGAACAAAGCTTTTCCCAATATTTATCCTAAAAATACACACATGGCTCAATTATCCTCTGCAAATCTTATATTCTGTGTAAGTATTAAAATGGTATTTGGAGCCTGGAAATGAAATTTGGATTTAGAAAAGGAAATTATTGACAAATGCTTTTGTTTTCTATTCCCACAATACACATACATCTTTGTTGTGGTATTTCTTTTATAAATAGTCATTTTTTGGGTCAAACAGAGGGTCACACTACTTTGGATTTCATTGATAAAAAGCTTGCAGCACAAAACCAAAAGAGAGACCTTTGCGCCTTGAGGACAACACTTAACCCTTATTAGTAAGGATATATATCAGATTCAGATGAAACCTGAAATTCAAGTCCAATTGGATAATTTCTGTGTTTCCTATGGTGAAGCAAGCTTCCTTCTGAAGTGACTAGAACTAATACTGGATCCTATAAGAAAATTTGCAGTCGATTCAGGCTTCAAAAATCAGTGGCATCTGATAGCTCAGGTCAGTGGGGAGGTAAATCCAATCCAGCTTTTAGTTCATGCTTCAAGGATGCTATACAACTATCAAAACAGATTCAGCACCTTATGAAGTGTCTTTACAGTTTTTAATAAAACCCAGAATAGAGTCATTTATATTGGTGCCACCGTCAGTGATGGTGAGAGAAAAACATACAAACACTAATATTTTCGGTCTCCAAAAATGCCCACAGTTGAACCCAGACAAGTGAGAAGGGAGCTGTGCCCCACATTCCTTTTCTATTCTAAATAATAATGATGATTAAAAAAAAAAACCTCTCCGACATATCTGAGAATTTCCCTCTCCCAAAACAGAAATGGCATCACTTTGGATCACCATTTTGACCACTCCCCCCCCACACACTTTTACACTAAACAATCGAAACATTCTGTTATATTCATCTTGAACTATCAGAATTGCATCTTATGGAATCCTGGTATATGTAATTGCATGAGGTATGAAAGAGCTCTAGTGCCTCACCAAACTACAAAGCGCAGCAGGATGCAAGCTGCAGCAGTTAAAGTGTTCACAAACTACTATAACTATGCAATGTGAAATGGACCCTTTTGTGGAAGCAACAAGATGAAGAAGAGAGTCTTGAATATGCATATAAGGTCTTATATACAACTGAGAACTCATAAAGTCAGGGCTCCTGGGTGTGTGGACCATTGTTTTTGATATATCAACAGTGGTGTGCACTAGCATGCTTTCTTTCTCATCTGTTTACAGAATCTACATTAGAGAATGCTTCTTTCTACAATATCGTGATGACTGTCACAAGTGACATGATTATGCTCAGCCATTTATCCCTTAGTCCTCTACAACCCCTACAGTTTAGATGGATGACTCATGCAGTATCCTAATTCAAGGGTCAGGCTAATTCACATTTTGTTCTGTCTGTTTTCAGACCAAGTAAACCATTTTGCCTTTGGCACAGAATAATAACATTCTACAATGTTTGATCCCCCCCCCATTGAAATTTAAAAAATAATAACAACAATACAGAAAATGTGAAACAACCGTTCTCAATTACTATTCTCTGCAAGCCTTGTTAAGGGAAATCTAAGACTGAATGTCCTCACACAGTGAACTGAGATTTCTACGGCTGGCTGATTTTTATTTCACTTAATGTCTAACCTTTCATTACATTTGTCCCAGCTATGGATCCTATTCTAGAGAGGTTTGTGCTGTAAGGCCAATTTTGATATAATTTACATGGATAAGTGGCAGAACATGATTCTCGTGCCTAATGTGACATTAAGGCTTGCGTAAACTATAACTCTTCCAGAAGTCTTAGAGTACTTCCCTAATGAGCTGCTTTCACATAAGTGATGTGAAGTTGAAGTTGGAGAGGTGTGTGGAAAAAGTGGAAAGAGAGAGTGCATTTGCATGCACACAGCTTTGGCAAAAACAGTTTGGGAACTCTCACATTGAAGATAAAGTTTTCAGTAGTGACATTCAATAACATTCAGCACCTGGGCTTTCACTCTACCTCTTCCAATTGTTTGGAAGGTAAGCATACAGTGCATCACAGAAGTATTAAAATGAATGAATTAGAATTGTGTGGAACAGGAAGAGATTTTAATCCCATTAATACATCATGGCTTAAAAATGGACCAGATTTTTTAAAAAATTCAATTTTCATCTCAAAATTTTGTCATCAATACTGAAGATAAGCTATGCCAACCAAAATCCTGCTCATCACTACTAGCTTAAATACGTATACACTATAAGCTCTTTTTTTAGGTCTCTGAAGGAATTTACACACACACACACACATACACACTCACACAAAGGCTACATTTAGATGATGAAATGTGTGTTTACACTAACCATATGCAAGAGCTGTGCAATACTGAACTTGAGAACATTTACTAACAAAAAGTGTGCTGTATTCCTGAATGAGAATGTTTTTGTAAATCTTCCCTTATCAGTTATAGTGCAAATAAATTACATTTTAAAAGTTGTGCTTATTTTCCTTTCTGAAGTCACCTTGCTAACTATGCATTGTACATTGTCATATATCTTCAAAACACTAAATAATTAAAACAGCATGATTTTTGTGTGCTACAAACATGTAACAAATTAGTGAACAAAGATAGCTTGAGCTCCCAAGCTAGTTTTGAATTATCATCATCACAGGGGAAAGATTGATGCTTATTTTACTTTTTTATTTTAAAATATGTTTTAATATTAAAATGTGTATTACATTGACTATGTATCTTGTTCCTCATATGCTATACCTGGTTAAGATTTTAATTTGTCTGAGCTTGTCTTATCATCAGAGATGTAGTCTTATTGATTAAATAATTCATTTAGCTTTCCCCAAGATAACAGGCCTGCTTATTGTCACAGGAAAAGTTGATATAGTGCACAGTACCTTATTTACAAAGGTTGTACAATAGTCAAAAAGCAATGTATAACTACAGTATAACTATTATATCTAGTAAAATATGAATTTATTTGATACAAATTAAAATCAACAGTATCAGTATTCTGATTTACCAGTTGTCTTTAAACCAAGAGGAAATAAAGAGAACTGACTTAATACAAACCAGTACATATCTTTCTTTTACGCCCCCCCCCCTCAAAAAAAATCTCATCAGGTTTTCTGGGCTTTCAAATTTAACTCCTTCATCATGACTTGATGTGTATAGTCAGTGAGGTTGATTGTTTTTCAGCCCATTGTGACATTTGACTGCAAGGAAAAGATATATGGCATTTTCCTATAATTACATATGGAAATATGTATCTTGCTTTTTCTGGGTCAACCTTTCTTGCACAGGGGGTAGGGAATGGTTAAGGAGAGTTTATCTTTTTAATCCTGCATTTTAAAATATAATCCTGTTCCCACTTCGACACAGCAAAGTAGGCATATTTTAAAATGACAAGTCCAAAAAATAAAATAAAATAAAAATATTGCTCTGCACTAACCCTCCCCCTCTAGTCACAGGATCATATCCAAGATCTGGATTAACATATTGATATTGTAAAAGTGATTTTACACTGTTGTCATCTTTCCCAGCTGCTGAATATAAAATTCCATCTCTACCACTCTTCCTAACAAAAGCAGTAACTGGTAATGCTCACAAACACAAACACACACACACACACATTTATAGTGTGTCTATGTGTATTGTGTGCACTGATGTTCATTCAAACTAGTTTCAGCTGGTTAGTTTCATCTGGAAGAAACTGTCTGAGAGGAAACAGTTTAATGTCTGCACTGGGCAAAGAAAACAGTAGAAAAACATCTTACATGTTAAGAAAGTTTATCCAACAACTTCTTAAAATATATGTATATTGAAAAAAAACTGTTTTGATCATCTATTATAATCCATGGTTTAAATGTATGTGCCTTGAGACACTGCTTGAACATTCATGAGACTTGTTTTGGGGGTTAAATAAATGACTTAGAAAAATAGGGTGCACATTGACCCTCAACATCAGAAAATTCACCAGTGGCACTCCTTGTTCAATCAAATGTTTATTACAATCCATAGATCCAAAAAAATCAAGCACAAAATGAAAAAGGGACAAACATCAAATAGAGATAAAACTATATAGTAAAACACTAAAACAGTTACTATAAACTTTTATTTAAAACACAGGGACGCCTTGTTGATTTTTGGGATCTTTAGTCTAGGGTTTTGGGTGACTATAGCTTCGAGTGGCCAACTCCCACTACAACTGGGGCTGCAGTGCTAAAATTAACTTTTCCATCTTCTGTCTGGCACACCTTGTAAAACAACTCCCCAAAATTGTAAAAAAAACCTCCCCGAAACCATGTTGAGAAGAATTCTGGACAAAAAAAATATTCATAGTTCAGGACTTATTCTGTGCAATATTTGTAAATGGTTGTTTGGGACAGAAGACAACATTTTCTATACCCAATATAATCGAAATGTTATATTCTACTGTTTTCTGTGCAGAAAATTGCTGTTTTCTGTGCAAAACAACCATATGTAAATTTTATGAGTAGTCTGAAACTACAGTAGGCATTCAAAAACTGTGGGTTTTGAAGACTTTCATGTGGAAGGGAGGAATTGCTGAAATTATTTGTTTCTGTTTTTTAGAAGAAAAAATACATCCCTACTGCCATAAAAGTTAACACCTTAAAGATGATACTGCAGCCTACAGTATGGCACATACTCTCAGAGAGTCTACTTCAAGCAGTGCTTGGCCTCATTGTCACCCAATGAGATCTGTGCCCTAGCTAATTTTGACCTTTCTCTGTGGCTATGCACTATATCAACAGATCAGCAGAAATTGACAATCATTTTTTTGTGAAAGCTTGTTTTCTCTTACTAACATTTTCATTGAGGAATTCCTTAAAAAAACAAACACCTTCCAAAGAAGCTAGCTCTTCTAAGATGACAGGCTTACAGTCTATTGGTATTCCGTATTTGGAAGTGCTTTATAATTATCATACAATGGTATTTAATATTCAACAGTATTTTTTTGATGTAATGGTGTTTTTATCTGACAGTATTTGATAGATAACACACAATGCTAAGTAGTATTTGACAGCCGACAGCTCTGTATTGGAAGCCTGCCATAATGAAAACTGTCAAAGAGATGACAGCAAGTCAAAAGGATTCAAATTTCAAAATCTGAGACAAAAATTTCATCGTCAAAATATGAATAGTAAGTTTGGGAAAATTCACCATGTTCTTTTCCTCTCTAGCACGATGGGATTTGTATTCAGATTATTCCACTTCTCCCTTGCCCACAAAAGGACTGCCATCATGGAGCAACATTGTCCTTTAGAAGGGGGCATACATAGGCAATGGCTAAATGCAAGGATACACAGGGGCAAACTATGGGTTTTTCCCCTTAGTTCAATATGTCCACCAAGTTTACTTACTTTTTGGGTTTATCTGACAGGGCTTTTCTTTTGTTGTTATGAATCTAGGCATGGTTTTCCTTCTTGTGAATGAAGTCCATTGAAGGTAGCGCTGTTTGCTGTGACTGAATGAGTAGAAGAGCAGACTTTCCACCTTACTGGCCCCTTTCACTTCCATTATGTCTTTTGCTTATGCTAGCAGTCACCTGTTGTGATTCAGAACTCTATGCTATTACAATTCCATATTACACCATGAGCAGCATGTGTGAATTAGACTCCACTCTTCATATCTGCCCCAACCAATGTGTCAAAGACAGTTATGTGATGTAATGATGTAGCAGAAGGAAAGGAGCCAGAGAGAGTAGCCCTATTGTTTTCCATATGTGTGGGCAATCATTTGAAGAGGAAAAGAGCATCCTATAGCATATAAATAATTTGACAGGATTATAGCATATACAAGCCTTCTGTAATCTTCTACAACTCCTATAATCCCCATCATATGGCCAGTGGTCAGGGATGATGGAAGCTGCAGTGCAAATTGTCTGGAGGATATCAGTTTGGGCAAGCTGTAAACTGTAAAACTGCAAGATTGATATATATGAAAATAAATTCATATGCATGAGTAGCATGTCGCAAAGTAGCTGCAAATACTTCTGGAAGGTAAAAAAAAAAAAAAAAACCTGCAGCAACAAATGAACCATACTGTATAAATGAACCATTTGTTGAAGTGTTGTTTACACATAGTAGTGATCATAAATATTGAAATGTTTGTTCCTAGTTTTTATTTTTATTTTGCACTTTTCTACAGGAAAAAAAATGTTAATAGTCCCAGGCTAAAATTAAATTCATTTTTATTTAAAAGGGCACAAATTATTGATAAACACATCTGAGTTTTCAGATTGCTTATTTCTTAGGGGTTATTTGGGGTCATAATTATAAATCTCATTATCTTGCTTGAAGGAGAAGGCCTCTTTCATTATTACAGTGCTGAGGTCCATGTCCCTGAAGCTAATTGCAAGGTATTGCTGCAGAGTTCTAATTGTTTGCCATCAAAATAGCTGTGTAAGCTTGATTAACAGTGTTCAGCAACATTCATAATAGTCCAGGCCTGGTCCTGCATAAAATAGAAACTGGGGGGAAAATCAATAAGATTTAATAAGATCAGGAACAATCACTTACAATAGTACATCAATCACACAAAGTAATAGGTGCAGGATTTGATAGGGTCCTGAACTGCCTGAGAGATTCATAACCAGTACTCGTTAATGATTTGTCCATTTGCATTTTATCAATTCAGCTACAGCTGACAAGCAGAAGGAGCAATAAGGAAATATGTTGACTTAAACTCATCAGGCCTTGCAATTAAAAAAATAACAGATAATAGCGGATAACCTGTCATGTGGAAATCAAAAAGAGCCAAGGATGTGAGGGCTGCATCTATCTGACTTTCTGAGGTGTGAGATTATAATAAATTGGCATAATACAAAGGCTATTAGCATGCTCATAACCCTTCCGTAAGGCTCATTATGCCTCACAAAAGGAAGACAAAATATAAGATTTGAAATTTGTACTATGCTTGGAGTTCACTCCCCCCTTCTCTGTCTCTAGGACTCTTTCATGTATAGTCAATCTATAAACATATCTAAAAATATAAACCTAAGGTACAGATGATTGTCTAGTTCCCTGCCCTTTTAAATAAAGAAAGCCATAGCCTCTGCCTTGGGTCAAATTTATATCAAACAGTCAACTAGTCCTAGTGAGGTGGCTTCCTGATGGTTATTTACTATTAACACTATATATCAGCATTTTAATTATTTTAATGAAGTTGCCTACTAAACCAGTCTAGATACATGTTCAAGGTGTTCAACTATGTGAAGGCCCATAAACAAACATTAGATTTCAGGTGATCAAGTTTCATAGTTTTGTTGCTGTGCTGGATGCATACCAAGTTTTAATATGGCAGATGGTTGCTCACTGTTAGGTCTCTAAAAGGTGTTAAAAGTAGTCCTATTTACCCAGAAGCAAAACAGCATGTCTGGTGAATTATTTGTCATGGATGGTACATATATCTAGAAAGAGAGAAATTGCTTGTTTATATATGGGTCCCAAGATCTTTTGCATTCAATTAAAACAAGGTACAGTTTTTTTAAAGCTATTTGTACAAAAGTTTTTTTTAAAAAAAAAAAATCTCTTAAAAAAGTTTAAATAGTTTACTAATACTAACAGCACCTTCTGCCACAGGAATTATAAACTACAGTCCTTCCTTCCTATATAAAAACATATTTGACCAACTGTGGGGTCATGAATTGACCAACTTAGGGGGAAAACTACAGGAGGGAATTTCAGAAGTTGGAAACAGCTCTTGACAAACATCCTTACCAAGTGTGCCTGTGAGTGTGCTGGCACTAAACGAAAGCCTTTCACCTAAGATCTTAGACAAGCTCATATAGGTTGATACAGTATTTCAGCTAGTCTGGAGCCAAGCTGAATGAATGAATTTGTGAATGAGTGAATGAATGAATGAACGAATGAATGAATCTGCAACTCAAAGAAGCCTCGGTCATAGATTTGGAATGCTATGCTGGAATATCAGGCCCTCCAACTTTTCACAAATGAAATCAAGGCCATGTATGACCAAGTAACATCACAGAGTGGTCAAGATGGCAAATGTTATTAATGAAGAGGAACACAAAACCTAGGAGTTTATCACATAAAAAGGGGGACTTACCCCTTCCGTTTTACAGGATGCAGCTGGAAAATAGTGCGTGGAAAATGCCATCGATGCTGACGTCTAGCTGCATCCTGCCTAAATCCCAGCTTCCAGCGAAGGTGATTTGCAATGTCGGGAGCTTCCTGTTTTTGAAAACTGGTGGGCTAAGAGTGGCTGGGACCTGGGATTTAGGCAGAATGCAGTCAGGTGGTGGCATGAGTGGCATTTTCCATTTGATAGTTTCCGACTGCATCCCATAAGCTACTATAAAATGGAAGGGGTAAGTTGCTTTTTTTTTAATGTGACAAACTCCCTAGCAGTTGCTTTTTTGAGGGGACTCTCAGAGTGGATATCTTGGAGGTATTTATCTGAGCATCTCTTATCTTCTTTGGTGCTAAGACCCAAAGCAAGTTTTCCAGATTTTAATACCAACTCTAGAAAACTGCATAAGCTGCTTCTCTCTGCAGGATCCAGAACTTTTCAGACTCCTCAGAAATGATGTGGGGGGGGGGTCAATTTGCAACTGTCCAGTATATGGCAAGTGAGTATTAGAAGAGAGAAAAGCTTATTGTGCAAAGAGGGGCAGGGAGAAAAACAAATATGACAAAAGATGGGAACAAAGATCAAAGAGAGAAACTGACAGCACAGGGGTGGGAGACAAGGGGTTCCTAACTCATGTGAAGCTCTTCTTCTGCTTGAGGCAGACATCACTTATGGCTAACTCCTTTTTGTTGTATGCCTTTCTGCTTGGAGCTCCTTCATCTCTAGTTCTTACAGTGTTATCTAGTATCCAGTCTATACAGCTACATTTGATGCAGATGCTATGGGTAGATGCAACTAGCATAATAAAACTGGGACCATCGTACCTGCAGACTTTCTTTCTTTTTTTCTAATTTCTACAGTGCCTTTTTAGGGGAAAGATCTCAAAGGTAGCATGCACTTTTTTTATTAAAAAGATGTGACCATCTCTGATACCATATTGCCTAGTTTATGCTATGTCAGGACAAAGGATTATGTGCTTCTTTTGAATTAGGAGCATGTATTTCTACTATGCTCGTCCATCATCCACATTATTACAACATGAACTAACTATTAGGCTGATGTTCTACATGGGAGCCTTTGTGTAAATAAACATTATTTTCTCAATCTTTCCATGCATTTTCCTTCTAAAGCAGAAAAGCTAAATCAGGCTTCCATATGGGTGGCCTGCCTCAGGAACCTAGGTTATTCTTCATAAAAACTGCTGAATAACCTCCTCCATTTTGCTTCACCTTTTTTCCCCAAATGCTTGTTTCATCTTTTATTAGTTGTCCATTAAATCCTTGCAATAAACCAGATAACATTTTGTTATTACTTCCAACTAATATTGAGCAAAACAACTAGTAAACTTTTTATATTCAGCTATCCATTACTTTATTTATATCCCGCCTTTCTCCCATGCTGGGACTTAAGGTGACTGACAAAAAGACAGAGGATATAATAAACCACATATAATTAAAAAACAGTGTACAAAATAAGAGTAAAATAGCATTGAATAACAACAGAATTAAAACCAATCAAAATCTTACTTTGTGCAGCAGTGGGGCAGGGAACCATCTAATTAAAAATAATAATTGTAAGCCACTCTGATAGCCTTTAAGGCTAAAGGGCTGGGTATAAATACAACAACAGCAACAACAACAATTTAACTTTTTAAAGAGTTACTGGAAAAGAAAGGTCTTGACCTGCCACTGAAAGGGAAACAAGAAAGAACCATGCTAACCATGCTGACTTCCCTAGGGAGGGCATTCCAAAATGTGGGAGCAGCCACAAAGAAGGTCTTCTCCTACATTCCCACTGTACCTGTGAAAGTAGTAAGAAAGCCTATGAATGTAGTGAGACAGGCCTTTGGCTCCATTCTATGCCAACCGCATGTCTAGATTTATTAATAATAATAAGAGTCTACCCTTGATTATTATATGTCAGTCACACGTTATTTTGGTATATTCCCTCATTTTGGCTTATCTGATTTACACAAGAGTACCTGTATAGAAGCCTAATAAATACAATCATGAACTTAGATATGTTATGTTCGTTAGGTTGATGCTGATGCATCGTGACACCTCACTTCTTCTTTATTCTAGCATATGTTTTTCTTCATCAATATGCCACTGTTTTTCTTGTAAGACCTAACAATGCCATGCTCAGAACATCTTTTATTACTGTTGCTTTGAAATTAGATTAGGTAACCTTTTTGTCAGAACCACATGATATTACTAGCACCTTAACAATGCTTATAATTGATAACATGACAAAAAACCACAATTATATTATTTAAGGGTTTTTCCCACTGGCTAAAGATGTCCTATGTTACAGATGAGATGTGGTCACTTTGTATGTAACAGTTCTGGTGTGTTATGGCTGAATAAGCAATGCTAAGAAGGAAAATATCCAGCACTGGGTGTTCTTCCATGAAAAAAAAAATGAAGGGAAGCTCTGATTCTAGGCAACAACTTCAGGTCAGTAAAGACAAATCACACCAGAATGATTTTTACCCCCAAAGGAATGGCAGGAAGGGAACGATATCAGCTGTATAGAGCTGGTTCATGTGAAAGAAAGAATCTTGCAATAATGTTATGGCCTGTGGCTGACAGTTTGTGATTTTGTGCGCTAGTTGTTACACCCAGAGAATTGTCAAATGAAGGCCATGGTTAGAAGGGTTACAAACAGTTTTATATGGAGAAAATAAAATAAAAAGGTAAAGTCTGTAAGATCTTCAAATATTGCTGGTTACTTTAACTTTTCTTTTTGGTCATATTCTAGTTTAGGTTTAAAACTGAACAGGTGCAAGGGGGAAAATGGGGTTCTGTGCAAAACAAGATACTCTTCCTGTGCAATCTGTACATGTCTACTGGGAAGTAAATCCCTTTTAGTCCAGTGAGGCTTATTTACAGGACTGCAATTTTAAAGACAATATGCATTGCAGAAGTAAGGCAGTTTGACACTGTTTTAACTCCATGGCTTAATACTATGGAATTTTGGGATTTGTAGTTTTGTGATATAATTAACCTTCCCTGTCAGAGTGCTCTGGTGCCCCACCAAAGTACAAATCGCAGAATGCCATAGCAATGGCCCAAGAAAGTTAACATGGTGTCATTTCTAAGTTGTGAAGTTTTATGTATGACATTATTTGTATGTTTATCTTTATCATTGTTTTAAATATAATTCCCTTTTTTCCTACTATCTCCTTTGTACATAGATATCCCAAAGTGTTTCCAAACCCAATAGCAATACCAATAGCAAGTATATTCTATACCACTTACCAATGTACTAAACAGTTTACAAAGTGTAAGCTAATTGCCCCTAACAAGCTGGGTACACATTTTAGCAACCTATGGAAGGATGCCAGGGTGAGTCAACCCACAACCCCTGGCTGTTATTGAACTCGCAGCCTTGTGGTATTTGAGTGAATGGCTGCAGTATAGGCATTTAACCATGGTGTCACCTGGGCTTCTCAGATCTGCTTCATAATACATTTCAAGGAAAAGAGATGATGTTCCCACAGAACACTTTCTTTTGCTTGCCATCTCCACTGAAATGAATGGGGATCTTCTGTGTAGATCTTATCAGAGATCTCTAGGTTAACCTAATAAACTGAGATCTGCCATGTGATTACTCACAGATTAGACTGCATATGGTCAGTATGGCTTAAGCTGATGTCTTATATGCCAGGTACAGAATCTTGAAAAGTATCAGTTGTTTTTTAACAAATGTTCAAATAGATCCATCACCATGTTGGTATTTTTGTCAGAATGATGTGATATCTGGAATGACTGCATAAAGTCAAGTTACCAATCTCACAATGTCACTACTTATAACTTTTCAGCATGTTAACTTTCTTTAGAATTTACATAATGTTTAAATAATATACCTTCTTTCCCTCTTATCCCTACATTAATGTGATTAGAATCAGTTGAAGCACTGTAATTTTCTTGTAAGCTTCCTTTCCACCTACGCTTGCTTATTATAATTTATAAAACTAGCAGTCCCTGATCAGTTTAGCTGTCAGTTTTTTTGCTGTGAGTAAAAAAAAAAGCTTTATAAATTATATTATTGTTTCTCTTTAATAGCCCATTTTAGATAAACAAACATGAGACAATTCTTTCTGTTCTTTATATATTTTCATGCTTTATCTTGATGCTGTAAATAGTGAAGGAATACTATTTAGGAACTGATATATTATGCAATTAAATTGATGGATGATTAATTGAGCCAGTATGGCATACCATATGTGTACTCATGACCTGAATGTCATTGGTCAGATTAAGGCTTCACACATTTGACCAAAAAGTGTATGCTGTTACGGAGGTTGCAAGGAAGAGTTAGCTACACTGTGGTAAAATCGGCATAACTGACTTGATTTTTATTTTATTTATTTATTTTGTTAGCAGAGCACTAAATCCTAATGAGTACAACTACAAAGGGGCTTTTGAAAAGGAATCCTGAAAAGATATTAATTAAAAGCTTACTGACATCATGGTCATTAACTGTGGCAGATACTTTCATTAATTTGTTTGATCTCTCCTGTTGTGTGACATATTCTGAACATGGTGTTTGTGCCCTTATGACTCAAACATGAACTGTCATTGAACTTTTAATTTTTAATTATCCTTTGCTAACTTTTATTCCCTTTTACAAATAAAACCATTTTACGCTGATGGGTGGGAGCCATTCCTATGAACTACAACATCAGGAAGAAATGTGATTGTTAATGTGACAGCTACACAAAGAAATGACAGACACATACAAAACTTACATTGGAATGTAGATAATTGTGTTTGGTGCTTCCAGCCTGCACATTTTGGAATTCTGAATTAACCAGGTTGGAATCCCTCATTGTCATTTCACTGTGAACAGCTTCTATCAAGTGAACCTGGCTTAATTTCTCCTTCCTTCTAAGCACCCCAAAAATTGTCTCTGGAGGACTGGGTAAACCTCTGAACCAGGTTATAGGTGATATGGATGGCTGCAATTGAGAGGGAAGATGTCCTGTCATGTTAGCAGATATTAAAAAACCGAATTGAATATGTAGTCTTTTATCCAAAGGTGAATGGATGGATCAGCAACTCTTTATGGTGTGTGCACGTTTAAATTCTGAATTTTGCATAGGATGTTGCTCATGTGTTGCTTCCCTTACCTTCAGTTTATTACATTCAGTTCTATCTTTTATCCCCTGCACTTGGACAATCTGCATGTGACCACTGAAAAAACAAAAAAACACCACCACTTCCATCACCCCCGAAGGTAGGAGAGGGGAGGATGCAGATGAAATGAAGTCTACAAAAAACTGCAGATTCTCCCATCCTGGAATTTTTTGAAATTTTAATACATATGAATTAAGGAAATATGGCAAATTTTTCCAATAGAAGTATGAAACAGAGAAATCTGCTAATCTCTGCTTATATTATACAGTAGTTTCTATGTTTCAGGTTCCCCCTACCCAGCCCCAAATAGACATCACAAAAGCATAGTTGTTTTCATGATTATTGGGTTTATCTCTTTGTGGCAGCCTTATTATTTCTGTTGTATTTTATTTATCTGAAATACTATTTAATGGCTTTGTCAGGTGTTTTGCATATATTTCTTCTAAAGCAGCTATTAGGGAAGCAACTTCAGCATCACAAATGGTTTAAAGTAAATTATGTTATTTTACAAAATTTATCGCTGTAAGAAAACGTACATCCGAGGCAATGCTGTTTTATCTTTGACACTGCTTTGATGAGTCATCCATTTTGGCAGGTAACTGTCTGCTTTAAAGCTATTTCGTTTGCATCAGTGCAGAGATAAAATGAGAGCAGATCACGAGGTAGTGGAGAGGCAAAATAACATCCATCACTGTGTTATTAGAAAAATAAAGATTTGTAATGAGCCAAAAAGGAGAAGAAGCTAATAGAGAAATATCTTTAATTTAGGCATTGATTATTGCTGCAAATGTCCATATCCTTTGTCCACTGGTATTAATCTGTGAAGAGAATAGTGCTGCCCCTACTATGTAATTTGTTACTGACACTTTGAAGAAGATTATGATAATGTGCATATAATACAATTGACAACAATGGAGGAGTCCTGTAATTGTGAACTAAATTCAAGGAGGCTTGCTTTGAGAACTAACGGTGCCTTCATTTAGATTAGCTTACCTTTTCAAGTGTTCTGCTAGAAACCTCTGTCACACAAATTGAGGCAGGAACTTTATTATCATCACTATAGCAACTGCAAGGAATTTTATTTCAAAACAGTTGGCTACCTGAAAATTCTCACATGATGGAAAGTACCACAGATGATATATACATTTTAATTCATTTTCATTTTATTCCTGGTTTGAAGTGTTCCATAAACCAGACTAGTGCACTTTTTATGAAGAAGAAGTAGTGGCAGGGGGGATAACAAGATAGCTGGTTCCATCTTAAATTGCTTCTTTAATACAGCCATTTTCTATCAAGAGAAAAGGTGTTTGCAGACCTCGGTGGTATTATTTCATGTAAAACTTTAATTGTACCAAGCTTGCAGAGTAGTTTTTGTTCAGCAGTATGTTGGTATGATTCTTAATAATTCAATCCACAAGGCAATGAAGGCAAATGTTTCAATTCTGAAAAGCCAATCCATGTGCAGAAAACTGGACCAGCTTTATTGCTACTGTAAAACTATGCTACAGAGAAAGCGATAACCAGTTCCAAGATTTGCCTGATGCATTGCCAAGTGGGCATCAGACTCCATCTAGACCTGATATAAGCGAGGAGGTACTCCTTTCTTGAGCTTTGGCACAAGGATGGCAATTTTTGTCATATGTGGAGTAGGACTTTTGTTACCACCACCCAGATGTATCTATGGGGTGGGGCAAAATGATGGCACTGTCTTCAGTGAATTTCCTTTCAATCTCCAAATTTCTAGCATCACAGAAGGTGAGACATTGAAAATCATTCATGCCTAAAAAAATTATATGTGCTAATTTCTGTGGTACCTTTGCCTGCCCGTTTTCTTTTAATGTTAAACTGTATTTCTAAATGCTCAATTGAGATTTTTAGTCATTGAAAAGCTAGACATTTGAAGAAAACTTTCACTAGAGGACCAAATTCTTACTGGAGGCAGTTCCCTCTCTGTCCCATGCACATCCCTACACCCAAGTAAACAACTATCAACTAGCTGAACCAGACTTGAAAAAAATGTGTTTTAAATTCTGAAAAATCAGAATGCATTGTCCTTTTTAGTCATGGGCCTGTCCTTTCCCAACATGTTAACCCCAAACCATCAGCTGAAGAGGCCTTCAAGAGCAGCCAATTTTTTCCCCCCAAAATGCTAAGGCATTAGGGCAGGCCACAAAAAGATTTAGAAGCTGGATGCAATTTGTGGTCCACTCTGTGCCCACTAGACTGAAAGCTGGACACCTGTGGATACCTGTGGCATCCACAATGTTGGTGAACTCTATACTCATCACCCCTCATTTTTACCTAGAATAGCCAGGCACTCTGGGACTGAAATTGATTAGAGTCCAATGACCTCTGGAAGACCATAGATTCCTCAGCCCTGCTATAAACAGTCAATGGGACTGCTACTCTGGGTTTGTTGATGTTGTGTGCCTTCAAGTTATTTCCAGCTTAGGGAAACATTAAGACAAACCTATCATGGGGTTTTCTTGACAAGATTATTTTTCAGAGGTTTGCCATTGCCTTCCCCTGTGACTGAGAGCATGTGATTTGCCCAAGGTGACCTAGTGGGATTCATGGCCAAGCCAGAAATTGAAACCTGGTCTCCAGAGTCATATCCAAACTCTTGTACTGGCACCTGATTGGCTATCATATGAGAAAGCAGATTTCACAAAACATTATTTTCATATATGGTTGTTTCAATGAGTGCTGTGGCCTTTTCTTCTCCAGCCCCCAGGATTGTGCAAATTGTGGTTGAATGCCCATAAGATCATAAGCATAGTGTTGAATCATGCAGCCATCAAGAAGACATATTGAATTGGTGAAATAAGCTCAAATTTGTTGAATTTCATTTGTCATAGCATATATACATTGTGTTTTTATAGTATTATATATTATCACTTAAAGGTACATGAAGGGAATGAGTGAGGACAATTAAGGATGAAGAGAGAGAGAGATCTATAATTCTGTGTTGATACTGAGGTATTACTTAAGTCGTTATAACCACAACAAACTGAGTCACACACCCTTTGGCAGTAAATGCGAACAATATGGAGAGAAAGTAGCAGTGACATGAAACAGCATGAAGTAAATCTACCACTCTGTTTCTTCATCATTGATGGGAGTCTTTACTAGCAATTATTTTGAGTCATCACTTTTTACCTTCATGCTTACCAAGATTAGACTAAGGAGTCATTTGACAATGGTTGTTCACTCCATTGTTAAGGGGTAGGTGCACAACTTACCAGTTTCCACAGCACAGTAAGCATCCAGTTTTATCTTATTAGTCCTTGAGGGTAGGACTGGTTCTAAAATAGATGGTGTCTTGCCATTTTTCAGTAATGAATTAGTTTCAGAGGGATGGCAAGTGGATTGGCCCAATTTACTGTAATCCCCCTTCTTGCTGACACCTTACAAATTATCACACATGCATTCACTGTCTGGAAATCGCCAGGGGAAGTTTAAGCAAGCACATGTGCATGTAACCCTAAAGCACTTCCCCAGTGTCATGCAATCGTCAGCTCCCTCTAGTGTCCCTCTAGAGTCATAGAATCATTCAGGGAGCAGCGATTTGCTATTAATGGAAACTTTGTGTTAATAGCAAATCACCTCTCCCTTAACGATTCCATGACGCTAGAGGGAGCTGACTATTGCATAACAACATTGTCAACATTTCAGTCTGATATCCTGTTTTCCCCGAACTTTTGCTGCTGTTTTGCTCATCTAATAATTTTTTTTTTAATTTATGGATGGACTGAAATATATTGCATACTTGTTTGCTTCAGTTCCACCTGGATCCTGTCACCATCATTATAACTCTAAAGGGATTTAAGAACTATGATGGAGAAGGGGAATGAAATGCAGGAAGTTGGAGACAGCCAGATAGTGTTGTGGTTTGAATGTTGGACTAAGATTCTAAAAACCAGGGTTCAAATTCCCACTAAACCACTGGATGATCTCAGACAAGTCACACTCACTTACTTTAAGAGGAACCCTGCATCAAACCTCCTCTGAAAAAATATTGCTGAGAAAATCCTGTAACAAGGATTTTTTTCAACATCTGCCAGTGAAGACCGGCTGAGAGAGTGTTTGTTTGCCCTCCTTCTACCTGGGCTCCTCCCATGCCTTGGCTCCTGGACTTAAGGAGGAGGAATGGCCCTCTTTCCCTCCTTTCCAATATCTGCCAGTGAAGACCAGCTGAGAGAGTGTTTGTTTGCCCTCCTACCTGGGCTCCTCCCATGCCTTGGCTCCTGGACTTAAGGAGGAGGAGTGGACCTCTTTCCCTCTTTTCCAACATCTGCCAGTGAAGACCCGGCTGAGAGAGTGTTTGTTTGCCCTCCTTCCACCTGGGCTCCTCCCATGCCTGGACTCCTGGACTTAAGGAGGAGTCTTGTCTCCCCCCCCCCTTTCTTTTAGATTGTGTATAGTTCACATTGCTTTTAGGATTGGGATGGGGGGGGTTGAGAATGGGGATTGTTTTCTTTTCACTTGTTTTGGTATGTTAATTGTTATGTATTTTGCTTTGTTAATTTTATTTTTTCTGTTATTTTTTTTATAATTAGTATGTATTTTGTTGTTGTTGCTATAACTGTTATGTATTTTTGCTTTGTTAATTGTTATGTATTTTGCTTTGCTAATTTTACTGTTACTAAAATTACTATGTATTTTTGTTGCTATAATTGTTATGTATTTTGTTAGTTATTGTTATTGTTAATTGCTATCTGATTTTATTGTTATTGCTTAATACATTGCCATTTGTTTTTTTAATTCATGTATATTGTTATTGTGTGTATAATTCCCTCTGTTGTAACCTGCCCCGATTGCTTGCTTAGAGGGGCGGGCTAGAAATAAAAATTATTAATTATTATTATATGTCAACATCAACATGAAACCACATATTCCCCAAAAGGAAAACCTGCCACATTGTCTTTTTGGCTGACATAGTAAGACACCATTATAGTAGTATAGACAAGACATGATACACAATTGTAGCACAATGATTCCATTGCTTCCACACTTTGCTGTTGTGTACGTTCAAATTGTTTCTGGCTTATGGCAATCCCAGTGAACCTATCATGGGATTTTCTAGGCAAGATTTGTTCAGAGGAAGTTTGCCATTGCCTTCCTCTGAGGCTGAGAGTATGTAACTTGCCCAAGGTTAATCAATGGGTTTCATGGCTGAGCTGAGAATTGAAACCTGGTCTCCAGAATCATAGTCCAACATTCAAACCACTTTGCCATGTTCGTTCCAGTCTTTGGTATCCTAAAATTTGCAGTTTAGGGAGGGCTACATAGAATTCTCAGCCAGAAATCGTTAGTGTTTTGCTATACCACAAAGCGCAGGATTCCATATGATGCAGTTGTGACAGTTAAAATAAAATCATACTGCTATATTTCTCTTGTGTGAAAAACTCTTCCCAGCTTTATGGTATGCCTTATATAGCACACTATAAAATAATGATCATCTGTGTGAAATGTGTTCTTCATTTCTCTAATTTTCTCAGAGTTCATGTAACCAAGCTCCACAAAACTCTAATGTATACTCTTGAAAGAACATTTTAAAAAGAAGGTGCAGGAGCAATTATGGAACACAATAATTTATCCAATGCTAGTGGGATGAATCCACTGGTAGTAGCCAGTAAATCCAGAAAGAGTGAACTCCGCACTAACATAAGTATACACAAAAAAGGAAAATAAAAACTCTTATGTAGTTTAGTCATTAAATAACCAAAGGCAGCAATCTTACATCCACTTACCTTGGTTGGTCCTTCCAGTACTTTGTATTGCACATATGATTTCATGGAACTGGACATAAGTTCCCAGGTTACGTCCTTATTTAGCATGTGCATTCGCACGGAGTTAGCAGCTATCTGTGAAACTTTAGAACCAAATAAAGTCAGTCTGACATCAATACTATATTCATGAGCCTTGCATTGTTGGAAAATGTAGGGATAAGAATACTTTTATTTAAGAAAAAAAGGGGGGGAGAACCTGTCTATTTAAGAGAAGTCATTTTCTGCAATTGCACACATTCCACATTAGTTGACACTCCGTATTATTTCCAACTCAGGGATTTTTCTCAAAGTTCTTCTCATTTTTATTATTATTATTGGAAAGATTCAGTATACTACAGCAATCAGTTGATAAAGAATAAAATAATAGTGTTTTGTTGTTGATTCTTACATCTAAAATGCTGGTAACATAATGAACCCTCTGGAGATGCACTCCCAGGTGGAGCAGTTTGTGTCAGTGCTTGAGGAGGTTTAAATTAGTTATATATATATTTTTAAAAAGAAGCCTGTGATGAAAGCTTTGCTACCAACTGCTTTGCTTGTCACTGACTCTTCAGGGCAATAAACCAATTACTTGCTGCTATAGTAGGACCTCTTCCTTACTGTTTTTAAATGCATGTTAGGGATATAGCAATCTTCACATTTTGGGGGAGTCAGCATTTCCAGTTCATTATGATTGCAAATTAATGGGCTTCCTTACAAAAGCAGTTTTGTTGTCAAAAAGGACTAGTTACTGGCTTCATTGGTATACAAAGAGTTAGCATAATGGGCCCCACTCCTGCACCTTGAAAATGCACTTTAACCCTTTTGTTCTTGAAAAATAAAATCAATGACATTAATGCTCCTTATATGAAATCCTTGCTTTCATCGTCTTTCCAATGTCTACTGCCCATGACCTAATAATGTACATGAGTCTTGTTTCTTGGAAATTCTTTTAAAATACGCACAGGCAGAAAATAGGGGCTTGCCTTTTGAGATTAAAAAAAAATGCTGTGGTGTTACCCAAAACATACCTTTGGATGCTCTTTAGAATTTTTTTTTTCTCTACGGAGGGATTTTTTATTTTAAATCTCTTGTCATCCTTTTGCATGATAAACCTAATTTAGCAAAGCAAGATAATCCACATGGAATTGCTTTCCAAGCTACTGGTCATAGAAAACAGAGCGGAAGAGGGGAAGATCAAAATTCCCTGGTCCAAGTCTCATGTTAACCACAAACTCACTAAGTGGCTTTCTGGAGTTTCTGGGCTTGTTGACATGGGCCAAATAAAGTGATCTCACCTCATTTTCACAGTGGATTGTCCAATTTACAGGATGATTTGGGTTAAATACAGGCTTTCCCAACACCTCAGGAAAAAAAAAGTGGGGATTGAGTGGAAAATCCAGATATTCCTTCTTAGAGTGTAGACTAACTCCATAACAATATTGGTGTCAGGATGGGAGCATAGATGGGAAACAGTTCTTGGTTGGCAGGATTACATCCTCCTCCTCTCATCCTTACACCAGATCATTCACTCATTCATTTTTGTGGAGATCTCACACACTCATTTCCCCCCACCCCAACCCCACATACATACATACATACATATCTCCACATGAGTGAATGTTCAGGAGAGGATCAGAAGAGGGAGGAAAGAATAAAGACAGTAAACATGAATGTAACATTCAAACAGGGGGCAGGAAGAGGGAAGGGAGTCCCCAATATAACCCCTACCATCTTGTGGCTAGATATTTTCATACATAAAAATTGAATAGAATGCAATTTTATTTTGGTTTTCTCCATTGTATGTGTGTGTGAACATCCACTCACTGGGGGTGCAAAGGGAGAAAGGGGATTGGTTGGGAAAGCATCTAATCAGAGTGGATACAATAGAATGACAAGAAAACCATAGGATCCACCCACCCACCAAAACTCAGGATCCACCAATCACCTTAAATGTTAGACTTAGATGTAAACATTTCTACATACTTCTGCCAGCAATCTAAAAGGATGCTAATGTCAGAAAGGGCAAGCTTATAAAACGTCATCAATCCTACTCATTGTTTCACCTAATCCCACATTCCTTATACACTACAAATAAGAGGAATACACTGTACGAAGACATGGGAGAGAATGTTTTCACCTGTGATGCCCCAGTTGTGAAAAGCCTTCCCATAGGAGACCTGAATGAGACTGATGATGGCTTCATTGTCATACCAAGTAAAAACATGGCATTGAAGGCTAATTGATTTTGCCAAAAGATATGCATATATGGTTTTGAACTGATTTTTTTAAAAAAATATTAAAAACCTTCTTTTAATTTGTTAAATGTTTAATAGTTTCACTGTTAATTGCTCAGTTTTATTATTATTCAAAACAGTTAAAATTGATTTTACTTATATATCACTCTGAAACCTTAGAATACAAATATTTTGAAAAAATAAATAAATAGTGCAATGACATCATATTTCTCTCAGTCTACTGTCCTATCAGTCTATTGTCCTATCAGGTCCTTCAGAATTGCTTGAATACAATGGGCATATCTGCATGGTGCCCTAAAGGACCAAATAATCAAAGCAACTAGACTAGTGTGAATGGATCCATCTGAGAAATTGTCAGTTACAAAGGTTTTCTTTGCTTTTTGGGGAGGGGGGGACTACAGCTCCCACGATCCACCTCATGTTTGGAAGGGGATGTATGGCTGTGGCTCTTCTGGCTGTGGGATTCTCAGAAATATTACCCAAAAGGAAGTTGTCCAAATTCTGGCCAGTTGCAATCATCATTTTATTCTTGGATAGAACACACTCTAAGTTAAGGCTCTTCTTTCCAGGAACTAATCTAGATTTTTGAGGTACTCTGTAACACTTTGAAAAAACAGTTTCTGTTGTTCTTCTGATATGGAGACCATAACTAGAAAGCAATCCATTAATTTGGACAAAGAACAGTGATAAAGACCATTGAGTGAGCAGCTGTCACTGCCTGAAATCAGCCAATATGGTAAAGCAAGATTTGAGAAACAGATTTGATAGTTAAAAACAAACAAACCAAGACCTTTTTGCCTTCTCAAAGTTCTCACAGAGGATAAAGCAAGTGCCATAATTTCCAATATTCATAAAAGTGAGTCACTGAAGAGAAAGTGAAACATTTGTATGGTCCAGCTTACCTACACACTTACCTACAATGAACGTTCCAGGGAAGGAGAGAAAAGAATACTTCTACTTGGTTAGAATCTTATTGATTTTTCAAGAACACGGGATCAGCTTTCAGCAAAGATACCTGGCTGAGGTACCTGATATCCCCTCTGTCTACAATAGTACTCACTATGGACTGAGAAAGAACACTCAAGTTACCCCTAGTGAATCTCACCAGGGTGAAAAGGGCAATAGAGAGTGCAGGAAGGAAATGTATTGCTGTTTAAGTAGCAACATCTCTTTTGAAGTAGAGGATTAATCCTGAATAAATTCAGGACACAAGGCCTGAAAGGCAGGCTTAAGGGGAGATAATCTGCTCAAGGCCTTCTCCTTTGCATGGTTGGAAATAGCTGGGGGATCTGCCTAGGTTTATCTGCCTTTTCTTTCCATTTACTTATCTCATTTTTAATAATATCTTGCGTTTATAGTGCCTTTCATCCTAATGATTCCCAAAATGCTATATAAACTGATAAGTGTATGTGTGTGTACAAGAAAGAGAGAGAAAAATGGGCAAGCCTGTGCCTGTACCTATAAAATCAGAAACTATACATAGGGATTACTGCATAAACAACTGAAAAGCAGTCACCAAAACAGCTGTTTGAACACAAACATTAGTGCCATTGGCGATTCTGCCTCTGTGCTTCCTGGTAACATGGTGACATGTAACTGTCAAGATGTTCTTTTAAAGGTTAGCAGAGTTGTCATATGTCATAAGTAGATTGAGAACTTGTCAATATCCAGAAATACACATTCACAGACTTCACACTCTTACAAAAAGAAAAGAGAGAAGGATTTTATTATTATTCAGATATATAGTTAATTTGGAATATCAGTATGCAAAGGGATCTTGCAGCACCTTTGTGCAAAAGAAGTTGGAGCATAAGCTTTCCTAGCTTGGCCTAGTTCCTCGATGCAGATATTGATCCTGAGATGCTATTATTACTGAGGTTAAAGATATTTGTTTGAATTTGGAATGTTATCAGAATTTGAAAAATCCTCTTCCTCCTCCTCATTTTTAAAGGAAAATGTTAGGTGTTCCTTGTGATCTATCATAGTAATTTGTGAATTGATGTGCATGAGTTTCCTGTTCATTTTTCAACTAATTCTTTAAAAAATAAATAAATAAAATGATCCCCAAAATTCCTCTGAAACAACATTTAAGAAGTAACAAGTAAATGTTACCTGTTGAGCTGACTTTCATAGAATCATAGATTAATAGAGTTGGAAGAAACCACAAGGGCTATCCAGTCCAATCCCCTGCAGTGCAGGAACTCACAATCAAATCATCCCTGACAGATCCCGCCTTTCTTTAAAAACCTCTAAAGAAGGAGACGTTCACCACTCTCTGAGAGAGTGTTTTCCACTGTCAAACAACTCTTACTGTCAGGAAGTTCCTCCTAAGGTTGAGATGGAATCTCTTTTCCTGTAGCTTGCATCCATTATTCTGGGTCTTATTATCTGGAGCAGCAGAAAACAAGCTTGCTCCATCCTCAATATGACATCCCTTCAAATATTTAAAGAAGGCTATCATATCACCTCTTAACCTTCTCTTCTCCAGGCTAAACATATCGAGTTCCCTAAGTCTCTCCTCATAAGGCATGGTTTCTAGACACTTCACCATGTTGGTCACCCTCCTGTGGACACACTCCAGCTTCTCAACATCCTTTTATCAGTTGTTACACTATTTTATGAAATTAACATTGCTGCCTCCCTATTAGCCTCCAAAGTTCTGAGTACTTTGTTACAGGTAGCAACATTACTCACAATGTGTTACTTTTTAAAAATGTGTAAGATATACGATTTTTGTACAAAAATCATTGCTATAGATTGAAATCAACTCCTCTTATATACACAGAGAGGTTTCAGTTTGAAACTATTACAACCATGATCACTTTTCCTTTATCCACCTAGCTTCATCTTCATCTGTCCTAAAGTAGGACACTTTTAAACAAGAAAAATGTAGTCTTTCCTGATGGTATATAGCAGGCATAGGCTGTGCTCCTGATGTGTACTACTTCCCCAGGCATCATAGCCAATGATCCAAAATTCTTGGAGTTGGGAATCCATATCACTGGAGAAAAAAATACCCAGCCTGATATAAAACATTACTATCCTGCAGTAAGGAGATGCAATGGCTCAAGTGGTTAAGATGCCGAGACTCTGTTGACTGTAAGATTGGCAGGTTGGCAGTTCAAGGCCTGGGTGCTGCATCATGGGTGAGCTCCTGTCACTAGTGTTAGCTTCTGCCAACAAAGCAATTTGAAAGCATGCAAATGCAAGTAGATAAATAGGTACCACTTCTCAGTGGGCAGGTAACAGCATTCAGTGGAGTCATGCTGGCCACATGACCACCAGAGCAATCCTCAAACAATGCTGGCTGTTTGGTTTAGAAATGGAGATGAGCACAACTCCTTACAGTTGGTTATGACTAGACATTCATGTCAAGTGACTACCTTTACCTTTTACCTTTATCCTGCAGTAGGGATGTAAATACTGAAGTACTTTATTATGGTTTTTCTCCCAGCTCAGGAAGAAAATGGATATTCATCCACAGTATTCTCTCTTTATTCAATTGCCTTGAAGTGTTTTCTATAGAGAAAAACACATATGTTTTTTTCCCCCTTCCTTTTTTGTTTGTTTCTTCAGAAAACACTGTGTATGGGGGGAAATGCAAAAATCTTGTTGGTCTAATATTATTCCCAAATTGAGTTTTTGCACTGTTGAAAAAAATGTTTTTGACATCAGTATGAATAAGTACAAATATTTTTCCCATCTTTAGCATGGTGCACCTGTGATACAGAAAGCTATGAAGAGATATCTGATGAAAAGTTAACAGGCTGCACCCCACAGGTAGCTACCAACAGAAGAATATAAGGAAATCTCAGGAAGTATTTCCTCCTGCTTTTCCCTAATATTTCCCTTCACTCTCTGTTGTCCACATCACTGCCTACTCCATTCAAGAAGGCCTCAAACCTTTAAAGGAACTTTTAAAAAAAGAAGATGGTGGAGGAAGTTGGAGGCTGGGGAAAACCAGTTTCTGTTTTCCATATTTTGTGAGCAATAGCTTGGCTGAGCCCGTTGTTTCTTCTCCAAACCTGCATTGATGGGAATAGCAATTCTACGTATCAGTCAGCTTACAAACCATCCAAAGTGTATAGATATCTGATAAGTATATCTCTAGAGCACATTAAAATCTCTGTATGATTCCTTCTCTGTATACCATTAGGTGGTGATTTTTGAATTCTTTGAATTTCAGAGGATTGGATGTGGCTGTCATAGAACTATCACAGTAGGTAATGGTCTGATATAAATCTTTTAAAATATGGTACGGAATGTGCACTCTCTGTAAATCTGCAAATATAATTATCTTTAAGCAATTAATATGCCCATGACACCCATGACTGAAATGAAATGAACAAAATCCATTTTGTAAATTTGACTTTGCATTATGACAAATCATGGGGTACATGGAATGATTTTAAGAATGGCTATCTTACCACAGAATGATTCTATATTTTATAATGAATATATAGCATACTCCTTTCAAGGATGAATGAACTTACTAAAAACGCTATAGGTTAAAATACTTAGAGCAATGGTAAATGTTTTATTTAAAATGTATGTTCTCTGTAAAATGTATACTAGTTAACACCAAAGTTAAAATTTGGGGCATTTGGAATATAAGAAAGCTCTTCATCTGCAAGTGGAAGAAGTACTAGTGATTAGATCTCCCTAAGCAAAGAGTTCTAAAAGGTGAGGTGGTCAATTCTTGCATTGAGAAAATATCTGGCTTGATCATGATTTAGAGGAAAAATCTCAGAGCCATTTCTTTATGTCACGTGTCCATATATGAAACCTCTTTCCTTAGTCATACACAAAATGATTATCAGATCTATTGAAGTGTCTCTATCAAAACATATCAAAAACAGAAGATAAAGAAATATGTCAGAAAAATGTAAATATTTAAATCTCAGAAAAACTATTGAATACAAGTTGTCCTTTAAAGGACAATTCTACCCATAAGATTCCCCTCCACTTTACCAAGCACTATCGTCTTTTCCAGTAAGTCACATTATCTCAAGATGTGTCAAAAGTGTGACATCCTTGTCATCTTGACTTCTAGTGAGAAAACCCAAACATGTATAACAAAGCAACCACATATTGTCTGGAACCTAACTGGGACAATATGCATGTGTAACCTGTCTTTGTAAATTTTACATGCTAGCATGAGGAGATAGCTAGACCCACTTATGTAAACAGTGTAATGAGCTCGCTTTCTGGCAACTTGGTGCTCAGCTCCAGGAACAACAATGCCATTATGATCCAAAATAGTATCTGCAATATCTGGAAAACAGCCACCAGAACATAATTGTATCTGTCCTTATCAGTTGTGCTGTTATTCTTGTGGCATTTGGAATGCAAATTCATCAATTTGCCAAATGGGGTGGAATTTGGAATTCCTGACTCCATGAAAAACTTATGTAAGAAGAAAAATGATACATCAAAAGTTCAATTTTCAGTATTTGTTGTTTCTGGTACAACCAAAACTGCACAATTTTCGAGAATGGCACAAGAGTTTGAGAAACTGCTAGTTTTGCAGTCAAAACCTACAGTCACAGTCATTTTTAGTACACACACAAAAATGCACAGATTTTGAACATTGTATTTTGCTACATAATTGGGGAATGTACTCAAAATGCAAAACTAAATTGCACACTATGGTTCTAGACAAATAACAAAGTGATAAGTTTAAGATCATGGCTTCATCTTTTGCTGATTTAAAAGGTTTGCAACCTAAATGTCATGCAGCAGGAAAAGAAAGTCAGGCTGAGTGAAGTTGCAGCCACATTTCATTTTGTAGTGTAACTGGATTTTGAACATTTTTTTGTGCAAAATTTGTTGTTCAATGTTGCTTTTATTTCTATAGAAAAAAATAGTAATGTCGCACAATGAAAATGTACACCCAAAATGTAGTGCAAAATCAGTAACGTTGTACAAAAATAATCACATGGTTTTGTTATGCAACATTGTCATTTTCTATGTTTAAAAAAATGCTATATTGCACAAAACATACAGGCGGCTACCTCAAAAAACAGTCTTTCCCATACCAAAAGCTGCAGTTTTCAGGAAAAATTGTGCAGCTTTTGTGTGAATCTGCATTTTCTATGCAAGCTGCACAATTGTCATAGAAATTCACCAGTTTTCATCTTTGTCCATGTGTATGCACCTTCAAATTACCTGTTAACTCCTGCCATGAAGTTTGCATGGTTTCTTAGGCAAACTCAGATTGTCAGCCCTTTCATCTGAAATACAGTAGGCACTTGTTATACACTGGGGTTTGGTTCCAGGACCCCCTGTGGATAACAAAATCCATGGATGCTCAAGTCCCATTCAATCCAATAGCATATCAAATTGGTGTATCTTATATAAAATGGAAAATCAAGGTTTTCTATTTAGAATTTATGCTTTTTCTGAATATTTTCAAGCCGTGTATGCTTGAATCCGTGTATAAAAAAATCCATGGATAAGGAGGGCTGACTTTATAGCCTACAGCATTTGGTATTTGTTAATAAATAATAATAATAATAATAAATTGTTTTTATAGCCTGCCCAATCACAAAGAAATCCAGGCAGGTTACAACAGTAAAAGTACAGTAGAAATAGAATGCAAAGGCAGGATACAATGGGCCCAAGGATCCAGCGGGATCCTACCCTTAGCACTTATCTGCTCTGGCATGGCAATTGATGGGTGTTCATATGCCCTCATGCTGCCATGTGGATCCACCATCTTGTCTCTCACCACCATTCTAATCATAGACCCCCATTGTGGCCCATAAAGGCAGAAATTGTGTTCCTGGCTTCCCCCACATGGCAAGTGTTGCCTTCTGTCATAAAAGGCCATGACTGAGGCCTATCAGTAGAATGGTGGTGTCAGCAGCAGGTAAAGGAGTGTGTAGCCATCTGCTGTAGTGGATCTTATGGCAGCTGGTCTTTTTGGACCAAGCTAAGGGCTGGTGGAAATAGGGTTGGTTTGGATCCACCAGAATGGTGTCTGGTTTGGCTGCTCCTGGCATAGGATTGTTGGTCTGCATTGTCTAAACTGGATGACACCAGACCAGGGGTGAAAATATGGGCTTTTGGTCCCATGCGTACAGCCCCACAGGCTCAGTTAAGTGGACTTAACTATGTTGTGTGTGCATGTGTGACCTTCTCATAGTCCATTTCATTCAGATCTCAGTCTTCTAAAAAGGTTGATAATGAAGTGAGAAGTGATGGGAAAACTTCCAATGTATTATCATTGGAAAAAGATGTGAAGGAAATTTGCAAAAATGTTAGTTCTTCCACATACTTGCAACTTTACAAGAACTGCAAGAAAACGTCTATAAGAACTGTTGTATTTCTGAGAATGAGACATCCATCCATCCATTTGTTTATTTATGCCACATCTATCTCCTAAACTGGAACTAAAGGTAGCTTACAAAATAGAGAGAAGTGCAATAAAATCACATATGGTTAAAAACATAAAAAATTGAGATTAAAACAGTATTAAACAGACAACAAAGTTAAAAACATTTATATCACTTTAAAACAAAGTATAAAAGCAATACAGCACCATAAATGTTATTTTCTTATAAAAACAATCAGTTCCTCAAACCAAGCTATCAAAAAGACAACAAATAAAGAGCCATCTTAGCTTTTCTTATAAAGTTGTTCCAAAGTTTGGGAATAGCCACCAAGAAGTCCATCTTCTGTACTCCTAACAAATGTGCCTGTGGAGATGGTATAAACAAGAGAAGTGTCTCCCTTGAAGATTTTAGAATATCAGAAGGCTTATAAGGGAATACACAGTCCTTTAAATAGTCTGGATCTGAGTTATATATGATTTTATAGGTCAGGCTGCCAGCCAGCCGAACTGTTTCCAAAAGAAACTTTTCAATCTGGCAGCAACTCACTGGACCAGATAAAGTTTCTGAACACAATAATCAGACTACAAATATTTTGCTCTTCATCAAGGTTTCCATAATTTCCACAAAAACATTGCTGCAAACCATCTTTTGCTGCACAGTGAGGGATTAAAAAGACACATGGGGACACCCATCCAATGCTCCTGATTTTAAAAAGTTCTTGCAACAAGGTTGCAGCTATTTTACTTTAGTATGAAATTTGTACACAGATTGTGTTAACATATGTCCAAATTTTCTCAAAACAATGAGAAAATATCTTGCCTCACCTGCAGGTGAGGGTAATAATAGTTTCTGATTCTTTCAGCGAGGATTTATACCTACTTTTTTTTTTTTTTTTGCACTGTGCATGCTTTCAAACTGTGCACGGCCTTTTATAGCATGAACTAGACTCTAGCTGCATCCACACTGCAGAAATAACCTAGGTTGACACCACTTTAATTGCCATGGCTCAATGCTGTGGAATTCTGGGAAATGTAGTTTTGTGGGACATTTAGATTTCTCTGTCAAAGAACTACTATTCCCAGAATTCCATGACATTAAGCCATGGCAGTTAAAGCGGTGTCAACCTGGATTATTTCTACGGTGCGGAGGCAGCCTCTGATTAATAGTTCTGTGTAAATGAAAATTACATATTACTAGTCTACACAGTAATGTTTGTATTAAGTATGTGCATGTTTACTAAGGATAGGAGAACATTTCCTGATTTATTTAGAAACAAAAAAAGGAAATAAAGATCTGTGTATTGTGTGTGTGTGTGTGCGCGCACGTGCGCGCACGCTCGTGCGTTGCATGGGACATTTTGTTATTGCCAGGAGAAGTTTCAAAATACAGAAAGTTTACTATTGCCAATAGAGAAAGGGTTTAACCCAGTTTCACCTACAGATATACACAGACACACACAGTGTGTGTGTGTGCTTGAGAGAGATTGAGAAAGAGAGAGGCAGAATACTTTGTTGATGTTGTTGTGTGCCCTGAACTCATTTACAATTTATGGAAACCCTAAAGAGAACCTGTCACAGGCTTTCCTTGGCAAGACTTATACAGTGGGGGTTTATCTTTACCTTCCTCTGAGGCTGAGATAATGTGACCTGTCTAAGGTCAACAAGTGGGTTTCCATGGTTGAGTGGGGAATTCAAGCTATTGGCTTCAGAATCATAATCCAACACTAAAACTAATACACCATACTCATTTTAACAGGCTACTACTGTGTGTGTGTGTGTGTGTGTGTGAATATTGTTGTGCAGGAAAAAGTAAAATTCTCTTATACACAGATTTTAAAATAGATTTGATTTCAAGCAATTAACCAACATTTGACAATGTACAGCTTACTAATATCAGCCTTTACAAAACGCTTAAATACATCTCTCCTTGGTGTAAGTTCCACTGATTTCAGTATGGCTTCATCCCTGGTAATGTGTTGCAAGTTCCATTGATTTTCAGCTTTTTCTACCCCATGTCCATGACCTCACCAAATATTTGCTACTAATGAACTCTATTGCATAGTTTTCTACTTAGAAACCTCTGAACAATTAAGTCATCCTTATTAAAGGTTCCCTTACTTATTAAAACTTGTGCATAATCAAATATGTGGTCTAATGGTAGCTAATGTACTTGGCAAACATACTAAGGAGAAATCTTAGTATGCAGTTATGCTCAGTGCCCCATGCCTGAGAACAGGGGAAAAGGTTTTCTCAAAGTCTATTCCAAGCTATCCTTTCTTGTAGCACTCCACTTTTCATTCTGAAATCTTTTTCACTTTAAAAACACACAGAGAGAGAGAGATAGTAGTTGGACACACTACAAATAAAGGAGGGGGGCTGGTATCCTGTATGGGATTTACATATGCCTAAACACAGTAGTTACAATCACACTAGGGGGAAAAAGGATTTAAACAAAAGTTAAACTAGAGAAAACCAGTAAATGTTGTGTGATAAACATCAGGCATTTTCTGGTTTTCTCTAGTTTAACTCTAGTTTAAATCCTGTTTGCCCCCTAGTGTGATAAAGCAGAAAGATGTGCAGCTATGTTCAATGCCCCTAGTCGCCCCCTTACTTGGAAGCAGCCATTGGGATGATGGAGGTGTATCCCCTGTCACTCAGGAAGCAGCTGGCTACTATTTCTACCCTCTCCTGGAGCAATCCCTAATGCAAGCAGAGTCCCTTTTGTACAGAGATCAGTCATGCAATGGGTGATTGGGAATGTCAGTCAGCTGCCTCCTGATTGACAGAGGAACAGGCACCCCACTGAATGTAGTGGCTGCTGCCCCATAAGTGGGGACTGGGGGATTTTCATGGTTCCTATGCAATCTCTAAACTAAGGGCTACATAAGGATCATAAGTGTGAAACAGTCTTGAGTGTATAATTCTACGTTACACACTTGTAACTGCCATAGAAGATTCCAGCCATGAATAATAATATTTTGTTGCTAATTGAGGATTAATACACCCCAAGATATTGTAGTGGTTGAGTGCTAAACTACAACCCTGGAGACTAGGGTTTGAGTCCCTGCTCAGTCAAGGAAACCCACTTGATGAACTTCTCTGAACAAATCTTGCCAAGAACCTCCATGCTTAGTTCATTTTAGAGTCACCATAATTCAGAAATGACTTGAAGGCATATAACAACAATAATGCCCCCCATCTAACTTATTGTAATTAGTAGTCTAAATGATGAATATACATATAGTTTTCATATAATGGTGGAACATGCATTTTAGTGTTTGTACATGTCCCAGTATTTATTTTATTAAAATATTTATTTATTAAAATATTGATACCTTGTAATATTTCTGGGAAAGAAAACTGGATTAGACCATTAAAAATTTAGAACACTAAACAATTGAATATTTTTAAAAAGTTAAAATAATCCATGAATGAAGATTTAGATGAAATTGTTAGGCTTTAATTATAAGAATAAATTTTAACTTGGTGCCAGAATGACGCCAATGTCATCACCAATTGAGCCGCTAAGGAAAGGGCATTCCACAATCAATAGATATGTCTTCTGTTTTGACTTACACTTTGAGAGATAATTTAATTGTGTCTTCATAACCCCTTATGTCTTCATAACCCCTCCTGCATAGCATCTCAAGATAGTCATAAACTGCAGATTTAGCGAGCAACTATAACACACCTAGCTCCTTCCTTATTCTTATGAGATAAGAAATTCTGGAGAACATAAAACACTTACTTACTACTTTGTGACATTTTTGTGACCCTATATGAACTATACTAGATCTGATATTCCTCCCTTCTTGGATGCTTATCCTTTCCCCATATTACTGGAATACTGCAGATTTGTACTCATCTATATTATGAAAATGACAATTCAAGGCTCTGTCCGTGCTATCATGATTTCACAAACAGTGTACTATGAATGTCTACTCAGAGGTAAACCTCACTTGTTCAACAAGATGAGCTTCCAGGTAATCATGTATAGGACTGCAGCCTAGGATGTGCAGTATTTTTACCATGAGTATTGTATAAAGGGGCTGGACAATGAGCAGTTCCTCAGAAATCCCCAAAGGAGCATACTATATATGATAAATTCCAGGGGAATCCTTATAACAACCGCTGCATTTTAATAGTAGCAAACACAATCCCAATAGTTCTATGGCTTTACCAAACTCATTTTACTGGCTTTTATGTGCCTCTTTTCTTTATTAGTGTGTTTCTTTTCTTCTAAGAACACAAGCAAATATTTTCTTTACATAATTATACATATATCTTTATTAGTATCCCTAGCCTTAATTATATCACTTGCTTTTGTACCATATATTTATGCACTTTACAGCATCATTTCAGAGCATTTTCCTCTCCCTGAGAGTTCTATTTCTCCTATATATATTTTTTCTATGTGTAATGTCGGGAAACAAGGCACATTGGCTTTTCTTTTCTTTTTTTAAATGACACATGGGTTTGTAGAATCCATTTTGAGACCTGCCTCTTGATGTTTACCTCCATGCACATATCTGTGTATTTGCTTGATTTACATTAAGCAATATCTAAGTGCAAATAGTAATCATACACCAAAGTAAACCAAAGTATATGCAATTGCCTCATCTGTTTCTTCAATTGCTGTTGCAATCCCATAGATTCCAATCTTGACAGGTAGCATAATTAGAAAATTCTCTTTGTCTTATTAAATGTGACTCTTCTCAATAGAATTCACTTCGTTGTGAGACAAGGACTGAAAATATACTTCAAATCTAAAACGGGAAATCAAGGGGGACTGTTTTATTTTTATCTGTCTTTGTGCAAGCGACATTATTATCAAAGGATATTGTAATGCCGAAAATGTACTTTGGGGATTTAAATCACGTATTAGCCTGGAAAGCAAAAAGTGCTGTAGGGCCCATGCAATATATTTTCTCATTAATCTGATTGAAAGATTATCCTTCCTATAGCTATGAAAAGTCTAATACCCATATATCCATCTTTCCTGCTAGTAAAATTCAGCTTTGTGTGAAGTCATTGTCTCTCGTGTCTGAGGTCCTACGCTCTTCTTCATTTCTCCCTCTAAGCCTGGCTGTATTAAAATAAATTCAGAGCAGGACGCCATTTCATGCACACATTTTGATTATTTCATAAGCTGCTAAGGAAAATGGAAGTATCAGCAAGTCATGCAGTTTTACTGGTAATGTAATGCTTGTCATTACCTCAGTGGTCATGTGAAAAAGTTTAGCTATAATATCTTTGACAAATGTTCAGTGAGTCAAAACAGTGCATTTAAATGAAATGCAGATATGAATGAGCCATTATTACAATCACAACTCCAGCTTAGAAATTATTAAATATGAATATATACACTTTCCCAGCAACCTGACATTTGTAATACATAACTAGCTGTGCATTCTCCTTGCCCCCCCTCCACCTCCATTTCCCCATTCCCCCATCCCTTACACCACATCATTCTTTCCCCCCACTGCCCCCACCCCTTATTCAGAATAAAGGAAGTCATTTTGATCAGAGGCTGCACACAGTAATTGAAGACACTCCTGATGATTTCATGCAATCAGAGTGGCACATTATTTGTGATGAAAATTAAGTAAAGGAGGAAAGGCGATTTATAGGTTGCCTTGTTATGGTCAACCACCTTTACAAAAGATTAGCAAGCCTCAACTACATACATGTATATATACTTTCCACATCATAGATTTACTGAAATTTTCATATAACCTTCATCAGAATGTGCAGCACTTTTAGCTTTAAAAAAAATTTCTTAAACTGAATGATTTCTCTTTTGGAGCTCTTTTTGAGTGCTGATAGCATGAACAGTATAGATGGCTCCAGCCATAACTGTCACACAGATAATATTCTTTTATGCCTCGAGACACTAAGATGGTGCTGTAGATAACCAAAAGGAATAAGCTGCCACCATCACTAATCTCCAGCTTTGAAACACTGTAGATTTTGCATGGGGTAGAGAAGGTAAAATAATCTAGAAAGCGTAATACAGGAGAAAATGAACAGGCGACGGGAGCTATAATTTAATTTATCCTGTGAACAAACATAACCATGTGCCTGGTTTTTGTATTTTGTTTAATGTGTGTTTACTTAAAGCACATGATAATGCAAAATACACTGGAGCCCTTTAATCCTCCAACATATTTTGGATTTGACTACAGTTCTGAAACTGAAACTTATGGAATATATGGTCTTATTGTTCCCTTCAGAAATTCACTTCCAAAATCTGCAGAGGTTAGTTATGGAGCATGTGTAACAGATATTCACCACAGTGGCCTGATCCAGCTCACTGAGGTGCACTAGTTAGAAGTCTCACTGAAATCAATGGGATTCAAGCATCTGCCCTGGATTCTGGCCAATGGTTGCTCCATGCCAGACAAGGGTCATTTATGCTGATTATTTTTCAATATGTGACTGTGTATGCTATGGAAAGTTTAATAAGAAGTTGGGGAATTATTTACATCTCAGCATTGTATAGCACATGTTTCCCTGTTAGTGGAAACATGGGGATATTGGGTATGGGGTATTGGGTAACACATACCATTAAAGTTTAACAAAGTCATTCTCTTTCCCCACTTAGAGGAAAATTACTTTGAGAGACAGACTGATTTATATTATGCTTGAGGATGGATCTGATTACTGACTGTTGTCCCAATTTCTCATTATTTTCCATCTTAACAGATATTGCATTTCCTCTTTCTGTTTATGACCAGGACAATATGCACTGTGATCCTTTGCATGTTTACTTGGAAGTAAGTTCCACTGAGATCAATCAGACTTACTCCCAGTTAAGTCTGCATATAATTTCATTTTGAGAATAATTCACAAAACTAAAAATAAATTGTCTCCTAAGGATCATCTTTTTCCTGCTTCTTAAGTTTTAGATTCCCTATCACAACTTCAGTTAAGAGATGTCTAGTAAAATAAATAAATAAATCTAAGATTCCTGCATAAAATGAACTTATTGGTGGAGGAGCAAATGATAAATGAACTACAGAGTTTGACTGATTCTCCATATAAACCATCCCCCAACCTTCTTTATCTGTCTCAAAAGAATTACAGTATATTTTCCTGAGAAATATTACAAATCTATTTGGAAGTCAAGAACAATATGCATATTCTTATTGAATATGTGGCCTCTCAATGCTAATCTGCTAAGTTGTGCCCCCATGTACAATCACATTGCTAGGGCAAAAGCACAAAGCATGCAGGAAGCTATTAAATGCACAGCAGTATTTGAAATCGAACCACGGTGACTTGTTGTTATGGCATGCTGACATTATTGGTTCTTGTATTCAGTTACATAATGATCTCTGAAATTTACTTCAGAAAGTGTTCTATAACACTGCTTAAGAGTTTTCAAAATCCAGCTATAGAGGGCACAATCCACAACGGTATTAATTTCAACCTGATGTGCTAACAAAGATATTCCTTCCTAGTAGTTGTGTTCAGATTCTATTTCTACTAACAGGGAAACATTTTTTGAATATGCAAACATATACAATGGTACACATTGATTTTTTTTTAAAAGCACCATATCTTTAGGCACTGCAATAGAAAATAAATACGCTTATTTAAAAATGAAACTTTAGGCAGAAGGGGCAAGAAATCTGGATGACAGTACATCCATTAACTCTTAGGACTTCATCAATTAGAAGGGACTGTATGGTGGGCATGCGGAAAGAGAAAAGAATCCACTCTTCTCAAACTGCCATGTAATTAAAACAGTATCCAGATTCCCCAAAATCTATTTCTTCTAACTATTCTCTTTCAAATTCTGTTGAAAAGTACAGTTGTCAGCAGTGGTTGTAGAACCTGCCCATTTGAACTGCTGTTAGATTTATCAATTTATAGACAATAATATCTAGACCTAAGTGAGTATGAAAGGGAAAAACAGATGAGGAGTACATATGGAGGATGTAATGACCAGGATGGACCTGTTAACAGTTTAAGTGGATAGAACACACATATCTGTGTAGTATAGATATAATAGAGGCAGTATGGGGGAGTGGTTTGGATTTTGGACTCAGGAGAACAGGGTTCACTCAGCCATGGAAGCCCACTGGTTACCCTTGGTCAAATCACACTCTCTCAGCCTCAGAGAGAGGCAAAGACAAACCCTCTCTGAACAAAACTTGCCAAGAAAATCACATGATAGATTTGCTTTGTTATTGTGTGCTGTCAAGTTGCTTCCAACTTATGGTGACCCTAAGGCAAGCCTATCAGGGGTTTTTCTTGGCATAATTTTTTGGAAGGGATTTACTTTTGCCTTCCTCTGAGGCTGAAAAAGTGTGACTTGACCATGGTCACCCACTGGTTTTCCATAGCTGACCAGAGATTTAAACCCTGTTCTTCAGAGTCACAGTGAAGCATTTACACCACTACGCTGTGCTGGCTCATGGGTTTGCCTTAGGGTTGCCATAAGTCAGAAATGATTTAATGACACACAAAAATGACAACAACAACAACAACAACAACAACAAATATAAGTGTGTAGTACAAGTGTGGATTTTGTTTCAGTTAAGTTTTGATGAAAATTCATCATAATTCCTGCAAATGTTTTAATTTATTAGATAAAAAGAAGGTGGGATGAACTGAAACTAGAACATTTGTTCATGTATGTTCAAGGCTTTCAGCCTCCTTGTTTGAAACCAAAGCTAGAAAGTAACATTATACAGGTAACACAGGGTGGGTGGGAAGAAGGTGTAACAATGTATTTTTTTAGAATTATTCAAACACTCCTTGTGCCATTATTCATCTATTGTTACAAGTTATGTTTCCTCATTGTTGAAGAGTAACTTGTGAGTGTTTTTGTGGAAATGAAGAACAGTACACTTGACTATATTCCAGATCCAGGATTCATGCTCCTCAACTGCTGTTTAGCTTTTTTTAAGTTTTTTTTATAAATAATTAAATGATAAAGTTAATAAAAATAATTTGCTAGTAATATATCATTAATTCATAAAGGTACAAGTAGCAGCTCTTGTGTTAATCTTCTAACATGTAACACCTAACACATGGGTGTCTTTAAAATAATATTCTCAGCTGCTTTAAACTCTGTATATTTAACTATGGCCCTGTACAGACCGGTCTGAAAGGCTGGCTGGGAGGAGGGGCTAGAAATGGGGTGTAAGTTGCGGCACCATGGCTATGGTGCCCTTTCCAGGGTGCAAAAAGGAGCTGCTTTTGTGGCTCATTTTCATGCCCTGGCAAGGCCAGATCAGGGCCACAGTGTGCAGTTGCTGCAGCCCCAATCTGGCTGTAAAAGGGGTGGCTGGAGGCCACCCCTTCGGGGCTGTATGCACAGCCCCTATGTTTCATAGTGCTGAAATAGTGTTGTTACTTCTTTTTTCTGTGACCCTCATTATCTTGAATGCCTGCATAGCTGGCAAGTACAACATGAACTTCTATATGCACAGCACATATACCCATTGAATTTTGCCTGGACAAATGAAGAGAAATGTCACTTAACTCTTCAACATCTGCCAGTAGGACTGGCTGAGAGAGTGTGTTTGTTTGCCTTCCTTCTACCTGGGCTACACCCATGCCTTGCCTTCTGGATTTAAGAAGGAGGAGTGGCCCTTTTTCCCTCCTTTCCAACATCTGCCAGTGAGGACTGGCTGAGAGAGAGTGTTTGTTTGCCTTCCTTCCCACCTGGGCTACACCCATGCCTTGGCTCCTGGTCTTAAGGAGGAGGAATGGCCCTCCTTTCCTCCTCTTCAACATCTGCCATTGAGGACTGGCTGAGAGAGTGTTTGTTTGCCCTCCTTCTACCTGGGCTCCTTCCATGCCTGGGATCCTGGACTTAAGGAGGAGTCTTGTCTCACCCCCTCCCTTTTTTTCCCTTTTTCTTTTTTAAGAGTGTGTATAGTTCACATTGTTTTTATGATTGAGATGGGGGTTGAGAAAGGGAATTACTTTCTCCTTGCTTGTTTTGGTCTGTTGTTTTGTTAATTTTATTTTTTTGTTATAATTACTATGTATTTTTTATTGTTGCTATAACTGCTATGTATTTTTACTTTGTTAATTGTTATGTATTTTGCTTTGCTAATTTTACTGTTATAATTACTATGTATTTTTGTCGCTATAATTTGTTATATATTTTTGTTAGTCATTGTTATTGTTATCTGCTATCTGATTTTATTGTTATTGTTTAATGCATTGCCATTTGTTTTTTAATTCATGTTTATTGTTATTGATTGTATAATCCCCTCTGTTGTAAGCTGCCCAGATTCCCTGTGATTGGGCAGCATATAAATTATTATTATTATTATTATTATTATTATTATTAAAGTTTACTACTGAAGAACATTCATTTTTTCATATTCATGGTGGAATAAAATTGAGGATTTAAAAAGTGAATGCAGAGGGAAGGGAAGCTGGTATATATTTAGTAGTGTAAACCCTGAATAGGTTTGGCCTTTTTCAGTGAATAGGCCCATGCACATGAACACACAGAAATTCACTCCACCACATGATGGTGAGGGTTTTTGTTTTTTTTACAATCAATTCTAGAGATATTTCCTGCATTTTCAAGAGCATTTTTACATAGTTCCTTAAAATGGACAGAACTGAGCAATTCACCAAGTGTTGTCTTGGTTGTGTGAACTAATAAATGTAGTAACACTGGGTGATTATTTGTGCGTTTCTGGTCAATCAACCTGCCCTGTGTTTTTGCCTAGTTTTACAAAGACAAGAGACACACAGCAAAAATGCAAAAAATTCAAGACTTCAGACTGGTGTGTTGGTTCCATGCTGGAGACAATATTTCACAAGTAGGTTGGGAAATCCTTCATAGGCTGTCCTGTCATGTCAAAATAACTAAACCAAATATCTCATAAATTCTTCAGATTTTCCCATTAATAGCAGGAATAGCAAAACGGGCAATGGGTCTTAAAGCAGTGGTTCTCAACCTTGGGTCTTCTAGATGGTTTGGACTTTAGCTTTCAGAATCTGTCATCATTGGCCATGCTGGTGGCTGAAGTACAAAACAGATGGAGAATCAAAATTTGAGAACTCTGGTCTTAAAGTTTAGCATAGATTTCTTTTGCAAATATGTCCTTAAGGGATTCTTTCTTATTACATATTTTTCTATAGAAACTGATGTTTTACATATTGTAAAAGCTGAGTACTCTGAATATGTGCCTGCTTGTTTTGGTGTATGAACAGCCAAGGAACTCTGATGAGTAAAAGGTCCATGCACCACTATGTACATGTTATAGAATGGAGATTGTTTGTACAAAATGGAGATTAATCTTGATGTGGGAAAAGGCTAATATATAATGTATCTTTGTACTCTTTTGCAAGTGAAGCAAAGGCCACAAAGCAGGTCATGTAGCAGAACTCATGTAATCAACTAGCTTATAAAAAGTGGAAGTGCCATAAAAGAACTGCTGCCAAAGATTTTTTTTTAGGGGGGGGGGGAAATTCAGCAACTTTCAGGCTAAAATATGCAGAAAAAAAAGGTTTCTAATGTATTACTTGTGAATATCTTCTATATTTTTCATACCATCTAATGTATTTATTTCATATCACTAGTAAAAATAGTAGAACCAGTAGTAAGAACCACCAGTTGTACTCATATCCTGTGGATGTACTTCCCACAGACAACTGGTTGGTCACTGTGTAAAAAGAAACTAATATTCTGTCTGCTATGGTATATGCTGGTGGAGAGGAAACAGTTTAGCTTCAAGAAAACAGATCATATTCACTGTAATTACAGGGGCGGCAGTGGTTTAAGCTATCTCCATAATAAGATGAAGTTGACCTGCCAGCTTCTGATATGTCTTAGTCAGAAAAGGACTTTCACCATTATAATAAGTGAAATGTCTACTGGTGTAAGTCATCAACTGGATTTCAGCCATTTTGTTGAGTTGTTAGGCCTTGATCTTGTATACTCATCTCATATTCCTAAGAAAAGTTTGGGTTAAAGCCAGATACCAATCTATGCAGGGGATTCCTGACTGGATTTCCTTATTTATTTGTTTTTACATTGATACATCTAGGAGAGAGATTTGTATCTTTATCCAGAGAGAGATCTAGGTGTGTGCCTATTCCTTGGTCAAAATTGTCTATCTGAAACTGATATATTCCTGCAAGGCAAAAGAGGTAGCTATATTTTTCACTAAAGTAATTAAGATCAGTTCTTGGATAGTAATATAGATAGAGTCAGACATTCTTCCTGCCCCTTACACAACACTGTTCTAATTATATTCAGAGTGCCTGCACCTGATGTATTAAATCAAAAACATAGATCTTGCCTGCACTATTAAGCCTAAATTGCTTTGTTATTTTTACCAGATATCAAATGAGGAATATGGATGTTAAAAAAAGGAACATCCATAGCAGCATGTTGCCAAGTCTTTGTGGTTTGGGACCAGAGTACCAAAAGGACCACACAAAGTTGATCAAGTATTTTACCATGTGAGTTTTCTTTTCTTCCCTTTCTTGAAAGTTAGCATCCAAGGAAGGGCCTTTTAAATGGTGGTGTCCACTTATGAAAAAGTATGATTTTGGGATGATGGGTTTGATATCCTGCTTCTGATTTTTTTTTCTTTTTTTTACTTTTCAGTTCCAGACATTTTAGTTTGTTCTATTGGCTGTTGACCAGTTTATTATAAAATATTTTTTCTTTCAAACTATTTGCAAATATTGACCTGATTCTGAATCTCTTTCTGTTTCATCTTTTATGTAGATTGATTGGTTTGATTGCTTTAAATTTCAATTATGTGTTTTATTTAAGTTCTTTTGTATTAAATCAACTTGTACCCACTTTAAGAGTCTGTTTTCAAGGTAAAAAGTGACCATAAATAGCCAAATTACTAAACTATAGGTCCTGCCAACGAAATTCAATTGGGAAAGTGAATTGCACTGTAAAGTTACTTTGCACTGGGGGTACAGAGTAGTCATGGCATAAGGGGGTACTGGATATCATGTTGCACAACAAACTCTAAAGCTCATGTAATCATGTAATCCAAGATTAATCCAACATATATTACCAACTGGATCCCAATTTATGAGTGTAAAAAAATAGCATGCAAAAGCAGCAAACCTAATTACTGTTGTTGTTGTTGTTGTTGTTGTCACTTTCTCAGTCAGGTGGATCTATCTGCATCGCAAGATGTTTTTAATGTTATTAAAATCCAGAGCAATGTAAATACTAAATTGTAATTCTAAACAGCTATGAGTAAAAAAGAGAGCTAAATCCTAATACTGAGATGAACTAACAGACGTATGAATTTACTAAGCACTACCTGCTAATTATATCAAGATTATGTGGATATAATTTAGAATCTGGCAAGAAAGAAGATGTAAGGGTTTATCAGCTATTGTCATTTGAAAATGCAGAAGTGATATATTGCCAAAATAATATCATTTAGACAAGGAGCTCATGCCACAAAGTTCAGCCTGGCCAGCAGAAATACTCGAAACTTCTTTAGTGAAGTGCCACAAGAAAAGATATTTTGAATATTTTTAAAAAAAATCAAAAGGATTCTACCTTTTTTTTATTTCAAGTGGACTGTTAATATGGAATCTTACTGTAACTGCAAAGCAGATTGAAATAGTTCTGTTGCATACAGAAATGAATTACCCCATCTCTTGTTATGTACTGAAATTATCTGCTGAGGTTACTATACTCATAATTTCTCTTGGACATTATTCTTGAATCATAGCAGTAGAAAACACTTCCAGACTCATGATTACTGCTTCTCACTCTTGGAAGATAAGCATTTAATGCTGAAAATGTCTCTGAAGGGATAGGAAATCCCTATAAGTGTGGTGTGACATTTCTGACATTTTGTCATATGTTTTTAGCAATACGTTTAAAGCAGTACACTGCTCAGGATTTGTGCACTGGAGGAGTGAGTGGTGTGCACTCAAGCTCATTTCTCAGTGCTGGCTCCATCAAGTATTATCGTTGATATTCTATGCAGTACCAAAACAATGATAAATAAGTCACATGGTAAATGCAACACTATGAAAAATAGGGCTGCACAGCTCATCAGTTATGTTGTTTTGCTACTTTGTTACACAGTTTGCTCAGCATGCTGCTATATAATGGGGAAGAAAACTACAGCAGCTGATTTTTACCAAAAAAAAAAAAAATGGGGGCACGTGCATTTATTACCAATAATAAAATTCATATTGTATTGCCAAAAATAAAAATAAAATAAGGATGATCAAGTCTCATGCTTCAAGGAGCAATTTGATCACTCTAAAGGTCATGAATCAATTTTTCTGTCCAAGCAGATGTTTTGTTTGATTTGATTTGCATGAAGGCTGAGTATTTACTCATCTATTGATTCATTTCATTTTCTTTTTACCCAGATATGAGGGTGGGGGCTGAATGAGGATGGTGCATTTTCCTGTTTGTTTGTTTTGCTGCTTTTTGCTACTCTTGAATTTCAGAAGACTTCCCAAAACCAATGTTTGCCGCTGGTGGTACTTTAGGTAAGAAGTCCTTTTCAGTTGCAGCACCCCAAGTTATAGGATTTTCCCCCCCAAATTGGTGTGAATGGACACACTTCCTAATTTTGCTTCATACTGACATCTTATTCCATTCCATTTAATGATGTTTAATGTTTTGTCATTCTGTAGGTTTAATTTTAATGCCACTCTTCTGTTTTACTGTATTTTATTACACCCCTTTGTCTGTTCCTTTATGCAAAATTCAATGTTGTTATAGTATCTAATCCCAGATGCTTGGGCGATGCAAGGTATGATTTATAATTTTAATAAATAAATATCAATATATTTCTTGAGAATAAAATATATTTCTACTACAATAGATCCTCACATTTTAAAAACACATCTTTCATTCTAATTAGTGTGTGGGAGAAGTCACATCAAGCTTCATGCCCTGGGGGCTTTTCCCCCCTGTTCATATGCAGCTTTAAAAAAAAAAATTAAGATTGCAGCATCAAAAGCAACAGAATTCATTCCCTTTTTAATCAATGTCTCTTGAATGATACTGAGAGAGACAAGAAAACCCTAATTGCAGCATGGACCATGGGAGAAAATGAAATGAAATGAAAAGGTCACACAGATTGTACTGTTTCCACCAAGGGAGGGTCAAGGTGGTACTAGAAGCTTGTCATCACCATTTTTCAGACCTATTTGGAGAATAAAAAGACTGAGAAGAAAATTAGCAGGGTGAGACTGATTTCAGACATAAATGAATGGTGTAAGGACTGCCAAGTCTGCACATGTTGCATAGGAGCAGAAGGAATGATCCCTATATGAAGCAAGTAAAGAACTGGAATTCTGAAGACTATTGTCAAGAATCTACAAGGGTTTGGGTGAAGAGAAGATTCCCGTTTAATACAGGAGTGTAGCAGGAGTTGAGGGAAAAAAACAGGAAGAATGTTGTTGTTTTTTTCAGACAAGCTATTCTGGACTGCATAGGGTCCAGAGTAAGGTAAAATATGAAATTAAGTGATAATCTATTTTATTTTGGGGTTGTCTGAAGTCTGCTTCTTTTATTGTTCATGATAATGTTAGACTATCTCTGAAACTGTTCTTTCTAAATGGCTTCATTCAACTTTCTCCAGTATAATAAAATGAATATTGTGTGTGTGTGTGTGTGTGTGTGTGTACATGTATGTTTTTATGTACAGATTCATATCCTCCCCATTAATATGATGAAAAGGATAAAGCAAATGAATGAAAGGAGCAACTGTGAATAAAAACAAACAGAATAATCCCTAGCCATGAACATTTATACCTCTAGTTGAAGCTAAATAAGATGATTCATGCCAAGGTGTCCCAATGCATCAACACAACTGAAGAGGACAGGGGAACACCAAGGTTTGGGGACAATACAAGGAGAACTGGGGTAATGATACAAGAACCCACCACCAATGGGCAAGGGAAGAACAATAAGAAAGCAGCTGAGGACAATGTTTCACGTCCATAGTTGTCTCTATACTAATGCACAGAACCTGACAAATAAACCAAATGAATTTGAATTTTTAACACAAGATGGTAAATATGATTTAATAGGCATCAATGAAACCTGATGAGTCTCATGATTAAAATGTAGCAAGAGACTTTAAAGAACAAAGTGAACAAGAAAGGTGAGATATCAGCATTGTATGCCAAGGATACCCATGACTTAAAGCATGGGAAACAGATTGAGAATGTTTGGGTAAAAATGCAAACATGCTTGTAAAATGTGAGTTAACAGTGCTATTAGGTGGATTTGGCAGCACAAATCCAAGGAATACTCACCAATAGTTCCTCTTAGGAAGGGCTAGTGAGATGCATCAAGAAGCTGCCCTGGCTGGCCCCAGCTTTGTTCAGTACATGTATAAAAACAACAACAACAACAACAACAACAACAACAACAGAGAGCAAGATTATCAAATCTGCAGATTTGTGGAATGATAGCTAAGAGTAGAGATGTAAAATTTCTGGAAATTTTGAAGCCCCAGAAAAAAATGTTGTTGTTTTTTCTGGGGGGTTTGGGGAAAAAAATGGAAAACTGCAAAGCAAAATGAATAAATAAACACAACAGTGATAAATGCAGAAATAAATGCAAGCTACTACTATTTAGGAAAGGAAATAAAATGCACAAATATATAATGGATGACACGTAGTTTGCGAAGAGTATATGTGAAAAGGATCTAGAAGTCTTAGGAGTCAACATGCAAATGAATTAACTGTGTGATGCAGGGGCCAAAATTCTGCTTCAAGGTAAAACAAATAGTACCACTCTATTGTACTTTAGTTAGACCTCATGTGAAATAATTTGCAAAGTGTTTAGTACCAACAGCCAGGAAGAATGTTAACAAGCATACATATGAATTGGTAGAAATGAGGTCAGAAAAGTGTAGGCAATTGAACATGGATTCAAAGGTGTGAAAATTCACACCAATTCAAAGAACATATTTGTATGTCGGAGACCAGCTCTAACACTATGATTCAATGAGGAGGAGTGTAGTGAATAAGCTGGTCTATCAGCCAATCAGAAAGCAGCATGTTACCAGCCAATGGGGAAGTCGACTGGGCGGGGCTATAAAAAGGTCGTGCAGAAAGTGAAAGAGTGACTTAGTTTTGGGGAAAGAGTTACATTGAAGGGAGGGTGTGCTCTTAGAGTTCCTAAGGGAACATTTTAGTTTTGTTTGGGGATCACAAAAGGGTCTTAAGTGTCCAAAGAGGGACTGTGTAGGCTTGGGGAGTCTAGTAGGGAGAGGATCAAAGCAAGTTGATTGTTGAAAAGGGAATTTTGGTCCATGTACCTGAGACAATATTGCCTGTGTGGCTGAATTAATATTAATATTTTGATAGAACATCTTGTACCTAAGTAATAAGATATTTATAACAACTTTGAGACTAATTTATAGTTTATTTTTATTTTCACAATAAATTTTTGTAGCGTTTTAATAACTACTTGGCTTCTGTTTGATAATCCAGCCACGCTACCAAATATTAGTGACACAGAGGTGCTGTGCCATCTTTAAGAGAAGTGTTAAGGTGAAGTGTAGCAAGAGTCTTTCACAAGGAGTATTTGGATTCACACAGGTTAGGAACAATTAATCCCACCACATTCCATTTGTTTTTTCCCCTCTAGCTCACTAAATAGACTGCCCCGAAGGGGCTGTGGCAAAAGCTGCAGCCCCAATCCCCATTGAAGCTGGCCAAAGAAGGAGCAGCAAAGATCCATTCCTTGTTAAGCCAGCAAAAAGCTGGCTTTTACAGCCCCACAATGACTTGAAACTGGCTGCAAAGCACTCTGGTGGTGTGTGGCCATATTGATGCAATGATGCTAGAGCATCTTGAAGCTGCCCATGTTTAAATAGCTCGGTGGTTTCAAGATGTTTTGGGGGATGGCATCTAAATGCCAAGCCCCCATGCCGCCTTGGAAGCAGCTTTACTGGGCTATCCTTTGGCCCAAATATGCCTTTTCTCTTCCCTCAACTACCTACCCACCTGATAACCCAGGTGGTCTTTCCCATACCCAAACCCTGCCTTGGTGCTCTTTCTCTTGCCTGTCCCGCTCAAGTACTCCCCTTTCATATCCTAGTTTTTTTTCTTTAACTTTGATTTTTCTCTTCTTTCATGTTTTCTTTTTCTCTCTTTTAACTTTCTGAAGAGTTCTGTTAAGGAAGACTTCTTCCTAGTGACTGAAGGTGGAACAGCATGCTGGAGACCAATTAAAATTAATTAAAATAGATTAAAAAAAAAACAGAAATCCTCAGGTACACACTGCTAGGGTCCACTTTGTTTGCTCACCAAATATTGGGTATTTAGATTTCATTGCCTTGGTGATTTGGCAGAGACAAGCATAAACACACTCTTTTTATGTTGTTGTAAAAACATTTATAGTGTATTATAATTCTCATCTGAAATATAAAGGATTTCATATTCACTGGAAGTTTTGCCTCCTTTCATCGTCACTGTAGAAACCACATAAACTTCCAAATTTCTCATGACAGTTGTGGTGTCACTATCTACTGAAGTATTTTTGTTATTGTTATACTGTATATCTTCAAATTTACTCTGACTTATAGCAATCTTATCATAAGTTTTTCTTTGCAAGATTTATGCAGAGGTTGTTTGCCATTGCCTTAAATCTTGGGCTGAAAAAGTTTGAGTTGCCCAGTGGGTTTCCATAGCTGGCAGGAATTTGACTCTCACAGTTCTTAGCCAACAGTCAAGCACTGCAATGTGGTGGGTTACATTCAATGAAGTATAAACAACTACAGTTAAAAGGAGTGGACCAAAATATCCATATTCATATGCCTGTGATCATATATCCTAGCAATCAATATTGTTGCAAATCTTGTTCTCACAGTATGAAGACCCAGCACACGTCAGCACCACCGCTAAAGAGATAAGGAGCTGGGCAAACTCGGCGCAGCCACCAGAAACAAAGCAGAGGCAAGGAAAAGCCCAGCGCATGTCCTTATCACCACTAGAGCAGGTGGGAAGGCAGAGCAAAGCCAAGCTCAGCCACCAGGACCAAGCCAAAGACCGTGGAAGGCCTGGCATGTTTTCCCACAGCTGCTAGAGTGGCAGGGGACAAGACCAGAGAAGTCCCAGCGTGCATCCCACCACCACTAGAGCAGGTGGGGGGCAAGACAAAGCCTGGTGCATCCATTGGGAAGAAGGCAGAGGCTAGGGAATCGTGGCCTGTCTGGAATCGGTAATGGACTGGATGAGGGAAAACAGACTCAGCCTGAATCCAGAGAAAACGGAAGTACTCGTGATAGGTTCCCCCGGTCCGGGTATGGAGGTGGTTCCACCTGTCCTGAATGGGGTCACGCTTCCCGTTAAGGACACTGTACGCAGTCTGGGGGTGCTCCTTGACTCGTCGCTCCATCTGACTTCTCAGGTGGATGCGACAGTCAGGAGCACCTGCTTTCAGCTTCGGCTGATATGCCAGCTGCGTCCCTATTTGGACCGGAGGGACCTTGAAACTGTAGTACATGCTCTGGTAACCTCTCGGTTGGATTTCTGTAACGCGCTCTACATGGGGCAGCCTTTGTATCACACTCGGAAGCTGCAATTAGTGCAAAATATGGCAGCACGGGTGGTCACTGGTGCTCCCAGGGCCTCCCACATAACACCAATATTGAAAGACCTCCATTGGCTGCCGATTCGCTTCCAGGCTCAGTACAAAGTGCTGGTTATTACCTATAAAGCCCTATATGGCTTGGGCCCAGGGTACCTGAAGGACCGTCTCTCCCCACATAATCCGCCCCGCACACTAAGATCCACTGGGCAACAATTATTGAGAGTCCCAGAGGCTAGATTAGTGAATACAACGAAGAGGACGTTTTCCATCTCTGCCCCTAGCCTCTGGAACTCATTGCCCACTGAGCTCCGCTTGTCTCCCTCTCTCACTCAATTTAAGAAGGACTTGAAGACTTACCTATTTAAGCAGGCATACTCTTGAATGGGCCTTTTCCATTATCTGCCTTGTCATGTAAGCCGCTTATTGTATTGCCATTGTATATAGCATTGGGTGATATTAATAATAATAATAATAATAAATTTTATTTTTATACCGCCCTTCCAAAAAGATCAGGGCGGTGTACAAGATAAAAAGACATTAAAACATCAAGCATAGTTTAAAATCCAAGCAATACAATGAAACAAGTAAAACAATACAAGATTAAAAACAATAAAAAAACGATACCTCCCAGCGTAAAGCTATGATGGAAAGACAATGGCAGCATATCTAACAGGGCAAACCACAAGAGAGACCCATTTACAAATATGCCTGTTGAAATAGATGTGTTTTCAGGTCCTTTCTAAATTGGATGAGGGTGGGGGATAAGCGGAGCTCAGTAGGTAGAGAGTTCCAGAGGTAAGGGGCAGAGATGGAGAACGCCCTTTTTGTAGTGCTCATCAATCTAGCCTCTGGAACTCTCAATATACGCTGTCCAGTAGATCTCAGTGTGCGGGGCGGATTATGTGGGGAGAGACGGTCCTTTAGGTACCCTGGGCCCGAGCCATATAGGGCTTTATAGGTAACAACCAGCACTTTGTACTGCGCCCGGAAGCGAATCGGCAGCCAATGTAGGTCTTTCAAGATAGGTGTTATATGGGCGGTTATATTGTTTTTATTGTATACTGGACTGTTTTAATCTATGATGTTTTAATGTTTGCATATGTTGTACACCGCCCTGATCACCGGAAGGGCGGTATATAAATAAATTTTATTATTTATTATTATTATTAGGGAAGGCCCAGTGCGTGTCCCCATCGTAACTACAGTGAGCCCAACACACATCCCCAGCACTGCGAGAATGGGCAGGGGCAAGACAAAGCCCATCACAGCATCCAGGAAGAAGGCAGAGGCCAGGGAAGGCCTGGCACATCTTCTCACTGCTAGAGCAGGCTTGGGGGCAAAGCAAAGTCTGGGGGGAAGGCAAAGCCCATTGGCGTGCAACCCCACTGCCGCTAGAGCAGAGGACTAGAGCGGGTGGAGAGGAGAGCAAACAGGGCAAACAATAAAAAAGAAGAAAAAGCAAAGTGGAAAAGTAAGCCCCCCCCCCAGCACTAAGAGAAAATTGGGGAAATGGGGACAAAATGTAACCAAAGGTGCTCTGACATAGCATCCAACAATGTCCCTGCCATAGAAGAAGAAGAAGAAGAAGAAGAAGAAGAAGAAGAAGAAGAAGAAGAAGAAGAAGAGTGTGTATGTGTGTGGGGGGGGCAGTGCTCCTTAAATGCTTGAGCTCTGCCCCTATCACATGCCCAAGCCTTCCTGTTGGGCCATGCTTATTTTAAAATCCCTCTGGCCTCATTCGTGAAGGATATCAAAGGCACACCCTTCCTCCATTCGCTCTGTCTTTTGTTTGGGTGTGAGTTGTTGGAAGTCAAACTCTGCACAAACTTTAAGGACCAGCAAATTTTTCTTCTGTCTGGAAGACAATTACATTGTTGAAAAGATGGAAGAGTCAGCAAGGAGATCAGCTATTTTAGATCTGATCCTAACCAACAGGGATGACTGGATTAATGGGTGAAAGTGGCAGGATCCTTAGGTGGGAGTGACCATATTCTCCTGAAGTTTCTTATACAGTAGAAAGGGGAAGCCAAGTATAGTCCCATTCTAGACTTTAGGAGAGCTGATTTCAGTAAACTCAGGAAAATACTGGGTGGTCAGAAACAGTAAAAGAGAAGGGAGTTCAGGATGGATGCGAGTTTCTAAAAAGAGAGATACTGAAGGCACAATTTCAAACAGTTCTAATGAAACCAATGACTAAATGGGTGACTAAAGAACTTGCATATCAGGGGGTTAAACTTCATGGTCCTTGAGGTCTCTTACAACTCTATGATTCTAATGTATTTAAGCCTGGGAGGAGAATAATCTACAGTGCGTCCTCCACATTCTTTGGGGTAAGGCATGCAGGACCCCCTGTGAAAGTGGAAAAAACACATATAAAAACATTCTAGACATTCTCTAGGAATGTCTAGATCATCCAGTGGAACTCTGTGATCCATATCCACCAGGGGTTGACCATAGAATTGCACTGCAGAACCTACAAAAGCCTCGAGAATTGTTTTCTCTAAGAATCTCTAGGTCCTTCAGTTTGACTTTATGGTCGATGTCAAGCACAGTCATGCTGGAGGAAATAGAGATTCCTAGAGAGAACATATTATTAATAGAATCCACAAATAATCAAAGCCGCAAATGTGAAGGGTTGACTGTAGTTTCAAATTCCTCTTTGTCAAATTCTAGAGAGAACATAGTAATAAAATCCATGAATAATCAAAGCTGAAAATGTGAAGTGTTGACTGTAGTTTCAAATTTCTCTTCTTGTTTGTTCTTAACCAACAAGCAAGACACTAGGTTACTAGTTGATGGAGGCCAGGCACTAGTATATGCCACACTGCACCCTGCCACACATCATGTTCTTTCTCCACACATCCCTCTGCAGAAGTGAAAACCTGGCTCTAGCATATTTCAAAACCCTCCAGAGACAGTTTTGTGGGCATTTACTGGGAATAATCAGCCTTTCTAATTGTGCTGGAAACCTCTCTGCTGCTAGTGGCAGTTCATCACTGGATCCTAGACATAAATTCCATTGACTTAAATTTCTGAAGATTCACTTGATTATTCAAGGATTCTAAATCACCCTGGATCTATGACATAAACCTATGATCTAATTTCTCTTACTATTATGAGGTTGGACAATCAAAGTGGAAAAATAAATTCCATGTTTTTACTGCTCTTTCCCTTTTATTGTGTTGCTCACTCTCACCCATTTGCTAACTAGCTTCCCCCAAGTTGTTTCTTGCCATTTAAAGTTACTGCTCTAGCATTCCTAATTGCTTTGTAATGCTTTTCAAATCTAATCTAATCCAGTAGATTAAAAAAGTAAGCCTTCAGTTTACCAAAAAAAAAAAAAATGTTACTGACTGCACTTGTGTATTTGAAAAATATTTTGGCAACTGAGCTAAGTTATGGAGGAAATCTCTTATTTGGGAAATTTGTGAGTAATAATAAATAAATAAATAAATAAAATCTTTATTTATATACCGCCCTTCCAATGATCAGGGCGGTGTACAACATTTTCACAAGTTAAAAACAATCCAACAACATTAAAACAATATCAACCCAATACAGCTATACAATGGCAATGCTCCAAGCCAGCTCATAATGAGGGAAAAGATGACAAGGGGGGGGGAGCACAATCAGGGGTAAGCCTGCTCGAATAAATATGTTTTTAACCCCTTTTTAAACTGGGCGAGAGAGGCAGCCAAGCGGAGCTCAATGGGCAGCGAGTTACAGAGGCTCGGGGCCGAGATAGAAAACGCCCTCTTCGTGGTGGTAGATAGTCTGGCCTCTGGAACTCTTAGTAGTTGTTGCCCGGTGGATCTGAGTGTGCGGGGCTGATTATGTGAGGAGAGACGGTCATTCAGGTACTCTGGGCCCAAGCCATTTAGGGCTTTATAGGTAATAACCAGCACTTTGTACTGAGCCCGGAAGCAAATCGGCAGCCAATGGAGATCTTTCAATACCGGTGTTATATGGCAGGCCCTGGGAGCACCAGTGACCAGCCGTGCTGCCATATTCTGCACTAATTGCAGCTTCCGAGTGTGATACAAAGGCTGCCTCATGTAGAGCGCATTGCAGAAGTCCAATCGAGAGGTTATCAGAGCATGTACTACTAGTATAGCATGTACTACAGAGCATGTACTACTAATCATTTTTTCTTACACATAAACTGTGGAAGACTAATTTTCAAGGGACCATCCTCTGATCTCAAATTTAGTAGGAAAACAATGACCAAATCCTCTTGAATGAATTATCTGGTCAATTAATTTAGTAACATTCTATCACCCACTTTCACAAAAATCTTTCTTTCCCATGTGATGTTCAGAAAAATAGACAAAGAGAGGATATGTCATCAGATTATTCTGATTGAGAAATGACTTCTCAGCTATACAGGTTCTTTGCTTTTACAATAGCACATGGCATTTAATTGTCAATTCAATTATATAATCTGTAGCTACAACAGATACAATAGCAGACTTTCTGTTTTGTGTTGGGGATATTGTTTAGTCTCACTGTCTTGATTTCAAGGCAAGATTGTGATGTGTGACTCCCATTCCCCTTGAGCTCAGCATTAAGATAATTGCATAATAAACTACAATCAATGAGGACCTTTAAATATTGCCACTTTATTTTCAGATGTTATTGTTTTTAAATACAAATCCTGACATCTAGTTTTGGCTAACACATATAAAGTGGCATTCAGAGTGGATAGCCCATTTGCCTAGAGGCCTGAAAAACCTAAAAGCTAGTTTATCTTAGTTATTAGATGTCTCATGTGGGAAATATTTATGTTTTCTATAAACAGGAGGAGGCGAACATTCCAGAGGTTCTGTTTTTAATTTCATAAAATAAGTAAACAATTTCTCATTAGCTCATATTTCAACATTTCCATTCTTTTTATTTAATTTTTTGTATGATTATTTTCTTGCCTGTTTGTTGGGCCTTGCTGGAAGAAAATATGCTGTATGGGTGAGCCAAACCACAGTAAATGATTCAGTTGAACCCAGAGAGGCTCTGCCATTTCTTTTTATAATTTATAATAAGATGTGACATGTCAATTTAAACAAAATACACAATATTTGCTGACGGCAGTGAAAACTTTATATTAAAATAACGTGTTGCTGTTAAGAACAGATAATTGAGCATACCAAGCTGGTAGGTCCCGTCTGGGAAAATAAATGTAATAACACTAATGTCTGCTTAGGAGGAAAAAGGTAGGGGGATAACAATGAGTCAGATAGTTATGGGGATTTTTTTTCTGTTTTTTGGTGTGTGTGTTTTTAAGAAAGAGAAAAAAGAAAATCAAGAATCTGATCCACTTCACAATTAAGACTATTTGGTAACAATTATATTTCATATTTCTTCCCCTCCCCTTTAAGGTGAAAGACAACACACAACAATTTTCATTTTCAGAAAGAATAAGGAAACTAGTGGGAGTTGTTGTCATCATCATTATTATTAGTAATATTATTGAACACTAAGACTGCATGTATTTTCTTTTAATTATCTTGTTCCTCGAGTTAACAATTCCCCTCCCACTGGCAGGCAATGATCTTCCATCATCTTTTGTCGTACAAATATACCCCAAAGGATAAGATGAGTCATAAGGCTTTTATATTGTCATATTTTTGACATTTTGTTTTGATGTTGTTGAGATTTACATGCTCATCTTCAAAACCACCTGCACTGGGAAAAACCCCATTGATTAGAGGATTAAAGCCTTAAAATGTCTCAAACTCTACAGCAAGGGAGCCCAAAGCTCCTATCTTTACAAGCCAAACACCAAAAACCTTCATGTGCTTAAGATCTATATGAAGACATCACTTTACATATCCAGGCTCTGATCCACTGGAGCGCGTGCACAGCAGCTTGAGTACAGCTTATTCTCTCTCTCTCTCTTTTTTAAACAAAAAAGTTGAACTCCTGCCAATTGCTTGTTTGATAGGGAATTGCAGGAGGGGTTGCTCATTCTCTGACACCTCTTCCAGAATTTCAACTTTCCAAAGTGTGTGTGTATATACACTCCCTCTCTCTCAATCTCCCCCTCACATGCTTGCACACACACACACACACACACACACACAGATCTCATACTGACACAACAGGCTTGGAATTGTGTATGCAATGACCTCTAGGTTTGCTAAAGACATCTTGTTTCCTGGAGCCAAGGAAAACAACACACACAAACACACATGTGTGCACACACACTTTCCATTCAATTCAGGATACAGAGCACCAAAATCAGTCAAATTATTTTGGCACAGGAGGCAAAACATGGTTCTTTCGCTGACATCCTGCATTTCTCAAAGTGCAGGATACAATGCAGCTTACATCATTATTTTTAAAAAGAATATTGTGAAAAACCAATTATAATAATAAAAGATAATAAATTGTTATAAACATTTTTTAAAAAATAAATTTTGACTAGTATTCTTGATCAGTTACTTAGTTAAGTATACTAAAGAGTTAGTTAAGTGTACTAAGTGTACTAAATTAAGTGTACTATGTTTAACTAGGGGCTAAAATAGATGGCCCAGATGGGGCAGCATGCAGCTGCCCCATCCGAAGATGGATTGGGGCCGTGGCAGCCACAAACCATGACCCCAATCTGCTGCAGCACCAGCAAAAAAGGAGCAGTTTTTAACTGCTCTTTTTTTGGCCACTGTTTCACTCAAAGCCCAGGCGTGGCTGACACTACTCTTCTCATAGCCCAAACACTAGCTATCAAGAGGAGCACTCTCATGGCTTCCAGCTGTCAAGTGCATGGGTTTCAGGATTATGAGACAGGTAAAATGATCATTCAGTTTTCCTCATGAGAAACTATTTATTTAAGACAATAAAAGGGTAAAGCATAGATCCAAAGTCCCAAGCAAGTTAACATAAACAAAGACAAAAAAAAAAACATACACACACAAAGGCCAGGCAGTCCTGTGCATGTGAATCTGCAAGGCACCTTACCTTTGGAGTTGATCACATGGAAGGAATTTCTTCCAATTTCGAATTGAGCCAATTCGAATTCACGTAAATTCACTAGTTTAGTGAATTTATGTGAAATCTAATTGCATTCAGAATGCGTTCAGAATGACTTCCCATTTCCCAAAAATGACCTCCCATTGCCCGAAATTGCGTGAGATACTCTTATACGCATTAACGTAAAACCTATGATTGCGTTCAGAATGACTTCCCTTTTGCCCGAAATTGCATGAGATACTCTAATACGCAATTACGTGAAGCCCCATGATTGCATATGGATTACCATTGCATTATACCCCCAAATTCCGCCGTATGATAAACTACTTTTTCTGCTTGCATCTCATACATTGTTATTGTTTAACATCAATTAAACATATGCTACATCATCATGTATCCTATCGAATCTGTACCAAAGGAAGGGGGGAGAAGACACTGCCATGCCCACTCAGCAATCATTTATCAAATGCCAGGTGCCATGATGAGCTGGGACCCACTTATACCTCCTTTAATCTGGAATGTCCTCCCTCCTCTCCCTAGGCCATCACAGAAAAGAACTTTTCCTGACCAATCTCCAGGCAAGATACATGAAGCCTACACATTTTTAAAGCTAACTGCAGTGTGAACTTTTGACCCACTATAGGCATGAAAAAGTCTCCTTTAGTGTCTCTTCTGTGGTGGGTGGATTCCTGGTGTATTGGGGGCCTGTGGCATATAACCACCATGCCCCCAAGACTACCAGAAGTTGGCCCATGTGTGGGCAGCCAGGCAGCTGGAAGCCAGCTTCTGGGGGGGTTCAGAGCACATGGCATCAAAATGCCTTGCTCTGAAGCCACCCAGACAGTGGTGCAAAAGGGTGGTCTGTTTCACCCCTAAGTAATATCTCCTGGCCCAAGCACCTTCTGGTCTGATAGAAATGCCATTCTCCCATCCTCCAGTCACTAACAGAATGGACCTCCTTCTCCTCATGCAGCTGATGCCTAAGGTAGGTTGGAAAGGAGTTACAGTCATGACAGTACTGGCACAATTGTGATTAAGTACTGATTGTGCATATTGAATAGTTGCCTGGATTTATTCATCTGTAGCTGTTCTTTATTCACAATTGCTACTTAGTCATGATTATGATGCCCCATCTTGGCTGGTCCTTTTCACAGGGGATGGTATGGACTGTGCAGCAGTTGTGGGCCTGTTGCAAGAGCTGGCCAGCAGGTTCTTCCTAGGCTAAAATGGCTTTTCCCCTCCATCTGCTCGTAGCAAGAATGGGTGAATCTTTCAAATTAAGTTCATCTCCTTATTTTTTCAATAATAAGTTTGTTCTGTTGAATTTCTATATTATTATTATTTTTTTAAAGTCCACATGAACATGCACTAGCATCACTAGATGTCTCTATTATGAAGGATATCCTTTATTTGAGGGCCAGAAATCTTGTCTCTTATAGGACAGGGAGGCGTCCCTTATTATGAGATGTCCCCTATTCAAGAAAAGCTTTTCCTTTTTAAAAAAAGCTGGAAAGCTTTTCCTTTTATATAGATTGAACAAGGCTCCACAAAACACTGTATTTTAGGGTGTGGACCTTTCAGAGAGAAAGAAATGTGTGCATCATATAATTTATTAATGTAGCTATTATGTACATTTTACAGGGAAATACATGATTAGTTTAACTGTAATTAACACTTTTGTCATTTAGATAGAACACAATCTTGTCAATGGCTATGTCCTGGTTATCAATTCTGCATGTCATGAATTTCAACTCTTCCTTATCGCTATTTTGAAACATGTTTTGTGCACACATACTTTTGCATACATTTTTTTTAAAAAAAATGAAACCAGCATCATAGCAGTTGGACAAATGTGAATCTTGCCTCAATATTGCATTGTTGTTCATGTGCAAGTTCAAGAAGACCAAATCTGCTATGTTCACATGAAAAGAAGAACTGAACAAATTTCTCACCCATCCCACTGACAATATTGATTGGATACACAGCATGGGAAGGTATTCACATTAAGAATTTTCCCATACAATTCAACCCACTGTTATCACTCCTCTTATTTATGGATTTGTTGTAATCATATAGCTGAGGTTGCAGTTTATGGGAAGATATTTTATACTCAAATATTTTTCACAAAATACCTCTTCCATACAGTTGCATCAGACATGGTCACCCATTTTGAACTGATGCTTATGTCTGTTAGAACTGGGATGTAGTCTAACCAGCTGTTTTCAAGGTTTTCTCTTCAACAGAACAGGTTAGAGACCTTATAATATATAACAAAAACATCTGAAAGCTGTAACAGTGATAATTGCTAATTCTTTGCCAGGTAACATAATGCACAAGGGATTTTCAGACAATAAATGAAATAATTACAAAAAAAGGGGAGGGGGGAGAAACCACACACAAAACTACAACTCAGTGGATACTGTATAAAGCATTAGAAGAGAGTAATGAAAGTTTAAATTAATACAAGTGATGTAAGAGCAAAGATAGTACAAGGTCATCTATAGCACTAGGCTGTATGAAGACTGACATTTTTTACAATAGGTTTTAAACACAGTGAACCAATTTGAAAGTACAGGAACCTGAACAGAATAGAGAATAACATTTTAAAAGGGGATACTATAACAGGAAGGGAAAAATGGCTGTCTCAAAAAATTATGTCTCTTCAAGAGCTCAAATCACTGAAAATTTCATAGAAACTCTTTTGTTAAATGATTTTTATTCTTCAGTCAGTAATTTAATTGCCATTCCCCTACATTTCAAGTGTGAGTAAATAATCCCTCCAAATTGGAGCAAACTACGATTTACTGGGCATTCTTTTCTTAATCTTGCATTGTGTATCTGTGTTTATGCAAACCTCTCAGGTTTCATTAAACCCTGGTTTTCTTTTACTAGGAAAATATGTTTTAAAGTTCTGGCTATAAAGTACAAACAAGGATAGTAAACTCTTGCTTTTTTGGCCAAGACGAAACAAGGCTGAAGTCATACACTCTCTTCTTTGGGAGTGAGCTCTTTTGAACATTGAGTACAAATACCTATAACTAACCTTCCTTCCTTCCTTCCTTCCTTCCCCCTCCCTCCCTCCTATACTACTACTATTACTATACTATGTTTCATTTTTTAAAAAATTATTCCAGGGTCTGTGTATTGATGACATCTGACATAACTACATATTCCCCATAGAATAGGCTAGAATAAAATAAAATGGAGTCACCATAAAAAGGGAAATAAGCTTCACCAAACCTGCCCATTTGGGCATTACAAATATAATAAATCTGACCACGAAATTTCCTAATCTTAAATCTTGGTGCCATCACTAATTCTAGCCTATCCTCCATGTAGCCTTGTTGTTGTTGTGTGCCTTCAAGTCATTTCCCACTTATGATGACCCTATGGCAAATCTATCATGGGGTTTTCTTGGCATGATTTGTTCAGAGGTGGTTTGTCATTTCCTTCCCCTGAAACTGAGGACCTATGGCTTTCCCAGAGTCGCCCAGTGGGTTTCATGACCGATGTCAGAACCAAACTCTAGTATTTAGAGTCATAGTCTTCCACCCAAACCACTATGCCATGCTGGCCATCCTATGTTGCTTAATACATGCATAATACCACTAAACCACATCTGTGTTTTACAGTGTGATGTCAAAAATATGCAACTGACAACAAAATTCATTTTTCTTTTTTAGTTAAAATGAGGTGGCAGAAGATCTAAATTGGCCCCTAGTAATGATTGTAGAGTGGATCAGGCCAATTATTTGAAGCTCAGTCCAGACCAGTTGAAGCTAGCTGGTTGAACAGTGCTTGACTTTCTTAAGAGTAGTGTTCAATTTATTTTGCATAGGGTTGTACTTCCACAATGGATTAGGTCAGTGATTTGAGAAAGCTCATTAATCCATCTCCACTCATACTGCACTCATACTGTAGAATTGATGCAGCTTGACACCACTTTTATTTCCCATGGCTACATCTTACAGAATGGCATTTGTAGTTTTCTGAGGCATCGGATGCTTTGGCTAGAGACTACAAATCCCAGGATTCCATAAGATGAAGCTACATCACTTAAAGGGTATTCTTTCTACACAGTTGATGGACCAATGGACTTTGTGTTTTGGAATTGCTTTTAACAGATATGGATAAGAATTTTTATTTTATTTTTATTTCTTATAATCAAAATTCCCTAAAATTCAAATTTGCCTATCCTTACCTTTTTGTCAGATTAAGCTGCTATATTGTTGTTGTTGCTGTTGTTTGATTATTTTATTCATTTTAATTCAGCTTTCTATCAATAATGGAACTCAAGCCAGCTAATATATACATTTAAAACAATACAAATTAAAACAATACAAAAGTATTAATAAAAGTATAAAGATTTTAAAAACAATGAAACAACTTATGAAATAAAAAACATATAACATTAAATATATTTAAAATGCATTAAAACATTTCATACCAATCTTAAAACAGAACCAAGCAGCATTATAAGGCCAATTGTAATTAGTTTATAAAAGCCTAATAGCACAGAAATGTTTTGACCTGCCATCAAAAGGAAAGCAAGGATGGGAGAGAGAGTTCCAAAATCGGGAAACAGCTACCAAGAAGACCCTCTTCTTTGTTCCTATCAAACAAGCCTAAGGGGCAGCAAGAACAGTGAGAACAGTATCTTCTGATGACATTAGAGCACTACTGGGTTCATAAAGGGAGATACAATCCTTCAGATAACCTGGACCCATGTCATACAGGGCTTTATAGGTCAAAACCAGCATTTTGAATTATGGCTGAAAACGGATCAGCCACCCATGGAATTGTTGCAACAAGGGAGTTGTATGGTACCTGTAGCCAGCCCCAGTGTAGCTCTTTGGACCAACTAAGTTTCTGAGCACTTTTCAAAGACAGCCCCATATAGACTGCATTACAGTAATCCAACAGGGATGTAACCAAGATATGTACCACTGTGGCCAGATCCAGGAATATGTGCAGTAGATGCACTAGTTTTAGATTCCAAAAGTGCTCTTGCTCAGAGCTGATACCTGTGCCTCCAGGCTCAGGGCTGAATCCAATAGTACCTCCAAACTGTGAACCTGTCTTTTCAGAGGGAGTGTAACCTCATCTAACACAGGCTGAATCCCCATTTTTATACCATGTGTGACCCTAACTGAAGCCAGAGTAGCTTTAGATACCCAGAAATAGGGATGGAAAAGAATTTATTTTGCATTCACATTTACCTGTAGAAATACCCATTTTGCACCTTCACAGACTGATGGTGGAACGGGACACATTTTGCTTCAGTGATTCATACATTTCTGAGGTTTTAAATCTATTTCAGTGTGTGGGGGGGGGGGGGATATAACAAAACCATAAATATACTTGGAAAATGCCGATAACTAAAATCCCATGCATTTAAAATTTGCACACAAAGATAGTTTACCCAGTGGGAAAATGCATCACTTACAGAACATGTGCATTTGAAAATGTGTGCATTTGAAAAATATATGCATCAAGTGCACAACCTTTGAATATACACAAAGAGATGTACAAATGGCTGTGTCTGAAGAAAATAAGTCTATTCTGTTTTCAAATAGAATGAGATCCAGTCTTTGCATTTAGCTATGCAATTATTTTTTCTCTGTGTTATGGAAAAAATGTTCTTTATTCTAACTTCAGATGGCAGCAAGATAAAAATAGAAGAAATGGCATTTTTCTTCATCTTTTTGTTTTGTTTTGTTTTTTCAATGAAAAAGAAAAAGATGAAATGAAACCAGGTTGTGAGGGGAAACTGAAATCCTTTGGGGACTTTAAATATCAGAACTGGAATTAGGAGGACAGTTATGGGAATATCTGTTGTTAACCCCCAAAGAACAATAAAGGAATTAATCTTTTCAGATGTCAAATAAGATCTGGAGCAAGAGTTTTGTAATCGTATGCACTTGAGAGCAGGCTGTGCTGATTTCATTGGAACTTAGTTCCAAATAAAGCTATTTGGGGTTGGAATGAATCTGTGTAACAGATAGCATTGACTCAGTGGATCAAGGTGCTAGTGGCTGTAGGAGGGGTGGTAAGGAGGAAAGAAGTAAAAGAACTGGCTTTAGATCTTTCCAGTCCTGTGATGAATCTACCACCTGTTAAGCTACATGTAAGCAAGAATAACAAATACCAGATGTTTAATGAGGAATTAACTGGACACTGACTTTTAAAACATTTATCTAGTTCAAGAATTTTCCATATTAGTCATTACACTCTAACTTAGCATCCAAAAATTGTCTGAAAATATATTAGAGCTTCACCAGATAATTAGAAAAATATGCTTACGGGATAAGGCTAGAAGTCCAGACTTTATAAGGAATTTCAAGAACCATATACAGTATCCTCATTTTTTTGGTATGTTTTTAGGTTGTGTTTTTAAATGGAAGAGAGGCAGAAACTATAATCATCATCCTCATCATCCTCATAATCTTTATTATAACTACTCTTACTACAGCAATAGCAACACAGTGACTGATATAGGATTGAAGGCAAATGAGACAGAACAGAATCTATATGTTCAAGATGTTACTTTAGTTCTTATTAAATAATTGTACTGTTTAATTATTCTTGTGCAACAATGTAAACCTGTTAATGAAAGACAAATTCCCCTTGGATTTATTTGGAACAATATCAGTGTTACTGATGACCTTTCTTGTTGAGGCTTTTTGGAGGGGGGCTGTTTTCCAAATGTTTTTTCCTATCTTGTATTATCCATCCACCAACACTGAAGATTACAATATTATGTTACCTTCTGGCAAACTGTATTTTGGTTTCACCTTTTCTAACCCCCCCCCCCCCATAGCACCAGACATAGTAGAGAATTACCCAGAAATTTAATCAGTTGTCTACTCCTAAGATTTACATGCAGGAAGGGAGGTAGGGGTTTAAATTTGAATGAAGAACAACAATCAAGAAACAATCAAGAGAGTTGTCCAAACTGGCAATTTGTTATGCTGTCCCTTCTTAACACATTGCCAGTCAAATGCTCTCTTCCTTCTTTATTTTTTTTTTTTTTTAAAACTCAGTTCGGGTTGCCTTGCTTTTAACAAATACCACAATATTGCCATTACAGTTTATCATTTCAGCACTGTACCTCTAGAGGTCAGAGAGGGAGGGAGGGAGGGAGGGAGGGAAAGAGAGAGAAGGAAACACTGGGAAAGAAACAGAAGAAGACCACATGAAGTCTGCAAAGAGAAAATACATCTGGAGGCAAAATAGGAAAAGGTGGGATTGCCTAACCTCCAGCTCTCCTGCTTTCAGAATGACACTTCCAATTAATCCTCTACTATATAATTTTTCAGCTGCTTTTAAAACGTCCCAGCTTCTCTCTTAATTAAGGATGGAGAGAAGAGTTAGGAGCAGAGTCTTACCCTTTCCAGTAGGCTCATGCAAAAGCAAACTGCAGCCTCCCCTAGCTTTTGTGTTATTCCTGATTGATAGATTTTTCTATCTTAATCATATTTTGCTGTTGCTTGGCCACATGTATCATGGTTTTCATGTGTAAAATGCTGGAGAATATGAACCAAATGAATAATTCACAGGCTTCAGAAGCAATTAATACTTTAAATAACTATCTTTGTTTCCCCTCCACCCCTGATATTTAAGAAAATATTAAATTCTTCATCAATTTGAAGCAGGTATTATACATGAGTGACTTTATGGAAACAGGAAATATTATTCTTCATCATTCCTGTTCACAATGGATATGATTTAAATGTCTCTGCTGATGCCTCTGTGATGCAGTTTTGACACAGTTGAAGCTTTAGCAATGATTAACGAGTGACATGTTAGTTGCCTCTTTGTTTTTCTCACCAAGAAGCCCCAAAGTATTATTCTATGGATATTGTTTCTGTCCCTGTGGTGCTTATGTTGTAAGGTATGCAGAAACCTGCATATTTCTTCCTTGGTATTTTAAGACATTTGATAGATGTAAAAACAAAATGTGTATGTATACTGTCTGCATCAGAAAAACCATTGTAACCTTGTTATCCCATGCTGTTCTTGGTAACATCAGAAATAATTTTATCCAGCAGAGAGGGCAGGTAGTATGGTTACTTCTTACCATCTTGGAGGCAGTTAGTACAAACACGGGAATGAAACATGGTTTTGGTCCTACCCATATGATTTAATTAATTCACACAAAGAAAAGTCAGTTCTACAGAGATAGCCAGTATAAGACATTGAGCTGCCAAGTGACATGTTCCTATCCTTTCTATCTAGTATCCATAAACAAAATAGAGTACCAGCTGAGGAGGGATCAGTCTAACAAGTATACAAAATCTCTCTACTACCTACCATCCAAAAATCTTGCTATTACATGGTGAAAAGATTTTTTGTTTGTTTTTGCAATTTCTCATTTGCTGCATAAGTGGAAACCCACTTAGAATAAGGATAGGCTATGAGCAGTTACAGATTTTTCCTCCGACACACCTCAGTGATACTCTCTGGCCCATAGTATTGGCTCTTGAAGCAACTGCTTCACTATGTTTAATGTTATGGTTGCTCCAATCTATATAGCTGTTGCTAACATATCTTGGACCCAATATCCGATTTACAGAACCCTATTAGAACATTTTAATCAAACAATGAAATTATGCAGCTTTTTTGTCCAAAGAGGAGCCTATGTAATGGATGGAAGTGGTATTGTGAACAGAATGTTACATCTAATCATGGGGCTTCTACACTCAAACTCCAATTGAGTAAGTAAGGAGTTTATCACATTGGCTTTGTTCCCATGATAGATGCAGGATGTAACTTTAGGAAATTGGAGCTTATCACATTTTCCCATCACTGGGGAGTATGCAACCCATTTCCAACCCAGGCTTTTGCCACATCTTCTTAAGAATGTTCTTGAAAAGATATGGGAGGAGTCCAGAGAAGCCCAAGTTGCTAACGGGCTGCGTACTCCACAGTGACAGAGAAATGCAATAAGATCTGCTTTCTTAAAGTTACATCCTGCATCTATTGCAGGAGCAAAGCCAATGTGATAAACTCCTAAGTGACTGCATTTCCTTCTAGCCTGTCTCATAGAATTGTTTTTTAAAAAATCAGAGAGAATTGATAAAATCAGGAAAAAATATGCAAAATACAATACTTTGTGTAACAATGAGAAGAAAAATGTGTTGTTTGACAGAAGAATGTGGAGTACAGAGATGAACTGCTACATTCTTTATACCCATGATGATGATGATGATGATGATGATGATGATGATAATTCAAGTAAGGAGTACAATTTTAAGTGTCTTTTTTGAATACCCAGCTAAATGGAGTTGGTGAAATATCAGCAGCTACCCCCCTCTAGATCTAGTAATGAGACTTCAACCTTTCCTTTGGGATATAAACCTCACCACAGTCATCCCTTTGTCACTTCAAGATTGGATTACTGCTGTGTGCACTAATAGAAGCTTCACTTTAACCTTCAACTAGCATGGAGTGCTTTCCAAATGATTTTTGAGAATTAGAAGTTGAAAGTGTCATGCCTGAGATCATTATAGTTAGGGTTGCAGCAAGTTTGGAAATGCCCTCTTTCTCCCTGATAACCTCCGAAAATTGATACAACTTGAACTGCTGAAGCTAACAGATATGAGCAAGTGGAATCTGGTGCAGTGACACTCTCAATTAGGGTGAGTTTCCCTCACTGATGACTTGCAACCTCAAGCAAGGACTTTGTATAAGTGAAACACTCACCACAGATCAAGCACCCCCATCGGTGCTATCATATTTTTTATTCCTGACATCACTTCAGGGACAGTACATTACAATGGGGGTTATTCACATGTTTATGGGCAATTCTAAGAGTATTTACCAAGAAAGAAGTCCCACAGAGTTATAATATATGTTGAGAAAACAAGCAAGGAACAACCCTTTTAAATCCAGTGGTTGTTGGTCCAAACTTTAAGAGATCTAGTCCAAACTTTAAGAGAAGTATCCAAGGTGCTGAACTGATACCCCAAATTAGGTTCAGTGAATGGATAGCCAAAAGATCAGATTAAAAACTGGAGCAGATATACTGTACCTCTGACATGAAAACTACCTCCTGACTATGATCTGCATTTTTCTTTCACATAGTGACCAAATGGATCCATAGCAAAAGCCCATAAGCAGGGCAGAAAGCCAATTGTTGTGTGTCTTCAAGTTGTTTCCTTCTTGTGGCAACCCTAAAGCAAACTTATCACAAGGTTTTCTTGGCAAGTTTCTTCAGAGGGGATTTGCTGTTACCATCCTCTGAAGCTGAGATCATGTGACTTGCCCAAGGTCATCTGGTGGGTTTCATGGCTCAGTGGGGATTCGAACCCTGTTCTACAGAGTCATAGTCAAAAAGTCACTGGCCCTCAATAGCCTTTGTCTAATGTTATTCCCAACTGACTGGTAATCAGAGGCTTGTTACTTCATAGAGGTAGTAACCATTGATAAAGCCTCATCCTTCATGAAGCTTTTTAACTCCCATACAACACAGTATACCTGTTGTTGTTGATGTGAAAAGAATCTGTATCCACAGATTCTACATCCAAAGATTCAACCCACCCCACCCCATTTTTTTAAAAGCACACCTTGATTTTGCCATTTTATAAGAGGGACACCATTTTACAAAACCATTGTATATAAGGGAACTTGAGGGTCCATGGATTTTGTTTCCATGTGGGTCCTGGAACTGAGCCCCAGTGGAATACTCCACTGTACTCCTTTTCTGTCTATTCTGAATTTCCTACCTACCAGCTTTTTTGGACGAGGGTAATATAACCAGTTTCCACCCACTTTTGCCACATGATGCCTACTTTTAGAATCATTTCTTTATCATCTTTTTTTATTAAAAACAACAACAACAGTGAAGAAGCATGGAAATGTGTAACCTTTCCTAATAGAAGAGCTGCTTCTGAAGCCATTTGTCAATGCTTTTATGCTCTTGTTATGAAGTTCATATAGGACTGCAACTTTTTGGCTCAGTTCATAGATGTAGCATTTCACATAACTGCAGCAGAGGATTAAAACTGAGAGGGCACCAATTAGGATCAGATCTGCAATCCAACAAAGTGAATGGAGCTCTTTCAAATAGCACTATTAAGGATAGGGATGAATAAAAGGATATGTCCTCTTATGATACACTGTTGATACAATGATACACTGTTATAAACAGAATGCTATTGTTCTATGTATTTTGCAACTTAAGCCTCTAACAATGTTATTAGCAGCAAATCATGAAATGATCTATATACTGTTCAAAAAATTATAGAGTTCAGTTCATTTTTTCTAAGTAAAAACATTGCCTGGCCAGCTAACACAGCCAACTATCTATTCACAATATGATAAATAAAGATTAGCAATAAGAAAATTTAATAAACAGAATAGAAATCTGGTCAGGTGCTGTTAGCCTTGACATCCTCTGATGGCAGAATAACAGTGACCAGTGAAAGTCTTATGTGATTGGATGAGAAGTAACCTTGTACAAGAGGCCAGTAAACCTTATTTCTTATTGGATGAGGAGGAGAAGGGTGCGGTGCAGGACAGGAGGAAAAGGAAGAGGAGAAGGAAGAGGAAGGTACAGGACAAGGTGGGAGAAAGAGAAAGAGGAGGAAGGTGTGGCACAATGCAAGAAGACCTAGGAAACAGCGAAGGGGAAGAGGTGGAGGAGAAGGGAGGGGAAGGGCAGCTGGAGGGAGAGGAGGAGGAGGAGGAGGAGGAGGAGGAGGAGGCTCCTCCCAAATGCCATTGACTTGAGCATCCACAGATTTTGGCATCTGCAGATATCGAGGGCCCACTGTAGTTTTGAGCAACTTGTTGGGAGCTTCATCAGTCATGGGCAGGACCAGTATTAAAAGGCTGGGGCCATAATCTAAAAATATTCCTTCTTAACCCTCTTACTTACTATCAGCAATGGTATTTCAGCTTTTTAGAATGGGGTGATACTCATACAAAAGTTGGGAAATGAGCTAACCCAGGGGAAAAGTGGCATGACCATTTGGCAGACCACAGAGGACTAGACCGGGACTTCAACAGGGATGAATTCAGTCCCAGAATTTGAGGCTCCCCACCTCTGAGTTAAGAATGCCAAATGTAGAACTAGAAATATTGAACCTACAAGAAGTAGTAAACTATGTTATCTGTGCTGTGTTATCTGTGCTGTTTTGGGATCTGTACTGTATACATGTAAACAGAAAAAGATGATATATAAAAGAGCATCTACATTATTTTTAATCTTTCTTATGACCATCTTTAGTTTTGAGCCAGCCATTAGCTAAGGTTTATTACTTCCACAATATTGCATAGTACATTGTATAGTAACATAGACAAAAATATAACCTGCAATAAAAGCTGCTATTATTTACTGATTAGCCAAAATACAGATTCAATTATTTGTTTCACTCTCTTAATCAATGCAAATGCTACTAGACATAATGTTTAGTAAAATGTGAAACTAACACTGAGGATGTTAAGCAAGTGAAGACCCAAGAAACATACATATTATCTTTCAGAAAAGATTACTTTTATTTAGAAAAAAAGTAACTTCCATCTTGCCCATTAATGAGAGATCCAAAATCACTTTTCAAAATGTGTATAAAACTGAGCAAGAGACCCATTTCAATGATAACACTAGTTAATTTCATAGCTGAGTTAAAGGCTGGAAACATGTTTGTGTATTCTGTTATGCCATCATTACTTGTAGAAATAATCCCTTGCAGCTGTGGCAATTCACGATAACACACAATATATACCCATCATGACAGAAATGAAATTTACTTGTGTCATCCTCATGTCTAACCAACTTACAGTACCAGGGTTTTCTTTCCCCTTCATAGCATGCTATTTCATATATGAATAAACTGATAGGCTGAGAAAATGCAACTATTAGAAACAACCTCATGTACCATTTAGAGATTTCATTTACACTGTCCAGCTTCAATAAAATGAGTAAACAGTTAAATAGAGAAAGATCCTATTTGATACCCTACCCTCTTTTTTTTTCCTTTGAATGTCAATGGAATTTTTGCTCCTTGTACATTGAATGCTCTTGCCAACACTGATGCAAAGGCATTTCTTCATTCACCATATGTGACCACGTACTGCAGTAAGAGATTGGCTATTCATGGTAGGTGGTTACTCTTGGTCATCTACCTTTTTTTCATCATCCTACCAAAAACACTTTCTCCCCAAGAGTCTTCTTAGGATTGGTAACCTTCCATTATTCCTGGTGGCTAGTGGGTTCCATATCAATGGAGCAGTGATTCTGCCCTGGGTTAGTCTCAATGTTTTCATGGCTTACCCTTTTCAGCACCTTGGATAGCTCCTAAAACCTGAATGCCTTGCTGATCTGAAGCTGCATCTGCAATGCAGAAATAATCCAGTCTGACACCACTTTAACTGCCATGGCATATTGCTCCCCGGATTGGTTGCTGGGCCGCAGGGGCCGGGGCCTCCGTCCCTCTCAGCCTCCAATTGGTTGTTGGCCTTTTTTAAGGCCGTGTTGGGCGCACAGCAGCGCCATTGCCTTTTCGGCTCTGCTCGTGCGTGGAGCAGAGCCAGGGAGCTCTTGGGCACTGAGCCCTTGCAGCGGTAGAGCGGAGGCCTGGTGGCAGTGTTGGGGGCCGCTCCGATCGGCATTTCTGCGCCAGGTAGCGGCGCCCCCCCCTCTTCGGCACTACTGGGGGTCTTGGCTTGCCGGGCCGTCGTTAGGCCTTGACCTGCTCCAGGTCTCTGCCCTTGTGGGCATTTTTCCTTCCTCCCTGTGCTTTGAAGCTGTGCAGTTTTCTCCTCTGGATGGGACTTGGAAGGGAGTCCACCTCTATGATTGGTTGATATTGTTCTTTGGATGCTAAGCATTTTCACCCCGGGCTTGGACTTGGATGGGAGACCACTAAGACTGTGTTATGTATATTCTCCTTCTGTTGTGTGGGGCCCGAATTTATTTTCGATTTTAAGGGTTGTGATATTTAGCCTTCTCTGTCAGAGAGCTCTGGTGCTACAATCAACTACAAGTACCAGGATTCCAGAGTATTGCACCATGGCAGTTAAAGTGGTGTCAAATTGCATTATTTCTGCAGTGCAGTGCAGATGCACCTTATGAATCATAATCAATGTAGAAATTTCTGGGGAAAAGTGTATCTATGTCTCTTGTACAGTTAAGCGAAGAAGATTAAGAAATTTTAATTTTTTGAAATATTCAAATAGTGTTGCAAAGAAAAAAGAAGAGGGAAAAAGTGAGGAGGACATACAGGGGATATAAATGTAGATTAATATAAGATGATCATATATCCAAAATACATTTTCTTGGAACTGATGCCTTAACCGTGCATGTTCAGGTATACTTAAAGCAGTAAGATGTTCATCATGCTTTTTGTCAACATTTCTTTAAATTGAACCAAAATTATGTGTACAAGACATATGCAAGATTTTTCAAAGTAGAAAAAAATAGGAATGAATGTGTATATTATGCTCAGTGCAAAATTCTCTCCCTGTTGATTATGGAAATACTTATGTGCCAAGAAAGGTATATAAATTTTGTCTCAGCTCCAACTCATTGGACAGATAAATGGACTCAGGGAAAATTGGACTCAGATTATTTTATAGCAATTGAGCAACACAAACAATAAATGTGTTTTAATGTTCATAAGAATGAAAATAACACAATGAGCATTACACAGTTTAGGATTACAGCCATGCTTATTTGGAGAAAGAGAAGTGTCGTTTCAAAGATAAGGATCCAGCAACCAGACTACAAGGTTATATGTGTTTGTGTGGTTTTTCAGCTGCGCATCTGAGTGGCTGAAATCTGTTACAACATTTTGAAAGTATAGGGATAAATGTTTAACAGCCTCAGGTCACTTAGGTAAAGGTTTGTCATGTTGAATTCCTAGTGTGGTATAAGTTATCATCACACAGCCTTGGGATTATGTCCTAGATCTTGCCTTGAGAACCTCCAGGCACCTCTACCCTCCTAGACAAGGAACATCTTAACCAACACAATCATGTAACAATTCTCAAAGACCTCAGCCTGGACCTATTAACAAAAGCATGTGGAAAAAGTGTGCTTGCTGCATGAAAGCAGCTCCTTCCTATTTCTGTTTCTCTCCCCCTTCCCCCTCTTTCCTGCCCTAGCTTTTCTCTGTTGATCAGGCAATTGCCTTGCCTGACTCACTCACTCATCAGTAACTGCACCTGGAGGAAAGAATTTTGATATCTGTGTATAGGACAAATGAACTCCTTTTTTATTTCAAAGATTTGGCTGCCTAAGAACCAAACCTATTTCCCAGTTGTAATCTCCTTGCTCTGTGGATTTGCTTGGGTACCTGCATCCATAGGAGCCTACTTGCCAGGATGGGTGGGCTTTGACTAAGATGAACAGGTTAGATCTTTTCTCTCATCTTCTGAACCCTATTCTCTCTCCTTCTCTCTCCTAAGAATGCTGCTGGGGAGGAGACAGATTGCTATTTCGATAGTCTGTACAAATCACTTTCCGAGACCTTCAAAATTATGGAGAGTGCCACATTTGAAGAACAAGTTGTTACACATCTCTGATTTGGGCCCATAGCGGAGTCCATTTTCAGTAATATTTAAACTAAAATGTGCACATGCAGAGTTCCTTAGGAATGGCCTCAAATTCTCCAAACTGTCATCAGTTGGGTACCTGGTGGCGCCCTGGTGGTGCAGTGGTTAAATGCCTGTACTTCAGCCACTCACTCAAAACCATAAGGTTGTGAGTTCAAGACCAGCAAAAGGGCTCAAGCTCATCTCAGGCTTGCATCCTTCCAAGGTCACTAAAATGAGTACTCAGATTGTTGGGGGCAAGTAGCTTACAGTTGTAAACTGCTTAAACACTGCTTAGGCGGTATGAAGCGGTATATAAATGAAGCTGTTTGTTTGTTTGTTTGTTTGTACCAGGATATAGGCAGACAATTTTAAATATATATATATATATATATATATATAGCTTTTCAGTCATTACAAGGAAAATCATTCCTACCCAATCCAGTTAGAGCAAAACACTTGTAAGTGGAACTTTCTGAGTAACCATGCCTGGAAAATCTGGAGCACAAAGAGTTTTAATCAGTCTCATAGAAATCAATTTTTGGTTGCATCATGCCTGTAATTGTTAGCAGTACAATTCACTTTCTTTTCTTTCTTTCTTTCTTTCTTTCTTTCTTTCTTTCGGTTCGTCTCTGTTTTATAAGCCAATTGAGACTAGTTATCTATGTATCAAATAATGCAATGCAGTGACTCTTAGCTGCAGAGCTTGGAAACATTACTTTTTCAATTCCATCCCACAGGATTTCCCAGACAATATGGCCACTAGCCATATAGGCTAAGGGATTGTGGAAGCCAGGGAGTTCAAGAAAAAGTATTTTCAAAGAGCAAACATTTAGGTATAATTGTTGAGGGTCTTAAGGGTCTAGTTCTGCTAAGACTGCGGTCCTATATGCAACTGAGAACAAACTCCATCAAACTGTAAAGCACTTTATTTTGAGTAAACATGCATAGGATTTCATTGTTTATCACATTTTTAAAAAAATAGGGCTTGGCAAATGGGATCAAATTTCTGTCATAGAGTAGGTATTAATATTTAATAGTAAAATAGTGTGCACACTTAGAGACACCAGGGCATGCCATGGTAAACGTTTGCCTGCATAATTACATGGGTTTAGGTTGGACTAACTGAAGGAATCTTGTGTAAATCACATCTAGGTAATCAGATGTCCTTTACATTATTTATGAAAAATATTTATACCCCATCCTTCCATTACATTTACAGTACCCAGGATGGCTTTAGGTTTACTACAGTAAGACAAGACTACAGTAATATGTTCTATATGGGGCTGTCTTTGAAGACTATTTTGAAGCTTTCAGAGGTATAAAAGGCAGCTGACAAGTTGCTTGTCAAAAAATCTAAGCATGCAACTCTGATTCTATTCCAATTGTACTCCTCACATTATATGCCTGGGCTGAACTCAAAACTCTGGTTGTTGTCTTACTATTGGATATGCTATCTACTGGGAGTTGAAGTCCAAAATATTTTTTCTGGTTACGACTTATAAAGGCTTTTATGGCTTAGGTCCAGGCTATTTGGCAGAATGTATCTCCCTGTATAAGTCAGCCTGGTCTCTGAGATCATCAGGAGAGGCCCTTCTCTCAGTTCCACCACCTGCACAAGCATGGCTGATGGGGACAGGAGAGAGGCCTTCTCAATAGCTGCCCCAAAACTCTGAAATTCCCTTCCTAGGGAAGCCAGAATGACCTCCATGCTTGTTGTCCTTCCATCAGCAGCCTGACATTTTTATTCAGACAGGTTTTTCAAACATAAAGTCTTCAAAGAACAGGCTGAGGGGTGTTGTATTGTTTTATAGTGTACTGTTTTTAAGTCCTTTTATCTTTTAAAAATTGTATTTTTCTAACAATCTGTTTTAAAATTGTAATAATTTAATCCTATTTTAATGCTCTCTTTTGCATGTTTTTAATTGTGCTGCTGTTGCTTTAAACTGAAAGCCTCTCTGAATCCCAATTTTTTGGGGGGGAGGAGTGTGATGATAAGAACAATAACAAAAACAAAAACACCAACATTTGCCATTCCAAAACCCTCAACTTCATCAAACATCAGGCAGATGTTTACACTCCCTCTGAGATTAGCAATGAGGTGTCCCGTGTCAGTTACATGGCTGTGCCTCAGAGGTAGTGACTTACGGCAGAGACAGTAGTGCCAGGCTGCACAATGGGATGCATGTTTAAACCACTGCCCAGCACCATGACCACTGGTACAAGTCACTCCCTCTGATACTGAAAACAAGGTACCTGGCATCAATCACTTGGCTGTGACCTCAAAGTGAGTAACTTGTGCCAGAAGTAGCAGTGCCAGATGTCACAGTGGGAATTATCCATAAACAGCTGGCTGGCAACATTCTGGAGTGCTCCCAATTTTCCTGCAAAATCTGGAGCAAAAGATATGTCTTTTTTTATCTTGTTTAAGGGAGAGATGAGTTAAATTCAGTGTGGAAGTGGCCTCACGTCATGAGGATAGTTTGTAGTCTGGGCTTTGGTCCTGCATTATGAAGACAAGAGTGCTGTGAGGGTGGGGGGGGGGAACTAATTCATTTGGCCATGTAGACATGTCTTCAGGGGATTTGAACAAGATTGTTGGATCACAATGTGAATGACAGTTGATCTAGTCAGTTAGGATTGTTAGAGAGGGGGTGGAAGAGAGAGTGAATGGAGGATTGTGATCAAGAGAATCAGGTTCAAGAATTAATGAGTGGTGTTTTAGAGTCTGAATTAGCTAGAAGTGGAGTGTGTGAGACAGTGTGAGCTGTAGTTCTAAATTTATTGAATAATTAATCTGTTTTACTATGTACAACTATTGTTAATAAAGTATTGTTGTTGTTGTTTTTGTGTTTATACTCTTTTGGCTTCCAGAAATACTGTTTATTAGAAAGCTTGGATTCAGACAGAATGTTTTGGTTGGAAGCAGTGGATAAAGAGAGGTGGTGTCTGGTGACGGTATAAGTTTCACAATAAAGGCACATTTAGGACATCTGAGAGGTCCTCACAATTGGTAGCCACAGCAGTAGGACAAGAGGAGGTCCTTATATTAGTGACAGAGATAGGGACCAAAGAAAGTCCTCATTCTTGGTGGTAACAGTGAAGTCTTCATATTTGATAGAAGCAGAAGTTTAGGAAGAGTCTCAGACCTGCTGGAAAAAAGTTGTATCTTCCATTCCTACTCCAAAGGTAGACATAATCTACCTGCCCAAGTCCCTAATATCTCCCCAAACCAAAAACAAAAACAAACAAACAAAACAAACATTCCTAACAACCCAGTTTTTTCTGTTTCTGGCAGGGGCACATTTGGATTCAAATGGATCATAATACCCCCAAATAACTAAACTGAAAGAGGGGAAAAAAATTAAATCACAAGTGGCACTATAGCCCTGGTTATAGTAAGTATATTTTTGTTCTTTATAAAATAATATTGTGTCATTTCTGACCAAAAAGGTAGCCAAAAGTGAGTCCTGGGAAGGGGGGGGAGTCCTCAGACCACTGAATTTGCCTGACTTTGTACTTATCCAGATACCAGATTTAGATAGTGCATAACACTAGTGGGTCATCTGTGTCCTGCCGTGTTCACAGAACCTTTGTCCTGTAACATAATACTTTGATCTAAGTAGAGAGAGTCAGGATTTAGAGGGGAAAGCAGCTGGGAAAAATTGGCCATGCTGCCTGGAGATCCTGGGAGTTGTAGCCCAAAAATAGTACTTTCCCAAGCTTAAGCTTCCTTTAAGAGCCAGTATCGGGAAGAACTCAGGAAAATATGTTACCTCCAGTCTCAAGTATGTTGACAAAAGGCATCAGATGAGGATAAGAGGGGGGAGAGCCCTGCATCATAATAACATCCTGTAGCCCTTGTTTGCATTACAAACTGTTCATCCAGAGCAGTAGCAGAGCTAGCTGTTTTCCACTTCCCTTCTGGCATGTGCTTTAGTATATGGAAATCAGTTCACAGTGTTCCCTCCAGCAATTGTGCCTCCCACTTTTTTTAATGAATGTGCAAAGATTACAGAACTATCTCAGCAGAATGACATGCTGATTCCTCCCTTTCTTTCTTGACACAGCCTTAAACCACATGTTTTCTCCCTCAGCCCCCATCCATTGTGGTTTTATTCTCACACTGACCTTTCAATGACCCTGTCTGCTCATTCAGGACTTGTGCTGATCTGTTTAACACCATACGATTAATTACATTTGAAGCCATTTCCCCTGAAATCTATTTGAATGTATTATTTTAAATGTCTCCTCCTCCCACCCCTTCTTGTCCACTAATCTGCATCCCCACATTTATTATCATTTCTTTAAGGAAGCAGAAGAGAGCACCTTTTCTTTCACATTGTGACTGATGGCTTTCGGTGCAACTTAGATAAAGCTTTGCTAGGTTGGCTGCACTTTCATTTTTTTCATAACAGGCACTGCACAGTGCCAACAAGCCCACAAAATCAGGGGTACAGTTCTTAAAATATATATCGCGGCTAGAATCTATAGACTTGCTAACATCTCACAGATGGTGATAGGAACTCACTCATGCACTTCTGTTTTCGAGAGCAAGAATCATTGCTGGATGCCTGTGGAATGGTCATCTGTTCTGTTTATACAAAGCAGTGTTCCCTTTGAAGGTGTGTCAGAGGAAAGACCTCTGTTGGAACGTGTCGTTTCTTTGAATTCTAGTCCAAGACCTCAAAAAGCTTGCAAACAGGTCTTTGAAACTGCCAGGCAACAGAAGACTGAGCAAAAGGCACACAAGTCATAGAGTGGTCACAGTCATGCCCTATTCATGTTCTCCAACTGTCTCTATCTGGAAAAGACAGTCCTGATTAATCCTTCTTTAAAACTTCCCACTTTCCCCACCACCCCACTTTCCCCCACTGACTTCAGCTTACTTCAATTGTTTTAGAGTTCAAAGTGTAAAAGTAGTTTTGTCGCTGGTTTTGTTGTTGTGTGCCTTCCTGACTTATGGCAACTGTGAGGTAGAATTTTTTCAGGGGAGCCTTGCCTCCCTCAGAGGCTGAGAGTGTGTTACCCAGTGGGTTTCCATGACCAAGAGGAGTTTCAAACCCTGGTCTCCCAGGGTCCTAGTCCAACACTCAAAACACTACACTAATTCAATTAACTCAGCATGGTAGAGAGGAGAGGAGTTCAATCTTGCTCTTCCCCATAGGCTCAGGCAAAAGCAACTACTGCAGCTTTTCCTGGGTTGTCTATTTTTCTCTCCTTAATAGCTTTTGATATCTTGACAACACACTGATTTTTTTGGCCACACATGTCCTGATCTTTGTCCATGAAATATTGGAGGGGATGCCCACTCTGTTGAGAGATACTGTTATTGCATAGTAATTATTTCCAGAGTTGTATACAGCCAATGCCTTCATTATGCATTTTTTAAAGAATACCTTTGCCCTCTTTTTCTTTTTGATGAAGCATTTCCTCTGCCTTGTTTTTTCTTTTGGCAATGTGTAAATGTTAACCCTAAGTATCCATTCCCATACCCTGTTGTTTCTGTTGTTGATGTGTATGTTCAAGTCATTTCCAAGTTATGGCTACCCTAAGGCCAACCAATCATGAGGTTTTCTTGGCAAGTTTCTTCAGGGATGGTTTGCCATTCTGAAGCTGAGAGACTGGGTCATGCAGAGGCTTTAGGTGGCCAAACTGGGATTTGAACCCTGGTCTCCAACTGAGACCACTACACAATGCTGGTTACCCCATTACCCATTGGTAAATGTAATATTCAGCATCCACTAAATATTTTAGTCATTTCCTTATGGGTGCCTCCCCAAAACCAGTGGTGTCTGGTGACTTTAATGCTAGTCAGATAGTGAATATCCTCTGGGTTTGAGTATAAACTTTAAAGTAGTTATTTGATATGCTAAACCTTATACGCACAGTTGAACATATGGAATAGCTTCTTTAAAGTTCAAACTAAAACCCAGAAGTGATTTACCACCTCAAAGACATAAGAACCCTGAGACCAAACTGACAGACAACAATTCTTTTTCTTTAACTTGAAAATAATAATAATAATAATAATTATAATTATTATTATTATTTATATTCCCCGCCTCTCCCATTGGATCGAGGCGGGATTACAACAATTAAAACAGTAACAATAAGACATTCTTATAAAAACTCAATAAAAACATTAAATAAAAACATTCCTTACAGTTAAAAGCATCAATTAGCATGTGCAACATAGCAGCCATAATGTGATTAAAACAATCCAGTGCAAACTTACAGCCACAATGTCTGCTACTTACTCACATTCAGCGCTCCGAGTAGCACACAATATCACAACAGATCAGATGTTTAATCATTTCACAATGTTTATATTTCTTGTTTTGGCAGCATTCCTGTGCTGGCCATAATGTACAACTCAGTTCTTAGCATCACTTAGATTAAAACTCTTGGGCAATTTAAAGATGATGGTATTTGTTGAGTTTTCATTTTAATAGAAACACATTTAATTTGCCACTTTCAAACCAATACAAGAAATAAAACTCAGTTTACCTTCAAAATTCTGTGAATTTTGCAGTGGAATTTTCTAATAAAGAAATCCATACAAAATGTAAATGCTTATATAAGTGAAAATAACATTGAGAACTACACTGGACAAAGAAAAGTGCTCACAAATAGGGCTTTGTAGATATTATTACACAAAAATGTATGTATTAAGACAAATGTATGCACATTTTTACACATCTGTTCAGAAAGTCTCTAATTAAAATTGGAAAAAGATTTCCATGCTTGGATGAATTAAAGTTAAGATGGGGGAAAACTGAGAGAAACAAAATAAATGAAAATGGCTATATTCATCCATCCAATGGCATAAAATATTATCAAGCACAATGGAAATCAGAAAGAATTGTCTGGAGAGCATTCTAAAGATGTCTTGGGCATTGGCACAGCCAACCTCACCAATTTCTCTCCCTTCTCCTGTATGAATTCAAAGATATAGCAGTCTGGAAAATCACTTTGCAAAGGGTTCTTGTAGCACCTTTGAGATGTGAAAGAAATTGAAAGAAAGAAGCTGGTAGCATGAGCTTTCATAGACTTGAGCCTGCCTCCTCAGATGCATGAGGTCACCACCAAATTCCTTGAAACACAGTGGCAACAGCTAACACACCACATGTCCCTGTGCTTCCCATAACTGCCTCTACTGTTTTTCTCAGAAGACCATTGCAACAGCCTTCGATATTGGATGTCCTTTATCAGCCTGTGATATCCTTTTCCAAAACCATGGTTATCACACATTGACTGCAAGGGGAGTATCCATGGATGTATTTCATTTTATTTGACATGAGTTCATTTATTTTAAAGATTAAAGAAAGGGGCATCTAAGCCTGTTTTTAGAAAACAAGTCTCCCAAATATCAGATGGATAAGTGAAAGGTGCTCCTGCTGCCATTTTTCCAAATCTGAAGCTGAAAAGGAATAGATAAAAGGATGCTCCCTGTGGGGGGGGGGTTTGTGCAATTTCTTGTGTTCTTTGCTGCTTGTGTTTTGTGGCTGTGTCATAATAAGCATAGACAGAAACAACTGCCACTATATGTCCAGACTATAGTTGGTATAAAACCCTTCTTGCTTGTAAAAGTTCTCACAGTACCAGCATCTTCCTTTTTCAGGAAAAGGGCTTCTTCACCCTCTTTCTTTCAGAAATAAGAAACCCAGTTCATTACTGTGGTTTTACATTAAAAGGTGTGAGAGAAGAGGGATAAAAGGTGGCAGGAATTCTCACATGCACAGCAAGAGCTTAGAAAATTTTTGTTTGTTTGACTACAAATCCCAGAGTTTGACTACAAATCCCAGGGCCAAGAATAACCATGCTAGCTGAGACATTCTGCAAGTTGTGGTTCAAAAAGTAAATTTTCCATGCTTTGTACACACAGATGCACACACACACATGCAAAGGGGTTACAGCTTGTTCAACAAAAACCCACAGCAGCTGCTGTTGCTAGGGAGAGAGCTCCACTTGAGTGTGTCAGAACTTGCCTTCAAGTAAAAATATATATGTTTGTCCACACCGGTTCACCTCTACATGTACTGACTTGGGAGTCCCATTGAACTTTGTTGACATTACTTTCAAGAAGACTTTCAAAAATCTGGGCAAAAGACATGTAGGTAGGATAAAACTTGTAAAGCACCCCATGCTACCAAAAAAATCTGTGAAAGTAAATCTAGTTCTCATTACTCATGCAATGTAATTCTTTCTGCTGTGTCAGTCTCTTCTCTAGACTGTTTACATTCAGAGAAAGCAGAAGAAGGAAGATAAACCTAACATAGTGGACTCATCTCAATCCCTCAGGAAGGAAAGAAGACATATCTAACATTGGGGCATCATCTCAACACACATCTTTGATCTTCTACTCTATTTCACAATAATTTTCAAGGTTTTTCTTGAATTTGGCACCACCTTCAATGTTTGCTTTTTGTTTAATGCTGATAGGTTTCAGGAACAGAAATGGGAAATCATTTTAACTTGATTCTTCAGCCTGCCTTAGCTGTTAGCCTAAGAATTCAGGGACACTTTTGGCTTGGCCCAAATGCATTCCTCTTCCTGTTGTGTTATTCTATGCAGGAAGATGATGCTTTTTAAATGGATGCCACAGCTCTCTCTCTCTCTCTCTCTCTCTCTCAGTCTTTCTCACTCTCTTTCTTTCTCTGACAGCTGCTACTTTAGCACTCTTTTGAATGGACAAAAGAGAATGGTTAATCCATCCAGCAGGATGGGTAGACTGCTCAGGATGGGTAGCTATGAAATGCTGGAAAGTGACAGAGAAAGGCTGAAGATGGCTTGTAAAAGGACAATGGTTAATATTGCTTATGACTGGGGTTGTAAGGTAATGTAATGAGCAGAGTATTTTACTGGGTTTTGGCGATCCAGATTCAGTTCTTCATTCAGTGGATGAAACCAGTCTGTCTCCTAGCAGTGTTGTAGGGATAAAGTGGTTCAAAGGAAAGCCAGGTATTTCACCCTAAGCTTATACAATGAACAATGGGATATAAGGAATAAATAGATAAACCCAATTCCCTGATCATATTTTCAGTCAACATCAAAATGATTTTTTTTTAATTGTCAGTACACAGCTAAGGTCCTTCACACAACTCCCATTGATATCAGTGGACTTAACACGTGATTACTACCTATCTACACTTATGAGAGTAGATTTCTTGACTGGGATTCCATCATGTCACTCCTTTCATGAAACAGAGTATAGATGAGAAATTTGTCTTTTTCCTCACTTACCTCCCTCTGTGTTAACTTCTCAATGTGCAGTATCAGGCAGTGGCAATCCACTGTTACTATATGGCATTCAGTTAGATCTCAGACATTGACTTTCTGTTTAAAGTATGCTTGATGTTTTTTTTGCTCTCTTAGCCACTGTTCCATTGGTACCATATGTGACAACTGTGGCCCAGGAATAGCAGCATGGGACTCTGGATGCTTCCAGATGGACAGTTCTTAACATCTCTTGTCAAAGATGCTGTGTAGTTATTCTTTCTCTCTCTCTTTTTCCTTTAATATGTTTTGTAGAAAGATTAAAAGGAAGAAGACATGGTGGATGAAACAAGGCATATGCCAGTAGGATCAGAATTCTGTTGTCATTACTACATGCCTTCATTAAAAAAACAAAATAAAGAAACAAAAACCCCAGCAACCTGAAAAGAATTTCATTCCAAAAATAAAGAAATTGGTCTTCAAAAGCAAACCCATGAAATTCTTCTTCATTTACACTGGACAAATTCCACAAAGACAACAATTCCCAACACCATAAGGTGCCATGTTGTACCCATTTGCCGTATAGGTGTTTTTAGCAAAAATGATGTTTTTGCTGTTATGCATGAACAATAATGTTGATTAAACAAACCATACAGAAGCGACTATGAAGTTACTTTGTTGTTGTTTTTGTGGTTATTTGCCATCAGATTGACTTAGACTTAGAGAGACCCTATTTGGGACTAACAATTGGATTTCATGTCTGGAAACATCCATAGGTAAAATTTGAGCTAACTTTGGAATTGACATATATCTGTGGGATTCACATTTAAATTTGATGTGATATTACATTCTGAGCCAAACAGGACAATGATCTATGATTGGAAAGTATTGAGTTGTATTGCACAAACAAGGCTAAAAAGAAAACTCCTTCTATAGGGGAAAAAAATCAATTTCAAATGGTGGTTCTGGTTACATTGTAAATGGGAGAATATAACAGCTGTTTTGCTGTTCTTGCTCTTTTAAGTGCAATTAAGGCAGATTAGAAACTAATTAGAAACAGCTCAGCATAGTGAAGCAGAAAGCTGCTCCCAATTTAGGATCAGCTGGATGGAGAAAGTGCATCAAGGCATAACTAGATATCCTTTTAGACATCTAAAGACTGATTGGTAGTTTTTCAACTTTGCAGCCGACTCCAACTGCAATTCAAAAATATTTAGTACTAATGAAGAGTATCAGATGCATTCCAGTTAATTTGTATTCATCCTTCTTCCTTCAGCAATCTCCACTATCCTGTTTCATTCAGCATTAAACCTGAAAGCCTATTATTAGGAATTAAATTGGGACTCAGCTAAGCTATATTCTCAAAGAGTGCTGGAAGCTGAACAGCATCTCTCCACTTTTAGTTGTTGACAGCAGCAAAGTATCCACTTTACAGGGTCATGTACAATATATAGACTGCTTCCTGGTTGGAATAATGATTCCTTAAATTCAGAGTGAAGTTTCTAGTGGGTACAGCCAACAGAGGAGGCAAAAGCTGCTTACAAATGAGATGTTTGTTATCCTTTATAACAACGGAGGAATAATTTGGCATCCCTTCAGCTAACAAAAGGATAATTTGGCATTCCTTTGAGACAAACTCCCTTTCCAGTTACCAGTTATTTGTAATATGTTGATTAACATATGTAGAATACCTAAGACAATTCATTTTCAACCTGTCTGTGAGTAATTGGACTTCATGTAGATAGGAACTTTGCATTAGTCAAAATAGAAATAAGTTCCACATGAATGACAAAAAGCACACAAATCCACAAATGCAAAGGTTTACGATCCCCAAAATCATTTTGCATTTCCAAAAATAAAAAAATAAAAAAATGTCTATCTGAGTCTTATGAAGAAATTTCACTGGGAATCTCTCTAACACAAGCACAAAGGAGTGGCAGTTAGTGAAGATGTTTTAATTATCCTTTGTTTCCCTACACATAGGAGCTTCTATTCATGGAACTGTAGTTTATTTGCGTTATTTGTAGTACTAGTACTAATTTTATTTATTAACTATATTTATATCCTGCCTTTTCTTCTATGGGCTCTGGCTGATATGTTTGGTTCTCCTCCTCACATTATCCTCCCAACAGCTATGTAAGTAGATGTGGCTGAGAGAATGACTGGATGAAGGTCACCAAGTGAGGTTTTTTTCTGAGGGAGACCTAGAATTCAGATGTCTTAAGTATCAGTTCAGCACTAATACTATACATGTTGTGTATCCTTTATCTGACAGTCTGAAATCTAAAATATTTCAAATCCAAAACTGTACACAAGGATGGCTAAGATATTGATACTTTGGGGTTTGACATACCACCCTGAAAGGGTGGGCTGGAGGTGCCCATTTTGCCACTGAAGGATGCCGCAGCAGCCAAACCATACGGCCTCCCTCTGCACCAAAAAGAACCTGCTAAAAGCACACAGCAAATCCCATGAGTATGCCATTGGCACACTGTCACACATTGATGACACAAGTGCAGCACCGCATGTGGGGGAGGCTGCCATGATGGTAGCCCTGGTACATACTAGGGTTCAGAAGCGTGTGGTCGCTCCACTCTCCTGAACCCTAGTTTCAGCCCCAGGGTGCCAAAAGCACCTGTCTGTACTTTGCTTTTTGATGGTTCAGTGAACACAAACTTTGTTTCATACCTAATTTATTAAGTATATTTTGTATAATATTACCCTCAAGCTATGTGTCTAATGTGCACATGAGAAAAAAATGAATTTCATGTTTAGATTTGGAGCCTGGCTCCAAGAATTCTTATTATGTATATGCAAATATTCTAAAATCTCCCCCCCCCTAAAAAAAATCAAAATACTTCCAGTGACAAGTTTGTTGATGAGGGAGACTCACCCTGTACCACACTCCCTCCAGATTTCCAGGGGAGGCCAACTGAAGGGTAGTTTACACATGTGTAAGTCACCAACAAGTTTTGAGCCAGAAAAATGTGATCACTATGACATCATTGACATTGTAGTTCCAATAATAATAATAATAATAATAATTATTATTATTTCTAGCCCGTCCCTCTGAATGAGCAACCAGGGCGGGGTACAACAGAAGAGTTAAAAACAACAGCAGTTAAAATATCCTAGTAACTACTATTCAAAGAACATATAATAGAATGAGCATAGGGTCTTAACTTGGAATGTGAAAATTGTTCAGTCTAGATTTTGTTGTGTTTTACTTATTCCCACCAAACCCTCCCTCCCTTCCTTCTTTCCTTCTTTTATTTATTTATTTATTTTCCATCTTTTTCCCAATATGAATTGAAAAGTAGCTTCAACTTGAGTTAAAACAAAATATAATCAAAACAAGTGATATTGCAAAGATTACAAGCCACTCTTTCAGACGTGGGAAATTGGAAGTATAATCCAAAGACAATCCAAACGCAATCCTGGGGTCTCACGTTATTGCGAATTAATTCTTCTCACGCAAATTCGGGCAAAAGGGAAGTCACTCAGAATGCAATCATGGGTTTAACGTTATTGCGAATTTAAGCTTCTCACGCGATTTCGGGCAAGGGGGGGTTATTTTCGGGTAATGGGAAGTAATTCCAAATGCCTTCCGAACGGAGCAGGGGTTCAGGTAAATTCGCTAAACAAGTGAATTTACATGAATCCGCATTGGCTCCATTTGGAATTGGGAGAAATTCCTCCCGTTTGAAAGAGTCCCAAGTGATATTGCAAAGATTACCAAACAAACAAAAATATTAAAATGGAAAATTATATGCAGAAGTATTAGTTTCTATGCAGAAAATGATGCTTCTTCTAGACTAAATACTGTGTTCAGTGCAGAAAAAATTGCAAATTTTGCAAAAACCATGTGAAAATATTGCATTGAATAAATCTTGAAGACACAGGCAAATTGTAAAAAAATGCCCTGGAATAATAATTGTGATCCAAAGCATACTATAAAGTATTATGTGCATATATAAGACTTCACATACCATTCCCTCCCTCCCCAGAACCTCATTCTGAAGCTGGTGACCCCTCTGCAACAGCAGCCTATGTACTGTAAGAGACTATCACAAGAAGAAGGTGGGGGGAGGAATCTGCCTTATGCATATATGGCAAAGTTCTTCATGCAAACTTTTCTTTCTAACTATTGGCCCTTGGAATAAGAAGACAGGAAATAAAAGAAATGAATGGAGAAATGATGCACAAAGCATACAGATGTTCCTTCACAGAACAGAAGCAACAACAAGGGAGAGGGAAAGCATCAAATCAGCCAAAGAGAAGGGAGAACAGGAAGTCCCAGAATAAATAAGATGGCTTTCATAATTGTTTACAGACAGCGGAAGTGTTTCAGAGTCATGCTTCTCCTCCATGAGCTGAAATTTTGAGAAATTAAACAATAAACATGTGGGTCCTTCAAGTTATCTAAAAATGAAGCTGCTCCAGACAGCAGATGTTTAATTTCCTCAAAGTTTTAGCTTGTGTTAAAAAGTATGAAACCCTTCCAATTCTGCTCTGGGTTTTCTGTCTTTTTGTTTGCTTTGTCACACCTCAGAACGGTTTTCTCTAGACTGGTACAAACCAGCCCTCCCCCACCATAATTGACACTACAGCTCTCAGCACTCCTGGGCACTAGCTATGCTCGATCATAAAAACTGAAAGCATTACTTTGGGAGGAGGGAGGCTGTTCCAAAATATAGGGTAGGAATTTTGTAGTAGCATACACAGGCATAGCCTGCTGGTACACCAGCACATATATGTTCTTGATCCTCATGGAAGGTGTTAGTGAGTAGCATCTCAAAGGCAAAATCTCATGGCAAATAAGTTACTGGAAGGTTTAGTACCTGAGCACCATCTGACTGCAGTGTCCTTCTCAGTCAGAAAAAAAAATGAAAGAGGTGATGGAGAGCAATGACATTTTTTTCTTTCTGCCTTCAAAACTGCAGCAATATGGTGTCGAAAAAATCCTGGCTTCCAGCACCTAATTGACCATAGGTGTGTGAGCCAGACCTGTAAAGCTTTAGTACAATCCAGAAGAAATGAATATCTTTAAAACATTCCAAAAATGGTTTTCTCAAATATCAGGAAATGCTGGTGAGGAAAATTCTGGGCAGGCAATAATCTTCACAGTTTGGGACTTTATGTATGTGGAAAGTTTTGTTCAGAAAATGTATATAGGTTTCTTTGTGCAGAAGATCTGTTTTCTGTGCATAAAACTTGTTTTTTGTTTGAAAAATAATTTTCTGTGCTGAAAATGTTGTTTTCTGTGCAGGAAATCCTTTTCTTTACAAAAAGTGAATTTTTCTGGGCAACAAAAGGCCTAAATGCATTTTGTTTTTGTTTTTGTTAATCTTACATGAAGTATATCCTAAACTATTAATTCTCTGAAAATTTCGAGTTTCCAAAGACTTTCTCACAATGAGAAGAAAAATGCACAGTCTTGTTTTGGGTGGAAAAAACAAAATTCTGTAATTCTATTGTTGCATTCCTGGTTTTGCACACTTGAGTGCACATACAGTGGAAAAGTATGGGTACTTGGATAATACTGTAAACAGTGATGTCTATTTACAGCATGCACGGCATGGATTTGCCATGATATTTTGCCAATCACGAAAATACCTTCTGTTTACATACATATGCTATTTATAAGCAGCAGAAGCTGTTCTTAGAAACCACATAACCACATACTAATACAGCATATAAAACTTTGATTTAAAAAAATGATCTTACAAAACATGTGCAATAGTCAAGGCACATCCTTTTCCAATTTTCTAATTAGCCTTGTTATTGCTTAAATATTGTAAAAACTGTATTTGATAAAGAGAAGGAGATGGAGGGACAATGATAGAAAACTGGTCATGCAGATTTGATCTTTAGGTTATTATTTTTTCCTTTTGGAAAGTCTTTTAGTGATATTGCTACAAGCCCAAGTTATTCCTTTAGATCGTGGGGGGAGAGAGGGTAGGAGGAAGTGTAGGAATGACAGTTCTCACAATGGAAGGATTTAAGAGGTGAATTACCTCCAAGATCTGTATTAAGACTTATAGTTTTGGGGAAAATATATACAATTGATATAGAATTAGAATGAGAAATTAAGTGTCCAATTTTGCAAGATACTCCAATTTATTCAGAATAGTTCAGATAAAAAGAGATTAGAAAATTGTCCAAAAGGATATTTCCAAAATGGGCAAGTGGGCAATAATATGGAAAAGGCAGTTCAATGTATTCATAGTGGGGCATTGGGTATACATTGCTGGGTTGTGCTAGCATTTGCTGATGAGAAGAGGATTCTTGCAATGATGGTAGAAAGCAGCCCAACGATGTAGGGTATTGGTTCTAATATAAATTATGAGTCTTTGCCAGATTTGATCAAATAAAAGAACTATCTAAGGTTCTGAAATAGGGTCAGCACTTCCCAGTTTGGACCAAATATGGAAGTTTTACAACCGCATTGATATCAGAACCACCAGTTTCCACCACAGCCCACTATTTCTTTGTCTCTGGCACCAATTAAGGTTGTTTTGGCATGAATAATATTTGGGAGAAAATTTACCTATGTGTCCATCACTTTTGGTTCAGGAATCCTCTTCAAGATGCTTTGGTTGAGGTATCCATGGACATGTTCAGCTCAGGGGCTGTGGAACCTGCCTTGTGCCTAGATAACAGTGGGAATATGAAATCCCATATACATAATTCCATGACCACCACAGAATCATGGCTGGCAGTGAGTAGATTCATTTTTGACAGTCAAGTTGACCAGTGTCTGGACTATTACACCATGTGAGACCAAGTAACTCCAAATGTAGCCAAAAGCTATGGCCTTTTAAATTTGAATAATGCTTGTCTTAGACTTATAGAATCATATAATCATATAGTTGAAAGAGGTGACAAAAGCCATTCATTCCAACCCCCTGCCATGCAGGAACACACAATCAAAGTGCTCCCAACTGGTGGCCATCTAGCCTCTGTTTAAAAACCTCCAAAGAAGGAAACTCCTTTACTTTCTAAGGTTGTGTGTTCCATTGTCAAATAGCTCTTACCTTCAGGATGTTTTTCCTAAAGTTTTGGTGGAATCTCTTTCCTTGTAGTTTGAGTCTGTGTCTTAGTCTCTGGAGCAGCAGAAAATAAGCTTGTTCCATTTTCAATATGACATCTCTTCAAATATTTAAAAATGCCTATCATGTTAACGGTTAATGTTCTATTCCTCAGGCTAAACATATCCAGTTCCCTAAGCCACTCCTCATAAGACATGGCTCCTAGACCTTTCACCATTTTAGTCACCATCCTCTAGACATTCTTTTCTCCACAACATTCTTAAATTGCGGTGCCCAGAACATGGAAAAAAAAATATTCCAGGTGAAGTCTGACCAAAGCAGAACATAATGGTACTAGTATTGCTTTCAATCTAGATACTATGTGCCTATTGACACAGTCTAGAATTTCTTAGCTGCCACATCACATTGCTGACTCATTTAGCCTGTAGTCCACTAAGGAGCAGAACAGACTGGTAGCTTCAGGCAACTTCATGCTGGCTTGGAGGCATGGCATTTACACGTGCCATGGCCCCAAGCCACATGGAAGTCACACTGGTGATTACACACCAGGTGGCTTTGGAGTGACTTGGTGGTATGATGTTTAGACACCACATGCCCCCAAGCTGACTGGAAGCCAGTTGAAGCTGTGAAGGAGAAGCTTTAATCTCCCCAAATAGTAGCAGCTCTTTGCTGCTTTTATTTGGGCGGAAGTTTGGCCAGATTGGGGCTGTGGCTTGAAGCTGAGACTCCTAGATCTGTTTCTCATGTACTGCCATCAAGCCAGGTGTCACTTATCCTATATCTCTGCATTTTATTTTTACTGCCCAAGTTTAGTATCCTACATGTTTCCCTGCTAAAATGCATGTTAGTTTCTGGAGAATCAAATAATTAGACAAGAGTATGGTCTAACAATAAGCAAAAAAGTAAAATACCTTGAAATCATATTGACAAGTTAGAACTCAGATATAATAAAAAAATAACTATAAAAAGACTTGGTTAGAAATTAAAAAAGATCTAGAAAATTGGAAAGACCTGAATTATCCTTATTAGGTAGAGTTGCATTAATAAAAATGAACATCCTGCCGAAACTACTATTTCTTTTTCAAACCATCCCCGTAATCTGAAATATGAACATTATCAACGAGTGGTAAAGAGATCGAACGCTTCATATGTGCTAATAAAAAAGCAAGAATTAAAGCTAAAATATTAGAGGATGAAAAAGAAAGAGGAGATTTTGCTTTTCCAAATTTTAGAATTCATTTAGAAGCCTATTGCCTTAGTTGGGTAACAGAATGGATTAAACTGAAGAACAAATCAATATAAAAATTAGAAGGATCCCAATTAAGAACAGGATGGCATGCCCTCCTTTTCTAGCATAAAGAAAAAGCAAACAAACACATTGATAGGCACTTAGTAAGAACAACCTTAATAAAAGTATGGAGAAAATATCAGGAGAGAATATGCCCAAAATTACCCCTATGGATGTCACCTCATGAAGCTTTCTACTCATCAGACTCATAGAAAAATGAGTTGGATAAAATATGAGGATATATTATATTTAGAAAAAGATGAATATATCTTAAAATCTTATGATCAAGTAAAGGAGGAAAGGAAAGATTGTGCATGGTTTCTTTATCGGCAATTAGTGGAAAGGACAAAAATTGATAAGAAACAAAAGGGTTTTACAAAAAAATTAAATCTGACATAGAAGAAGTAATTTGGGCAAATAAAAAAGCGCTAATAGCCAGATTATATAAAACAATGCTAGAACATTGTACAGAAGAGGAAAGGGTAAAAGAGGTGATGATAAAATGGGCCCAGAATTGTGGGAAAAATCTAGAACTGCAACAATGGCAAAAGGCGTACAGACAAAGAATGAATTACACTATGAGTCAAAATATAAGGGAAAGCTACTACGAAATGATTTATAGATGGCATCTAATACCTGAGAAACTAAACAAAATATACAAAACTTGTAGTCCACTATGCTGGAAATGTGATAAAGAGAGGGGTACATTTTCCTCATGTGGTGGACATGCGAAGTAGCTGTACGATTTTGGAAACAAATAAGTCAACATATCAATGAAATTTTAGAAATCAAATTAGAATACACACCAGAAAATATGCTGTTAAACTTGATAGAGAACAAGACAGAGAGAAAACAGGGAAGAGTAATCTTCTATATGTTATCTGCAGTGAGATTATTATATGCACAATATTGGAAAAGCAGTAAAACTCCACAGGTGGAAGAATGGTACCTCAAACTCCTTGATATGAAAGACATGGATCTATTGTCAACTATGATGAATGACAAAATATAGTACAAGACACAAGATGTAGGGGGAAAGTAGAAGAATATATTAGGAAAAAGATATGAAGAACAGAGAACGAAATTAACCCACTTGAGGCGAATCCACCAAATCTGGAAATTAGAGTGATGTAAACTAACCGAATATGCATACACTATAAATGTAGGTGTAAATAAGCAAAAAAGATAATGGTAAGAATGATAGGAATTTCCCGATCTCTTTATTGGAAAGGCTAAATTCAACAATTGTAATGGAACCAGAACCTTAAATAAAAGAATATGAAGATATATTTAACCCTGTAAATAAATTCTGTTAATAAAGTTCAAAGAAGCAATAAAGAAGATGAAGTAAAGAAACACTGTTGCAGAATGTAAAGTTATAAGTACGCATTTATAATTGAAAATTTATATTTTCATTTGACTGAAACAAACAAACAAACATGTATGTACGAATCTATATGTTATTGTATGCAAAATTTTAAAAATTAAATTAAAAAATTCATTTTGTTAGTTTCTGAACCATTAAAGTCATTTTGAATTCTGATCCTGCCCTCCAGGGTATTAGTTACCCTTCCTAATTTAGTGTCATCTGCAAATTCATCTAGCATGATTTGTTTATGAGAAACCTATGCTAAATTTTAGTAATCATGGCATTTTTTTTCTATGTGCTTAAAAGCTGCCTGTTTAATGGTCTGCTATACAATCTTTCTGATGTTTATGTCAGGCTAACTGGGCAATAATTGTTTGGGTCCTCTTCCCCCCCCCCCTTTTTTTTTTTTTTTTGGAAATGGGGACAATATTTGACCTCCTCCACTCTGATGACCTCTTCTGTTCTCCAGGAATTCTAAAGATTATTGACAGTGGTTCTGAGATTACTTCTGCCAGTTCTTTTAATACCTTTGGATGTAGTTCATCTGGCCCTGGAGATTTAAATTTGATGAGAGCAGTCAGGTATTCCTGTACTACCACTTTATCTATTCTGTGCTGCATTTTCCCTACTGCACCATCTGCTCTATTTTCCCCAGGTTGAGTACTGTTCTCCTTTCAGAGAAGACCGAAGGCCTTTTGTAATGTACTGCCTAGATTCCATCCTGACCTTGCAAACAGGGCCACAGTCAGACATACCTTTGTTATTTAAAATAAAATAACTGCATGCTGAGTGCTGGCTTCTCCTCTTGCACTGCCCACAATCACTTTTTAAAGAGAGAAAGAGAGAAATCTAATTCTACATACATGCAGCTTTCATACTGACTGCTTCTAGAATGGATTCCCTATTCAGATGTACAGAAAAAGTAGTCTGAAAATAAGCCCTCATTTCTGAATGGAAATATATATGTAGTTTGCTGAATTGCATAGGGTAGTTTTCCAGAATAAAATGTTCAATGTTGAAAATATCAAAATTGTATTATCTTACTGTACAGACATTCTCCTCCCCCACTCCCACTGCCCCCAGTCTCGAAAACACTTATTACAATTGCCTTTAAGCTCTATGTACCATTTTCAATAGCTGTTTGAGCTGACCCTCACTTGCCAGTGGTGACCAATAGCAGGACTGAAATCAATCTTTGTCAAGCCCATAATTGAGCACTTCCCTAATTTATGGGACAGTTTTTCTATTAACAACAAAATCTCAAGAATTAAATAAAAACAGACCTTCACAAGTGCTGCTGCATAGGTGACTAAGGTAAAAACGTTGATAAATGTACACTCCTTCTTCCAGGCTGACTTTGAAAAATTCTGTGTCACTGTTCCAGGTCACATTCTGACAAGAATTAGGAACACTGAAATAAATAGTTGCAATTCTTCTTTGTTATGATGTGGCAAAGCAAGTATTTTTTAGAAACACATAGAGGATTTTAGCAATATGAATTACAATATACATTTTCACAAAACCCTAGAATCATATGCAGTTCCATTTAACATTTAGTGTAAGGAAGGTGCTATGGGAAGGCATCTGTGTGAATTCACCACTGGGCTTTGAGTGCTTAATATTATTTGTCTGTGTCTGATGCAGGGTGAGCTTATTTTTATGTTAGAAGGTTTTAAATTCTGCAGTTGAAACCATTATGAGTCCATATGTATTCTAGACTTCCACGCACCCCTAAGACTGGGTGCTCAATAGATCAGTGTTATCACAACCAATATTAAGAGTCAAAGTAATCTTATAACCAGTCATATTTAACCAAAAATTGTTTTAAAATGTCTAGCTTATATCACTTCTTCTCTGATGGAAGACTGACCACAGGATTATTTTTATTAGTAATTGCCCCCTCCCCCAGTGCCAGATGCCACTGCACCTAGAAGAAAGAAACATGGCACAGGGCCACAAACTTCTAATACTACATAAAGATCTTCATTGAACCAGTCAGAGTGCAACAATAAAATAGGTATCATGTTACAGTCTCCACCCTGCCAGACCAGTAAATGCTTGGAGCAATTGCCATTTACCATAAAGAAGCCTCTGAACATTAGTAGCCTACTGCTCGTTTCCCGCTGAATTCCCCTGCTATAAAATTATGACCAAATTATTCATTCACATGACACTAGCCATTTCAGACCCTATTTCTGTGCATCATTGCAGAGCATTGATGAACATTTTAAAACAGAGGAGAAATGAGTGGGGTAGGTACTGAATAGAATAGGCTTTTTTATGCCATTGTTGTGCCCTCTTTGTCAGACATCAGTTTAATGTGTGCAGCTACATGGCTCTCTTTCACTTCTGCTTCCTTCACATTCTGCAGTGCAGTTTACATCCCCTGATTTGCCTGAAGTGAGCTGTAAATCTCTGCAACATGGCTAAGGAGAAACTGAGCTATTTCCCCTCCAAACAGGGGCTTATTCTGAGCTGATTCATGTGAGATTTAACTGTATTGTAACAAGGCTGAGCTCATCCCCACATTTCTCCTTATGAGTCTCAGAATCCTAACATCACTGACATAACTCCTTTTCTTCTCTCACACACAAAAGAAATAAGTTTCAAATGTCTACAGAGGTTTCTTACCCCTTACATTCTTCTTGGTGTTGTTTTGTGCCTTCAAGTCATAAACCTATAATGGAGTTTTCTTAGCAAGATATGTTGAGAAGTGGTTTTCCATCACCTTCCTCTGAGGCTAAGAGAGTGCAACTTGCACAAGATCTCCTAGTGGGTTTCCATAGCTGAACAGGGACTCAAATCCAGAGTCATCATCCAACACTCAAACCACCACACTGTCCTAGTTTTTTTGTTTTGTTTTGTTTTGTTTTTTGTTTTTTACATACAGCCACTTATGTGCAGCTACCAAATGTGGATTTGATACTGCTCTGCTGGCATTTGATTTAAGGAAGAAAGTAGGAGGATCTCCCTCTGTCCACTGTATTTTTCACTTGGCTGGGCATCAGGAATTCTAAGAAGGTACATTCCCCACTTCCTTTGTTGCTTGGATTCTTGCTATGGAAACAAATTTGGAGAAAGGGAGATTATCCTCTTGTCCTTTCTCCCACTACCATCTGCAAGATAAACAGGTTTCAGGTGAGTCACAGGTGGATGGATAAGGCACTACAATGTTTCTGGTATTTAGGTGAGAAATAGGAAGGAGGAGTTTTTCCTCCAACATGGATTAATGTGCAGGCCAGAGAAAAACTGAGGAAGTTTTAGATGAGTTTTCTGCTGGTGATATATGCTCCTGGAAGCTGTTTTGTGCTAGGTGAGATAGCTGGGCAGAGGGAGCCCTCCAGTACCTCAGCCAGTTCCCATAACTATTATTGCTGGCCAGACAGGGGTCAAAGTTATTATATAAGGGAACCAAATGATACTCTCTGCAAAGTCCTATGGAAATTACTCACAGCAGATTGTTGAATCTTCTATATTTTCTTTTCACAAGCCAAATGTAACAGGAACATGGCCACTCAAGCCAGTTCTGACAGACCTCTCAGCAACGTGGGGGAGTAGGGATGGAAAGGATATTCCAAAATGTTTGACTGAGTGATTAAAAATGAATTTGCTGAATGTTGAGGAAACTCTGAAGAGGAGAATACTAGACAGATGGCAGTCTTCACAATTTGGGACTTGTTCTGTACAATATATGTGGTTGTGCAGAACACCGAACTTTCTGTGCACAAATAACACTTTCTGTGAGGAAATGATGTTTTCTGTATAAAAAAAAATTGCCATTTTCTATGCAAAAAAGTGTATTTTTGTCTGTGCACAAAATGACGATTTTGTTCAAGAAACAAAATCCTGAACAGAAAACTATTTTCTGTGCAGGAAATGCTAGTTCATGAATTATGATGGGATAGACTCACACTGTTGCAATACATCTTTATGTTCATTATGCATAGTAGAATTATCTTCCAACCCCTGCAAATGCCTGTTGATAATAACACTGATTCTACAAGTTTTATTTTGCATATTTTTCATTGAAATGCAAGATTTTAACCAGTCTTCTGCATTTCACCATTTAATCTGATGGAATTGCTTTTGTCACAGTGAAATCGGAGGACCATGTTTAAAACGTCACTCTTTTCCCAACACAGAAGGGAAGGGAAGGGAAAAGAAAAAAGGGGAAAGGAGAAAAGAAAAAAGAAAGACCTGCTATTACAAAAAATAACTGGAAAGGATGGGGGAATATTTTCCCAAAAGCTCAAAAAGGGGCACAGTTTTGCTTTTTAAGAAGGCCTCATAAATTATTTAAATGCATCGTAATAATAACATCATTATACTAAATCCAGACAGACAATGATTCTGCCGAGTTTTAGTTTGATATAAATTAAAATAGCTAAGGTACAAACCTCTGAAAAATGGGGTTTCTAATGGAAATGGCAACTGACCCTTAACTATAGCACTGCTACCGGATGCTGTTATAATAAGCTTCCCTAGATGCCATGGTGTAAATGTATTAGCTGTACTAAGAGACCCACTCCTGGTATAATTATGTTAGGAACCAATAAGACAGCTCAGAAATCAATATGCTAAGACAGATAGAGTAAAGGACCATGGCCAGCAAGCAGGGAATAGATTAGTCTGGCAGGTCCCTAGCTGAGCCATGAAGAAGGGGGATATCTCTGCTGTTGTAAGAAAGCTATTAATTGTAAATTTTCTTTGAACAAGGAACTTGAAGGGAGAGCTTATGCTGTTGTTCATAGCACTCAGTGCAGGTGGCACCTAATATTGATCAACAGTTAAGCATTATATTCTTATTTCAAAATCCAACTGTGATGGGGAAGAAATGTTCAGCTTTTTGGGGGGGAGGGGTATAAGCACTCTTTGCAGCAAAGTGCCAACTTCCCATTTTAATTAGATTTAATACTTATGAAGTTAATGGGCAATTGTAAAAGCTCACTAGGCCACCTTCCCCCAAACTAGCTCATACTGTAGTGACATGCCAATTATCTAGTCAATAAAATTCTACAAGTGTGATATGATGTGATGAAATAAGGAGTAGTTCTTAACTGCATTTTTTTCCATGAAGTGTCCCAGCAAATTAACCTCTACTATTAAATATTATCAGGTTCTCTAATAATTAAATCCATGATGAGGAGAAATTTGCAGTTGCTAATTTTAACTAGCTATTGGATAGAGCTTCCCCACATCTCCCTTTTCTTCCTTCTTTCCTCTCCCCTTCTCACCTCCCCTGCTTTTAGCTTTAGAAGAGTAATTTGCTTAATAAACAGAAACACAGTGTAATTTAGTGACAATCCTAGAAGAAGAATAAAAGAAATAGATGGAAAACAAAGGCCAACCTTTTGTAGTTACAGTATGGCACATCTGCTCATGTCCAATCAAGCTTTCAAAAGCATAGGAGTAAACAAAAGCAGCTATCAAGCAAGGACAAAGTCAGAGGCATAAGTGGTTTGAATGAGTGTGCAATTTCTGCCCATATGACCATCCTGACACAATTGCTCTAATTTTCTTTCCAGAAATGACTGATAAAAGATTTAGGTAATTGCTATGGAGACAGACTTCCTTCCATCATGGGGTATCTTGAATAATACAGCCTCGGGGTCCTAAGATGGAGTGTCAGTTTCTTCAGAGTCCTAAATTAATACTTGTCCCTGTTTCAGCTACACTTCCTTCTACATCTAATGAAGTGAATGTCATTTATTTTGATAATGCATTGAAAATCACTTGATCAAATGACTGTTGCCTAATGAAGGCAGAAAATGCCACGGAGCCTTGAAAACGACACCTAAAAATAGGAAAAGACAAATGTGACTCTCTTAAAACAACATCTCCTGTCCTGTTTCAAGTGTTCAGTGAGAAATTAAGAAAAAAAATAAGCTAGTGCCAGAAGCCACAGTGTACTTGCAACAATGTCTCTGGTGAAACCTGCGACCATTCAGCTCATGACCTTGTTCCCTATAATCAAACATAATTTATTGAGGTGATCTCTGTATTCCCAAGTATTGAGCAGCACTCAGGATAAAATTTAGAGAGCCACCAACAAGCTAATGATTAGTCGAGAGCTCTACAATTATGCTAGATTGGTGGTGACACACGTTAGGGCTTTGCATGAGAACTGTCCATCTGTTTACAGGGAATCTTAAACTCCCACCACTAAAAAAAAAAAAAAATCTCCTAGTTTCAGTCAGAACACAGCCTCACTGCCTCTTGAATGTCACATGAATGCTTGCGACATGTTCTGACAGAGGCTGAACAATGAAATCAGCATGGCATTGCAGTCAAAAGGTGCACTACCATCAAAAGATTTTTTCGTCAAAAAAGCCTCCACAACATCAATGAAAATATGTTGAGGCATCAAGAAATGATGATTTCCACCCCCCTTCCCCTCACAATTTCCTTGTTCCCTTTTAAATAAGCAGCCATGAAGCAGTCCAGAGTCAAAATGGTTTTGATAACAGCACATCTGAAAAGTACAGCCAGGGACTTGAAACATTCTAAAAGCCAAAACCTGTCGCGAACTTGGCAAGTCTCCCAAAGTCAAAGCGAACAGCTGTGCAATGGCAGCATGAAAGGCCGTGTGTTGTGTTTAAATACAGTCAGGCAAAAGCCAGTGGATAATGCTCAGTAATGGGTTAATCAATACTTATTATGGTTTTATTGGTTCACTAAAGAGAGAACAGAACCTAGTGAGCACAGAGTTGAAAAAAAATCACTGCATCTGATCTAGATAACATCTACTCTCCCTTAGGGATTTCCCTATTCAAGAATCCAATTTACCATGCCTGATTGACAAGGATTGGATCCTAGGGAATCACATAACTCTTTTTAGGACCCAATAAAATCCTAATGGATTTGTCTGACTGGTCAGGAGGCTTCAAGTTTTGCTAAACCAAGGTAGTGAGTTGTTGTAATTAGCCTGTATACTCCTCAAAGCTGAAAACAGAGGCTATTAGGAGTCATTCTTCTCAATAAAAGCTGTAGCCATGCTCAGCTGGCCTGGCAGAGAAAGTTACTCTTGGTTTATAAAAAAGACTATACCCATTAAAAACACTTTCTGTTAAGCATAATATAATTAATGGCAAATGATTTAGAAATCAAGGAACCAAATCTGAAAGTTGATTTCTCCTTTTCCATGCCTGTCTTTCAAGATGGTACTATAAAAAAAAAAAGGCTTAAGTGAACTATAGCAAAAGGACTAGATTCATATGGATAGAAATTTTTTTGGAATGCAGCAAATGTCTTACAATGCTAAACTAGAAGGCAACTTTTGAAGTGCCAACTTTTGAAGTGCAGCTTTTGTAGTACAGGTGGTTATCAAGGCCAAGATCCTGTTGAGAGATGGGATAGGATAAAGCTGCACCAGCATGAGTGCTATTGCAAGGTGGAATAGGACATTCATACTTGTTGGATGGGGGAGGGGAGTGAGTATGGTGCCTATGTGCCTTTCTGGAAGTGCCACAGACTTGTGGAAACAAGAGAATGTTTATGTAAGGGGTCTCAGGGAGTCCAAGTGCTTAATGGGGTGATAATCAACAAAATTCCAGTCCATAAGCATACCATCAAGCAGACTGTGAAAGTCCAGGCATCCATCTTGATCCATATTCAGTCTCAAAATAGAATAGAATAGAAATGTTCTTTCTCCCATTTGAACATGGACAGATATGCCCTCCTTGATCACTGTGAGGTAAGGAAGAGGCCAGGGCACTGGTCCAGTATATGGTCAATAATACCCTGAGCATGGTTCACCTATGCTACATAGCTCACCTATACTTTTTCCAGTGAAGAGTCTGCATGCAAAGAAGCCGTTTATTCATAGACTTCGTATGTGCAGTGGCCTTTCTGCTTGTGAGTTAGCATGGCATAGTAGTTAAGGCTGCAATCATTTAGGCACTAAAGTGAGACTATGAACCTTGACTCAAAGCTGTCTTAAATTAATCTGACATTCACTCAGTCAGAGGATAGCAACACAACAAATTAGATGTGGGTAGGATAGCCATATAAGAGATTGAATTACAAATCAGTAAGCCTTCAGTTCACCGTTGCACTTTTCTGAGGTGGGATTGTGTGATCCCACATGGTAAGAAACTTTGTTTTGGGTCACTTTGGAGGTATGCTGCTTAAATGCTCCATGCGTCCCAAGGACTGAAGTACAGCTTTGGTGCAACTTCTGGCCTCTTAAGATGTGTGTGTCATTTAAACAGCATACCTCCAAAGTGACCCGAAGCAGCTTTGTTTTGGCCTGTCTGTTCAGGCCCTATGTTTCTAGTAGCATTGCTACTGATGGGGTCTCCAGAGACTAAATAGACCAAGCAGCTACTGGGCAGCAGCAACAGTGAAAGATGACACTGGTAGAAGGGAAAAAATGGCATTGGTATTTTGACTAATTCATGTTAGTACTGTGCATAAAGGGGGAACAGTAAATCACATCTGAAAATCTTTTACTATGAAAATCCCATGAGATTAAAATACAAAATGAAGTAACAGATAGTGTTGAAAGATGACACTCCTGGGTCAGAAGAGACTCAACCAGCTACTGAGGAAGAGTATAGAAAAGTAACTCTGTTTCTAATGATGCAACTGGAGTCAGGCTGAAAGGACATTCAGCTGCTGTCATACTCAAGTGAAAGGAAATTCAGAAGCTGAACAAACATATAACAGGAATATGGGATGTGAGAAGCATGAATCAGATAATGCTAAAAATTGTAAAACAAGAAATGGAATGTATAAATAGTGCAACAGTGAGTGAGCTAAAGTGGTCAAGAATGGGGCATTTTCAGTCAGATAATTACACAGTGTTTTACTCTAGAAATGGCAATCTAACAAGCAATGTGGTGGCATTAGAGACTACTTCATTTTGACCTTACTATGGTAAGTATCAAGGTCTAAAGATGGGTTCTCAGAGACCCTGGAACTGTTTTTAAGATGGGAAAGTTTAAGACTGACTGGCAGTTCATTATATTATACATTTTGTATACTTACATGCATATTTTTTTTTACAAAACACTAAAAAAAAACATAATATAGGTAGAGGAGGATGCCACTGAAAGCAGGTAGCAATGTGACGATCACGAAGATGATTACAAATGTATTTACTGCATTTATACTCCACCTCTCAATTAATATAAATTATAAAATTGTTTAAAGCATAACATTAATGTATGAAGGAAAAGGGATGTTACATAAGATCAAGACTCAATAACACTAGAGTCTCGAGGGGACTTATTCCTCATACTTTATCACTAGGGCCCATAGTTGTGAGTATGTACAGAAGATAGCCACTTTCCTAAAGCTCAGCAGTTCTAGGCTTAGAACAATACACAATGAGCTTTCTTTTATCCTTGTCTGGATGGACTACCTGAGAATCCCATGTATGTATGCCATTTTGATGGAAACAAGTTGATTATCATATAATTGGAATAAAACAAATACAGAAATAAACCATTCATGTTGTAATACTAGCAGTCTGTAAGTTTGACTACTGGTTATTATCTAGCAGGGCAGTCTTATATTATCTTTTAGTATTTTGATGTGATATTGTATTATAGTCTTATATAATACTTATTATAGTTGCAACTTATGCCTTGCAACTTTACAGCCTGATTCAATGTGGTTAAAATCTTATTTTGGGAAGCATGAAGACACCCCAGCTAGCCAATCAGATGCAAGAGAAATCCAATCAAACACTGGTCCTTAATGTGTACTGCTTTTCTTTAGGAGTTTTGTTGTTGTTGTTGTTGTTGTTTGCCTTCAAGTCATTTCCAACTTCTGGTAACCCTAGGATGAACCTATCATAGATTAAGCTGCTGGGGTGGAGGAGGTCACTGCACATAAAACAGAGGTAGATGCTTGGAGGAAGATCACACACAGAAGTAAGGAAACCAGGGAACGTTCTGTGAGCTGCTTGCAGCTGCAGAATCGCTTTGAATCTCTCTCTGTTGTCAGAGATGATGAGGAAAAGCAGCAGGGACAGACATCAGGGACAGAGCAGGGGAGCCTGAGAGTATCACGAAAGGGAACAGACACTGCTAAGCCTCGGAGGAGGCGCATAGTCGTGGTGGAGGACTCCTTGCTGAGGGGTACTGAAGCAGTGGTTTGTGGGCCTGACTCGGGAGGTGTGTTGTCTCCCTGGGGCAAAGATCCATCATGTGACAGAGAGGCTGACAAGACTTGTCAAGCCTACTGACCATTACCCCCTTCTTTTGGTTCATGTGGGAACCAATGATACTGCAAGGCACAGCCTTTCAGAATATCAAAAGGATTATGCCAGGATTATGAGGCTCTGGGAAGGAAGCTGAAAGAGATGGATGCACAGGTTGTCATCTCATCTCTTCTCCCGGTGGAAGGGCATGGTCCAGGAAGGGAGAGGAAAATAGCAGAGGTAAATAACTGGCTCCGTAGATGGTGCCGCCAGGAACAGTTTGGATTCTTGGATCGTGGGCTGCGGTTCCATGAGGAGGGACTTCTGGCAAGGGATGGGCTTCATCTCACGCCAGTTGGCAAAAACATTTTTGCCAACAGTCTGAAGAACCTGATCAGGAGGGCTTTAAACTGAGTTATGTGGGGGAGGGAGACAGCATTCTGGAAGGCAAAAGGGATGGAGAGAATAGTCAAAGTGGCATAGAGGGAACAAGGCAAACAGTGAAAGGACCCAAGAGTAGGAAGCAAAAAACCATGCAAAAGCAGCAAGTAAAGAGGACACATGGTCTTAGATTTCTCTACACTAATGCACAAAGTATGGGAAATAAGCAGGATGAACTTGAACTCCTAGCACAACAAGGGAAATATGATATAATAGGCATCACTGAAACCTGGTGGGATGAGTCTCATGATTGGAATGTAGAAATAGAGGGGTATAACCTTTTTAAGAGAAACAGGCCAAACAAGAAAGGGGGAGGAATAGCATTATATGTCAAGGATATTTACACCAGTGAAGAGATCCAGGAAGTCAATACTGTAAGTCAGGTGGAGAGCATCTGGATAAAAATTAAAGGAGAGGGAAATAACAGGGATGTTACTGTGGGAGTCTACTACAGACCCCCAACTCAGGCAGAGGAATTGGATGATACCTTTCTAGAACAGATGAGCACACACTCAGAAAGGAGAGATGTAGTAGTGATGGGGGACTTCAACTATCCTGATATTTGCTGGAAGTCAAATTCAGCCAAATCCTCAAGGTCTAGCAAATTCCTCACTTGCCTGGAAGACAATTTCATTGTCCAAAAGGTGGAAGAAGCAACAAGGGGATCAGCCATCTTAGATCTTATCTTAACCAACAGGGAAGACCTAGTTGATGGGGTGCAAGTGGTTGGATCCTTAGGTGGAAGTGACCATGTCCTCCTGGAGTTTGCTATACAGTGGAAAGATGAAGCTAGGCATAGTCAGACACGAATTCTAGACTTTAGGAGAGCTGATTTCAATAAACTTAGAGAAATACTGGGGGTGATCCCATGGTCAAGAATACTAAAAGAGAAGGGAGTTCAAGATGGATGGGAGTTCCTCAAAAGGGAGATACTGAAAGCACAATTTCAGACAGTTCCAATGAGGAAGAAAAATGGGAGATGTCTCAAGAAACCAGTATGAATGACTAAGGAACTTACAACTGAGCTAACTTTTAAACGGAACATGTATAAAAAATGGAAAAATGGGGAAATCACCAAAGAGGAATTCGAACAAATAGCCAGCACATGTAGGGATAAAGTCAGAAAAGCTAAAGCGCAAAATGAACTCAGGCTTGCTAGAGAGGTTAAGAACAATAAAAAGGGCTTTTTTGGATATGTCCGCAGCAAAAGGAAGAAGAAGGAAATGGTAGGACCACTGTGTGCAGAAGATGGCAAAATACTAACAGGGAACAGAGAAAAGGCAGAATTACTCAACACCTTCTTTGCTTCAGTCTTCTCAGAAAAGGCAAAAGGTGCTCAACCTGAGGACAGTGAAGAAGGGGACAGAGTGGGGGAATTTGAGCACAGAATAAGTAAAGAGACAGTACAGGAATACCTGGTTAATCTAAATGAATACAAATCTCCAGGACCAGATGAACTACATCCAAGGGTATTAAAAGAACTGGCAAAGGTAATATCGGAGCCATTGGCAATAATCTTTGAGAACTCCTGGAGAACAGGAGAAGTCCCAGCAGACTGGAGGAGGGCAAACGTTGTCCCCATCTTCAAAAAGGGAAAAAAAGAGGATCCCAACAATTATCGTCCAGTTAGTCTGACATCAATACCAGGAAAAATTCTAGAGCAGATCATTAAGCAGAGAGTCTGTGAACATTTAGAAGCCAATGCCATAATCACAAAAAGCCAACATGGGTTTCAGAAAAAAGTCATGCCAAACGAACCTGATCTCTTTTTTTGATAAAATTACCAGCTTGGTAGATGAAGGGAATGCTGTGGATATAGTTTACCTCGATTTCAGTAAGGCCTTTGACAAGGTTCCCCATGACATTCTTGCAAACAAGCTTGCAAAATGTGGGATAGACAAGTTAACTGTTACATGGATTTGTAATTGGTTGACTGGCCGAACTCAAAGGGTGCTCAACAATGGCTCCTTTTCATCCTGGAGAGAAGTGACCAGTGGGGTCCCACAGGGTTCTGTCCTGGGCCCAGTGCTATTCAACATCTTTATTAATGATTTGGATGACAGAATTGGGGGCATACTTATCAAATTTGCAGATGACACTAAACTAGGAGGAGTAGCTAATACCCCAGAGGACAGGATCAAAATTCAAAACGACCTGAATATACTAGAAAGCTGGGCCAATGCTAACAAGATGAAATTCAACACAGAGAAATGTAAGGTTCTGCACCTAGGGAGGAAAAATGAAATGCACAGATATAAAATGGGGGACACCTGGCTGAATGAGACCACATGTGAAAGGGATCTAGGAGTCCAAGTAGACCTTAAGCTGAACATGAGTCAACAGTGCGATGCAGCAGCTAAAAAAGCCAATGCAATTTTAGGCTGCATCAATAGAAGTATAGTGTCTAGATCAAGGGAAGTAATGGTGCCACTCTATTCTGCTTTGGTCAGGCCCCACCTGGAATACTGTGTCCATTTCTGGGCACCACAATTCAAAAAGGATGTGGAGAAACTGGAGCGGGTCCAAAGGAGGGCAACTAAGATGGTGAAGGGTCTGGAAACCATGCCCTATGAAGAACGCCTTAGGGAACTGGGGATGTTCAGCCTGGAGAAGAGAAGGTTAAGAGGTGATATGATAGCCCTGTTTAAATATTTGAAGGGATGTCATATTGAGGAGGGAGCAAGCTTGTTTTCTGCTGCTGCAGAGACTAGGACGCGGAACAATGGATATAAATTGCAGGAAAAGAGATTCCACCTCAACATTAGGAGGAACTTCCTGACAGTAAGGGCTGTTCGACAGTGGAACACACTCCCTTGGAGGGTGGTGGAGTCTCCTTCCTTAGAGATCTTTAAGCAGAGGCTGGATGGCCATCTGTCAGGGATGCTTTGATTTGGAGTTCCTGCATGGCAGGGGGGTTGGACTAGATGGCCCTTGTGGTCTCTTCCAACTCAATGATTCTATGATTCTATGATTCTATGATTCTATGATTTTCTTAGCAAGTTTCTTCAGAGGGAGGTTTACTCCTCTCTGAGTCTGAGAAAGTGTGACTTGCCCAAGATCACCCAGTGGGTTTCCATGGCTGAACTGGGATTTGAACCCTGGTCTCCCAGTTGCCCTAGTTAAATGCTCAAAGCATTACACCACACCCCTAGGAGAGTAGAGGGAAAATTATAGCTTCACGAGGAAGAACACAGGAAATCTAGGAAGATTGTACACTTTTGTTTATTTTCTTTCTTTGACTCTGCAGATCTAACATGACCCTGATAACTTTGCCTCTTTACTTGTTAAGTAACCAGGAAAACGTTTTATTGAAATATAATAATGCAGAAGAAACTACTTGCAAAACTGCATGATAGTTTTGTATATGCAGATTTTATCAACTGGAGTTCACTTTAAAACAAGCTAGTCATCAATGTTATGGCTAAACCACATTATTAAGTGTCTTTTATGGGGAGACAGGAGATAGGAAACTGTCCAGGAATGTGGTCTGTTTCTTGGGAAAGAGGAAAAGATAGCTGATAAAACTGTGACTGAATTTTCTATTGCTTGTTAATGAATGGAAACTTTAAAAGAAAAAGAGGGGTGGAGACATACCTAAGAAATCCACCTCCTTCAGACTGAAGAGAAGGATTGAGAACCCATCTGGATTCCCTCCCAGTATTCTTTATAGAGAAAGGAATCCTTACATGTGTTCACATGTTATTGAGGGCCCTGCTTCATCAGAGTTCACAATCGTACTAAGAAATCTATTCATGTTAAAGTAGAACACATCCCCAGTGTTGGTGTGCAGATTCCTTCCAGGGCTTGAATTTTTTTTCCTTCCCCCTACTCAGTAACACTGGGCAGTTCTGAGTTGTACTCCAAAAAAATAATTCCCCCCCCCCCACACATACACGCACTGGTTCCTGACAGCACTCAGTCAAAAGCTGGATTGCTCTCTTTTATTGACTTGCCTATGTAGAATCATAGAATCATAGAGTTGGAAGAGACCACAAGGACCATACAATCCAACCCCCTGCCATGTAGGAACTCCCAATCAAAGCATACCTGACAGATAGCCATCCAGCCTCTGCTTAAAGACCTCTAAGGAAGGAGACTCCACCACCCTCCAAGGGAGTGTGTTCCACTGTTGAACAGCCCTTACTGTCAGGAAGTTCCTCCTAATGTTGAGGTGGAATCTCTTTTCCTGTAATTTGCATCCATTGTTCCTCACCCTAGTCTCTGGAGCAGCAGAATACAGCCTTGCTCCCTCCTCAATATGACATCCCATGAAATATTTAAACAGGGCTATCATATCACCTCTTATCCTTCTCTTCTCCAGGCTAAACATCTCCAGTTCCCTAAGGCATTCCTCATAAGACATGGTTTCCAGACCCTTCACCATCTTAGTTGCCCTCCTTTGGACCTGCTCCAGTTTCTCCACATCTTTTTAGAATTGTGGTGCCTGGAACTGGACACAGTATTCCAGGTGGGGCCTGACCAAAACAGAATAGAGTGGCAATATTACTTCTCTTGATCTAGACACTATATTTCTATAGATGCAGCCTAAAATTGCATTGGCCTTTTTAACTGCTGCATCGCACAGTTGACTCATGTTCATCTTGTGGTCTACTTGGACTCCTAGATCCCTTTCACACGTAGTTTCATTCAGCCAGGTGTCCCCCATTTTATAGCTCTTCATTTCATTTTTCCACCCTAAGTGCAGTACCTTACATTTCTCTGCACTGAATTTCATTCAATGTCTTAATGTCATCATGTCCTAATATGCAACACAAGCAGTAATTCATCAGGTGGAGATTTTTCCAAGCATGTATATGGAGTGACAGGTAAAGCTTCAGATTGTGATTTTCTGGTCCCTTTATAGCTGTTGGCAAAATAATCACTGGCAAACAAAGGAAAACAAAATACTGGGTGGCCCATAATTAAAAATGAATATAAAAAAGAGGAAAAGAAGAAAAATGTATAAATATATATCAGAAATATTGTTCTGTTTTAGAAAAAAAGGGGGCATAGAACAATACACAATGGACTTTCTTTTATCCATTGCCCACTTCAATGCACATTTTCACCATGATCTGAAAAAAAAAGGAGAGCAAAGGAATACACTGTGAACTGGGATGCTTCATAGGATTGTCTAGCAGGTGCTTAACATGTTAACAGACAATGCTAACGAAAAATTGATAAATGTGGCTGATATATGGTTATACATCATAATATAATTGGCTGTTTTACTGCAAAGAAATTTCATTTGTTTAACTTCTTCTCCAGCCAAATTTGATATGTATAATCATTTAAAAACCTATTTCTCTGTAGTTTCAGGCCATTCTCACAGAACATTTAACTGAAGCAACATTAATAGTTTTTTCCCTTAAAATGGGGGTGGGGTGGGTGGGAGGGAGATTTGGTCACAATTAGTAATCAAACTAGACTTAGCATTTTTTTAAAAAGTCCTTTTTTCCTCTTTCTAGTTAAAAAGCATGTCGTGTTAATAACTGCCAATCAAGAATAGGATCCCTTTCTCACATGCTATTTTACAAAGAAAATGCCCTTCCAATACCAATTATGTCATTTGCTGCTCTGCAATGATACTCTTTAGGGGTGAACAGAAGCTCTGGGGCAATAGTTTGCAATTTGGACATACAACTGCAGTTTGTAAAGACAAACAGACATAGCAGAGGCAATTATTTGTTCCATGTCACATCTAGCTTGCCTCTTTGCCCTACTGCAACTAATGTGGGCTAAGTTATATGCGACTGTGGGGACTGGGGAGACTTACTCCAAATAGCCAAATAAACATGTTTAGTAGCATTCTGTTCACTAAACAGGACTCAGTCATGACTTACATTTGCTAGGTTGTATTCTTTGTTTAATATTCTTTCATATTTTCAGTTTGGAAATCAAAATTGCAATGACTAATTATTGCTTCACCTATCTCCAGCTATAAGTAAGATACTTGGGTAGGGGGTAAAATACATGTGGGGAGGGAGTTCCATATTAGATGGGGGTTTTTTCCATGTGAAAGAACAGGTGCTTTAGATACATCTAATTACAGAAGTAATTAAAGTTATTACCTTACCTGTTTATTCAAGGGCACAAGGACTTCTAATGGGAACAAATCAAGATATAAAGACTTGCTGTCAATTAGCCCTGAAGACTTGAGGAGATAATGAAGGAAGGCAGGAGTTGAGTTACGGTTCTGTACAATAACAAAAATAGTAATTCAGCACCTCTTACTTTTCCTGGAACAAACCCAGTAGCTCAGGAGAAGAAAGACAAGAAGATTACCTGAGTAATATGATCTGAAGAGTACCAGAGAATAATGGCATCCTTCCCTAACCTCATCTATGGCAGAGCCAACAAAGGATGGGACTACTACAAATATATGCCTATCAACCTGAGGACAGCAAAACTGTTCAGTTTCTTGTCACTGATCCTGTCAATGTAGTGGGGGCCAGAGAAGGACATTTGAAATATGACTCTTCCATGGGTAGTGCACTTTGCAGTGGCTCTTGTCTTAGTAAAATGGCATGACATGACTAACACCGGCCTCACAGGGATGTAATTTAGGACACACAGTACAGGGAAATATCTCTTTTTTGTTGTTGTTATTGAATGCTTTCTTAGTTGGTGTGTTTCTATTAAAGTAACAAAGAAGAACTATGGCAACTGCAGGGCAAAATAAGTGCTTTACTCAGGAGCATCTGAGTTTCTTTGATCATTAATGCATTCCTAATGGATTCAAATAGGCTGTGGCCTATACACTTAAAACATTCCCTTTGGATTTACTTTTGATCATAAAACTATTATAGTATCCATACTTATGTTTGGGGATAAAATAATGTCTAGACCATTTGTATGTTTCCGCCCAACTGGCAATTCAAAATGCATACCATTGAGTAAGAGTAATAATTTGCACATTTTTAATCTTAGATGGAGGGTTTTTCCTTCTCTGTTTTCATTCACTTAAAAATATATTCAAGAAATGCATTAAAAAGTGCCAAATAAGATTTTTAATATAGTCAAAATGCTATGGATTTTGTTTATGATCGCCATATGTTTTATTATTTAGATTTTAATAGTTTCACTTCCATGTAAAAATAGAAACACAAAATAACCTTTTAAAAAGGGAAGAAAGAAAGCAACACAAAAGTGTGCCAAAGCTCAAAATATTTTCCCTCTAATTCCTTTTTAGTGGTGAGAAAATGCTATGTAGGCATCCCTTGCATTTTATTTTAATTACATGCTAAAGGCACAACCTAGAAGAGTTTGAAATCAATGAAACTTAAGTGCACTTAACTTTCTCTAGATTCAGCTCTAATTGTAAATAATCATGTCTTGAGGGTCTTTGGTATAGGAGATTTTAGCTCAGTACTAGGAGTTTTATAATTTTATGGTTCTAAAGGTGGGTTACCAACTGGCAGTTCTCAAAGTCAACCCTTTTCTTTCTACCACAACAAACCAAGATTTCAGGAAACCAGGAAAAATAATATGATACAACAGCAAATGACATTAGGGGAAATAGAAACTGTTGTCATATTGATAGTAAGGATGTGGTTGGCCCTCTTATTTCCCATCCAAGTGTACCACATTTGATTTTGTTGTTTTTACTCTTCCTCCAATCCAATCTCTCCCCCCCCCCCCCCGCCAAACTGACCAGCAATGTGTTTTCACTTCAGTGAGTCAAGCACACAAATTCACTCCAATCCCCCCAATCATCCACTCAAGTCTGAGTGGAAATCTGCAATACATATATGGGGGCATTCAGAGTAAGAATCTCCAAACATGTGAGCAAGTGATTGCTGAGGCAGGAGGAACAGAGGAAGGAGGTTAAAAACAGTAAAAATAAACATGAGTGATGGAAAAGAGGATGGAGTAGCCCAATCTAACCACTCACTGCTGATCTCATGGCTGAACATAATAATAATAATAATAATAATAATAATAACAACAACAACAACAACAACTTTATTTTTGTATCCCGCCTTTCTGCCTGGGCAATCAAGGCGACTTACTTTTTATTGTCTTAATTAAATCTAGGAAGTACTGGAAAGGCCTGGATTTTGCCAAAATTTTCCTGTACATTGTCTGGACTGCTTGCTGTGAAAACGAGGTGAGGTTGTTTCCTTTGGCCCAAGTAAACATGCCCTAAATGGCTCTTGGAAGTCTCCTGCTGTTCTACAGTTCTAGACTTTTATAGATACATTCATAGGTTACTCTGTCTGGAACCTCTTTTTAACTCTCAAGAGTCATATTTTTGAATTAGCAATGCTGTCTGTGAGCTGTTTCCTCTTAGCTCTTTCAGCAGTGTCAAATTCTGTTCTTTAATTCTCTATGTTACATCAGAGATCATGGAATGAGTGGCATGTATAAACTATGAGCACATATGTTACCTTGTGCATGTCAATGTATTTAATTCCCGTTTTAACTATTCATGCTCAGATTTAATCAACTTATTAATATCTATATGGCTTTGCTCAGCCAATGTTATATTGCTCTGCTGCTTCAATAAGTACGATCAATAAATATATATTACAGGATTAAATACATGTAGGCAAAGGTCATGTATGATGCTGCTCTGAGGATTGAAACAGACTGGCAGTAAATGCCAGATTGGGGGTGGTGTGGGGGTGTGGCATTTACGTGACACATGCCCTGGTACTGCCCTCAAGTTGGCGTCACATCACCCACCCAACCAGTTGTGGCTCTCTGGCAGTGCTGCATTTAGATGCCGCACATCACAGGAGCGCAGAAGATGTGATGGAAAGGGTGGCTTTTTTCCACCCCCAAAAGGAGTGACATTTTGCCACTTCTTTAGGGCTGGAAAAATGCTGCATTGGGGCTGTAGTGAACAGTTGCAGCAGCCCCAATTCAGCACTCAAAGGGGTGGCATCAAGCCCCCCCTTTAAGGCCATCTGTACCAGCCATGAGTTTCCTTTCTGAAAGTCATTTATTCATTCTTTGATTTATACCCACCTTTCTCCAAAAATTGGGATTCAAGGTGGCTAATGATAATATTTAAAAGTTGCTAATGAAATCACAAAGAGTTATAACTTTAAAACAGAATTAAACTAAATATAATATTTAATATTTAATATAATATTAAAACACAGTTGTGTTAAAAGCCATTTAAAAGTACATGTAAAAAAACATAGCATCCACTGTTTTAAAAACCTGTTGCTCAGCAGCCAGTCACTTCATAAAAAGGTCACTGCCCACCAGCAGAAGAAACATAGGTGCCAGATCAACAATAACTTACATTAAAAAGTAGCTCCAGAGCCTGGAAACAATTACTTTATTTTGAGGAGGTTTTGTTCATTTATCCTCGAAACATGGTTTTGAGGGAGGTGAGACCAAGAGAGGAATCCCCTGCACTAAGAGTTCAGAGCCGCAGGAGGCCTGCATAGGATAATAAGAATTCAGATAATAACAGCTTGGTCACAAATACTGTAGGTCTTCATAGGTAATGAGGAACATTTTGAATTGTGCCTGGAAACAAAGGACAAGAAAGTCATATGATCCCTCTAACCATTCAACAGTTGGCCACAGCAGAATTATTCAAATATTAGCAGTGAAACCATTGTCTGTGGATCAATATTTATGAAGTCAAATTTGCAGAATATACAAGAAGGTACACAGGACTTGCAATCGTACCCAAAATCTATTGATGAGGGCTCATATATGAGCCAAAACCTTTTTGGACAGCCAAAATGACAAACAAATGGGTCCTAGAACAGATCAATCTTCAGTATCCCTGGAAGCCAAGACTGAGGCTGTTTTACTTTGGCCATATAATAAGAAAGCATGACCCATTGGGAAAAACATAATGCTAGTAATGATGGAGGGAAGTAGAAAGAGAGGAAGGGTCTATCCATGCTAAATGATAGATTAGTCTCTATTAGGGAGGTCAGGAACTAAACAGAGCAGGGGAGTATCTTGGAGATGTCTCATTCATAGAGTCGACATGAGTAGAGATCAATTCAAAGGCAGTTAATGAGAACAAAATGAATGAGCATGCTAGGTAAGTGGGGGAGGCTGATTGACAACTAGGTGGATGGACATAACAAAATGGAGTGTCCTAGAAGATGGCATAGATGTCTCTTTGGAAAACAAATTCTGCACTGTAACATTTTATTGTAGCCCCATTTCGAATCTCTCTGACAGCATTCAGTGAGAGTTTTCTTCTGTAGTATCAGTGAATTGCAACTTCAAGCAAGCACATTGCACTTCATCTGAGCACTAGCCATAATTCTGTCAAGGTTCATTAAGATCTTACAAACTCTCATAAGGCAGCCATGGAAACATCACCAGTTAATATTCAAAAGATGGAACTGCAGGCTTAGATTCTAATTTGCTACTAATGCAATATTAAAGCAATGTATGAGTAAAATATTAATACAATATTTGTTCTGAATTTATTTTATTTAATTTTTTAATTATAAAAACACATGTATATGGCCTAAAACAACATGTCTCTTTTTGAAGGGTGCCTGTGGAAGTTTGGGGGGGGGGGATAAAGATATGGAATATATCCACATCTAGGTAACCTGAACAATTGTGTAGTTTTAGCACTCTATTGAAAGATATAACCTTTTCATGAGTGGTAAGGGTTTGCTGATAAAAATAAAAAATGTCACCTTATCTGCTGACCAGATGATATAATACAGTTTCTTATATTACCCTTTGAACTCCTCCACTGGGAGAAAAAGGCTGCAGGAAAACTTAAAAGATAAGGCTTCCCTTGTCTAGTCTTTCTGCATTCTGCATCATGTATATATATCGAGAGAGAGAGAGAGAGAGAGAGAAATACTTTGAGCTTAAGATGCTTCTTTATATTCACCTCACATGCAGATTCTACTGATCAGGATTAGGACAACTGTTGTGCCTCTTACCATGCTTTTTGTGGGTTTCAAATTAAGAATAATTCAGTTCTTTTTATTTGGGCAGAAATTTTATTAGTATCCTATCATCCCAGTCCAACCAGAGAGATCCGCACATAAACTTGATACAAACAGACATGACAATACTAATTTGAGCCTCACAAGGCTTGAGGGATGCGCAATATGTGCTGGAGACCTTAAGTGTTAAGTAGTAATGTGTAACTAGAAAGGGATCAGGGATCTAATCATCTTTACACTGAGATGTAAAGCTATAATATCAAAGTAGAGCACATGAACAAATCATCAAAAATCATAATGTTACAGGATTCTAAGATATTGGAAACTGAATTGGTGTCAGGGACAGCCAGGTGGAGGACATGGAGGATTCTGAGGAAGAGTATGCTGGGTCAGGTCCTAGCATGGTGCTGCTAGATCCTGGAGACTTGGGTGAACCTGGACCTAGTTCTATGGGACACAGTGAGGCACAGCCCCTACCTCAGCAGCCTGGGGTCTCCTCAGAGGAAAGCCTTTCCCCAGCAGAGGTTGCAGGCCTGGAAGAGACACAGGAGCAAGAGACAGAAATCCCTTCCTTTGCTCAAAGGAGAGCAGATCGGGAGGGGCTGAGACGCTCTCGGAGATTGTTAGAGAAAGCCAAGTTAAAACAGCTGTGAGGGGAGGAGCTGGGGCCTATATAAGAGATCAGGGAAGACAAACTTTTGTCAAAGCTTATCTTGGTTTCCCGGCGAAAGCTCTTGACTCTCGGTTTGACTTCAGACTACTCATTACCTGCAACCTTTGGAACGGCTTTGGAATCTCTGTCTGTGATAACCCTCGACCTTGGAACACTCATTGAATTTGCCTTTTGCCTTGCGGACTTTGTATTTGACGACGGCCAGCCATTACTGGTATTTTGTTTCCATTTTATTGTGTTTATTAAAGACTCCTTTATCAGCCACGTGTTGGCAGCTTTCCCGGACAATTGGACACATACGGTATGATAGCCAACTCCAAATTATTTATGGAGTTTATCACACAGGGAAAATTGGAAGATTAAAAGAGTCAGAACCCACGGTTATCCAATGTAATAGGCACAATTGTGCAAATGGTTTTCACACAGTATGCACAAACAACTTAGAATCCAACAAGAAAGTGACATGAATCAGGAAATAAGCATTTTGGGAAAATATTGGAAATAAACTTTTATCAGTGACAGTATTTGTAGTCAGTGGTGAGACATAATGGGATTTGCAGGCAAATAGCATCTAGAGGGCCATATCTCCCCCATCCTGCATTATTACTGGTACCTGCTGGGGAGGAGTTCTGTGATGAGAGATGCCATTCAGTAATGTCAAACACCCCATCTACTCTACCTTCTGTGATTCCCTGAAACTGATCTACATATAGCATTAAGATTTAGTTTATGCTTCATTTTCCTACAAATTGTGGCAAGTCAGAAGCAGTTCTCAGCAAAGTTTGTGTATTTTGTTCATATTTTGCAAGCATTCAAAAAAGGAAACCATTATTATTACATGCTGTATATTTATCAGACTCTGAGGATTGAGCTTTGGCAAATTCATCCTCAAATCAGGCCTTGATATGTCCTAGTGTGTATTCACTTTGGTAAGGATATGAGAGGGATCCTTCTCAGTAGCTGCTCCCAACCTCTGAAATACCCTTCTGTGGGCAGCTAGTCTAGTCCCCCTTTTGTTCAAGCAGGCTTTTACTATGTACTTCACCCTCAGGGAGGCTTCTGATTAGGGTGCAAGCTGTGATTATTTTAAGCTTTTGTATTTTTAACATAATTTATAATTGTATTAAGTTTTTAACCCATTTTTTTCTGTGAGTCTTGAGTCCCACTCTGGTAGAAAGGCAGCATATAGCAAATAAATAAATAAATAAATATTATTGTATATTCTGAGATGAATTTGGAGGAATGTTCCCATTGTTGAACAGATGCATGCGAGCTTATGGGGCTTGTTTTGTATTAGTTGCCTGGTGCCAAATGTAATTTAGCATTTCAAAAGACTTTCCACTTTTGATCATTGCAACTTCTGTTCTATAATGATACTTTGTTATTAGCTGTTTGTGCCATGCTGTTGCTATAAATAGCACATTACATAACACAAGAAACAGAGGAACCTTTTTCCAGCTCTAATGAATGTGACATATTCAGAACAGGCCATCCATCAGATTTGTTTTGATCATCATGAGCATTCTGCTTCAACAAAGCATTTATGCTGTGCAATTAGAGCACTCATTTACAGCATTTCATCTTCTCACCCAGATATAATCATATTTCATTTTATGACCCTAAGAATATGAACTAATAAGAGCCATGCTTGATCAGACCAATGATTTACCTGGTCCAGCATTCTGTTCCCACAGTGGCCAAGTGATCGCTATAGGAAGCCTGTTAGGACATGAAGGCAATATAACACCCTAAATACACACACACACACACCTGTTTGTACATTGTCTCGGATAATAGAGATTATACAGTGTGCACTTGTTATCTGCTGGTGTTTGGTTCCAGGACCTTCTGTGGATAACAAAATCTGTGTGTACTCAAGTCCCATTAAATATAATGGCACAACAAAATGGTGTCCCATATATAAAATGGAAAATCAGGGTTTGCTATTTGGAATTTATACTTTTATACTTCTAGCCATGTATGCTCAAATCCACGGATAAAATATCCGTGGATAAGGAGGGCCAACTGTAGCTATATGTCATAATTAATAGTCAGTTGTAGCCTCCTACACCGTGAAGTTTTGTCTAATGTCTTTTTAAAACCCTCTAAGTTCACAGCCACAGCTACAACTGATGGTAGTGAGTTCTAGAATCAAACTATGCACTGAGTGAAGCATTTTCTTTCCTGAATTTCTCAGGATAGATAAACTTGTATAAGAGAAACTTGAATTGTCTGCAATAAACTGTTTCTCTCAATTTCCTTTCAAGAAGGTGTTACTTTGTTGCTTATCCAGCATTACTAATAGTGGAGAACTTGTATCATTGCAGTTTTGTTCATGCAAGTTAATGTGGGCTGACATTTCAGTCATGAATATCTGTTTACGAACCAGTTTTGTCAGTGGTTCAGCATATGCACAACTTAACATATCCTGGTGTTTGGGTACATTAAATCATTTCTAATATCACGCTGACACAGCTACAGAGAAACTATCTATTAGGTATTGATTCAATTGGCCAAAATTTTAAAACTAAATCCATTTCCTCTTTTTGTGACTCAGCCATTATCCACACGCCTAGTTTTAATGGAGAAAGGAAAACAGTTGCCCCATGTTGACTTACATGCAAAATATTTTTCTATACTTCAATGTTTGCTGAAATTAAATGTACACTTTGTTGAGCAGCTGAACAAAAAAAGGTGAGTTGTTTTTTAAAGAGCTTATTGCAATATTTATCTTTTTAATTCGAAAGTGCCCAACAGTTTTCAAGTTGCAATTACCAAACAATATAACTATGGTCAGTGGTTGTACAGAGATTAGGACACAGAATTGCTTGAGCTCTTGTCCTCATTTTAGCCACAGATATTACTTCCATGATATATTTCCTCTGCTGAAGCCATCAAGAGTGTTGTTGCTACTGCTGCTGCTTCTGCTACCATTTAACTTAAAATGCTTCCTGCTTGACTCCCTTGGAAGTAGTCCTACATCCTGTACTGCTGATTTCATCACTCAGGTTAGTGCTTTATCTTTTAGTTTTTCCCTTCAGCTCAGTGACATGTGCATATGAATGCTAGCTTGTTGGTTTGAGTAGCCCTTTCTAGATTAACAAATAAAAATTCAGGCATCTGAAACAGTTTATATTTTGGGCATGTATTCCACTGTCTATTTCCTAATGAACAAATTTATATGCAAAATTCTGCAGACTAGAGGAGGGCAGTTTATATTATTATTATTATTATTATTATTATTATTATTATTATTATTTTCTTACCTCTCCCCACAGATTGAGGAGTGGAACAACAACATTTAACAAACAAACAACTTCAGTTTAAAAGACATCAGTTAAAATACACATCAATTTAAAAGGACAAATAAGGTGCAAACATATTAAAACAATACACATTTAAAATTCATCATTTAAAATTCACAATTTAAAAATCAACTGGATAAGCCTGATGGAAGAGACTAGTCTTTAATGATCTTTTAAATTCGGACAGCATATTAAGCTGTTGAATCTCTTCTGGCAGGTCATTCCACAGTGGCTGAAAAAAAAATTGCTGACAGTTGGCAATGTAGGAAATTATCACATGGGGAAAACGAGGGGAGTGAAGCAGATTGCTTCTGTCCTTATTGCACAATCATGCAAAGATTATCATACAATAATCATACTTATTGTGTCATTATTCCATCTTTATACCATCTTTATCATGCAATTGTGCAAAGATTATCAGATGATGTTGCACTTATCCCATCCTTCTTCTATCAGTGAAGACTTAGTGTCACTTTGTGTCACTTTGTGTTAACGGAAACTCCTGCTAATACAAAGTGATGGGGCCATTCCACTTCACTGATGGGAGAAGGATGGGATAAAGGATGAGAGCACTCTGCTTTGCTTCCCCCATGTGATAATCTCCATAGTCCTGGCTGACTGGAGAAAAGGTATGCCAGAGGACCTAAGTGTACAGGGCAGATTATATGGGATGAAGAGATCCAGTAGGTAATCTGGACCCAAATGTTGTCCCCATTTTCAAAAGGGGGAGAGCCTTGCAGACTATTAGCTTTGCTGTATAGTGCCAAAGCAAAAATTAACAGTCCCTATATGGGGGGAAAGGCAGGATATAAGAAAATCATCATATCATCATCATCATCATCATCATCATCATCATGTGGTAGTGAATACCTTTTTGGACATATTTTGGCAATGTGGTATTGTATTGCTTTTGTATTTCTTGGAAGGCTGCAATTTAATCCTTGCTTATTTTTGTAGTTATCTATAAGATGGTGATGCAAACTACTCTGGACAATGTGACCTACACATTGTGGTGCTTAACAAGAGGTGTGTTTCAAATATATACAAGGCTCAAAATGTGTTTTGTATTTCACACATATGAAACACAAACACCCCAAAAATGTTATCCTTAATTTAAATAAAACTGTACTTCTGCATCACATCATTAGTAAAATGCATGTTACATACGTGCTTGTTCACCAGTTGAAATCTCAGCCTCCTGTGAAACGGTTCTCAGCTTTCAGGGCTAGGAAAGACTTATGCCTGAGATCTTGGAGAGCAGTTGTCAAATTACAGGAGATAATCGTGGGACAAATGGACTAGAGACTAGTTCAGTTTTGTTCTGTTGTTTTCTATGGAGATTAATTGGTTTGTTTGTTTTTTCCTCCCAAAGACTGAAATAAAAATTCTAAAACTATGCTAATTATAAATATTGGACAAAGGCAAAACAGGGCCACTATATTAAGCACATTAACTTCTTCATTGCAAGAATATGGCATTGTACTACAATGCCATTGTGGGTATGTGAAACTTTCACCAAGAAAATTGAAACAAGTTACTATTTCCAACAGGCTTATTTGGGAAAAGAGTGGAATCCAAGCTGATAAAAGGGAACAGACATTGTTCCTATCAGTGGATTTTTATCTTGTGTTCTTCCCTGTATTAGTGCAACCAAGGGTATTCCCTTTGTATGTGATTCCTCTAGAAGTCTGTCCATTGGCCATGAAAATGGTCAATAAATCAATAACAATTTTTATGATAACAAGATGTGGGACACAGTGGTGACGGCAGTTGCTGCAGCATTATGCCAGAGAATTGGCGTGACTCGTTTGGGTCTATTAAGTCAGTATTTATCTATGATTACATAGGGAATTTAGTAATACAGATAGAAGCTAGCACTGATGATCCAATAATCAACTTACATTGCTAATAATGACATTATAAAAGTTAAGAGAGAATCAATCTGCATCTTTGCACAAGGCCAGATACCTGTAAATACTAAGCACAGTGTATGAAAATAGTGGAGTGCAGTACCTTCACACATGCTTGTATAGGCATAGGATGACTTTACACATGTGGGATGCTTGTCAGCTAGTGGTGTGAGTTGAAAAATAGGACAGGGCTCATGTACCTTTTATAGTTTTGAAGAAGAGGGAATTTCAGCAGGTTCTACTTGTCAATAATGCAACACCTGCTTAATTTCCTGCTTTTGCCCAACTAGTAAAAGTACTTGTCCTGTTTTCTGCCTGGAAACAGTAACATGTGTCACAAGGTGGCATTATTCAAGTATACAACACTGCTTTTTGGTGAACACATGGAAATATTTTATAGGAAGGAAGACCATAAGTCATTCACAGTGTAATCTTACACATGAGTACTCAGAAGCAGAGCTTATAAGTTATCTTTAAAAAGTCATTACTTACAGGTATATGTTCAAGAAAGTTATGACACTGAAGGATATAGCCACAGAGACATAGCTATACAGTATCTCCTAGCTATACATCCTGATGGTTTTCATGTCCTCAACCATAAAAAATCCTTATCATTTAAACCATGGAATTCCCCATCAACATGGTCATTTCTGAGTTACCAGAGACTGGGAGGAAACTAACCTTCCTTCTTCTGGTAGCCACTTGTTGCAGCACTTCTGACTATAGGAAGAGAGTTGAATGTATCACTGCACAAGCAACTCAGAAATGATCGTGTTGAAAGGGGAGTATGCAACAATGAGCATAAAAGTGAATGAGATTTATGAACTTGTAACTGATGAACAAGTTGCAAGCTAATTATTTGTTTCCCATTTCTTAAAGTGGGCTTTAAAACGTCAAAGAAATATATGAATGCTGCAGATCTTTGCTCTTTGATGCAAAGCAAAGTCTCTGCCCATCCATCCACCTCTTTCTCACTACAACACACACAACCAAATATAGGGCAGTAGCCCATGGTATGGACTAGGCAGCTTGTGAACCATATTTAACTCCTTCTCTGCCATTTAGTAAGGCCACATATCCATAAAATAATTAAAGCAAATAAGGTGGGGGCAGGAAATGGACTATGAGATGGCCATTCTTCAAGTAATCTCAGTTCACTGTTAAAAAAATATTGTGTCCCAATTCCAGCAGTAGTGAACATGCATCCTGAAAGACTCCAGAGAACCATCACCCAACTTTTAAAAATGAGGCAAAACATGTATGTTTAGTTCGTGGTTCAAATTATTTATTTCCTGGTTTATTTTCTGGTTAAAACATGTATGTTATGCTATAACTAGGTTTATTTTCTGGTTAAATAAAGACTGCTCCTCAGCCTAAAACAGCCTAAAACAAGCATGACAGAATTGCCTCTAATATTTCCTAATTCGTTTTTAGAGTGTTTTTTAAATGTTTTATAAGGATGGGGGTCTTTGAGGGATAGGGATGAGGGAAATGAGGTAATTCAGGACCCCAGTGCATCCCCTGTCCTTTCGCAATTCAGGCTTGCCAGGCAAAAAGCAGAACAGGGCACCTGTATATTTTAATAGTTCTGTAGAAGATGGGATTTTTGCATGTAATGCACATTCCACCTGCTTAAATTCCTCTTTTACACAACCATTAATAGTACAGAAGCCTTATTCTTTTTTTCCTCTGGCAACCCTAGAGCAGTTCCCACCCTTACCCTTTCCTCTGCACCTATCAATCTGAAATTTTGGTTATCTTGACTAGTGTATCTCAGTGATGTATGTGTTTTATATACAGTCAGTCCTCCATATCCATGGATTCCTTATCCATGGATTCAACCATCCAAGGCTTCAAAATAATAATAAAAATATAAAAATTTTAAAAAAGCAAAGGCTGATTTTGCTATTTTATATAAGGGACACCATTTTACCTCACTGTATTAAATGGGACTTCAGCATACACTTATTTTGGTATCCATGGGGGTCCAGGAACCAATCCTCAGCAGATACCAAGAGCCCACTGTGGATTCCCCCATACACAAGGATAGGACAAATGTGTAAGTTATGTTTACTGCATTGCGTTCTCAGAACGTTCTCAGAATGGTACAAAACAGGAGCGGATGGGACCGAGAGTGTCTGCTCCCATTTTGTACTGTTCTGAGAACATTCTGAGAACGTTCTGAGAATGCAATGAGGTAAACATAAGTGACTCATTCTTTGCCCACAAAAATCTGAGAGCTCCCCTTCCAAACAAATAGACACACAACACTTTTATAGTTCCATTATTCCACTTTACGTGCTATGTTTGCCTCTTGTGAAAACCTGAGATTTGAAGTTGAAGGGAGGCATTTAGAATTCTCAGCCAGAGAGATCTTAGGCTTCACCAAACAACAAACCCCACAATTCCATATGAGAAACCCATAGTGATTCAAGTAGAATAATAGTACTATAACAATCTAGTGTAATATTGATATATCTATGTTTCTGAAACTGCCCAAGTTTGTTTCATTGGACTACCTCTATGCTGTATATTTTGTTCAGAGGAAGATAGGAAGATAACTATAGTGTGTCTTTGTGTGTGCATGTATACACCTTTGCTTCCTTTCCCTCAACATCAAAATGGAAAAGCTGTTCTAGAACAAAAATCCATGCCTCTATTCCTCTGAAATTTCACAACCTGAAATACCTCATAAAAAGCAACTCTCTTTGCATTTTCCCCAAAATAAATAAATAAATAAAATCAAACTTGAAAGTGCATTTCACAAAATCCCTTAGACCGAATTTTCTACATTGATGAAGCATGTTCCTCTCCTATGGGGCTACTACTTCTTCAGATTCCATACCATCCAAGAAAGAGAACAAAAGCTAGAGCCGGGTTTGCAATTCCAGAGGCATGAAATTTTCATTTTCTGAAAAGTGACTTGCTTTTGTAGTAGAGACAAAACAGACTTGCTCTGGATTAGTATGGTGTTTTCCAAAGCCCTGAACTGGGATCTGAGCTACATCTTGTAGTTGGTTCATGCCTATCCCTACTGAGCCTTTTCGGCAGTCGCCCCCAGGCTGTGGAATGACCTGCCGGATGAGATGTGTCTCATTCATCTTTAGAAAGCTTTTTAAGAGCCTTAAAAATGCATCTCTTCCGGCAGGCCTTCCCAGAGAATGTGAACACTTCCCAGCTCCAAACCTAGGCTTTAGTGCCTCTCCAGCTGTCCTTCTCCAGTGTCTTTTCCACCCCTTTACAGACTAGGTTTTCAAGCCCACTTCCCTGTTGCTGCTTTTTACTCTTGTAATTTGTTTTATTTTATGTTTTTAATTATATAGTGGTTTAATTCTCTTTTTAAGGGGGGGGCGGTGAGGGAAGGGATGGGACGTTTTAACTGATATTGTTTTAATCTTTTTGTTGTAACCCACCCCGATTGCCTGTTCAGAGGGGTGGACTAGAAATAAATTATTATTGCTGTTGTTGTTGTTGTTTTTGTTGTTGTTGTTGTTATTGTTATTGCCTAGCTGTTGATACACTTGGAATAACTTCACATGTGCTTTATCTATCAAATTTACTGCACTCATTGGCCCTGTGTAAATAATGATTCTGTTTTTGTTTTTGTTTTCCTGATTCATATGAACCTTCCTAGTCTTAAACAAAAAAATTAATTCTTGGCCTCTTAAGTGCCCACAGTCACAGTGACAGAGTTTGATGGAAGTATTGCTTTTCTTTTTTCTTTTTTTATGAATTGGATTGTGACTATCATATAGGCTGCTCACTAGGCTGCTCACTACTTGACTGACATATGGAAATACTGCCGCTCATTTTGGCTGGCTGAGCCCAGTGAAGTGCATGATATTCATGGGGAGCAAAGAAAACAAAGGACAGGAAATATACAGTAGACTTCTATCTGAGGAGATAGCAGAATTTTATAAAAAGAGAGTATTTTCAAATGATTAGATAAAATACTAACACTTCTGGCTCCAAAGGCAGCCAGTGCAGCAGTTGCCAAACCACCTTTGAAATTATCAAAGTAAGAACACCAAAAGAAATTGCACAATATGTGGCCACATGTCTAGGAAGTATGGGATCCAGAGACATATTTAGCCATGAAGTCTGCTAGCTACTTTAGATTAATGCTACCAGCCAGCCTATTTTATACACAACTTAGTGGTGATAGTGGTTATATGGCACTATAAATGTGTAGTGTGTCCATTTATTTGGAAGGGGAGCTCTCAGATTTTATGGGGAAAGAGTGAGTCACTCACACATTTGTCCCATCCTTGTGTCTGGGACAATCCACAGTGGGCACTTGGTATCTGCTGAGGATTGGTTCCAGGACCCCATGTGGATACCAAAATTAGTGGATGCTCAAGTCCTATTTAATACAGTGTAGTAAAATGGTGTTCCTAATATACAATAGCAAAATCAACCTTTGCTTTTTTGAATTTTTATATATTTTTATTATTATTTTGAAGCCTGGGATGGCTGAATCCATGGATAAGGAATCCATGGATACGGAAGGCTGACTGTATATAACAGGAATCCTCCACAAATAGGAGCTAAACCACTGCAACACAGTGCCTCCTAATTCCACCTGACAGAGCCAGTCCAGTAAGATATCATGATCAATGGTATCAAAAGGCTCAGAGATCAAGGAAAAACAGTGGGGTATCTCTCCTCTGTCTTTCATCAGAGGGGTTTATCAATCAGAGAAGGTAAGGTTGTTTCATTGCCATGCCCTGACCTGAAACCAGACTGAAATGACTTCAGATAATGTAATGTAACTAATGCACACCTCTACTGAAGTTCACCCATTGAATCCATTCCACAGGTCTACTCTAGCTGGGGCCTGCAAGTGAATTTAAGCCTAAATAAGTAAATTGTTTTTATTTATTTTATTTCATTTCATTTCTATGCTGGCTTTCTCCAAAAAAAGAACACAAGGCAGCTCAAGTAAATGCTATGGACATTATCAAGAACAGATACTTTCTGTGTGAAGTGCCATAGCCAGAAACACAGCAAATATTAAGATGATGATGCTGGTTTGAAAACAATACTAATAAAAATATTATTTTACATTAAAATTATTTGTAACATGGATGAAAATACTGCAAAAATGAAGTTGAATAAAATAAGTTAAAGGATAAAAAGAAACCTGGAATTAAACAGGTTCAGTAACAAATTTGAATGATACACACACTTTCCCCCAAACCCTTCCCAGTTCTTTTCTAGCTCAAGATCAGCAGGCTGGTAACATTTCAGTATGTTGGTGCATGACACAATTTAACCTCCTAGGTAGTGTTCTTTATTCCTCAAAGGTTTCCTTAATGAGTTCCACATTTTATGGGTCCTCAAGTTATGGAAGAGTGAGCCCATCTATCCACAAGTGCACTACATAACAAATAAGGGGGTGTTTTAAATGGTAATATATGCAATGTGTACTTTAGAAATGCATCCTCTGATAAAAGAGAGATTGTTTGAGTGGATGGTGATTAGACTTGGTAGCCCAGTTTATTTATATTTTAGAGGAAATCATTAAAATATCAGCATGTATTGCATGCTGTATACAGATCTAAGTTAAATACATTCTAGTGGGTTGTTCAGCCCATTTCATTATTTTTGTGGCATTAGGGTTTATCTAATCTTCAAATGAAAGAAATCTATGTTCAGCTACTTGGCTTCCATTTCTAAAATTAAACTTGAATGCAATGATGATGCATTAATATCCTTCATTCATCCAGGGTAGTGGTGGTTGTAACATGGTTGATTTTTAAACAAGAAGCAAGAACCCATTTTACCTGTTGAAAATAATGGGTGAAAAGTGGCAGGTTTTTGGTTAAAGACATCATGAGCTTTTGACATATGGTAGTTTATATCTAAGGAAACATTACTGAACAGCTAAGAAAATGTATGGATCTTCAAAACACTAAATGCATGTGCATATTTCATTCTGTTCCTATCTGTTCTCTCTTTGTTTTTAATCCAAATATTAATGCATCTCTGTCATGAAATGTTCCCTTAAGAGAGGAGATCAGTTGGGGTGATACCATGAATTACAGCAGAGAGTGATGCGAACCCTAGTGATACCATTGCAGCTGGTGAGGACCTGGGAGACAGCCTTCTGAGTGACTGCTCCCAGGCTATGGAACTCTCTGACAAGGGAGGTCCCCTCCCTGCTTTCCTTTCATTAGCAGGACAAGTCATTTCCATTTAAACAGGCTTTAACTTAATAATTGGTTAGGACAGTGCAATGGCTAGGTTATAATGAACTTTTAATTGTTTTAAACTAATATTTTTAAGTGGGTTATGTTTATTGCCTTTTTTAATTTTGATTTCAGATGTTATCAACTATATTGTTTTAATGTAGAGTGTGAATCTGGGTCTCATGTGGGAGAAAAGTGGGATATAAAATTAAATTAAATTATTAAATTAAAAAATAATACACAAGAAACTTTAAAAGATCTGTGTATTTGTTATCTAGCAGATTTTCTTCCTCTCAGTGTATCAGTAGATAAAGTAGTAGATTTCATGTATACACCAGAGTTTTAAGTAAGCTGAAAATGCCATCACGGAAGTGCCTCTTTTAATTTCTTTGCATCTTCTCATGTCTTCAATTTTTAAAACTGTTTAGAGAAGACTTCTGATCTAAAGACACTGCCATGAGAATTCCTGCAAGTGAGTAAGATTAATAAAAGAAATGGCATTCATTAATTTGTACATATGCCATATAAAATACATCTGAAAATATCTGGGGAATTCTCTGTCTAGCTGCACAGACAGCCTGTAAAGAAAGTTATGGAGGTGAAGTTATAATGAAGATATAGAATTCACACACACACACACACACACACTGTCAATGAAGAATAAGATTGATCCACTCTGATGTAAAAAATTCTGATGAGAAATAGAACAGGCATAGATATTATGTACTGGGAAGTTGTGAGTGCTTTGGGATACATGATGATAAGGCCTCTGTATCTTTAATGGCTGAAAAGAATGAGGAATTTTGTCACAGACAACTTGTCATGAAAGTGTGCAAAAAGTTACCTGTACTCAAATTCCAACTTTCCATACAATTATGAAAGGGATTGAAACCCTGACCTCTTTTTCATCTGCTCACCCTAATTATATATTTTAACCAGTGTGATATAAATTCATTTCAATGCATCGAAAAGCAAACAGCTCTAAGCACATGTGAAAGCATCCTCACTATCTTTCATGATTATTTTAACCTTTTTCTCTTTTTCTCATAATTTTAGAAGTAATCCTTTTGGATATCACAGGAACTGAACAGACTATCACAGAGACAATGGCTTGCATTTCTGTGGGAGAGCAAGGGTGCAGCTATGGGAAGGGTGACATTCCATGAAATGTTCCGTCCTCAATACGCCCTATGAAATTTTCAGTCTCCAAATTTCTAGCTTTGTAGAGATTGAAACGTTGAAATCCATTTACACCTAGAACTCATTCCCCTGGTACCTCTGCTTGCCCTCATTTTCTTTGAATGTCTAAACTGTATGTCCAAATGCTCAGCTGAACTTTTAAGTTACTCTAGTGCTAGAAAATTGGAGGGACTGGAGGAAAACTTCATGGGGGGGCGAGATTCTTATTGCGAGGGCAATACCCCTATTTTGTCTCCCTGTAGCTACATCCATGAGGGCAGTTTGTACTCATGTGCTCTCAATTCAGCATTCTACCCATTTTTAAAAAATACCCCTTGTGCACAAACTGATTGTAGTTTTTTCACCTATAGAGTATCTTCTGTGTTTGCTGTTACAAACTTGGCAGAAGAGCTGCTGATGTGCTACCTGCTCTGGAGAGTAATTCTGCAGTGAACTGACAGTCAAGGAAGAGAAACTCTGGGCACCTAGACTGTCAGCTCATTGGAAAAGCAATTCAGCTGAACTGCATAACCATTAGTGCTCTTGTGAGTACTGAGGATAACTGGTGGTGATGGGCCATTGGTATTCCTGATTTGGAATACCTTATAATTACCATGTCGAGACAGAGCAAGACTAGCATAATTATTAGATACTCTGTGCATTAGGGTCCTAAAAAATAATTTTGTGCACACACGGACACACAGTTTTTTAGCCAAGTTTCCTTCCTCATTTTCAGAGAATTTTCCTGCACTTTCAGAGTTCTCCTATTAGATTGTAACATTGCTATTTCACTCCATCTATCTTTAATAGAAAAAGCTCTACTTGAATTTTTTTCTCTCCAACCAGTTCTTCATTTGTGTATCAATGCTGAATTGACTGTTTAATTATTTAAATTCATAATTAAATTTAATTAATTTTAATTAAATTTTAATTATTTTTGATAAGCAAAACTGTACATATTATACTCCCCCCCCCCCCGAGCATTCCACGGAGATTATGAAATGTTGGAACATTAAATTACATTTTTTCCCAAGGAATTAGTTATTCATTCCACCCAGGACTAGTCAATGTATGTAATATGCATGTCACACCTGGGTAGATTTAGATTTACTGTTAAAAATGATAAAACCAAATGTTTGGGGATAATCTTGGGTCTTTCTCTTTCTCAACACTGAATAGTCAAAGCAGGCAACCCAAACCTTCAGAGCAAGCTTCAGAGAGTCATGTCTCCTGCTTTTCACATGTAATAATGCAGTGAAACATCTAGTGGGTTATTCTACTGAGTAATTCAGAACCAAATGTCAGGCTCTGAGGGGATTTTCATCAGAACAAGACATGCCCTGGGAGATTTGGACAAACCCTCTCAGATTCAGGCATTCCCACCATCTTCTAAACTAGTGTCCTAATAAAAAAAAGATATATGGTTAGTTTTGCAGAACTTGTTCTTGACAAACCCATGTTGACTCTTACTAACCACTGATGTTTGCAGGTGGATTCCTGTATAATCCATTCTAATATATTTCCTGATATTGAGGTCAGGCTGACTGGTCCGTAGCTTCCTGGATCTTATTTTTTGCCTCTTTTGAAGACAGGAGCAATCTTTGTTCATCTCCAGTCCTCTGACACTGCATATTCTACAGGATTTTTTAAAAAAATGATAGCAAGTGTCTGTGTGAGTATGCCAACCCTGCAGTTTTGAACTCATTTTAGCTAACTACATCATTGTTGACTCTTCTGATGCATGGAAGCTTACCATCCTCTTTTTGAGATGAAAAACAGATCCATAATCTCAAAGTGATCTGCTAGCATTTTACCATCCTTGGTGGGGTGTAATCCCACTCAATCATTCTCTTGCTTTAAACCTTTCATAGAGATTGATTGGCAAGAATTAAAGAGGTTTGCCATTGCCTTCCTCTTAGGATGGGAGAGTATGACTTGCTCTAGGTCACCCAATGATGGCTGAGAGAGGATTTGGATCCTAGTTTTCCAGTGGACACAGTATAGATTACAAACTGAGAAACAAAATAGCTCTGAATAGGAATCTTTGACCTGATACAGACGGCCCAAAAGGGCTGTCTGTGCAGCAGGATTAGGGTTAGGGAGAGCGCATCATTTCCATGCTCCTTAACCCTAGCACGTGATTACACCTGCGTCGTCACACAAAGCCTTTTGGACGGTGTGCATAAGCACACCACCGCAACTGTGCAACTTTTAGATGGAGCTGCACAGTTGTGGCAGCGGAAAGGTGCCCAAAGGCACCATTTCCTTTCATTGCTCCACAATTGTGGCACTAAAAAGGAGCGGGGTTTTCCTCCTCCTTTTTTGCTGCACAGCTTCGCTGCTGCATCTAGCTGCTGCAGCAAAATTCCACAGCAAAAGGGAGTGACTGTAAAGCCCCTTTGTCCCCTTTGTTCTTCTCTTTCTTTTCCTCATTCCTTCTCTATATTGTTGGTTAGCATGACTCAGTGTGGTTTAGTGGCTTGAGCATTGGACTAAAGCTCTGGGAGACCAGAATACAACCATGGAAACCCACTAAATGGCATTGGACAAGTGACCTTGGACATGTCACACTCTCTCAGCCTCAGAGGAAGGCAATTGCAAACCCCCCTCTGAAAAAATCTTGCCAGGAACCCAATGGTAGAGTCACCATAAATTAGAAATTATTTGAATGCACACAACAACAAACAAAAACTACAATAAATATTACTTCAAGGTGATTATAAAATCAAAATAAATATTTTTTTCCCCAAAAGGTGATTATAAGTCATAGCGATCCTATCATAGGATTATCTTGGCAAGATTTATTTAGAGAAGGTTTACTATTACCCTCCCCCAAGGCTCAGAGAGTGTGACTTGCCCAACATCACCCAGCAGGTTTCCTTGACTTAGTGGAAACTTAAACCCTTCTTCTAGGGTGTTCTAGGGTCCTAGTCTAACACTTAGCATGCTGGTACACCTCTACTGTATTACTGTAAATTGCCCTGGTGACTGGACATTTAAGTGATAGCACTGCTACCATTTATTTGAATTGGGCTGGCACAGAAATTCCTGGGCTTTGTAAATATAGTTGTCAAATCATACTACAAAAAGATTCTCACCATTTGATGCTACATTAAGCATACCATGCTTATGGCACATTGCCAAAATATAAATGTTGGGGGTCGGTTAAAGAAAAAAAAACTACACAAACCTCCACCCAAGACCTTGATATTAATGCTCCCTTGGCATCTTATAACCTTTTGATTCCTTGCTGTTGACATAGGAGTGATATAACTCAATTTCACATTGATCAGTCTCACTAAGTATAAGTAACATGTACTAAATGATCACAAAAGATGGAGAAAAAAAGTTATTTTAAAAAGTGGCATTGGAGTGTTTGCTTCTTCTTCTGTTTTTGTGATCTCCTGCTTAAAATTCCCTTATACCTTTATTCCCCCCAAACTGACCTGTTCTGTTTCATATATAAAAGCTCCACATTAAAAGAATATGAAGTAGCAAATATCTTTACTGAAGCACTGTTGGCAGCTGAGATCACTGACAACTTCCTGGCTGTGATTCATAATCTATATTGGTGCCTTTGAGACAGCAGGCTATTGATTTTTCCCAGTCTATAATCCAAGACCATATACGCAGCTTGTTAGACATCTGTGGGAATATAAACTGAGTTTTGATACAATTTAGGGAGCTTCTGGTAGCGGGGCACTTCGTTTTTGTCTTTGAGAAAATCTTTACACATCTGTGTAATCTTGCCGAGATTTTTAACAGATAATTCAATACAGCTTGTTTTTCTGGTGAAAAGCTTTCCTGGGTGGAAGTAACACAAAGTAAATTTCAGGATGCCAATAACAAAAACAGCAACTTGGGGGACTAGTTTAAATAGGCTTTGATAGAATTTATCTTCTATCTTCTTCTTTTTTTAAAAAAAATGTCTCATCTCATCTAATATTACTTAAATAAATTTCCAGGGAACTGAATTGCACACTAAATAATACAGGTAAGAGTAGCCAAGGGCAGTCAGTCTCATGAAACATGATTCCACACATGAACTAGTTATTTTGCTGAAGCTTAGTTTTCTATGCATAAAGTTCAGAGATGAAAATTAATACATGTTACTGGTTACATTTTAAAATGACATGAAGCAGAACATACGGTATCTTTTCCCCTTAGTGAAATTCCATGTACTTTAAGGGCATTTTTTCCAGGAATTATATGAGAGGGAAATGTCTTTGTTTGCTACATTGTCCCCTCTGCCTTGTCACCTCCTCTGCTGCCCTCACTGGAATTTTTCATTTTGTGGCAGTCAGAAACAGTACAAAATGCAATAGACCACAAAGACTGGTGGGGGAGGGAGGAAGAGAAGGATATTACAGTGCCTTGATTTAGAGAGTGGTGTGCATATGTGGAAAGGAAGCTGAAAAATTAGAGAGACGGAGTAGATAAAGACAAGTGAAGAGTAGGACTAAATAGAAAAGTGAGATGCAAGAGATGGAAAAGAGACAAAGAGATATGCAGAGTAAAAGAAAACAAAAGAATGGGTTATAGGAGAGGATTTGTTGAGGACAGAGCATCTAAAAGGGAAAGGAGGAAGAAAGGAAGGAAGGAAGGAAGATATAGGAGACAGAGAGACATAGATGTTGCCAAAAATATGAGAGAAGAATACAGGTGGAAAGAAAAGCAAGGCCATATTGGCCAGTCATACAAAAATACACAACTAACACTCCCAAAAGATAGCTATCCAGCTTGTTTTTAAAACCCAAAGAGGGAGTCCACTACCCTCCAAGGTAGCCTAATCCACACTTCAAAGAGCTCTTACAATCAAAAAGTCATTCCTAATGTTTATGTGGAATCTCTTTTCTTTTAATATAAATCATTTGGTTTGTGTTCCAGTCTGTGGAATAGGACAGCAGGTTTCTAAGTTTGCCCCATAACATAACTTCAGATATTTATAGATGGCGGCCATATTTCCACTTAGTCTTCTTGTCTAATGCTAAGTATACCCTTGCTGTTCCTCATAAAGCTTGTTTTCCAGACCTTTTACCATCTTGTTAGCCCTCCTCTGAACATGTTCCAATTTGTCAATATGCTTCCATATGCTTGTGATGCCCACAATTGCACATTGTTCTATGTGTGGTCTGAAAGAAGAACAGAAAACATAATAAAGTGGTATTTTTATTTCCTTTAGCATGGATATTGTACTTCTGTTGATGTAAGCCAGAACTGCATTGGCTTTTTTGACCATTGGAAAACACTTGGGTGCAGGTTTAGTTTGTGGTCTACTAAAACCCATAGATCTTTTTCATATGTACTGCTGTCAAGCCAGATGTCACCTATCCTATATTTATGTATTTAATTTTCCTTGGTGGTGCAGTGGTTAAATGCTTGTACTGCAGCCACTCACTCATAAACCACAAGGTTGTGAGTCCAATCCCAGACAATGGCTCAGGGTTGACTCAGTCTTGCAGCCTTCTGAGGTCACTAAAAATGAGTACCCTGCATATTGGGGGCAGTTAGCTTACAGTTGTAAACCACTGAGGGAGTGCTTAAGTATAGAAATGCACTTGCTATTGCTATTGCTATTGTCTAAATAAAACACCTTACATTTATCCCTGTTGAAGTTCATCTTGTTAATTTTGTTCAAGGTCTCCAATATGTTAAGTCAGTTTGAATTCTTCCCTCTAAGATATTAACTAACTCATAATTTTGTGTCATCTGTGAATTTGACATATATGCTCTCTCTTCCATTATCCAAGTCATTTATAAGATGTTGAAGAACACCAATCCAGGACAGAACCTTGAGCCACCCCACTAGTCACTTCTCTGCAGGATGAAGTGAAACAATTCATGAATACCATTTGCATATGGTGTGTCAGTTATAAATCCAAAGATATAGCTGTGTTAGTCTGTGGAATCAGTATGTAGAGAGAACTTGTGGCACCTTTGAGACTAACTACAAGAAAGAAGTTGGCAGCCTGAGCTTTTATAGACTTATGACTAAATGTAACTGAGGAAGTGTTTTAGTGGAATGAAAATTATATTTTACAAAATACATGGAGCTATTTCCTCCTCTCCCAAACTCAAAACAGGGACAAAGGGCAGGGAAAGGAAAAGGAAAATAATGGAAATAAGTTTCACTTTCATTTTGCTAAGGTTCTCAGTATTGTCATTTGATGTAAATTTAAATTCCAGGAACCCCTTGACACAACAGAATTATATCACTGTTATCCCACTGCAACTGTTGTTATGCTGTTTTATGGACTCCTGTGGAGTCCAATGACAGTTTATGGAGGGACATTCAGATTTCACACCCAAAGCATTTTCGAGTGCCTCACCAAACTACAAATCCCAGGATTCCATAGGGTAGACCCATGGCAGCTACAGTAAAATAATATGTTTTATAGTGTGAATTAGACATGGGTTAGAGAGTTATATAAGTGTAATAAATCTCCCCTTTTCAATGTAAATATAATTAATTTATGTTAAGTTTTCTATATGTTTTAATGCAGTGCACATTTCCACTAATTTTCCTATCTCAGATAAACTGCTAGAGTCACATCCACTTTGCAAATGCTTTGAATTTCAAAGGCTGATTGAGAAAAAAAAAGAATGGAATTGCTAACAGCTTTTTGCCGTCCTTGTATGCTTCATGAAGAGAGGTATGGAAAAGAATCCTGTCAAGATTTTCCATAAAAGTAACCACTTTTATATCTCAAGATTCACAGAGAAACAAAGCATGACTTGCTGTAGAAATTCTCACATTTGCACGGCCTCCAGTGCATGTGGAAAAATAAAACAGACACAAAACTGTGCATACTGAGAATATGTAATTGCACAACTGAAAAATATGCTCAACCATGCTTAGTCATTTTGAAAGTGCAAAGAAATATGTATACATTAGAAAAATATTGTAAAAATGTGTACACATTTCCATGTGGGAAGAAAAAAAAATGAAGTCTTGAAACTAGAGATGTGAAGAAATCTTGCTGTGACTTTAGATTCTAGTTGAGACTAGTAATCCCAAATCAGCGACATATTGCATATTGAGAAGTTATTTTCCAAACTTCTCAAGAGATGATGAAATCAAGATCCCAAATGTCTTCTGCTGATGCTTCTGCAAGACCCTGTTCATGTAAAATTCTTGTTTCTGCACAAAACTAATGTATTTGTGAAGAAAGGAATACAAACTGAGAGAACAAGAATGGCAGTACACACTGAATGATCACAAGGACACAAACAATCCATGCAGCACTGCTAATTTTAATGCACACACAAAAAAACTTGTGAACTTGCACAATTTTCTTCAAGACTGACAACAACAACAAAAACCCACTATGCTTTGCTTCTGCAGGATTTATTCTATTTTATTTTATTTATCTATACCCTTATTTATTGTGGAGGGATGAAACAAGTCAGGGTTGAATTCCCTACTTTCTACCTGATACAAACAAAGGTTGGAATGATAATGGAGGTGGGATTTTTAAAAATATAATAAAAAAGAAACAGTTTCTCACATCCCTAGGCACAGTAAACACAATACTAACGTAAAATATAAATTCTTATCTGCTAAATATCCTGTTGTTGTTGCTTTGTTCCCATTTCACTTTGCAGCCTTCACCCCATTTCAACAGGTTCCACTATTTTGAGGTTATAAATTCATGAAAATTAGGTGATTCTGATATAGAAAGATGTGACATTACACTGATGAAAACCTAGATTGGAAAAGCATCAAGAGTGGCAATGATTTAACAAGAAAAAGAATATGATTCCCTCCCCATACAATGCATAGGGGTATTTCAATGAATTGTTAACACTAAAAATTGTATGGCAACCAACTTTTATGCTTGCTCTTAGTACAACCTCCCTGGTTCCATCAAAGTCACAACTCCATACATAGAAACACAGAAATATAATCTGCGTAATACTATAGTAGAAAGCACAGACACACATGATGAAATGTTGGCAATGACCTTTTTAAATATTTTAAAAGAGGCACAGATTGTTTGATAGTAGCAGTAAGAGTTTTTTTTTAAAAAAAAAACCTTTTGATTTATTTATTATTTAATCAGAATCTTTTTTTTGGGGGGGGGGGAACACTGTTACATGTTCTAGGTGACCATCTTTTGTTAAGTTGATTGTTTGCTTATAGTCCAAAGGATGATCAGGGAATTTTTTCCAGAATGGGCAATGTATTTGGAACCATGGGGTCTCAGAGTAATGCTCTTCTGGGTGGGAGGGAGAAATCTATTTGAATTGGATGCCAGATATAGAATCAGATCTTCATGAGTTGGACTGGAAGCAGCATAGAAAGATGCAGTTGTCTAAGTAGTTGCTTTTGGGAACAGAAACAACAAAGACTCATGAGGCATTTTAAATAGCAATATCACTATAACATAGGTACACAAAAAGCTGTACCATAATATATTTCAAGATCTTAAATATATTTTGTTTTGCATCTAATAGTGGAGATTTTCACAAGGGAATGTTATGGGAGCATAGCGGGATGCTCCTGTCACTATTGCACAATTGCCCAAAGATGTTCAGATGTCACAGTAATCATGTCATTATCCCATGAATAAAGAGAAATTCTAGCACCACTTTTCATTCACAGGAAAGTCCCATAAATGAAAAGTGGTGCTAGAATTCATCTTTCTTCACAGGATAATGACATGATAATTGCTATGTTATGTGTCATTATCTGAAAATTGCACGTGATAGTGATAGGAGCACCCTGCTATGCTCCTGTCACTTTTCCTCATGTGAAAATCCCCTGTGTTTCAATTACATTTGTAAGCATACAAATAGTTTCCCATTGAGAAGAAATCTTAAGTTCCCTGGACATCTGACCACTCTTGGAAATAAAGAGTAAAGATTGTCTTCAAGCTGTCCAGATCCCTGTCTATCAAATGAAAGTGTTATGCAGTCAGGGGAGATTTCTCTTGGCTGCATAAAGCATTTACAATATACAGGCTCATCATGAAGCATGGGCCTTGTAGCCAGGATAATTTCTCAAGAATATGTGTGCAGAACAGTTTTGCACAGTTTACCCAGTTTACCAGCTGGGCTGCACAGCATTGTAGCATGGAGACATATTCACTGGCTTTCTAGAAATGAGGTCAGAAACCTGTGTCATAACATTGTGTACCATGACATTGTGGGGGCAGAACCAGAGGATTTATATAGTATATCTCTATTTTTGTGATTTTGAGTCATGGGGCCACAGCCTGGCCCACTGTTTTACCATATGGATATGTTGCCCTTGTCTAAATAGAAGTTCTGGTCTATCACCTCCAGGACCTTTATCCTTGCTGGGCTTAAAGGGGGTTAAATCTGGTACCCAATAATTCCCTTTTGAGGCTGCATTGATCCCAAGTTCGATCCCAAGGCTCCAAGGTTGACTCAGCCTTCCATCCTTTCTTAGGCTGCTAAAATGAATACCCAGTTTGTTGGGGCATTTGGCTAACACATTGTAAACTGCTTAGAGAGTGCTGAGTTCATTGATAAGCAGTATAGAAATGTAAATGTTATTGCTGTCCTGATGGATAGGCCCTCACTTTATGTCATTTGACTTGGGTCAAGTTAGTTTTCCAGTTGTGGGCTGCAACCAATGTAGATTTTGGGTTCTCCTTGGGGCTTAGGTGTTTTATCTAGGAAGCTGGAGAGGAGGGTGGGGTGATATCACCTGCCGCAGCTGCTCCCACACTTAGTTTTCCCAACATGTCTAGCAACTCTCAAAAGTTAAAGGATAAATAGGTTTAGAAATAAAGTGGCATATTTTGTACCCAATCTCTGTCTGGTCTCTTATTTCCCTGGTTGGTGAGCAAAACTGGAATGAAAGAATAAGGAGTTTATCACACAGGAGGAATTTCTCTCAATTTCAAATGGAGCCAATTCAAATTCATGTAAATTCGCTAAACTAGCAAATTTACCTGAATTCTAATTGCATTCGGAATGCATTCAGAATGACTTCCCATTTCCTGAAAATGACCCCCAATTGCCCGAAATTGCATGAGATACTCTTATATGCAATTACCTGAAACCCCATGATTGCATTTGGAATGACTTGGCATTGCCCGAAAGTGTGTGAGATACACTCGTATGCAATTATGTGAAACCCCATGATTGCGTTCGGATTGCCTTTGCATTATACTCCCAAATTCCATCGTATGATAAACTCGTGAGTTTACATATAGAATAAACAACACTGAAACTAGGCTTCATTGAACTATGTACCTTGTACTGCCATTCCAGCAGACTTTTGAAAATGAAATCACAGGTTTTCTGGTAAGAATCTCATGGGTATCTGTTGTCCCACCACTTGGCATAGCCATAAGAAATGAGAGGACATGGAAAACTTTCTTTATTAACATTTCTTCTCTATTTTCAGACTTTCTAAAAGGACAAATTTGCTGTAGACTCCTGCTGCACAGATGGGATTCTTTGTCTAACTTTGCGAGACACTCGATATAAAACTTCCACTTCTCAGCCTTCTCTTGGGCAGAAGATATGTATTTATGTGTCCAAGAAGCATGAGGTCTTCCATGGTGCTCCTTCATGGGTGTTAACATAGGATAATAGGAGGTGGTATTTTCTCTGCTGTAAAACTACTAAATTTTTTTTTTATGCCACTGGCTTGGCTCATCTTGATCGTTGACAAATCTGTTTTTGTGTGGTGAGCAGATCAGTCTCCAAATTAGTGCAAGGCTGCATCTAGAAAAATACTAACATTGGAAAAAGACCACCCACTGCAGAAAAAAGAAATCATTAAGAGTCTCTGGTGGCCAGGGGATCTATGCTATTCATTCTGTATAGTGTACCCTATGCTAACAAAACAACACAAGCATAACAGAATACAAATACAACAGGAAATATACTTGCATGAGTCAATCTTTTACAGAAACCACTGCCATGTGGCTTTTGTGGTAGCCTAAGCATAAACAAAAATAATGAATATGGAAGATCTACAAGAATTCATCCTAAACAATGAGAAAATTGAAATAGTCAAAGAGTTCCAATACCTTGGCTCAAAAAATTGATCAGAACAGAGACAGCAGTCAAGATATCAAAAGAAGACTGGCATTGGGAAGGCCAACTATGAAAGAACTGGACAAGATAATAAAGTGTAAAGATATAAATCTGAATAACAAAGTGAGGATCTTCCATGCCATTATATTCCTCATCACCATGTGTGGATGAGAGAGCTAGACAGTGAAAGAAGAAAGCCGATAGGAAGAAAATCAACTCATTTGAGATGTTTCTCCAGTGCTGGAGAAAAGTACTGCAAATACTGGGGACTGTTGAAAAGACAAATAAATGATTCTTAGAACAGATTAAGCTTGAACTCTCTCTGGATGCCAAGATAATTAAATTGAGGTGGTCATACCTTGGGCACATCACGAGGAAAATAAATAATTAGAAAAGACAATGAAGCTAGGAATGGTGGAAGGCAGTAGTGAGAGGAAGACCACATGCTAGATGGTTAGATTTGATCAGGGAAGACACAGGCCTGGGCTTGAAGGACCCATGCAGAGAGGTTGAAGGCAGGAGGGTTTGGAGTTTTCTGATCCACAGGATCACCATAAGCCAGGGTTGACTCAAGCGCAGATAACAATAACAAGCAAGCATAAATGAAATTTTAAATAACTTTAGATGATTGCATGGAGACTAGGGAGATTATCACATTGCTTTAAAGCATCTTATGCCCAAAATTTTTCCATTTTTGAAAAGACACTGGATAAGCACGGCTGGATATGGGCTGCATACAGGTTGCATTCATCTGACCACCATTGAGTGCGATATCACCCAATTTTAAAATTCAATGCACCTTTATTGTATTGGGAATAAGGCACATTAAAAGCAATGCAATAATCTCCTAGATGTAACACATGGAGACTAGTGCCATGAAACACAAAAATTAATGATGATTCCTCAATATAGATAAACAATAATATAGATTGTTTAACATGCCCAACAGATTTGAAACTATAAATATACATCTCCACTGACAAAAAAGGAGACAAAAGACTGCAGCAACTATAGGACCATAGCACTAACCTCCCATGCAAGCAAAATTCTGCTCAAAATTCTGCAACATAGACCCCAACCATACAGGGAGAAAAAAATCCCAGAGTTCCAAGCAAGGTTCAGGAAAGGAAGAGGCAATAGGGACCACATTGCAAACATATGAGGGCTAATGAAGTGCATTAAGGAATTCCAAAAGAAAACCATCATGTGCTTTATAGACTACAGCAAAGCCTTTGACTGCATATATCATGGAAGGCTGTGGAACACCCTTAAAGACATCGGAGTGCCAACACATCTGCTAGTCAGTCAATCAATCAATCAATCAATCAAAGCCTTTATTACAGTCAACAGACCTCCAGGCAATATAAAAATTAAAAAACAACCACGACCAGTTTTAACACAACAATAACATATTAAGAATGAGTTTGCAGTATTAGTACAAGTATAATTAAAAGTAACAAGCTTCTAGCTCTTCATCTTATTAATCCTTTAAGAACATAAGCAGACCTTGTTATGTAAAACAGATACTGCTCTTTCTCATTATTCGGTGCACTATAAAAATAGGCTGGGTTACTAACACCAGTTATTGATCCTTGCTGTAGTAGTTACTATAACCCTGCGGGTCTTAATTGCTGCAAAACAAAATTTTGCCACCTCTTCTGTAACCTTTTTATCAGTGTCCTTTAATAGATATCTTGGGGCTTTTTACATTGGCAAGAAAGTGTGACCTGAAGTCGCCTTTATCTTAATGCTTAGCAGCTACATAGCAAGCCCCAGGTGTGCATTAAAAAAGTGCAGAGCTGCTACACTGAGGGGTGTGGGAACGACTTATCTGAGTGGTCTTTTCTGTGGCTCAGCAGTTACATGGGAAGCTGTCAGAACGCTACAAATACAGGCGGATTTAATTTTTTTTTTTTCCTTGCCGGCTGCGAATTGTGCTGTTGCGCTGTTCGTGCCGCCGCGAACAGCGCTATTGCGAGGGTCGAGGCTTGAACTGCGCTATTGCGAGGGTCGAGGCTTGAACTGCGTGCGCTAGCTTGAACTGCGCTATTGCGCTGTTTGCGGCTGCGAATTGCACAGTTTTAAATGATTTAAAGGGGGTTTGGGAGCTTTAAAAAACTGCGCGGTTAAACCCCAGCTTTTACACCTGGAGGGCATAGAACGTTTTAATTAGGAGTGAAGTCCACACCACACATGCTCCCAACCCACGATCCATTCTGATCCGCACCTGCAGCGCAGCCTTTAAATGGGCGCCTTAAGGAAACAGAGCCCCATTTAACTGCGCAACTACACCTTAGCCTTTAGATGTACTAGCGCTGTAACGCACTTTTTAAAAAAGTAGTGGGTCAACCGAACTACTTTTTAAAGGCGCGTTTTTTTCCCTTAAAACACCAAAATGGCGTTTTCATGGCACACTTTCCCATTTTCTAATGTAAAAGCTGGGTTTTCAAGCAGCCTTCACAACACCTCTTTTTGCCAATGTAAAACGGACCCTTGTATACCAACCCTGAGATCTTCCCTGAAATTTATCTAATAAGGGTTTTATTACTTTCAGTCTGTCATCCCTGTAGAAAGTACATACAAGAAGGATATGTGATATGGATTCTACAGACCCCTCTGCACATGGGCACAGATGATCTTTATACTCAACATGTTGGAAATGGCCTCATCTGCTAGTCCTGATGAGAAATCTGTATTCAGGCCAAGAGGCTAATGTCAGAACAGAAGATGGAGAAACAGAATTGGCAAATGGGTCAGGCAAGTCTTCACCATATCACCCTACCTGTTTAACTTATATGCAGAGCATATTGTAAGGAAAGCAGGCTTGGACACAGAAGGAGGAGGCGTGAAAATAGGAGGAAGGAATATCACCAATCTAAGCTGCACAGACAACGCCATAATAGTAGCAGGCAACCTCCCAGACCTGGAACAACTGCTATGGAAGTTCAATGAAGAAAGTGGAAAGGCAGGACTACTGTTGAACATAAAGAAAACAAAATTAATGACAATGCAGAATCTAGACAAATTTGACCTAGTCAATGAAGAAATAGAAGTAGCAAAGAGTTCTCATACCTGGGATCAAACATTGACAAAAATGGGGGCTGGAGTCAAGAAGTGAGAAGAAGATAACGAATGAGGAGAATGGCTATGAAAAAACTAGAAAAGTTTCTAAAATACAAAGGTATACATATAAATACAAAAGTCAAAATTGTACAAGCTATTGTTTTCCCTATTATCACATATGGAAGTGAGAGCTGGACAATTAAGAAAGATGATAAGAGGGAAATCCATTCAATTGAGATATAGGTCAGGAGGAGAGTAATGAGGATATCATAGACAGCCAAAAAGGCAAACATATGGGTCCTATATCAGATCAAGCCAGAAATCTTGGAAGCCAAGGTGACAAAAGTGAAGCTGTCATACTTTGGGCACATCATCAGACAGCATGATTCATTGGAAAAAAGCAATAATGCTAGTAAAGGTAGAGGGAAGTAGAAAGAAAGGAAGAATGCATGCTAGATGGATGGACTCTATTAGGGAGGTCATGAGTATGAGTTTGCAGGACCTAAGCAGAGCAGTGGAGAACAGGGTTGCCATGGGTTAAGATAAACTTAAGGGCAGTTAACAACAACAACAACAAAAACCTCAGTATAGAAAGTATTTACTTTTAGAACTCCAATCGGTTCAGGAGGCAAGTGTCTTCTGAGAATCTAATAGGAACTGTTGGTTTCTGTGTCAATAGTGTTGTGAATCTACTTCACATTTTAGATTAACTGTAAAGGAAATAGTAATGGTGTTGAGAACCATTCATAAAATATGTTCTGCACCTCTTTTAAAGTTTGGATGAAATCTTGATGGATTCTCTGCTCCCTGACATGGGAGCCACCACCCACCTCTAGGACTGTCTTCCCGTATCAGCTGTGACTTAAATCATTAAGAAAGGTTTTTCTCTAAGGATCTTATAGGGGCATTCCAGAACGCTCAAAAGGGGTGGTCCGTACTTGCCCAAAGAAGTGGCGAGATGGAGCCAAGGCTTCCGCACCGGCAGCCTCCAAGGCCCCATCCCGCCGCTTCCAGAGGCCGCGGGGAAGCGGCAAACTGCCGCTTCCCCATGGCCTCAAAATGGGATGAAGCAGGCACACTGGGCACCTGCTGCACCCTGCTTCTGGAGGCAGTGCTGATGAGAGAAAGGGACCACTGCTTTGGCCCCTTTCTCCCCAAGTGTTTGACATGCCCATTTGAAGTCTGCATCAAGCACCCAGCACAAAAAAGGAGCTCCATTTTGGAGCTCCGTTTTGTGCTGAGGGAAGGGCGTGCTTGGCGCCCTCCCACGGTGCCAAGCTGTCATGGCATGCACAATGTATCTAAACACTACGCACGCCATGACAACATGATGGCACATCCGTATGGACGCTGCCATTTTAAAATGGCGGCGCCCATACACTTTAGGGTTAGTGAGGGTGTGAAAGCTGGGCACTCCCCAACTCTAAAGGCGTTCTTTTGAGCCTTTTTCGCGCCTCATAGTGCCCATCTAGATTGGGCCATAGTGCCCAATCTCCAGATGGTTATGAAACTGTTACCATCATTATAATCATGTTAGATCAAACCAGGTCCAGAAGGATGCAGGATCCTTTTAAAATAACAACTAAATAAAATATAGCCATAAGTATCTAAGGTAGTTTCTGAGGCTAAATGTTAATTATAATTGTTCCTGACTTGGTGGTGAAACCCCAAATAGCATACCTATCTGATCTGTTTCTTTCTCTCTCTCTCTCAATATGCATACACACACACACACACACACACATATACACACACAATAGATCCTCTAGATTCATTAGTGTTGGGGCATAGGACCCCTGTGAAAGTGGAAAAACCTATATATAAAAAAGACTATTTGTTTTACCTGACAAAACACATCGGTAGGAAGCTATATGTCTTCCTTTGCAACTCTATGGTTAATCTCTGCCAGAGGCTGACCATAAAATCATACTGGAGCACCTACAAATGCATAGAGAAGTATTTTTCTTGGAAGCTCTAGATCATTCAGCACAACTGCTGGAGAATCTAGAGATTCCTAGAGAGAATATATGAATCAAAACCGTGAATATTCAAGTCCATAAAAGTCAAAGCTGAACGTGCGGAAAGCCAACTGTCTCTCTCTCTGTGTACTGAATATCTTGTCTTTCCTCTCCCCCCTCCCACCAAAAAAGAGGCTAACATTCAAAAGGATGGTTAAAATTTAAAGAAAATTGTTACAGTCCTTAACAGTAGCATAGGGGCAAAACAGACAGGCAGGAAGAAGCAGCCACAAGCTGTTCCCAGACCAATCACCCCAGGGCCATGGCAACCACATGCTGCAGCCACAGGAATGTCCACTGTCATGGTCCCAAATGGACCACAGAAAGAAGTGGGAAACATCTTCTCCTTTTTGGCCTTCCTTAGAAGGCCCTGGCACAACCTCAGGATGGCTTCCAGCTGCTCTGGGGACATGCATTACCTAAAACCATACCCCCAGAGTAGCCAGAGGTTGCCCCATTTTCCTGTCTGTTTTGGGCCATAGTAACTCTTGTGTGAAACACATAATGAATAAGCAACATATCATTTATGAATATACATTGCCAGCTAGAGGGTGTGGGTTGTTTTTTTTGTTTATGTTTTTTTTGTTTTTGGCATTTTGTTTTTGGTCTTATTTAAACTTGTTTTCTGATGCTTCAGCAACAGACCTTTGAATACAGTTCAGTAAATCAATAGCAGCCATTTTAAAACACCCTGACAAGAACTTCTGGTGGAGATTGTAATAATATCCAAAAGTATTAAAATGAAAATGGACAAGAAACACTGAGAAAAACAATTCAGAATTGATGAGAATTCACACATTTGTTCTGAGCAGAAAACAATCTGGGAGGGGGAGTATACTTATTCACAGAAATTGTATTTTCTGTGCAGAAAAAGTTGTTTCCTGCTCAGAAAATGCTGTAATTGGGGACTTACCCTTTACAAAATTTGCACCTGATTGATTTGCACACAAAACAGTATTTTCTCTTTGTGTTCCCTTGGTGGAAGTCCACTGGAAAGCAACTACAGCTGGAACTTGACCTGTCAAGACTGCATCTTCCCACCCAGCAGCACACATCTATTTGCTCCTATCCACCAATATAGCTGCCACTCTTCCTAGGTTACATTTTCTCTGAAGTGAAGTGGAATAGTACTTATTTAGGTATAGACATGAGTTGGACTTTGTTATCTCCCAAATTCAGTTTAGGACTAATGGCTGCTTGCTTAAAGTAACTGCAGTCGTGTGCTGCTGACAGTCTTCATTCCAAACCTCTTGTCCTGTTGAGCTAATTCAGCCTCTAAGATAGACAAACACCACTTTGTCTCTTGTCTCCTATCTTCTCCTTAACTACAATTTTACTGCAACAATGCACAATGAAAAGTGAAACAAAGTCCTTTAAAATATATCTCTGTATTTCTTTTTCATGGAAGAGATTGCTCTAATCTCTGCTGTTATATTGCTCATCACTCAGCTGTAGACAAACTAAGCTGGGTTCCACAATAGAAACAACTGTAAGCCAAGTAGGCTCCAAAAGGTATGGAATATGAGAAAGTTAAAAGTTGTCCAAAAGTTCTGTTTTCTGAAGAAGTTTAAGAAATGTTGTCTTTTGCTTTTGCTCCCCAATAAAGAACATATAAGAGAGGGGGGGAATAAACACTTCTGTCTAACAAAGCAAATTAATCTTTTGTCCTATAAATTTAACCAGATGAATGTTTTGCAGTGTGATACATGGGGTTCTAAATCTATGTAAACACCATTCTTCCAGGCAAGAAAGAATAATTTTGTAATTTTGCAGATTTGCAATTTCCATGGGTATTTGCATAGTAAATATAGTTTTCTACAAAGAAATGTGTAGAAAATGTACACAAGAAATGTGTTTCTCTGCATAGAAATGTACTTTTCTGCATAGAAAGCCATGTTTTCTGCACAGAAATGCTGTTTTCTATGCAAAAAAGCTCACATGCATTTTTTTCAGTAAATAAGACCAAGTCCATGAAAATTCTTATCCGTTTATTATTTTTCACATCAGAGTTTCACCATTGTTAGGTAAAGCTGTTGAACACTCAAAGGCAGCAACAAAGAGGTGACAATTACCAGTCCTGAAGAGAGGTTTCCATGAAAAGTGGAGAGTGGCTCCCATAGACCTCCTGTGCAAATAAGGTCCATAGACAAACTGTGAGCAGCAGTGGGCAACTATGTGCAAACTGTGTGCAAGGAAGCTATGTTTGGGGCTAATATCTTGTTTTGCATGTCAAGTGGCACTTGGTGCTATTTTGCAATGTAACAAAAACCTGGTGATCTTCTCATGAAAAGAAGGGCAGGATTCCAAAACAACTTATGGCTTTATTAAAATATTGATTGGATTTGAGACAATCTCCAAGGATCTGAAACAATCCTTGCTTAGGAAAGGTGCATAAGGTCACACCCTGGGGAAAGGAAGAAGTCGGTGATGGAACTTGCTGAGTCCCTACCACAAGATGATAATGCAGAAGGCCTAGGGGAGGATGAAGTAATCACCAAAACCATTTAATCTTTAATTAGTTTTATCTGGATCATCTACATATTTTGGGGCCAACATGCCTTTCCCAAGTGAAACTTTCTAGTGTTGCCAAGGTCATTTTGACCTCTTAAAACAGGTCTGACACTAGATATGACAATATGAAAATATGAACCCAATTTTTCATATTCCCTCATTTGCATGAGGGGTGAACAGTATGCTAACACTTCCTTTGTGATTCATCCTTCCTTCCATTCATTATGCATGATCTTTTTTCTTTCACTTTCACCATTCCCATCTCCTCTTGTGTAGTGTCTTTTTAGATTTTAAGCCTGAGGGCAGTGAACTGTGTTATTAAAAATAATAATTGTAAGCCGCTCTGAGAGCCTTTAGGACTGAAGGGCGGGGTATAAATACCATACCATAAAATAAAATAAAAATCACTTCCTCCTCAGGTTTACTGTGTAGCCTTTTGGCTTTTTGAGACATTTCCCATTTTTCCTCTTCCATGGAATTGTTTGTGACTCTTCTTTTAGCAACTCTTTCTTCATGAAATCCCACCCATGCTGAGTGTCTCATTTTGTTCATTATCTCTAGCCATGGGATTCTACCTAGTATTTCCCTTAGCTTTTCTGAAATCCAAGATTCATGTTTGCCTATATTGTTCTTTGGCCTGTTCCACATGTTAACATTTTCCCAAAGTAACAACTGCTTTGATTCCAGTGACCAACTCCTGCCTGTTGGTTATGTCCAAGTCCAGAAGCACTGATCCCCTTGTTCCTTCCTCTATCTTTTGAAAGATGAAATTATCTGCAAGGCACATCAGGACTTTTTGATGACTCTATGATTAGCAGAGTTATTCTCTCAGCAGTTAACTGAAGTCCCCCCAAACTACCCGAGTTTGCATCTTGGAGATATTTTAGTATTTGTTTCTGAAAAGCATCATCCACCACCTCAGCTTGCTTTGGTGGTCTGTAATAATCTCCTACCACATTTTTTAAAATTTATTTCTTCATTTATTTTTATCCAAATGCTCTCAACTGGTCCAGTCTGATCATTCTCATAGAGTTCTGTACAAGTGAATTTGTCTTTGACATATAATGCTACTCCCATTCATTTTCTTCCCTGTCTATTCTTTTTGAACACACTATATCCTTCAGTTGTTATATTCCAATCATGGGAATTATCCCACCACTTCTCTGAAATACCTATAAAGTCATTTCCAACACTAAGACTTCAAGCACAACGTGAATTAATATATAGATATCTAAAGCCTTGTTTATTCACATTTTTTATTATGAGCTTTACTGTGGCTGCCACCCTGTCACTCAGCTTCTCCTCTAAAATTCACATCTTTGTGTTTAGAGCTTGCTTTTGGACTGTTATTTGAGATATCATCTCCAACCCCCCAAAGATTTCATTTAAAACCTTCTTGATCATATTCACCATGCTTTTGCTAAAGACATTCTTCCCCGTCTTCATGAGTTGCAGCCATTAGTCCTTCATCTAAATAGTGAAGACCATGGTCCCAGAAGCCAAATTTCCCATTGACACTATCTGCACAACCAATCATTCACTTGCTGTATCTTCCTGTCTTTCTTTTACTGGTTGAACTGGTGAGAATATCACCTGTGCCTCTTTGCCTTTTACCTTCTTTCCTGGGGCTTCCTAAGTTGGGATGATCTGGTCCAAGGCATTCCCCATATGAATTAGGAGAAAGGGGTACTGATCTGTGTTTGTAATGAGCTTTGGCAAGTTATTAGTTATGTCCCAAATGTGTGCATTAAAGAGACAGCACACTTCCTAATTAATCTTTTCAGGCTGGCAAACAGTTCCTTTTGTAGTTTTTTGTGGAGTTTTCGGGCTATATGGCCATGTTCTAGAAGAGTTCCTTTCTGAGGTTTTGCCAGCATCTGTGGCTGGCATCTTCAGAGAATGATAGCCTGGAAAAGGATTGGATATATATATCTTGTGTGACCTTGGGAAGGAAAGGGTAATTTGCTAATGTATTGTTCTGTTGCTAATGGCAGTCCTCAGGGTGGGAGGATATGCAAACAAGGATTAATGTCTGCTAATTGGTGCTCATTGTCTGCTGGGAATCCCCTGGCCTTAGGTTGTTTCTCATTTGCATAGGTTGAGTCTTGACCTTGCTGTTCTTCAGGACTGGTAGCCAAGCCTTGTTTACCCCCAGGGTTTCCTCTTTCCTGTTGAAGTTTTCCAGATGTTTATGGATTTCAGTGGCTTCCCTGTGCATTCTGACATGGTAGTTGTTGGCATGGTCCAGAATTTCAGTGCTTTCAAACAGCATTTTATGCCCAGGATGGTTTGTAGCATTTTCTGCTACTGCTGATTTTTCCAGTTGACCCAGTCTGCAGTGTCTCTCATGTTCCTTGATTCTTGTTTGCACACTGCATTTGGTGGTCCCTATGTAGACCTGTCCACAGCTGCATGGAATGTGGTCCTTTTGTACCGCTGAAGAATGAGTTCTCTACCATCAGGACTTTTCTAGTCTTCTTGCTGCAGGTAGTGGTTAAGTTGACTCCTTCCTCAGCCTGCAGTGTCTCTTACTGCTGATCTTGTGTTTCAGCATCTTCACACAGTAATCTGTAGGACTTTGTAAGAAGTAATTGCTTAGCTGAAGTGGTTCTGAAACCCTTGTGTATGGTCTGCTCCTGACAGTGATTGTCTTCTAGGGTGCTTTCTTAATGGTATTGTCCTCTTCATTTTCCTTGGCAGTTTATTCCAGTTGATTCTGTAAAATCAATTCTGTCTCTGTTCTATCCAGGACATCCCCGTGTTCTCTGATGCATTGAAGAGTGTCAATACATTGCTGAAGTGTGTTGCCTTCTCTTTCGAGAGAGTCACCAGTTTGCACTTTCTGCAAATGTAGTCAGAGAGGTCTTCTGGCAAGAAAACAAACATTGCACACACATTGCAGCAGATGACTACAAAGCTTTCTGCTTCTGTGCATTTTTTTCTCTCCTTTTAGACTATAGTAACTCTTTGGAATATAACTCTTCATAATGCAAAGGGTGTGTTGCTGCTTCTTAAATCCTTCGTTCCTCACCAAATCTGGCTTTCTGTCCACTCACATTGACTTCAGAAAATGTTTCTGGGAAGGTATGCAGATGAGTTGCTCTTCTTCCGAGAGCTCCACTTCCACTGATGTCCCTATATGTGCTTTTATCTGTATTAGTTTTAATTTTTGCAAGCCATAATATGTCCCGATTATATATAAAAAAGCTGTTACTCCCTATAGCTCAAAGTAGAAAAGAACAACAACTTAGACACATAACACTGGTTAAAAAGTTTAACATTTGTTAAAGTAATAGTTGTGGTAAATTTAAAAAAAACAACAGCTAATGTTGTCCATGTTTTAAGAACTAATTTAAAAAAAATCAGTTGAGCAAAAGCTTTTGCATTGATTAGAAATTAATCTGTTTTAATCTAAAATTAGGTAAACAAAAACTAAGAGTAGAAAGCATATTAATCTTTTAGAGACCTAGCAATAATAAGAGATATTTTTTAAGAAAGAGAGAGAAAGACTTACACACATATATATGTAATTAAGTAAAGCCTGTGGATGCACTAATTCTTTTAGAGGCACTCTAATATTTTGGTGGCTTTTTAAAAAAAAACAACAAGGATAGCTATGTTTAACTTTTACAACGTGACAAGAGGAACCCTAAATCACAATTTTATTGGCTATGAAGTAAAAACAGGCAATTGGAAATGCATTGTAAACAGGTTTATTTAAATACAACTTGCCTTAAGTCAAAAAGCTGCAGGGATAGATTCTAAGAAGGCTGTTCCAAGAAGTTCTGATTTTTCAAGATTTTATGAGGCTAATCTAACATACTGGTCAGACAAGGTTAAGAATAATGCCCTTGCTGTCTCCCTCGATAGGAAGATGGTATTTGATAAGAAAGAACAGACTTGAATCTCAGAGTGTAGGCTACAGTTGGCAGATCTTTGGAGGAATGGGTGTGAACTATTTATTGTTCCCTAAAGACAGACTTTCCTTTTTTAAAAAGCTATTCTGTAGCCAAAATCCTTTTTTCACTTAATGGAACATTTGAAATAGGGCAGTCCACTTCTTTTCTTGACTTTACAAGTAGCTTGCAAAATGCTTTATTAAGGTTCATGGAATGTCTAAACTCTTGCATCAATATTCAGCCCCACAATCAAGAGCATAAGTTAGTATTGTAGAGGATATTGTTCTTTTCTTCTCTTCTTTATTTTACTGCCCATCCTGATATTTCAATCCTAGCTATTACACTACCCATAAATCAGTTTTGGATCCTCTTTGGCTTTAAAAGTAATTATAATAAATCCAAAGATATGTTTATGTATTGGAAGCCAACGGAATCCTGTGTTATTCAAGTTCCTTTTAAATTGGTCTCCAGGGGCCTTGGCCCAATTTATTCATTCTTTTAGCTTAAGGGCTGCAGTACAGATTTAATCTTTCCTTCTTCCCCTGCAAAATTTAGTAGTATAACAGGTGGTTTGCTTTTTGCTTTAGACAGAATCCCGTATTTACTATAGATTTGGTATAGCCAATATTTTCATTCAAATACTATCACGCTGAAAAACAATGTTTCTTTTTTTCCCTCTTGAACATTTCTATAAGCTGTTGCTCGTTCCTTCTCTGCCTTGGTTTATGAATATATTATATAGTTCCTCAATGTTTCCAATTGCAGTGAAGGCCCAGCAGATGCCCAGCATCAACATCCTAAACACAGTTAGATTATAAATATGCCACAGGGCTTGAGTGATTCTCCTATTTCTTTCTCCTCTCTTTTTCATTTGGCTGTTCAATGTACAGTATATATTTTGATTAACATATATATGTAAATCGTTGCATTTATTTTATTTTATTTTATTTGTCTTACTGATGACATGTGGGTTATAGGAGCAATTAACTGTTTATAAATGTCCAGGTAAACATCCTGATGACAAAATGTCAATAAAGCTGATAGAGTTGAAGTTGGAGGAAGGCATTCCAAAGTTGTGGCACTACCAGAGAGAAGCCACTGTTGTACAAGGGGGTATCGTAAAGTTTTAATGATCACCTTTTCCAAAAATTGACAGAAAGTTTGTTTTGATTTGTAGTTGTTAACTTATCTCTATGTAGTCACTATCTAGATTTATACATTTTCCCCAGCATATCTTGACACTCCAAATACCTGATATTGTAGAAGTCTGCAGATTGCACCTTTCGAGGGGGGTATTGTAAAGTAATAATTATCACCCGGAAGTTATTATGGCATATTGATGAAATTTTGTCAGTGTCATCATTGGTTCCTAAGTACATGTTGCTGAAAAAATCAGCTCATTGCATCCTTTATTTTTGTGACTGGCTGTGCCAGAAGTGACTAAAGTGTAAAATCCTCATTAGGCGCAATCTGCAGGCTTCTACAATATCAGGTATTCGGAGGGTCAAGGTACGCTGGGGAAAATGTATAAATCTAGACAGTGATTATATAGAGATAAGTTAACAACTACAAATAAAAACAAACTGTCATTTTTTTTAAAAAGGTGATCATTAAAACTTTACGATACCCCCTCGTATGTTACCAGCTGGTATATATCTCCTAGAGATGGGGCAGTTTGACTTCAAGATTGGACAACATAAGAGGTCTTGTTCAGGGAAACATTGTCTATTAGATCATGGCATAGAATTAAATTATCTTAAATCAACTTTGTAATATAGTTAATTCACAGAGTATTATTATTTATTATTATCTAGTATTTATTTAATTAATTTCTATCCTGTCTTTCTCCCTGAAGGGACCCAAGGTGGCTCACAATGACAATTTTAAAAACACATTGCAATAAACACTTTAAAACATCAGATAAAAACAATATAAAATTACAACTATTAAAACCACAATAAAATGACAATACCGATCCCTTAAAAAAACCTATCCCATAACTACACATTAAAAGCCTGCCTGAACAGAGCCATTTTTATCTACCGATGAAAGGCCAGTGGGGGAAAGGGGGCAGTCTAGCCTCCTGAGGAAGGGCATTCCAGAGGTCAGGAGCAGCCACTGAGAAGGCTGTCTCTCATGTCCTCACCAGGTGCATCAGCCTGTGACTGCTGAAACCTGGACATCCACTGAGATAGCCTCCCTGGAATGAGATGGAAAGGAGAGATAGAGTTGGATGTCATCTGCATGCTGGTGGCACCTCACTCCCAAAACTCTGAATAACCTCTCCCAGTGGTTTCATGTAGATGTTGAATAACATGGGGGACAAAATGGAGCCCTGTGGAACCCCCCACAGGCCAGCAGCCAAGGAATTGAACAGGACTCCTCCAGCACCACTTTTGAGTCCACCCCTCCAAGGAGGACCAGAACCACTGCATAACAGTGTCCCTAGGTCCCATCCCAGAGAGGCGGCTCAGAAGGATACCATGGTCGATGATATCAAAAACCACTGAGAGATCTATCAGGACCAGCAGGGACACACTCCCCTTGTCCAGTTCCCTGCTGAGGTCATCCACCAAGGTGACCAAAGCTGTTTCCATCCCATAGCCAGGTCTGAAAACCCATTTCATCCAGAAACACCTGGACTTGGGAAGCCACCACTCACTCCAGAATCAGAGTAACATGGGAGAGGATTCATAACTTGCTACATGTCAATTCTATAAAGAAAAGATGTATGCCATAACACAAGACTGAGGAGTAAGTATATTCTGTGCTCTGTGTTGGTAATTATATTCCATAAATGCTAAGATTCTGTAGTTTTAGAAAAGTTGGTTTTAAGGCTTGCAGGGAGCTCTGCTTTATTCTAATAGTTTTGCCTTCTCAAAACAAGGGAGCTGGTGTTTTAATATTTGTTCTGTGGTTAATTTACTGACTTTAATTCCTAATGGACTCAATGACCTCTTTCATAAAAACTGACAAATGAATGACGGGCTTTTGTGGGCTATGATTGACTAAACAGTTGACTAAACACTTCTAAGCACACATAGAAATATATTGGCTTTTACAACTCCAGATGAATATGTCCTCAGCTTGCTTCAGTTTGTCCAATGCACAAAGACAGTTTGTACTACATTTACTCAGTATGGTGGAAGGAAAGGAGGCAGAAGAATCTTGCTATTCCCAGTATGTTCAGGCAAAAGCAGCACCTCCTAGCTAGTGTGCTTTTTTCATTAATAAACTTTTTGTCTTGACCACATCTGATGCTGCTTGGCCAAATGGGGAAAGGGCTTCATCTGTGAAATGTTAGAAGGTATTACTTTTGTTAACACTTGTTCTGATTCTCCCAAAATGGCTGTATATAGAACTACTTCTGCAATAGTCTCTGAGACACAGAGAAGATAAAACAAGATATCATTTATGGCTTACATGGCCTGTATGCAGCAGTCCTAAGACTTTGGACTATATGACATAAAGGTGAATCAGCAAATGACTGCAGCTGAGTTTTCACAGTTTCCATACTTGATTCTTCCCAGTTTCTTACATTTAGGATACTGCTGTATTTTCACTGGAATAGATATGCAGATCTGCAGCATCAGGGTGATGGGAAACCTGAGAGACAGACTCAAGTGGGTACCATGGCAGATGCAATAAAGAGAGTCATTTGGCTTTTACTTCATTGGTGTAAGAGTGAAGGTTGCTGACAAGCCATTATATTGGATGTGCCTTTCTTTCCCATAGTCTGAGAGGACTCAGATTTACTATAACCTCTAGAGCTTTTTCATTTAAGGAACTGTTCTCTGTGAAGTGGAAATATTATGATGAATTACTGAAGGAATTTCGTCCTGTTAGAGATTTAAAAAATCTGAGGGTTGGTGTGGCTTTTGGTTTTTGTACATAATTTCAGATCATTTAGGATGCTAAGTAGGATTTGCTATAGATGATACAGGTTTTGCACTGCAATTTTGAAACTAAAAATTATAGAAATAATTAAAATATCAAAGAGCTTGCGAACATTTTTATGTTTTAGGATTACATTTCTCACATTTGACTTGGCATCCTATATAAATGGTTCAGCATTCATGGTTGTTTAATTTGTTGTTGTTGTTGTTGTTGTTGTTGTGTGCCTTCAAGTTGTTTCCAATTTATACTGACCCTAAGGTAAACCTATCACTACATGCAAAAAAGGTAATTCCATTCAAAAGGATGAGGTAGTAACTGATGTGAAAATCCACCACCTGTGTCCCAAGAGAGCTGGATCTCTTCTGCTTTGCCAGTTGGAGCAGAAAACATTGAATTAGATGACAAATCATCTCACTTGATAGAAGATAATTTCTTGAAAATGAAAATCCAATCCATATTTATGGAGAATTGAGTCACCCTGAATATGGAGATGTCATGTAAAACATGGAGCAAGTTTCTTTTCTGCTGCTTCAGAAACAAGAACATGAACAAATGTATTCTGATTACAAGAACAGAAGATTCACCTAAACATTAGGAAGACCTTTTTTATTGTAAGAACTGTTCAACAGAGGAAAGAACTGCTTCAGAGAATGATAGACTCTACTTCTTTAGAAGTCTTTAAACAGAGATTGTATGGTCATCTTTCAAGAGTGCTTTAGCTACATTTTGCTCCATGAAAGGGGATTGGACTGAATGGCTCTTTCAGCCCCTTCCAACTCTAGGGACTTTATCACATGGGGAAAATCAGGGGTTTAAATAGCAATTTTCCTGTGAAAATCAAGCACTCATGATTATTTTCACACGACATCACAATTAAAGTGCCATTATCCAAGAAATAAAAAGGCAATAGACAGCAACAAATCATTTACGGTGAAATTCCCTGAATTATTTGTTGCTGTATTTGCCTGTTTATTCTTGGGATAATGGGTTTTTAATCATAATGTGTGTGAAAATGTTACTTAACCCCCTGGTTTTCCCCATCTGATAAAGTCCTAGGATTCTATTATTCTGGATAAGGGTGTTTAGAATTTCAGCCTAAGTGTGGGTATTTTATCCTGTCATTGCAGAAGAGGATCAAATTCTTTTCCAGTTTCAGACATAGAGAATGTACATATATGTTAGAAAAGTGAAAATCTGATATTCCCATTTTCAGCACATTTGCAAGTATACTAGTGGCATTTTCATCCTGTCCCAGTTCCATCTTGGGTTGTTTGACTACTTCCCTTCCTGCACAGAAATTCATTCCCCCCTCCCTCCCAAAAAATGTACATACATATTCTTGTGGGGGGGGGTTTCACTTCAAAATGTAGAACCTTTGTAAGAATTCTTAGTAATGTACACATTTTATGCATTGTCCAACTGACTAAATCATTTCAAATTAACTAAATCATTGTGCACATGATTTTTCATCCTACACGTTTTTCAGAATTTTGCTTCCCCCAGCTCTTTGAAATGCCCCCCTCTGCATCAATATGTGTATTTCCAAAGTGAGATGTTCTTTGTCCCAATATAGTTTCAATAAGTATGAAAGAAATATTATTGGAGGGACATGGAAACTCAATGAATTTCATTTCCATCCCTCGTCTGTGTAGAAATCTGAAAAGTCTCCCAGACTATGTGTTTTCTTGTAAATGATATGAAAATGCTGAAAGATCTCGACAGAATAAGCAGATGTGCAGCATCATATCCATGGCAACGTGCAGTTCAACTTTCCTATATATGAAAGGTAATTATTTTTTTACCTTTGCATGTGCCTAGCTCAACACAGTGGTGGCAACCTTAAGATTGGGCATTTTCTCTTAGATAATGACAATCTTGATTATTGTCTTCCGTGGTCCTTTCCCCTGGTCATTAATAGCCCCAAATACCCTTTATGTGGCCATAATGTGCTTCTATGTGGCATAAATATGCCTTTGTTTGTAAGAGCAGAACTGTATTGTTGAAGATATTTTGAATGAATGAGTCCTAGTCTATGTAAATTGAAAATTCAGAGAAAGCCTTTCTGGGCCAACCTTGACTTTATGCTATTTGCATATCACAAGAGGTCATTTGTAAATGCAGGTGAAAGGGAAGAATATGAGCTCACCAATTGTATACTGCAAGAGGGAGCTGGCTGACGAAGTTGTGTATCTTTTGCCTAAGTCTATGAAACATATTCAGGAGTGCTGGGGAATTTATTTTTAGACCAGGCATTTAGATGTACAATGTATGCCACCGTGCTAGAAAGAAAGCCATAAGCATTAATAGTAAAGGTGACCTCTAAGTTATCCCGACTGACTATTGGATCTTTAGACAAAATGGTTAGTAATTTCTCTGGGATTAATTTGCCAGTATTTTTCAGGGCCTTATCTTATTTTCTGGAACTCATACAGGGATCAGAATCCACATGATATATTTCTCTTATCTGTCAGTGCAGCAGTATAAGATAAAAGGAGATTCTTATTGAATGGATATATTTCTCATTGTCCTTGGTGCTACAGATTAAACAAACATGTCTTGGATGACTCCACCAAATACCTCTTTACACAGTGTATCAAATTTCTGCATAAACAACTTGCAATTTTTTTAAAATAAAAATAATTTGGAATTCTTGCATATATCACAAATCCCTCTTAACCCAATCTGTTTGGACAGTATGCTCATCTCTGTAAATTATGATGCTAAATTCTGTCACAAGAGGAATTCAGAAACAAATTCAAGCCAAGATAGATCTATACAGAGGCAAACTGGGATTAGTCCATTTTCTTTTATCATCTTGTAAAATGAAGTCCTGATTATAATTTATACTGCTAAATCCAATGTTTAAGGAACATTCTGGATCCTGGTACATCCAAAACTACAGTAATTTAGGCCAAACATGGATTGATCCCTTATTAAATTTATTAAAATGTTTTTTCTGTATGCTATAATTAGGAGACAGTACTTGAAGACACTAGATTTACAGATTAAACTGACAGAAGAAACAGATAGTGCTATAGGTTTTTTGTTTGTCTAATTCCAAACTGCATAAGGAAAATCAGGTAATAAACTTATGATCATGCAAACTCTACTAATAATTGACAGCATCATAAAACCAAATGTAATAAGTTTCCATAGGTATGTGAAAATTTGGTTACTGCATTTTGTATAAAACAAAGATAAATTGACATAAATCTAACCTCAGAAACATGTGTAATTATTTTAAATAGTCTTTCAGTCTGTCTTAAGGCTGCAGGATATTGAGTTGAGGCTGCTGCTGATTTTTTGTTCAACTGTTTCTTCTTGGAAACTATAATGTTTATTTATAATGCCCTTTTCATCAAAGGGGAGAACATTCAACATATATAATCAAGAACGAAACAATAAAACATAACACTATAATATACTAAAATACTAAAATAATATACTAATGTCCTAAAACTAAATCTTCATTGGCTGCTACCCATCTCGACCACCTTAGGCACACTCAACAGGCACACTCTGGTGAATTAAAGGTGAAGGTCTTCAGTCCTTTGCTAAAATGGGTAAAATTCTACTCCAACTGAAGGTGCAAAGGAAAACTGTTCCACAAATGTGGAGCCAGATCCCAAAAGACTCAGAGCCTTGACAGAGTCATACACACTGGTGGAACCACCAATAATCCTTTGCTTGTAGATAAATTCCTAGAAGAGACATACTGTGCTAGCCGAGTTGCCAGGTAGTGGGGGGAGTTAAAATGCAAGGCCTTAAATAACAACCAAAAGCATGAAATGAGCTCTGGCCCTAACAAGTAGCTAGTGGAGGAATCTATGATGGATAAGGACATGTGAGTATTTGAGGAGATTTAAAACAACCCAAACAGCACTCGTCTGGATTAAAACAAAAAAAGTGAGAGAGCAGGAAGGTAACTCTGTAAGGAAGTTATTACAGTAGCCCCCTCGTTTGTTATTTAGCCCATTCCAATAGTCATATTAACATATATTGTACAAATCCACCCAATATAGAAATTAATTCCTTCGCAAAATTGAATTTGGGATTATCTCACAAGAATATTGCCACTACTTGGTGGAGCATGTTCTTTTCCTTACAGTTTTACACTATCATCATGCAAACATTACACACATATATACTGCTACTGATGATGATGCTTCTCCCACTCAGATTGTGGGCATGTTTAGCCTGGATATAATAAGAGTGTGAGAGAGATTGAGATAAAGCATATAGAAGCTTAGTTTTGGCCCTTCTGAAGAACAGGACTCAAACCAATGGATTCAGATGACAATGATAAGAACTGCTGGAATAGATAACCTCAGAAGGTGATGCATTCATAGCCCAAAACATAAAGTTGGATCTCATGGGTACTTTGTGATAGACTACTTTAATGGAGGTGAGTTGAACTACATGAGACTTTTGATGTCTTTCATCTTTATTATTTGATGATCCAATGATATATCTGCATTGATCTGTATAGTGATATAGATAATTTATCCTGAATTGATCTGGCCAGGCAGAACCACCTCATTCTCCTCTTCCATTTGGAAGAGACTACTCCTCAGCCATTCACTGGGTGGAGGAGGACAGGGGGAAAATGGATACGTGACATAGCTGGATATATGATGACAATGGCAGCCTCTGGAATCTCCCAGGGTTTTCCAAGGTGGCACAGGAAAAAAAAATGTTTTGCTTTTTGTTTGTTTGTTTTGTGGCTTGCCTAGCTATAAGAACATAACCAGACACCATGTGGATGGCCATGGGGGGGGGGGGCATAGAAGACAGTTCAGTGCAATGGTTAGTGATCATTGTATGAGAAAGGCAGTGATATACCTTCCCTGAAATTACCATAAAAAGACATATTCAGGCATAAGGTGGAGTTATGCCTGTATGTCTCTATTAGGATGCCTGTCTATAACTATTTATTTATACTAGAGGTGTTTTTTTTTTTACTATTATTATTATTTGATTTCTATCTCACTTTCCTCTCATTGTGGGAGAAAACACAATGCAATGGTAATGGTTTCATGGCCACAGTATTCAAGTCACGGCTTGTGACCAAACATCAAAGTAAAAAAAAAAAAAATCTGTACATAAAATAAAGAAAATATAAATAGGTTCCTTTTTCATATGAGTAATTACTTGAATGTCTCCACATTAATACAGATGAAGATCAGAAACCTGGGAAGAAGTTGATCAGGAGTGCTTTAAACTCAGTTTATGGGGGAGGGAGAGAATATTTTGGAAGGCAGGAGTTCATCAAGGGCTGGAGATAATAGCCAAACTGTTATAGAGGGAACAAGGCAAGTGCAAGGATCCAACAGTGAGAAGCAAAAACACTTACATGGTTAGTAAGTGGGGAGTACCCACAGTCTTAGATGTTTCTACACTAATGCAAGAGCATGGGAAATAAACAGAAAGAACTTGAATTCCTAGAACAGTAATAATACAGTGTGCCCAAGTCATACTGTATGATATAATAAGCACCACTGAAACCTGGTGAGATGAGTCTCATGACTGGGATGTAATAACAGAGAGGTATAATCTTTTAAAGAGACCAAACAAGAAAGAAATAGGAATAGTATTATATATCGGGGATGTATACACCTGTGAAGAGATCTAGGATTTATATTCTGGAAGCCAGGTGCAGAGCATCTGGATAAAAATGAAAGTGGAGAGAAACAACAGGGATGTTATTGTGGGAGTCTACTACAGATCCCCAAGTCAGACTAAGGAATTGAACGATGCCTTTCTAGATGACCACATACTCAGAAAGGAGAGACGTAGTAGTGATGGGTGACTTCAACTATCCTGATATTTGCTGGAAGTCAAACTCAGCCAAACCTTAATTTCCTTACTTGCTTGAAAGACAATTTCATTGTCCAAAAGGTGGAAGAGGAAACAAGGGGTAAGCTATTTTAGATCTGATCTTAAAAAACAGGTATGACATGGTTAATGGGGTGCAAGTGTTGGGAAGCTTAGGTGGGAGTGATCATGTTCTCCTGGAATTTGTTATACAAGGAAAAGGAGAAGCCAGGCATAGTCAGACACACATTCTAGACTTCAGAAAAACTGATTTCAGTAAACATAGGGAAATGCTGGGGGTAATCCCATGGTCAGGAATGGTAAAAGAGATGGGAATTCAGGACAGATGGGTGTTTCTCAAAAGGGAGATGCTGAAGGCACAATTTCAAACTGTTCCAACAAGGAGGGAAAATGGGAGGTATCTCAATGAAACCAGGATGGGTGACTAAAGAACTTTCAATGGAGCTAAGTTTTAAACCGGACATGTATAAGAGATTGAAAAGAGGGAAATCAACAAAGAAGAAATCAAATAGCATGCACGTGTAAGGGTAAAGTCAGGAAAGCTAAAGTGCAGAATGAGCTCAGGCTTGCTAGAGAGAATAAGAATGATATGTTTGCAGCAAACAGAAGAAGAAGGAAATGGTAGGGCCACTATCTGGAGAAGATAGTGAAATGCTATCAGGGGACAGAGAAAAGGCAGAAAAGCTCAACACCTTCTTTGCCTCAGTCTTCTCACAAAAGGAAAAGAGTGCTCAACTTGAGGAACGTGGAGCAGATGATGCAATAGGGGAAATGCAGCATAGAATAAAATGGTAGTAAAGGAATATCTTGTTAATCTAAATGAATTTAAGTCTTTGGGACCAGATAACTACATCCAAGGGTATTAAAAGAGCTGGAAAATGTAAGCTCAGAACCATTGGCATGGTACAGATGGCCCAAAAGGGCTGTCCCGTGCAATGACTAGGGCTGGGGAGTGCACAGCAACCACACACTCCCCAGCCCTAACACATATGGGCAGCGCCATTTTTAAATGGCACCGTCCATATGGATGTGCTGCCATGGCGTCATGGCACATGCCACATTTAGACAGTGCGATGTGCACCTGATGTCATGGTGCCACAGGAGGGTGCCTAGGGTGGCCTTTCTGTGGCACTAAAAAGGAGCTCCAAAACGGCGCTTGTCCTTTTTGGCGCTTGTCCTTCACACAGTGACGCCAAGGATTCCAAGGGAAAGGGGCCCTCAGGAGTAGCACAGATGGTGGGGTGCAGCGGGCACCCAGGGTGCCCACTGAACCCTGTTTCAGGCCACAGAGAAGGTCAGTTTGCTGCTTCTCCATGGCCTGGGGAAGCAGCAGGTTGGAGCCTCTGGGGAAGCTGGTGAAGCTGCCCTGGCTCCAATCTGGTGCTCAAAGGGGCGCCTAGAGACCATCTCTTTTGAGCAGTCTGTAAAGCCCCATTTGCAATAATTTTTGAGAAGTCCCAGCAGACTGGAGGAGGGCAAATATTGTCCCCATCTTCAAAAAGAGAAAACCGAGGATCCCAACAATTATCATCCAGTTATACTACTCTAGAAAGATTCTAGAGCAGATCATTAAACAGAGAGTTTGTGAACATTCAGAATACCATAATCACAAAAAGTCAACATGGGTTCCTGTGAAAGAAGTCATGTCAATCTGATATCTTTTTTCATAAAAGTGCCAGCTTGGTAGATAAAGGGAATACTGTAGATATTGAATATCTTGATTTCAGTAAGGTCTTTGACAAGGTCTCCCATGATATTCTTGCAATCAAGCTAGTAAAATGTGGGTTAGATGATGCAACTGTTAAATGGATTTGTAATTGGTTGATTGGCTGAACCCAAAGGATGCTCAGCAATGGCTCCTCTTCATCCTGGAGAGAAGTGACCAGTGGGATGCCCCAGGATTCTGTCCTGGGCCCAGTACTATTCAGCATCTTTATCAATGACTTAGATGAAAGCATAGGAGGCATGCTTATCAAATTTGCAGATGACAGTAAATTAGGAGGAGTAGCTAATACCCCAGAGGACGGGATCAAAATTCAAAATGGCCTTAATAGATTAGAAAGCTGGGCCAAAATTAACAAAATGAATTTCAACACAGAGAAATATAAGGTACTACACTTAGAGGGGGGAATGAAATGCATGGATATAGGATGCGGGGACACCTGGCTTAACAAGACTATGTGTGAAAGGGAACTCCGAGTCCTAGTAGACCACAAGTTGAACTTGAGTAGACCACAAGTTGAACAGGAGCCCTGGTGGCTCAGTGGTTAAATGCCTGTACTGCAGCCACTCACTCAAAACCATAAGGTTACGAGTTCAAGACCAGCAAAAGGGCCCAAGCTCGACTCAGGCTTGCATCTTTCCAAGGTAGCTAAAATGAGTACCCAGATTGTTGGGGGCAAGTAGCTTACAGTTGTAAACTGCTTAGACACTGCTTAGGTTGTATGAAGCGGTATATAAATGAAGCTGTTTGTTTGTTTGCTTGAGTCAACAGTGTAATGCAGCAGGTAAAAAGGCCAATGCAATTCTAGGTTGCATCAATAGAATTACAGTGTCTAGATCAAGGGAAGCTGTATTCTGCCTTGGTCAGGCCAAATAGGATGTTGAGAAGCTGGAGCATGTCCAGAGGAGGGCAACCAAAATGGTGAAGGATCTAGAAACCATGCTTTATTAGGAGAGATTTAGGGAGCTGGGTATGTTTAGCCTGGAGAAGGGAAGGTTAAGAGGTGATATGATATCCTTGTTTAAATATCCGAAGGGATGTCATATTGGGGATGGAGCAAGCTTGTTTTCTGCTGCTCCAGAGAATAGAACAACGGTTGCAAGCTACAGGAAAACAGATTCCACCTCAACATTCGAAGGAATGTCCTGACAGTAAGAGCTGTTTGACAGTGGAGCACACTACCTCAGAGTTTGGTGGAGGCTCCTTCTTTGGAGGTTTTTAAACAGAGGTTGGATTGCCATTGCTGATGATGCTCTGGTTGCTTGTTTCTTCAAGGCAGGGGGTTGGACTGGATGGCCCTTGTGGTTTCTTCCCACTCTATGATTCTATGTATAAGTTTAGGCTCACCATGTATGCATGCCAAGTAGGCTGAAAAATGAATCTCTCACCAGTCTTATGACCAAAAGACTAGCTTAGAAAACAGAAGGCAATGTATAGGCATATGAAGATATCTTGGAAATAATGTGCCGTCATTCCTCCATTATCTGTAAACCTAAGGCAACTCCCTCACTGGGACAATCTAGAGGTTGTCATGGGCAGCATGCTGGCTAAAGGATCCTGGAGCCTGTAGTCAAAGAAATCTGGTCCAGGGCAGCATAAAGCATAATATTAGCATTGTATGTTCTCTGAAGAGATTGTTTAGAATTTTCTTCACTGATGTTTTTAACTGGTTTAAACACTTGAAATGTTGGATTAAGTATGTATATCTTGCTCCTTTCTCCCATTTTGTAGAAGGTTTACTTTTTAATATGGAGCTTCACCTGTCAGATTATATTAAATTTGTGAATTATGCAAGAGAATAAAGAGCGGAGAAAGATAGGTGTGCCAAATAGATGCTCAAGGAAAATAGTAAACTCTGCAAATCTTGATAAATGCAACTCTTCCAGTAAGTGACAATGCAGGTGAAACATTTCTCTTTTAAACTTTTTTTTCCATTAGTTTTTTGACAGGAGTACACTAGTTCAGTTTAATGAGATTCTAGAGTAAAAACTTCAGGGCTAAATAAAAGAAACAAATCAAAAGGACCAGATGATTGCCATTTAATGTGAAAGAATGAAAGTGCAAACAATCACTGTATGACATCTCGCTGTGCTAGTCACTGTGGAATGACAGGTAGAACAATTCAAAGTTACTGATCTAAAGATGGAATAACAGCTCATATGTTTGAAGTGCTCAGAAGATGAAGAAATAAAACAGACTTTGAGATAAGACATGGTTAAGCCTTTTAAATTCCATGCCTTATTGTCAGCGTCATTTGAACGCTTTTGTACACATATCCCTCCTCTCACCTTTCCAACCCACCTGAACCCCTCCCCCCCCCAAAAAAAACTATTTCATTGAAGGAATGCTTTTAAAGACCTGACTTTATCACTGGTCTGGTTTGATGTGCCTTCTTTTCCTCCCAAAAAAGTACATGGGGTGAATTATATCATTGCCTTACTAAAAGCTCAGTTAGCATCATTAGCTGGACTCCATCAGTTCATAGTTATATCTTTAAATCATGGATTTTAAGAAAGAATGAATATGGATCTGACTGTATAGAAACTATACAGACAATGAAATTAAAACAAACAAATGGTAAAATATCTGTCTTCTGTATTTCATTTATTATCCCATTTTTGAATATTATTTTTAAAGGTAAGGAAAACCCTGGATTCTTTCAACAGTCCTTTTCATCAGTGAAGTAACCTATTCTACTTACTGTTGGAAACAATAATCTATAATTGCTGCTTTCATTCCTAATTTGGCCTGTCCCTCGTTTTTTCATCTCAATCTAATCTAAACCTATTTGAGCAAATAAAATGATATTTACCTCATCCTCTGTTACAAGCTTTCAAGATTACAGGCTTCAGGAAAAATCAATACAAAATACCAGCTTAGCAGTAGGTTGATGCTCAGAAAGAATGCTAACTTTTCTTTCCTGTGTTTTCTGAATCTCTACTCCCCTGGAGTGAAAGCAGAGCTTAGACTACACAGAGACACAAACACAAACACGCACTTCCTTCAATGCTTTGTTTGGTTCATGGTTAGTAGCCACTTTTGAGCTTACAAGTCGAAGAGTAGAGAATGGTCAAGCTCCTAACCTTTCACTTTTCATTCTGCAGTACACATCTTGCCAGGTTCACAAAAAAGAGAGATCTTGACCTCTCCAGATGATTTCTTTTTCCCCAGACGCAAATATCATCTTCATTTATTATTTATTTGTTTCCAGCATTTGGCACTAGAGGTATCATCATACCTGACTGACCACTTTGAGAAAGCGGCCAGGTCTCTGTGGGATGGGATCTCATGAGGACAAAATCCTATTACTTCCCATGAAGATGACTTCATTTGCTGCCAAGAACAAGGTTTTGATGAAAACATTTGAATGCCAAGTTAGTAAACAACCAAGAATTCTCTGGAGTACTACACTTTCCCCCTCCTTTTTCTTTTAAAAGAAACTTTCACTGTGTTTTGTAAAACTGGGAAAACCTGATGTTCATGACTATAAACCTAGTTATAGCACTCTTTTCTTCATAATGATAATAGTAAACATAAATTTAACAATTAATTCAGGATCCAGGCTGATTTTGTTCAGAGTAGCACAAAATGAGGGTATTAGCATCAGGTTTCAGAGTCTTGAGACCTCAGTCTCAACTGAGACAATCATCATCATCATCATCATCATCATCATCATCATCATCATTTTTATATTTTCTTACATCCTGCCTTTCTCTCAACATAGGGACTCAAGGCAGCAAACAGCAAGTATAAAAGAATACAGTTGAAAACAGTACAAGAATATTAAAATATTTAAATGTAAAATTTAAAAAATATTTAAAAATTAAAAGCTAAAACAGTTATAAATTAAAATATAACATGTTGAAATAAAAACCGTTAAAATTTATAATATTACACAACATTTAAAAACTTATCAGTTCATAAAGACCTGCTGGCACAAGAATGTCTTTATCTGCTGCCAGAAGGACAGCAGGGATAGTGCCATCCTGGCGTCCCTAGGGAGGGAGTCCAAAAGCTTGGAAGTGGCCACTAAGAAGGCCCTCTCTATTGTTCCCACCAAACATGCCTAAGAGGGTGGTGGAACAGAGAAAAGGTCCTCTCCCAATGATCTCAATGCTCTGGGGGGCTTGTACAGGGAGAAACAGCCCTTCAAATATCCTGGACCCAGGCCATATATAGCTTTATAAGTCAAAACCAGCACTTTGAATTGTGCCCAGAAACAGAGTGGCAGCCAATGGAGCTGTTGTAACAAGGGAGTTGTATGCTTCCTGTAGCCAGCTCCACTTAACAGCCTGGCAGCAGCTCTTTGGACCAGCTGAAGTTTCTGAGTACAGTACTTTTCAAATTCAGCCCCATGTAGAGTGCATTACTGCAGTCCAGACAGGATTTAACCAAGGCATGTACCACAGTGGCCAAATCTGACATCTCCAGGAATAGGCACAGTTGATGCATGGGTTTTAGTTGTGCAAAAACACTCCTGGTCACCACTGATACTTGGGCTTTCAGGCTCACGGCTAAATCCAGAAGTACCTCTAAACTACGACCCTGAGTTTTCAGGGGGAGTGTAACCCATCTAACCAAGTTGAATCCCTATTCCATGATCTGTCTTTCGACTGACAGGAGCACCTCTGTCTTGTCTGGATTAAGCTTCAATTTGTTTGCCCTTATCCAGTCCATTACAAAAGCCAGACATTGGTTTAGGGCAGGAACAGCTTCCTTGGAAAGAGTGATAGAGTTGGGTATCATTAGTGTACAAATGACACCTTACTCCAAAACTCCAGACAACCTCTCCCAGCACTTTCATGTAAATGTTAAAAAGCATAGGGACAGGACTGAGCCATAAGAGACTCCACAGGTAATGAGTCAAGGAGTTGAATAGGAATCCCCCAGCACCACCTTTTGAAAATGCCCCTCCAAGAAAGAATGGAGCCATTGTAGAACATTGCCTCCAAGCCCCATCCCAGAGAGGTGACTCAGAAGAATACTATGGTCAATGGTATTGAAAGCTGCTGAGAGGTCCAGTAGAACCAGCAGGGACACACTCCCCATGCCATGTCCCTGTGTAGATCATCCACCAAGGCAACCAAAGCAGTTTCTGTCCCAAAGCCAGATCTGAAACCAGACTGACATGGATTTATATAATCCATCTCATCCAGGAACCCCTGGAGTTGAGAAGCCACCATGCGATCCGGCATGTTGCCCAGAAATGGAAGGTTTGGGACTGGCCTGTAATCCATGGAAGTTTTTTTCAAAAGAGGTCTTATCACAGCCTCTTTTAGGCATGTTGGAACCCTGGTTTGCTGTAGAGAGGCATTAATCACTTCCCTTACCAACTCCACCAGCCCTCCTTTGGCCTGTTTAATAATCCAGGAAAGGCAAGGTTCTAGTATACATATGGCAGCTCTCACCTCTGCAAGGATCCTGTCCACATCCTCAAGCTGCACAAACTAAAAGGTAGCCATCAATACTGGACAAACAGCGGCCAGGGTTACGTCCACTGAACCTGTATCAACTCTGGCATCTAAGTCAGAGCAAATCTGAGTAATTTTATCAGCAAAAAGATGGGCAAATTCCTCACAGCGAGCTGTTGAGTGGCTTAAATTCTCTTCAGGGCCAGATCATAACAGATCCCTGACCACTTGAAACAGCTCAGCTGAACTGTTGTGCAGCCTCAACAGTTTTAGTCAAAAAAGCCTTTTCTGCTGGCTCTATTGCACCACCATATCTTAAGGTAGATTTTAGCCTGTTTTCAGTTGGATTCACTCTGAATTTTCTGTCACTGTTGCTCTAGTCTCCATCTTGTTAGATGAATTGCTGCCAGCTCCTTAGAGAAACAACTGGCTGGTTTAAATCCACTCTGTGAGGCAGGATGCTTAGAGGGGATCATGTCAACTGCCTGGTCATTTCTCTATTCCAGAGATCAACCAGGGCTTTGACAGGACCACCTGCCAAGGCAGCAGGAAACTCCACAAGAGCCCTCAGAAATCCATCTGGATCCATAAGCCTCCTGGGGCAGACCATCTTAATAGGTCCCCCACACCTTCAGAGGCTCAGAGTTCCAGCAAGTCTAAACCTAATTAGAAAGTGATCTGTCCATGACAACAGAACAGTAGAAAGCTTCTCCATTCCCAGATCACCATCATCTCCCCCTGTACAGAATTCAAGGTCTAGAGTGTGCCCAGTAGCATGAGTGAGGCCAGATATCACTTGGGACAGCCCCATGGTTGTCATGATGGCCATGACGTTCTGAGGCACAGGGTAGCCTCAGAATGGATGTTGAAGTCTCCCAGCAATGTAAGTCAAGGAGACTCCAACACCACCCCCAAGACTATCCTGAGAGAAAAATCATTCATTAAAAAACAACATAATATTAATAATTAGAACAGTGATTAATAATTAAAAGGTGATAAAACTTAATGAAGTGGAAAGCAATAGGAAATCGCAATAGCAAGTACACTGCTTATCAGTGCACTTAAGCACGCCCTAAGTGGTTTACAAAGTGTAAGCTAATTGCTCCCAACATGCTAGGTACTAATTTTAGCAACCTTGGAGGGATGCAAACCTGAGTTGAGATTGAGCCCTTTTTGCTGGTATCAAACTCACAACCTTATGGTTTGTGAATGAGTGGCTGCAGTACAGGCATTCAACCACTGTGCCCCCAGGAAAAGAGGAAGGTGGATAGATTACAGGCAGATGGATTCAATCAAGGAAGCCAGAGCCCTGAGTTTTCAGGACATGAATCAGTCTTTTTAATAACAGTGAGTCTTGGAGGTAGCAATGGCTTGCTAGTGGTTTGAGTGTTGGATTGTAACTCTGGAGACCAAGGTTCAATTCTCATCTTGGCCATGAATCCCACTGGGAGACCTTGGGCAAGTCACTTGCTGTCAGTCTCAGGGGAAGCCAATGACAAACCTCCTGTGAACAGATCTTACAAAGAAAACCCCTTGGTAAGGTTCCATTATGGTAATCATATTTCTGAAATTACTTGAAGGCACACAACAACAACAACAACAACAACAACAACAACCTACTTGGAGGTCCCTCATTCATAGGATCACTAGAAGCAGAATCTGACAATTAACAACAATAAAAAAAAACAGAAAGTTTTGTCGAACTACAAAAACCAATACACCATTTGATATAAGCTTTGATGGTCTAACTTCAATAGATGCAAAATGTGAGGTCCACCAACCCTTATGCCAAATAAATTTTCATAGCTTTTAAGGCATCCTGTTTCCCTTTTTATTTTTTGCTGCAACACAATTACGTGACATACTACCCCATTGGAAACTGTTTTTCAGTGTGATAAAGTTTATTTCATATTCAAGAGAAGTTTTTTTGTGCAACAATGTATGACTTTATTCTCCCCACCTCTTTCTGCCACACATTTATCTTTTTTCCACACTCCACACACTATCAAGGGATCCATTTTGAATAGAACAGAATAGCAATGAGGTCAGGTTACAAGTTTTTGGTTTTGCTTTGTTTTAAAAAACCTTCACAAAGAATATAAAAACATTAAAGCCTGTGAAGAAATGTTGGGAGTCAGTGAAATACATTTCTGGGTAAGTCCAAATCCTACCTCTATACCTACCTCAAAGGTGAAGTGTAAATAGGAGAAATTCTCTAATACTTTGAACGCAAAGTTGTTATTTTTAAATGAGCTACTCATAATTATAAAGATAATTTGGTTTTCTAGGACAGGACTCCTGTAATCACAGAAGACTTAGAAATTTTGAATCTCTCAGGTTTAGTGGCCTTGAACAAGCGGCAAAAGTTAATCTGATTTTTATTCATAGAAGTGCAAAATCATATGTTGGATAAAGATTCTTTGCTAATAATAATTGGGCATGCATACACAATTTTTATTTTTATAAAGCTTCATGTCTAAAAATAAATTAATGCAACAGTGTAACAAAATATGGATCTGCTACTCCAAGAAAACATGAATTTAAAAAGCAGTCTATTTAGTGTTCTGGAATATAATTTTGCTTTTGTTGTATCTGAAGAAATGAAATTTTCCCTTATACGCATCTATCCCAAGATGATTTCAAAGTACTTTCACTTAGAAAAGCTAGCTGCTATTACATATAAATTTTCAAAGCTTGCCAAGGCTTTGGAAGGAATGATGAAAATTACTATTGCACGACCTTCAGGTTTTCTTTGTTTCATAAAGGGCTAAGATAGCATTTTTGTCATTTTTCTTTCAGCTCAGGTCTTTCATCATAAATATCAAAGCATGCAATTATGCCTTCTCATATCCTACCATATTCTGCCTGTTTTCTTCCATGGTGATGGTATTCTCTTTTAGGATATCTTTTTCTTTCTTTTTCTTTTTGTATTTAATAAATCTGAAAAACCATGAGGTTTGTATTGAGTGGTATAAATTGTTTGTGCAAAATACATGGCACTGATTAAAAAGAAAATGTGTTGATTAAAATGACTAATATTCTTGTACCTTAAGGAGAATTCCAAACTGTCAAATCTACCAGCTTCATAATAACACTGATTTGGCCTTCAGGTAGAATTTTATTATTAATGTTTATTATAGAAAAGGCATTGGTCTTAACCTATGGTTGGCTGGAGAGCCTCTCTTTGGAGCTTCATACTGAATTATTCCCCTTAATCTCTCATATTTTCATATCCATTATATTACTTTCTCTCATTCTGAGATTCTATAAGGCCTGAATTTCAGAGCAAACAAGGATGCATACACTGAATTCTAGGGTAGATTTAAATACTAAAGATGCAAGAAAATGTTCATCTATTTGGCAGTATTAGTCCTGAACCTCTCCTGAAAATCACTATTCCATTTACATTATTCAAAGACATAGCTGTGTCGGCCTGGGTCAGTTTCCAAAGGAATACTGTAGCACCTTTGAAACTAACTAAGAGAAAAAAAGTTGACAGCATAAGCTTTTGTAAACTCAGGATGCATCTGCAGTGCAGAATTAAGACAGTTTGACACTGCTTTAATTGTCATGGCTCCATCCTATGGAATCTTAAATTTGTAGTTGTTGTGGCGTCAAAGTGCCCTGACAGATAAGGCTAAATTGTTCACAAAACTAAAAATCCCAGCTTTCCACAGTATTGAGCCATGATAGTTAAAGTTAAAATTGTACTCTGCTGTGTAGATGTAGCCTAAGTCTACTTCATCAGATGCATAAAGTGAAGTGCCTAGGAACATTATTAATTTGCATTATATTTGAATTTCCATAGTGCTTTGAATTCTTACTTTTTTGAACTACATCTCCCAGAATCCCTCAGCCAGCATGATTATACTTTTTTTTTCTTTTTTCTTTTTTGTCTTTGGTTAGAGTCATCCTCTGCTCTTTCACATTCAAAACAATCATCCTTCCTCTTGCAAGTCATATAACATGATGCCAAATCCTGTGGAAACTGAGCTGTGCATACAGGATCTAAGTATACTCTACATGAGAGAAAACAATTGCTTTTATGAAATTGATCCTAGCTTGGGCCAGCTATATAACTGCATTAGAGAGACACATTCTAGGCAACTTTTGATTCAAACAACTAACAACACAGCTGGATAACCATATGAACCAGCTTATTGGTACATGGAGTAAATATAAGATGAAACAACATGGGCCTCAGTCTCTTGGCCCTGAACAGACTATTGGGTTTGAATGTCACATTTAAGAGGAAGTGGCTACTGGAAAAATTAGGCAAAAATCAGACATAAATTGGACATCTTTTGAGAGAAACTGTATATCCATACAGTCCTAAATCACTTGTATCAGCGCAGAGGTCAAAGCCATCCTTCCCATATTGGCTTGGCTCTGAAGACCTCTGACCCAGGCAATGGAAAACTAGGCAGCTGTATACACAACCACCTTCTAGGGAGGAACCACATGCCTGTTGTTCCTATCTAAACATATCAGTAGAGATTTCCACTCTGCTGGGACTTAATGGTATCTCAGCCCAAGTTCCCATTTGTTCCATTGTTTGACTCTAGCTGGTGCTAACAGTTTTGTTTGGGCTTTTATTTTCTGTACCATGGTTTATTTATACATTCTATATACAGACAAACTCATACTCAGTTTCCACAATTTCATTCCTTATTTTTATCTGATTTATTTTTATAGTCCCTTTCCCTGAACAATCCATAAATGAAACAATAACGATACCTATTAACAATATCTTAAATAAAGTCCTATGTCACTTATTGTCAAAAATATAGATTCCCCCCCCCCCCCAAATCCTGGCTTAGTCATAAAACCCCATAATGAAATATTTACTAAGGACTATTGAGGGGACTTCCACTGCTCCTTTTGTTTTTGTTTATTAGACTCAAAAGTTTCATTAAATTTGCACTGACACAAGGAATGAATTGTTTACATCAATGTGAACTGTGCTGTCATATGAATGTAAACTTATTGCTTATGTCTTAAGCTAAATGTCAGGAGATGTACATTTTTCTCATAGAGATAAAATTGATTTCTAGTACCTTTAAGAACAGGACAGTAATATTTGTGTTGTATTATATTATATCTTCTATTTGGAGCAAAACAAGAGTGTTAACAGAAATGAATCTGCCTAAACACTAGTATAACTTATAATAAGTGGACTATAGATTTTAAAAAGTATGGTTGTTTGAAACAGCCACTTGTCATATTTTTATTAGTAAAACATGGGGTCAGAATGTTTCAAGGAAGCCATGATGAAACCATAGCAATCCTAAGAGACAGAATTCTGGCTTGTTTTGGAGCTGGTGTTTTTTCCTCCCGTTAAGTGTCAATGGGTGTAGAAGCAATTTAGAAGACTGAACATGGAAGAGGATTGGAAAATCCATCCTGCACTTGCTGCTTAGGTTGACATGAGCTGGCAGAGCTTATGAGAAAAAAAAATCTCATGCCAGCCAGGATTTGATCCTGTTTAGCTTTCTTTGTTCAACCTTTAACCAGTGAGATCAATGAGGGCAGGGTATAAATCAATTCAGATCAATCAATACAATGCCCGTCCCATTGACAAAAACAGGAAGAAAACAAGGTATGTGGGTCTAGCATACTTTTTTAAGTTCCAGGGGATATGTAAAGGAAACAAGAAGAGTTTGGATCTGCACATTTAAGGCCTCCCTAAGGCCTCCCAGGGATACCTCAAAGTAGAATCATAGAATCATAGAGTTGGAAGAGACCACAAGGGCCATCCAGTCCAACCCCCTGCCATGCAGGAACTCCCAATCAAAGCATCCCTGACAGATGGCCATCCAGCCTCTGTTTAAAGACCTCCAAAGAAGGAATATGTTCCACTGACGAACAGCCCTTACTGTCAGGAAGTTCCTCCTAATGGTGAGGTGGAATTTCTTTTCCTGGAGCTTGCATCCATTGTTCTGGGTCCTGTCCTCTGGAGCAACAGAAAACAAGCTTTCTCCCTCCTCAATGTGACATTCCTTCAGATATTTAAACAGGGCTGTCATATCACCTCTTAACCTTCTCTTCTCCAGGCTGAACATCCCCAGCTCCCTAAGTCGTTCCTCATAGGACAGGGTTTCCAAACCCTTCACCATTTTAATTGCCCTCCTTTCGACATGCTCCAGTTTCTCCACATCCTTTTTTGAATTGTGGTGCCCAGAACTGGATACAGTATTCCAGGTGGAGCCTGACCAAATCAGAATAGAGTGGCACTATTATTTCCTTTGATCTAGACACTATACTTCTATTGATGAAGCCTAAATTTGCATTGGCCTTTTTAGCTGCTGCATCGCACAGTTGACTCATGTTCATCTTGTGGTCTACTTGGACTCCTAGATCCCTTTCACATGTATTCTCGTTCAACCAGGTGTCACCCATCCTATATTTGTGAATTTCATTTTTCTGCCCTTAGTGCAGAACCTTACATTTCACCGTACTGAATTTCATTTTGTTAGTTTTGGCCCAGTTTTCTAGACTATTCAGGTCATTTTGAATTTTGATTCTTTCCTCTGGGGTATTAGCTACTCCTCCTAATTTGGTGTCATCTGCAAATTTGATAACTAGGCCCCCAATACTGTCATCCAAGTCATTAATAAAGATATTGAATAGCACTGGGCCCAGGACAGAACCCTGTGGCACCCCACTTGTCACTTTCCTCCAGGATGAAAAGGAACCATTGTTGAGCATCCTTTGGGTCTGGCCAGTCAACCAGTTACGAATCCATGCAATGGTTACCTTGTCTAGCCCACATTTTACAACCTTATTTGCAAGAATGTCATGAGGAACTGAAATCAAGCTATACTATATCCACAGTATTCCCTTCACCTACCAATCTAGTAATTTTATCAAAAAAGGGATCATATTACTCTAGTATGACTTGTTTCTCTAAAACCCATGTTGACTTTTTGTGATTATGGAATTAGCTTCTAGATATTCACAGAGTCTCTGTTTAATTATCTTCTCAGAATCTTTCCTGGTATTGATGTCAGACTAACTGGACAATAATTGTTGGGATCTTCTTTTTTCCCTTTTTGAAGATGGGGACAACGTTTGCCCTCCTCCAGTCTGCTGGGACTTCTCCTATTCCTCAGGAGTTCTCAAAAATTATTGCCAATGGTTCCGATATTACATTTGCCAGTTCTTTTAATACCCTTGGATGTAGTTCATCTGGTCCTGGAGACTTGTATTCATTTAGTAAACCTAGGAAACTATGAAACAAGTCATGGATGAATTCAGTAGGATCCAGATTCCTACCCATGACATAAATAGTCCTTGAGCACTGAAGAGCCAATGAGCATACATCTCACAAAAAAGAACTTTTTACTATTCAGCTATTGAAAATTCCTCTCAGAGATTAACACAAAACTTCCTAAAACAGCATCTACACTCCCTTCTGGAGTCGCTAAAATGAGTACCCAGATCATTGGGGGCAAGTAGTTTACAGTTGTAAACTGCTTAGACACTCCTTAGGCGGTATGAAGTGGTATATAAATGGGCCACACTTCCCCTAAAGGACAAGGTCCGTAGTCTAGGGGTGCTCCTGGTCTCATCACAGGTGGAGGCGACCGCCAGGAGTGCCTGGTATCAGCTTCGGCTGATACACCAGCTACGCCCTACCTGGGCAGGGAGGACCTAGAAACAGTAGTACATGCACTGATAACCTCTCGTTTAGATTTCTGTAGCACACTCTACATGGGGCTACCTTTGTACCAAGTTTGGAAGCTTCAACTGATCCAAAACGCAGCAGCCAGATTGCTAATGGGGAATTCAATTATGGAACATATCACCCCCATTTTGAAATCCTTGCACTGGCTGCCAGTCTGCTTCCGAGCGCAATACAAAGTGTTGGTTGTCACCTTTAAAGCCCTATATGGCTTGGGCCCAGATTACTTGAGAGAACGCCTTTCCCTACATAATCCGCCCCGCACCCTAAGGACTACAGATAAGAAATTGCTGAATCATAAATATACTAGACTAACATCTACATCTCATTCAGCATTCTCAGCTGTGGCTCCAAAGTTATAGAATGACCTGCCGGAGGAGATCCGTCTGATACCTACATTGGAGGCATTCAAAAAAGCATTGAAGACGGATCTCTTCTGGTGGGCATATCCACCTGATCTTATTTGACTCTTCATTGACCTAGAGCTACCTCCAGACACCACAGATACTGTAGATGCTATAGACACTGTAGATTTTATTGATGTAAAATAGTTTTTAACCTGAGGTAATGTTATACCGATTTTATTGTACTGTACTTTTATTATGTTGTAATCCCGCCTCGATCCATAGGGAGAGGCGGGAGATATAAATAAATTTTATTATTATTATTATTAATGAAGCTGGTTGTTTGTTTGTTTTTGTAACCTTGGACATACTGGCCATGAAGCTCTGAACTACTCCCAATAAGGAAACATCAACATGGACTGAATTCATCCAGTACAAGAAGTATGGAGTCTCTACACACTCTCATGCATTACTGACTGGGGAGATTATCACATGGGAGAGGACAACGTCCTTCTCCTATGCTAAATTCGTATTATTAGCTTGATCATGGTGAAGATTATCACATCCCCACATGTTTATCCTGTTCTTCTACCATCTGTAAACAGTCATGGACCCATCATTGGGAATTAATGGGAGTTCCTGTTAATACCCAATGATGGGTTCATTACTGCTTACAGATGGTAAGAATGTGATAAATGCACGGATGTGTGATAATCTTCCCCCTTATTGTGCTAATAACACATATTAAGCCTGGGAGAAAGACACTTTCCTTCCATGTGATAATCTCCAAAGAGGCTAGTAAGTGGTGGATCTGTAGGTACAGGATCCCTAATCTGCTCTAGCTAGAAGATTGGTTGGTTATAATGCAATCTTGTCTGCCCCAGGATGCCTCCTTCTAACCATGTATTAAGAACCCTAGCCCTCCCTGCAGTCATCTGCCTTGGTCCAGGCCCCAGAGGGAGAGAAGAACCACTGGACCTCATCCCCTTTCCCACCACCTTTCCCTTCTCTTTCTGTGTTGTCTCTCTTAGATTGTAAGCCTAAGGGCAGGGAACCATCTAATTTATAAGATTATATGTACAGCACTGTGTAAATTTACAGTGCTATATAAATAAAGGTTAATCTTCTTCTTCTTCTTCTTCTTCTTCTTCTTCTTCTTCTTCTTCTTCTTCTTCTTCTTCTCAATGAAGTGTCTTATGGCCCTTCCTGGAATAACCACATCTCTTCTACCTTACTTTCTGATCTGTCCTTTTAAATTCATGGCATACTCTTCAGTCCTGATAACTTTTTCCTCATGCAGATTCTGGTTCTTGATTGTCATATCCAACAAAAGGGAGAAGAACTCAGAGCTGGAGGGGTATTTGACAGTGAACCTGGATACACAGAAAAATGAAAGATTGGTGGCCGCACTTCTGTCCTCTTGATTGTCTGCTAATTCTGTGGCTCTGTTTCTGCTGCAAAAGTGTGTGGGGGGGTACCATTTGAAAGATCAAACATTAGATTATAGGTGTTTTATCATCTATTGGCTTGGTACCAACTAAGACTAGAAGAAGGGTCAGTTCACTGGCTGACAAGACAGCTTGGCTAAGGTTGTGAGAAGGACTCAAATGATAAAGCATAGTTTATTTGAACATGAATTCCACAGGTAAGCTCCCAGTCCTCACTACCATGAACAGGATTATCTGTACTGTAGAAGAAAGGTCACTGCAATTAGAAAAAAATATTCCAGTTTAGGAAGAACTGTACCTAAGTAGTAGATTACATGGCTTGTATATAGAAGTGGTCAATCCAGAACAAAAAAATAATCCTTTCAAATTCTGGATAGCTATTGCCTATTCAAATAGATAATGCTAGAGTAGGGGGATCAATGATCAGAGTTGATTTTAGACAGGTTCCTTTATTTAGATAATCTAAAATCTAAAATACAGAAGGCTGAAATGGGGGAGGGGGGGGAGGCATGTCTGTAAGGGCCAGAATACTCTGGGAGTAGTCTTGAGTATCCTGGCTCCAACATTCCCCATTACATAGACACTCTGGAGCAACACTGTGTGGGTATTTACAATGTGTGACTGTGCCACCTGCCACTGCCACCACAGGCATAAGACAATCCCTCTAAGGCCAAAACAAGACATCCAGCATTGATCACATGGCTGGTGCCTTGTTCTGACCTTAGAGGGACTGCCTTGCATCAGCAAGATGGCACCACGGGATGCATTGTAAACAACTGCATCACACCAGAGGGCTACAGATCTTCTGGGAAGACACAGAGCAAAAGATAACTTTTAAAAATACATGTTAAGAGCAATAGCATTTACATTTCTATACCGCTTCATAGTGAACTCAGCACTGTCTAAGCAGTTTACAATATGCAAGCCAATTGACGCCAAAAAGCTCGGTATTCATTTTACCAACCTACAAAAGGATGGAAGACTGAGTCAAGCTTGGAGGCCCGGGATCAAACTCACAGCATTGTGGCTGCAGTTCCAGCATTTAACCACTACACCACCGGGGCTTCTTAAGGATAGTATACTATGAGTACAGTGTTGAACTGTCCACACATTGTCTAGTCAGTTCACACCAGATCCAAGGATTGAGCCCTGCATCGTCTTGCCTGATTGCCATGAGGATGGGGGGAGGATGTGTTATATGGCCTGTGAGCACATGGATGTGTTGTTATTGTTGATGATGTATACTTTCAAGTCATTTTATCCAACTTACAGCAACCCTAGGGTGAACCTATCATGGGGTTTTATTTGCATGATTTGATGGGGGGGGGAGGTGTCATTACCTTCTTCTGAGGAGGAGAGAGTGTGACTTGCCCAAGCTCACCCAGTGAGTTTTTGTGGAAGAGCAGGGATTAAAATCCTGGTGATCAGAGTCATAGTCCTAAACTCAAATTACTATACCACACTTCACTATACCACACTTTCTTCAAGATTGGGGTTTGAATCTTTATGTATTAAAACATTCTCATTGTGAATTAAGGTTGTCATCTCTGCCCCTCTCTTTTCTCCCAAACATGTTTAGCCTGGAGAAGAGAAGGTTAAGAGGTGATATGATAGCCCTGTTCAAATATTTGAAGGGCTGTCATATTGAGGAGGGAGCAAGCTTGTTTTCTACTGTTCCAGAGACTAGAACAATGGATGCAAACTGCAGGAAAAGATATTCCACCTCAACATTAGGAAGAACTTCCTGACAGTAAGGCTCTTCGACAGTGGAACACACTCCCTCGGAGTGTAGTGGAGGTCTTTAAGCAGAGGCTGGATGGCCATCATTCGGGGATGCTTTGATTGGGAGTTCCTGCATGGCAGGGGGTTGGACTAGATGGCCCTTGTGGTCTCTTCCAACTCTATTATTCTATGATTCCAGAGGACTAGATTGGGACCATGGAAGAGTTGAATTCACCACCTCTGTATTAGATTGAAGAAGTGGATGACACAGAGATCACATAAACCAGTTAATCTATATCAAGTTTAGCTGTCGTGAAAAATGGAACTGTGGGAAAGTTAAGAAGGGAAAAGAGGTACTTCTTGCCTTCCTTCACAGAGGAAAACTGAGCTGTTCTTTGTATGCAGTGTGGCTGCTTCTTCTGGTATGTGTGGCTGCTTTTCTGCATATGTAGTTGTGTAAAACTTGGGGATCTCCATAAATCAACACTCCCTTTTGTTTCTCACTTGTTACATTTCCAGTGACACACACAATCTGAATTATATTGATTATCTAATAATCCCATATCTGGGAGTATTAATCTTCCCCCAGATGGCTACATGTAATTTCTAACACATCTTGATTATTGGGGGTGGGTAGTGTTGACCAAACTAAAGCTGTTGGTGTGATATGAAAATTAATGTCATCTCAATGCTGGTTTGTTCATCAATTTATCTGTAATGCAATAACTTTATTGATCATTGGAAGAAAATTTGCTACACATGTTCATGGCAGCATTCCTTAAATAAGGTTTATATTTCATCATTCCTCACAGCATTTTGAAAAGCAGAGGAGGAAAGAAAACCTCATCTGAGGGTATGATTTTGCAGGATAAAACTCTCCATTTCAAGAATTAACTGCAGGTTGAACCCTACACCTACTTCCAAAGATGCTGTGAAAAATGTAAAAATGTAATCTGTCTTGCATTATTTAATGAAGGAGATCCCACAATGAAACTTGGTAAATAAATTCAGATTAAAATTGTATCGTTCCATCTCTACCATTAGGAAGAATAAGGCATCTTCATATTTGAGGAAGATTGAAAGGGCAGTAAATTGGGTACTATGCAGCTAGCTCTGGTGGGTGGGAAATGCTATTTCTGCCTTTACCTCAGGCAGCAAAATGCCATGAATTGACCCTACAATTATATTTTGTGTTAAGATGTAAACTCCAACTATGGCCCAAGTTCAAGATTCAAAGATATAACTATGTTAGTCTGGAAAATCAGTATGCAAAAGAATGTTGCAGCACTCTTGAGACCTAGGACATTATCAACAGCCTGCTGTCCTGCCACAATCCTGCTAGTTTAAAATGGAAGCATACCCATTGACACTTTCCCCACTATAGCACTTTTGTGATCCATGGTCATGTGATGTGTTTTCCTCTGCCAAACAATACCTTCTGGGAGGAAGGAAGACAAGTGGTTGGGTCAGCCAATCACCTCCTGAAACCAGCTGCTGTGTGAATGTGTACATAGTAGCCAGCTTTGAGAAAGTATTGGCAGCTAGGACTACTCCTCTTCAACCCTCCTAAAGTGGGGGCTTCTGTGTGCACATTTACACAGCAACCCTATCCACCTAGAGGAAGCAAGAGGACAAACAATTCCAGCTGCCAACACCTTCCCAAATCCAGCTGCTGTGTGAATGTGCATAACACAGCTTTGGGAAGATGTTATAAGCCATGTTTGCTATGAAGGGGAGGGGAGAGAGGAATCACACCCATTCAACCACACAACTGCCTGAGAAGCAGAACTGCAGTGGAAGGGACCTACTACAAGACAGAAATGGAATAGCAATGAGGTTGAGAACCAATTGATGGGTTTTGCCCCTCAATGAAGAGGTACGCAAAAAGCAATGAATGCAAAGCAGGGCAGCAGTAGGATGAACAAAACGATTGTGTAATAAGTACCAGCCAAAACCACTTTTAATCTATTAACATTCCACTTTTTATCCTCATGTGATAATTTCCTTAGTCTCAAGATCTCTTTGCATATCCATTTCAAGATGGCTATGAGTGTAATTGAAAATGGTTCCTTGGTATATTCTTTCCAGTGCTGCTCTTGCACTACTGCTAAAGTTTGTTCTTATCATGCCATTGTTACTGTTGTTAGAATTGTGCCCTTCAGACGACAGAATCTTCAGAAGTGTCTTAAGTGAAATATCATTTAAGGATTACTGCAGAATACATATATAATGTGTTTTCTTTTTAATCTTAATAATTCATAGTCATGACCATTTACTATTTTTCTTTGTATTTGCTGTAAGTTGCCTTTTGTAGTCCTATGTGACTTGCTATCTAAGTACATTTGCTTAACTATTTGGGACTTGAAATGTATGGTCTGCAGTATTGCATGAGGTATGTGCATAGTTACCCAAAATCTAACCTTCCTGCACCCCTCTTTTTTGATATCAAGGTGATATTAAAATAGATGTTTAGAGCACATAGCCACAAGGGTTCTCCAGTGTGGAGAGATAAAAAGAGATCCAGGAGGCTTATCATGGGGGAGCCCAAGAACACATAGCCGTGAACAGATTGATCAACATTAGAATCTGCATAATCACTTCAACAATAAGAGTGATGGTGAGAGATAAACCTTGTGGTTGCAAGTGAACAGAAATCCAAGCACACTTCCCTCTGGGAGCGACACTCCTTTTTCCAGGGACATTTGCACTTGTTGTCCAGCCATTCACAACTTCCCTTCTCATTCTTCTTTCCTGGAAGCTACTGCTTAATCCCAAATTTATAGCTTTTGCCCTATATTTTGTGTTAAGGCACCTGCTTTCACAATTTTGTCGCACTTGAGGTCAGACAGACACTCTGCTCATATATTGCTGGACTCCTCAACATTACTGGCTATGATCTTAAGACAGCTTGCTGAGCCACTTCTCTTCCTGGTACTTTGTGATTGGAGCCAAGCATCTGGAATCACCACAGTAACCCTCTCTATGACCCCTCAAGTCACTATCTGCTACCTTCTTTCTTTCCATTAGTCCTTGAACATTCATGAGAGTGTTTTTGTGTGGATGATAATTGCTTGTGATTCATAAATAAAAACTATTTTGGAACTTGCACTCTGGAGTTCTGTTTCTTGGTACTGGTATGTACAGGCTTGATCCCTGCTTTGTGTTGCTCTAGCCCTCTTGGCTGATTTTAACTGAGCTAACTAAATCCCTTTATTTTAATATTAATTGTGGTGCCCTCCTAGGATCCTGGCATTTTGGGTAATAGGGTGTTGTTGTTGTTGTTGTTGTTGTTTTGTTTGTTTAATTAATAATCAGGGGGAGGTCTGGAGCAGTCTAAAGTTTTCTGTCCCATTATAGTCCTGAAAAGAAATGACTCGTGCTTTTGCAATTGCCATGTAGTTAGAGCATACGATAGCAGCCTTGTTGTTATTACATAGCCTGCAAAGACATTTTTCCCCATCAAGGTGATGGTATATTGATTGAGCTCATCCTGGAAAAAAAATAATCCAGTGTGTGTTTTTATGATTGGTTGATATTGCTTTGTGATATTACCAGCTATTTAAAAAAAACTTGGTTGTCTAAGGTCACCTACGGCCTATAGATAACCTACACAACTAATAAAAATGTTAATGTTAGCAGCTATATCCATTTTATAGATGCCTTAATCTTAAATAAGATTTTTGCTTAAAGAAATAAATGTATAACCTGAATAGAATATAATGTTTTGCTATGTGTTTATTTGTACCTCAACACCTTTTTGTCCTGCAATAAGCAATTCTATTTAGGTCATTCTTTTAAAGATCACAGCAAAATGGACTTATTCCAAATGGGCACTTTTGAGTACAGAAGTTTCAAGATCATAGCAACAAGTTACATGCAGAAATATATTCCTGCATGTGTGAAGCTGAACACTTTCATGGCCAGCATCCATAATTTTCTGTGGGTTTTTAGGCCAGGTGGACATGTTGTGGAAGAATTTATTCCTGACATTTCACCTGCAACTGTGGCTGGCATCTCCAGAGGGTGGTGGCATGGAAGTGTGTGGAGCATATATATCTGTGGGACTTTTCTCTGGGAAGAAGTGGTTTTTTTACATGTTGATGGTGGAATTGGTTTTTGTGTTGTATGTGTTGATTGGATCAGCCTGGAGGTGTGCAAAAATTAAGTATTCATTTTATTGTCAATCAAACTGAGTCTGCTTCACAGTCAGATAGTGAGCTCCTACAACATCATGAAATGTTTATACACATTCCACATATTGATTGGAGCTCTTATTCCCACAGAATTCAATCATGGTGTACAGTGGGATTGGTTAGTATGATTAGTGTAAGGTTAATGTCCCATTATATGTGTCTGTTAAGTTCCACAGCTGGTCAAAGGAATATCTTATATAAGTAACAGTTACATGGGGACAGTGCAGAAAGAGTTAATCAGAGCCAGGTCTGGGTCAATACATGGAGATTTCACAGGACCTAACTAAGGTAAGTTAGGTTAAACATAGTAATAGGCTTAGAGTCACCCAGTTAATTTCTTGGGTAAGGCAGGATATGAACATGCTTCTCCCAAGATCCAGTCCAACATGTTAACCAGTAGACTACACTGTATATCAAGCATTTCAGCTCAACACTGATGTTTGTTGAAAGTAGCTGTTTCAGAGCAAAATACAATTATTTTCAGATACCTGGAACCAAATTATGTTTATTTGACGGCTCCAAGCCATATTTTCAGGCAAGAAGATGTAAATATTTACTGTAATACGGTAAATTTTCAATGGTGGCAAATCACTTGATTCTGCACACATACACTTTTACAACAGTATTTGACTTGACTGACTGTTGGATACTGATTAGAAAAGATTAATATATGATGCTCTTGAGACTAAATCACTTATCCTAGAAGCATAAATGTTTAAAACGGACTCAAAAATTTGTACCGGGCAAGAAATCTGGCTTGGCTGAAATGGACAGCGGTGTCCGCCAAGGTTCAATATTCAGACCATGTTTATTGGATTTATTTGTCAATGATTTATTTCTGGCTTCTGTTAAATCTATTTTACAACTGTATAGATGATGCAATGTTACAGCTTGGTTCTAATTCACTGGCCATTGCCTAGAAGTATTTTGATAATTTATAGTGATAGCTTTAGAAAGTCTTCTGAAAAACAGGAAAAACTGCTAGCTCTCCATTTTTCAATTAACTGCAAGTGAACAGATCATTCTTTCATTCTGCAGATAACTAAACTGCCCAATTTTAATACAAGATTAGAACAGAGAAACATCTTCCTAGAGAATGATGAAATTTTCATCCATTTTATTTTTTCCTAAGAACTTCCCAACAATTACAAATTTCTATATAAATTTGATGGGAAGAACTCCAGCTTTAAACAACTGAATGGGGAGGAAGTAAACACACTGAGTTGGAACTGTTAAGATGGGCTTGCTCAATTTGTTTGTTTTCATAAGAATTTTCCAGAATGTACAAATTAGTCTATAAAGAGGATGGAAAGAACTTGAGATTTGAGAAATAGAAATATGGGAGAAAGCAAAACTGGCAGATTTGTCTATCTCCATTTATTCAACACCAAAAAGTTTTAGTTATGCACTATACCCAGGTGCTAAAGTGATTTTTGAAAGCATTGACAAAATGATCAAAAACTAAACCTTGATGAACTTAGCACACTTCATCAATAATAAACAGCAGCACATCAGAAGCATGCAGATGGAAGATTTTTCTAAAGTTCAAGAACAAAAGGTGAAAAACAAGTTTTGGAATCATTGCAACAGTACATGAATTCTAAAATATATAGAAATACGCCTTTAGGGAGATAGATGTACATCTTTCATATTCAACATTAAACGCCCGTACACACGGTGAACCAGATATCAGAGAAAAACTTTATTCTTATAATTCTTTATTTTGTTGTACTGTCTGTTGTGTCACACAAATTACATGTTATGTCCTACATAGAAGAGTCTTCCTTGGAGGATAAAAGCTAGGATGACAGGCCCCAGCTGAAAGATTCAGCATGGAAACCTGAACCTGGGGTCACACCCAGCCCTAAGGACAGGTGTTGATGCTGATTCTGATGCTGATGCTAATGCTTATGTTGACCCTTTGTAGGAGGATTTGCTTGTCCAAGAACAGGGATCAGAGACAGTCAGACCTCCAAGTACAAGAGTTAGAAGGCATCTCAAGAACTCTTCCCATTCTAGCTGTGCTTTGTACTTGCCTTCAACAAAAAATGATTCAGCACCAGTTCAGCCACAGCAAAGGCATCAGCAGCATGCAATGCCTGATAAAGACAGATCACCCTTCCATAGTCACTTTCTGAGTTTCAATACATGCCTTCCCCTGCTGTGGCCTCTGTTTCACAGCATTCCTAAACCCTGTCAGACCTCCTGGACATTCAGCCTTGTCTTCACTGCCTGAACTGCATTACTGCTCTGGTTCTTTGAACTCAGATTATTTATTGACAGCTCTTTCCTGCTCTCTTCAAGTGATAACAGTTCCTGTGAAATCTCCATGTATTGACCAAGACCTGGCTCTGATTTAACTCTTTCTGCACTGTCCCCATGTAACTGTTACCTATGTAAGATACTCCTTTGACTAGCTATGGAACTTAATAGAAACATTTACTGCCCAATTTGAAATAACGAGACCAGACAGAAGGCATGGATTGAAATAGGGCCACTTTATTGAAGGGATTAACTATTTAACTATTTAACTGTCTCTTGAATACTTGCAAACTATAAAGGGGGGGGGGCAACTTGGTGTGGGAACAGCCAAGGCAGGTGGTCTATTCCTCAGACCTCCTCCTAAGTTTCCCCTAGGCAAAACACCTGAGCTCCAAGGATTATCCAAGCACCTGAGACCTCCACCGTCAACTCACAAGACTTGACTGAGGATTATATCCCAGGTGAGCCCCAAGGCAGACCTCCTTTCCTCTCTCCTTACTCGCAAGACCTAAGAAGAAGGTTCAAGAGGCTTAACCTTCACCCCAATTGGGCACCATAGGTGTTAACGTGATTCCTAATATTCCCCCCTAATATCCCCACAGATACAGGGCAAGCATCGGCTTAGCCCCTATCCCCCAACAGGCTGGCAAAATACACCTGCAACCCCTTTTGCAAGTTTTCAAGAAATATGTTATTACCAGCATCACTTAAATGGATGCCGTCAGGCCTATATAACTCAGGGCATTTTATCACAATAGCTGGATGAGCTATTAGTGGCACAACCCACGATCAAAGGCATTGTGGATCTTGTTATTGGCCCTTCAGCGAGCCCAGTTAAGTACATGAGGATCCCTGCCACACCTCCAAACTAAATGAGGCAGCAAAAATGGATCGAAGGTCCATGATAACTTGCAAAACTAAGACTTTGCCTTTGAAAAGGCCCAAGTCATTACCACCAACGTGAATGACCACAAATCTCAAAGAGGGGGAAGGAAGGGTGGTGCAGGCTTAAATAGCCTAAGCCCTATCACTGGATTTTCTTGGCAAGATGTGTTCAGAAGAAGGTTGCCCAGGACAAGGTGGAGAGCGTACCAACCATACCACAATCCCTTAATCTGCTCCTTTGCAATGTCAGGTCAGCCAAGGGAAAAACACACATCATCCATGATCTTCTGGTGGATGAACAGGCTGACCTGGCATGCTTCACTGAGACCTGGCTGGGAGATGCCAGTGCTGCCACGTGGACGCAGGCTCTCCCAGCCAGTTACACGGTCAGTGAACAGATAAGGGAAAGTGGGGGAGGGGGCGGTGTGGCTATAGACCATAAGAACAATCTGACCTTGATCAGGAAACCTGTCTAGAAAACAGCCCATGTCAAGTGTATGTATCTAAGCCTGAAGACCAGGGACAGCTTGGGGATTCTGCTACTATACCAGCCATCCCGTTGCCTAGCAGACTCCTTAACTGAGTTGACTCAGCTGGTTTCTGAGTTGTTGTTGGAGTCGCCCAGACTTCTGGTTTTGGCCGACTTCAACTTTCCTCTTGAAGCCAGCTTGTCTGAACTACCTGGAGCAACTCGGGAGTTCATGGACTCCATGACAGGCATGAACCTTTCCCAATTGGTCAACGGGCCTATGCATTGTGCAGGTCATACACTCGACAGGGTTTTTAGTATGGAACAGGAGTATCCGTGGGCGGAAGTAACCAAAACCTCCACACTGTCATGGATGGATCATTTCCTGGTCAAGCTGGAACTAAAGGCCACTTTCCATCCCCCTGGGGGTGGCGGACCCATTGGAACGATACACCCTCAAAGGCTTATGGAACCAATTGGTTTCCAGAAGGCCCTAGAAGGTCTGTTGGTTGGGAACACTGGCGACTCTGTTGAGGCCTTGGTTGACATCTGGAACACCGATATCACAGGGCTATCAACACAATTGCTCCCAAGCGTCCTTTCCAACCCGCTTCTAACTGGAAACCTTGGCTTACAGAAGAGCTCAGGGAGATGAAGCAGGTTAGACAATGACTAGAATGCAAATGGCAGAAGACTCGGCTCTCATCCGACATAGGCAGAATCTTGACATAGGCAGAATCTTTGCGCCTATCGGGAGGCTTTGCGCACAGCGCGGAGATCTTTCTGTTCTGCAAGCATTGCGTCTGCAGAGTCCTGCCCAGCAGAGATGTTCAAAGTGGTGGGGGAGCTGACGCAGGTTCCCCCCTGTGCCAAACCCCCTACTGGAGCCTACAGCAGGCTGCTGTGAGGTGTTTAACACCCACTTTGCAGATAAAATATCTCAGATAAGAACCGACTTGGACTCCAATATTCGACCAGTGTCTGTAAATGAGGTGTCCAACAACTCCTTTGCTGTCAGTTTACTGGATGAGTTTCAATCGGTGAGAACCGATGATGTGGAGAACCTCCTTGGTAGCACAAGGAAGACGACCTGCTCCCTCGATCCGTGCCAATCTTGGCTGGTCGTCCAGGGAGGGGACGCACTGAGAACATTCCTTTGGGATGCATCACTTAGGGAAGGTATTATTCCATCTTGTCTGAAGGAGGCGGCTGTGAAGCCTCTCCTGAAGAAAACTTCCCTGAACAGGAACAACTACAGACCAGTTTCCTTGCTGCCCTTTTTAAGCAAGGTGATCGAGAGAGCTGTTGCCCTCTGCTTGAATATCGACAGGGGTAGTGTGACCCTGCTGGTGCTCTTGGATCTCTCAGTGGCCTTTGACACCATAGACCACTCCATCCTTTTGGATTGGCTGAGGAAGTGGCACCGCGCTTCGGTGGTTCCGGTCCTTTCTCTCTGGCAGATTCCAAAGGGTGAGGCTCGGGGACAGTTGCTCTTCCACAATCGAGCTTAATTGTGGCGTCCCTCAGGGCACCATCCTGTCTCTGATGCTATTTAATAAGTCCGCTGGGTGAGATCATTCGGAGGCATGGAGCTCGGTGCTATCAGTACGCTGATGACACTCAGATATACTTCTCCATGACCAGATCATCTGCTCAGACCTCAGATGGTGTCTCTCCTCTCAATGACTGTCTTGCGGCAGTAATGGATTGGATGAAGGAAAGCAAATTGAAGCTCAATCCAGACAAAATGGAGGTACTCACAGTTACAGGCCCGAAACCCGGTTTGGGAATACAATCCCCAGTTCTCGATGGAGTCACACTCTCCTCAAAGGACTCTGTTCGCAGTCTGGGGGTACTTCTTGACTCGTCGCTTGACATGACTAGTCAGGTGAGCGACGGTCAGGAGTGCCTGTTATCAGCTTCGGCTGATCCGCCAGCTGCGCCCTTTCCTGGATATGAGGGATCTGGAAACTGTGGTACATGCGTTGGTAACCTTACATTTGGACTAGTGCAATGCACTCTACATGGGGCTACCCTTGTGCTTAACCCAGAAACTGCAACTGGTCCAAAATATGGCTGCCAGGATTGTGATGGGAACATCTAGGAGAGAGCACATTACACCAGTGCTTAAATCTCTCCACTGGCTGCCAAATAGTTTTTGGCACAGTACAAGGTGTTGGTTTTAACCTTTAAAGCCCTATATGGCTTGGGCCCACCCTATCTTAGGGAGCGCCTCTCCCCGTATGAACCCCCCCTCCTGCACACTCCAATCCTCTGGGAGGAACCTGTTTCAGTGTTACAACCTATGAAGACTAGGCTGATGCAGACCTCCCAGAGGGCCTTCTCAGCTATCGCCCCCAAGCTGTGGAATGACTTGCCGGATGAGATGTGTCTCATTGCATCCATCAAAGCCTTAAAGACACATCTCTTCAGGCAGCCCTTCCCCGACAGCGTTTAACATTTCCCAGCTCCAAATTCAAGTGTAAGAAGTCCTTTCAGCCCCTTTCCCTTATGATTTTAACCATCCATTCAGCTTAAGGACTTCCTAGCTTTGATATTGTTTTGTTTTGTGTTTTATGTTTTAACTCATTGCTAATTTAATTTCATTTTAAGGGGTGGGAGGTTGGGAAGGGATTGTTTTATTGTAACTGTTCTCATTTTAATTAGTTGTACCCCGCCCCGATTGCCTGTTCAGAGGGGTGGGCTATAAAGAAAATATATTATTATTATTATTATTATTATTATTATTATTGCCTTTGCCCTCTTTTTTCTAATTAACAATTTATTAATACATTCCAAACAAAACACGATAACAAACTGTATGCCAAAACAACAATAAACAAAAATGTCAGACACAATAAACCCCTCAAATGTAGTAATTTCACCGAAAAAATAGAAATTAAACAATCACCCAAATAAACAAAAGAAATTAAACAATAACCTGAAAATTATAGACAAAAGGTACATTCAGGGATCCTGAAAGACATTTTTCCATAAGAATGCAGCTAAGATTGGGGGATGTCTAGAGACCAAATCCTCCTGGATGTATTCAATAAGTGGGTGCCAAATCTTATGAAAAATCAATCCAGAGTGTAAGCCTCTCGCTCTGTTGTTATTACCTGCAATTTTCTCCATTAACCATAGCTCCCAGAGTCTAGTCCACCATCCTGCAATAGTCAACTTTCCAGTTTTCCAGTTCTTGGTTATATCAAGCCTAGCTACAGCCAGAAGGAAACTGATAAGTTCTTTGTGTTGCAGGGCTTTGTTTCCATTCATAACAATGGAGAACAGGAATAGGATTGGTGATAATTGTATACTTTGTTTAGTGATCTTGGAGATTAGCTGTAAAATTTCTGTCCAGTATTCATGCACTAAGGACAATCCAACCACATATATACAAAGGTTCCCCTACGTTCACAACCCCTCCAGCATTTTAGATTTACATTGGTAGACATATGAGCCAATTTGACTGGGGTAAAGTACCATCAATGGACCAACTTAATAGTATTCTCTTTAATGGCAATAGACCTAGTTTTAAATGGTAAATCAGTCCACATATTTTCCCATGTCTTACTATCAATTGAAAGGGAAAGTTCTGCTTTCCATCCTGCCTTATGAAGAGTTGAGTTCCCAAATGTTTCTTCTACCACACAATTATATATGAGTGCTATTTGGCCTTTAGAATGTATACCTGGAGAGACACACATGTTTTTTTTTTGTTTTTGTTTTTTGTTTTAAGTAAGTGGGTGAGGATATTCCTGAATCTGGAACAGTTTTCTTTTAAAAATAATTGTATCTGTATTATTTGGTATCAATTCTTATGTCCAGGGCCCAGAGCACAGGTTAGCTGCTCTGTTGTGATAGGGGCCCCATTGTGGAACAGATATCTAATTGTATGCTGGTATGAACCTCCCAACTTTAAAACTGTGCATGTTTCTCTGGGCTCTGAAAAAGAGAGTGAATAAGAAAAGTATGTAAAGGGCAAGGGTAGGGGGTCAAGGGGTTCCTACATTTCTTCAACACAACTAAGAAAGTAAGCCAAAAAATGTTATTACAGATTTTAGTGAATTTATATATAAATTCTGGGGAAAAAACTGATTGAAGGTAGTAGGGGATGCAATGTTGACTTCAATATATACCCAATTGGTCAGACTATTTCTGCTAATCAACTGGGTGATCTGACTCAGCTGAGAAGCTTCAAAGTAAAGTTTAAGTTTCGGAAATAACAACCCTCTATATCCAGTTTTAGAATGCTTGACCACTTTTGAGAAGCATGGACATCTCCCATTAAAAACTAGGGAGTCTCATAACTTGTTCCAGCATTTAAAGTATGAGTCCAGTAGTCTCAAAGGAACCGTTTGAAAAAGAAACAATAGTTTTGCCAATATGAAAGATTTAACTAAAGCAACATTGCCCAGAAGAGAGAAATTAAGTGACCTCCAATGGGCCAGTTCTGATTTAATCCATTTAGTAATTGTTTTATAATTACGAGCTTTGCCCTCCTCTGAGTTCTGAGAGAATGTGACTGGCCCAGGTCACCAATGGCCAATTGGAAATCCCAACCCTAGTCCAACCCTAGTCCAATGTTCAAATGAGTACACCATGCTGGCTCACACCCCTGATATTCCCCCCCCCCAAAATGCCCCCCCTTTCCCTCAGTCCATTTGGATAACCAGCCTGAAAACATTGATAGAAAAAATTCTGAAAGGAACAAGGAAGCTCTTTGGCAGGCAGACTCTCAAGGAGTTGCCCAATATTAAGTATTTAGCATAAAGATCACTGGATCTTGTGTTACCATTAAAAAAAATTAAAAAAAAATAAAAATCTTGTGTCTAGTTTTGACCACCAGAGTTTAAGAATGGTGCTTTCAAACTGTAACTTCTACAAAGGAAGACTACCACAATGGCAGATGTTCTGGAAACAAAGCCCTACAAGGTGTGGTTTAGGAAGTTGCTTTCTTTAGCCTAGGAAAGTGGAGATAGAGAGGAATTGCTGTAGCTATCTTTGAATATCTGTAAGATTGAGTGAGCCTATTTTCTATTGTTGCAAAGGAGAGGAACCATAGCTGTATTGTAATTCAAATTACAAGAAAGACAATTTTGACTATTAGGAAGAATGTCCTTCTGTTTGACAGAAGAATGGACTACCTTGGATGAATCCCCTTTGCTGAATATTTTTTAAACAGAGGTTATAGAGCCTTTAGCAATGAATCCAGCATTGGCAGGAGTTTGACTGGACAGTTCTTGTGTCCTTTCACCCTGTATGTGTGTGTGCCTTCAAATTGCCTGTTGGCATATGGTGACCCCATTAATTCTATTGGGTTTTCTTAGCCAAAGAATACTCAGATGGTTTTGCTAGTTCCTTCTTATGAAATATAGCCTACAACACCTGGTACTCTCACATTAGAGAATTCCTTTTACTAATTCAAACCCAATTTAACCTGCAACCCATTTAAAAGGTAACCACCTTCTTTCAAGTAAACATTACGAACCACATTATGACAAAGACTAATCTTACAAGACACCAGGGGAATGAAAGAGAGAGAGAAAAGAGAAAAGAATTGTATGTTTCATATTCTCATTTTGAGACCCTGGACACCTAGGATGAGTCTATCTTGTTTAGCATTTAAGAGTTTAGTGTATAAGTTTTTTGTATGTTTGTGTATGTTGTGTGTTTGCTATTGATGAGTCATACTCTGGCTTTTAAAGAAAGCTATTCCAATAAATAGATGGAAAGATACATGATTAACTTTATTTATATCTTTTTCCTCACCCTCAACCTAGGATTCAGAAAACAGAATCACTTTCCAAATTCCTTTAAATCAGGAGTTGGGAATCTATGCTTCCCCTTAACTTGTTGAACTGCAGTTCCCATAACCTTTAACCACTGATCTTTCTGCTTTGGTCTCATAGGAACTGGGGTCAAGTAACCCTATCCCTACTTTACATATTTAAAGACCAAGAAGAATGTAAACAAGCAAGATATAAGTGCAGTTGGTTTCTATATCGACAGATCAAAAAAAGGTTTAAGATTGATCATAAATGAAATGGTTTTGAAGACTGGGAGGAGGACTTGACTAATATAATCCAAACTGAGGAAAATCATCACATAGACAAATTCTACAAATTGTTGTTAAAGTATGAACAGGAAATGGAGTGTATTAAACACTGCATGACCAAATGGGCCCAAGATATTGGGCATATCGTACAATTGGAATGGTGGGAATACTCCTGGAAAAGAGGTTCAAAATTTACTTTGAGTTATAGCTTGAGGGAAAACTGGTATAAAATGCAATTCCACTTGTATTTAACACCATATAAACTAGCTAGGATGTGTAAGAATATAAGTGAATTGTATTGGAAATGTAATAAGGAAGTAGGACATTTTTATCACATCTGGTGGAAATGTATTAAAGTTAAGTTTTGCTGGAGACAAATTCATACACAGATCCAGGAGATACTAAAGATTAAAATTCCCCTCGATTCTAAATTGTACCTGTTAAATATGATAAGAGATAAAGAAATTAAGAAACAGTATGAAACTCTATTATTGTATATGGTGCCGGCTGCGAAAATATTATTGGCATCAAATTGAAAAAAAGGGCACTGTTCGGAATTAAGAGTTTGGTATCTCAAGCTGTATGAATATATGGAAATGGACAAATTAACTAAATTATTGAAAGTGGAATCCATAGACTTATTTCAAAAAGTATGGGGTCCTCTAACAAGATATTTTAAAGAACATAAAAATTCTAGTTACACAATTGGCCTAGATTGAATTTTGGGGATTTCGTCTGTTAGCAATGTCAGACGATGTGTGTAATGCACGTGACTTGAGTCTATAACCATTTAAAAAGCATTGAGGTTCTATATCTTTGGACTATTGTTTGGAAAAAAATCATAAGACAAGGAAGTCATTTTTAGTTTATGTTGGTCTCATGTTGTTAAATGTTAGTTTGTGTAATGTTATTATTGATTGTGTATGTTTTTGTTGAGGATATGTAAGAAATTGGTTGTGGTTTTTAGATGTTGCAGTTGTTTTTTATGTTTCATGTTTCTTTTATGATACTGACAACAATAAAGATTATTTTTTTAAAAAAAAATAAAGGTCTAATATACTGAAGAAGCTATAGGTGTGGGAAAAGAAAACTGACTGCACAACATAGATTCATCCTAGTTTTCCAGGTTCTCAAGTTGAGAATATGAAAGCTACAGCAGCAAATATTTTTTTTCTCTCTCTCTCTCCTCCTTCCCTCTTATAAGATTAGTCTCTGTCATAATGTGGCCTTGTAAATCACGATATAGACTGAGGGCTTTTCCTTGCAAAGGAATTAAGTGTTTCCTACATTTTAAAACTTTAAATCTATGGACAGTTTGGTTTCGTTTAATTTGTTTATGTGCTTTATTGACATTTTGGTTACCTTTGCTAGAAACCTTGAAGATCTTCTGAAAGGATCTGTCTTAAAGTGATAATGAAGATAAAGGCACAGAAAAAGGAGATAAGCTTCTATTTAGCCATTCTGTACACTGAACATTCTCACTGCTGAGGATTAACTACCACAAAGAAAATTCATTCTAAACTGGGGACAAATTTCTCCTGTCAGATTCATATGGTGATAATAGGCTGTTACATTCTATCTACCTCTATGCATACATTCCATGCAGTGTCAATGCAAGTGTGCACATCCTATGACAAAGAATGGGATATAATTCCTCTGCTCATTTTCTTTATCCTTTTCTGCTTATTACTACCATAGCAAAATATTTATTTAACACCAGGCCCTGTATAATTTAAAATATAGCAGATTCCAGTGTGGTTCAGGAGCCAAATTTGAGGGGGACATATCCATTGGTTTTTACAAACAATGGCAGCAAAACAGAATTTCTGTATTCCAAAGCAACACAATTTGCTACACTATTTACATCATACCTCAGCACAGTTTTTAATGAGAATAGTTTTAGAATACAATATAAAACAATAAAAAACTGCAATTAAAACACAGGTGTTTTTCACCTGAGAGGCCCGGACAGTGAGATGATAGTTACTAAAAAGGTCAAGATGAACAGAAAAGTCAAAGAGACCATAATGATGGCAACAGTTAAACCTACCTGGGAAGACTGTTCCATGACCAGGGTACCCCTCTGTACTGGTTAAACTCCTCTCACAAGAAAGAGGTTTCTGAAAATGTTAAGTTTTGAACATGTACATACTGCATCAGTTTGCTAATGAAGGATATCAGAAAGCTTGTATGCCACTGGGTTTCTTGAAAGATAAAGCAAGCATTTTAAATTGAAACCAAAAACAGACTGGTATCACATGTAGCTGACAGAGTTCAGGTGAAATGTAATAAACAAATGCTATTCCACTGACAAACTCTGCAGCCTTATTCTAGGCCAGATGTAGTTCTGGAAATGTTTTTACAGGCATTACCATATACCTAGTGCAGTGTTCCAGTATCAAAAATGTTGAGAGACAAAAGTCAATTCATGCCCAGCTTTGGAGCTTCCAAATCCAAGAAACTCTTTGGAAACTTCAGTAGGTCCCAAATGCTGCAGCCATGCAGATGAAAGAGACCATGTGGACATCTTGTTTAAAGAGTTCTACTGGCTGTCAGTTGGCAGAATTAGACGTGCAGGAGATAAACTTTAAAACCTTACACAGTTTGGGTCCAGACTATTTGAAAAACCTAATCTTTCTATGTGAGCCTGCCAAAAATCTAAGATATGCAGAGGAAGGCTTTCTCTAGATCCCATCACTATTGCAGAAACTTCAAATGAGGACACAAGAGAGAGCCTTCTGAATGGCTGCTCCCAGGCTGTGGAACTCCCTTCCGTAGGAAGTCTGGTTGGATCCCTCTCTGCTGTTTGTCCACCAGCAGGTAAAGACCTTTTTATTTAAGGAGGCTTTTGGATTTTAATACAATATGTCAAACTTTTAAGGTGTGTGTGTTGTTTCTGTTTTATTATGTTTTACATTATTATTTTATTTATTTTACATGTGCTTTTAACATGCCTTTTTAACTAGTGTTTTTTTAAATACAAATTTGATTTAATTGTGTGTTAACTTATGTACTGAAAACTTTTTAATTGTAGCATGTTTTAAAAGGTTGTAGGCTGTCTTGGATCCCATGTTGGGAGAAAGGCAGGATATAAATTAAATAAATAACATATTGATTGTAAATATAAAGTGTTGGGTGCTGGGAAGGAATACTAGTATATTTGGTCATTCTTTTAATTTAATCAATATGAAGTAATTAATAAAGTAAATAATTGTGGTCTGTGTAGCAGATAGCTTGGTTTTTTCCAATAACATTTCCCTGAAACCGCCCCAATCTGGCCTTTCAAGGGAACAAAAAGGAGCCTCAAAAAGCAGCTCCTTTTGCACCCTCAAAAGGTTACCATAATAAATAATAATATTAATATTAATAATAACAATAATATTTTATTTATAGCCCGCTCCTCTGCCTTCAATCGGAGCGGGTTACATCAATTAAAAGATACAAGATAAAATATACATGACCCATACCCCACCTCCCACCCCTTAAAATTGAATTAAACTAACATCAATTAAAAAGATATAATAAAAATTGCCACAGCAGGACAGCTATATGGTGCTCCTTCGGCGCTGTGTTGTATGGACACAGTGCTAGAGAAGTGCCATGATGCCATGTACCATGTGGAGCAGTAAACTGTGCCATGGTGCCCTGGTGGCAGAGTCAAAGTGGACATGATGCCCTCACTTTGCCCTCAGGCCGGGCTTTCAGATCAGTCTTTAAAAGGCCTCAGTACCTTAAAAAGAAACTCAGTTCACACAATTTTCTCTGAATACTCTCCAGCTTTCTTCCTTTGACTAGCACTGTTGTGGATAATACAAAATTGTTTCTGGGAAAAAATTGTGGCTTTTTCTATGATAAGAGAACCAAGAGCAAAATGAAGAAATCAGCACAAGAAGAAAATATTTGTGGAAACCAAATAAGCTATACTACAGCCACTAGTAACAGTAAAATGGCTAGTCCAAACAAATTCACTGGAACAATCTAGTGAAATAGTTCTTTATCCCACTTCTCTCCCCACAAATAAGATGGGGGCTTTCAAAGGCCAATTGAACAAATGCATACTTACAAATGATATAATTGTCCAATATCCTACTGGTGACATTTTCCTATCTTTCTGTGGTTATTGTGGAAGGAGGAATCCAGCACTACCTCTGTGCAACAACCCTCTGCCTCTACAATCTCCCTCCCTGCTTTTTTATCCTTCATATCCCTTTAGGACCTGTGGAGGGAGATTGTATTTCTACAGATAGATATACTATATCATCCTCCCAGACCTTTATGTATCTGGCTGCAAAGACACAACTGGATTCTGCTTTGCCACTCCTGCTCTCTCCTGACCACTCAGTGGCTGTAGAAGTGGATGTAAAAACAGCAGGCAGGTAGGTTACAATTGCAGGAGTAGAAGAGGGGAGAAAGTGGAACTAAGCCTGAAAGAGTGACAGTTTGGGGCAAAGCAAACAGCTCTGTAGAAGCAGTCTCTGGCTGCTCTGGCCATGATTGTGCTGGGACCACAGTGACCATATGGCCCGCTTCCAAAGTGAGCCACTGCCACATTCCCAACCTAATGCCACCAGAAGCAGATTATTTCTGCTCTTTTTTGGGCCAGCTTTTAGTCCCCTAATACAGTGTGGCTTCCAACTGCGTTTTTTTTGGGGGGGGGGCATGTAAATGCCATGGTCCCCAAAGTGACCAGAAGCTGTTTCATTTGCCCCATGCATTTCAGGCCTTTGATTATGTTTCACCATGCAGGTTCATGGCTATTTTTTTTTTAAAAATGCCAGTACTATAATATGAAGAAATGGTCTCCCTCCCCAAGCAGAAATGCTACATTATGTTTAACATCCTTAAAAAGGAAGTGAAATTAATTCCTTCCATTCATAACTCTAGAAATGGACATGCATTTTATGCAAAATATTTGTACAGGGGCTTTGACATTTTTAGATATCATGAAACAATTGCATAGGGTGGGTGATGAGGACATCCAGACAAATAATTACATAAATAATCTTCTTTACTAATGTGCCAAGTGGCTTTTAAAACTGATTTGGAAAATATTAGAAGCCTAATAAAAGTTGTAATCATTTTCTTCACTTCCACTACTTGGATATTTATGAAGAAGCATATCTTAGTAACATATCCCCTTTGGGCACAAACTGTACCTAGAGTTTGTAACTAATTTCCATTTTTCCAAACCTGAAATTCAGCAATCACATTTCAAGTGATTTGTGGGTAACCCATCCCCACCAGAATATACACATTGAGAATGGCAATACCTAATACTGTCCTGTAGCCAAACACTATTATTAAACAGGACTTTAGACTAGTGTAGATAACAGCCACCAGAGTTATTATCCCTGTGAGTTTTAGGTTGGATAAAAGCTAGAAGACTAAATACTGTGAATGCACCAGATCCATCTGATCTACAAACCAGAATCAGGTCTGGTAAGTTCTTGGATGGGGGACCACCAAGGAATACCAGGTGCTTTAGGCTACACTATTGCAGTGGAAGCTGTAATAAGAGAAACTGAAAGAATAAATCATCAGGAACAGATGATATTCCAATTGAACTGCTACTATTCACACATGCAGAAACAGCTAGTGTTAACCAAAATATGCTAGCAAATATGGAAAACAAAAGACTGGCCAACAGACAGGAAACATTCAAATAATTCCCATACCTAAATAAATAAATAAGGAAACACAAAAGACTACAGCAACTATAGGACCATGGCATTAATTTCCCAGACAAGCAAAATCATGGTTAAAATTATGCAAGACAGACGCCAACCACATATGGAGAAAGAATTCCCAGTGGTGAAAGCAGGGTTAAGGTAAGTTAGAAGCAGTTGGGAACACATTGCACACACACAATAGCTAATGGAGTGCACAAAAGAATACCAAAAGAAAATCAGCATGTGCTTTATAGACTCTAGTAAGGCCTTTGACTGCATCAGTCATGAAAAGCTATGGAATGCTTTCAGAGACATAGGAGCCCTACCACATTTGATAGTTCTGATGGGAAATCTGTGCTCAAGAAAATAGGCCACCAATAGGCAAGCAGGGTCTGGCAAGACTAAATTTTATCACCCTACTTGTTCAACTTGTATGCAGAAAACATCATATGAAGAGCAAGAAGTGAAGGAGGATGAGTGAAGGTAGAAGGAAGAAACATCAACAATCTAAAAATGCAGATGACACCATGCTACTAGCAGGACTTGGAACAATTACTGAGGAACTTCAAGGAAGAAAGTGCAAAGACAGGCTTGCTGCTGAACATAAAGAAAACAAAAATAATGACCATGAAGGACTTACATAAACCTAAACAATGAGGAAATTGAAATAGTTATACCTTGGACCAAATATTGATCAATACAGACACTGCAAGAGATAAGAAAACACTATGAAATTATTTGGGTACTTCTAGGCATACATGCACGCCCACACACACACACACACGACTATAAGGTGCCTCCCAAATGTTCATGATGGACTACTAGAATATTCCAATAACCTGCACAAGTTATAATTGTGGGGTGGTTGTATTTGTAGGCACCAACTATGTTTTGTGGTCCAAGCAGGTGAGTGTCTCATTCTATCATTGCAAAGGAAGGCATTCCTCTTGCTTGGTCCTTGAGCTAAATGCTAGGCTGAGAATCACTGCATAAGTACAAATTTTGAAATGAGCTCCTCCCAACAATCATTTGCATTTATCTGTGTGGCCACCGATTTCCCTTTTACTTTTAGGTGTTTCTGTGTCACCTTCCTCAACAGTTCTGGTATGTCTGTGGTGTGATTCAGCTTTAGAATACTAATAATAGTGAGGATATAATTTGTGTCTACTCAGTTCTTGGTAATTGATAAAGGATTAGTTATCAATTACATTAACTGGAGAGTTATCCATGCCAGAGGGGACAGCAGAGTTATCCATTACATTCATTGGAATTTTTGATCATTTTTGGTCTCTAAGGCCCTGGGCAGACCAGCCATTAAGGCCGGCCTGGAGGCAGAGTCAGGTCATGGCATCCATATGACACATGCCCCAACTCTGCCCCCAGGGTACTGTGACACCACACGCCACTCCACACAGTGTGTGGCATCTGGTGCTATGTCCATATCACACAGCACCAAAGGAGCACCTTACAGCCACAGTGCAGCGACTATCACACCCTTTCCAGGGCACAAAAAGTAGCCACTTTCTGTGGCTGATTTTTGCACCCTTTATAAGGCCAGATTGGGGCCATGGATGCAGTTGCCATGGCCCTGATCCAGTGCAGCTGAAGGCAACTGCAGGATGCCCCTTAGAAGTGGTCTGCATAGGCCCTAAGTCATTATCACAGGTTTAGTATCTTAAATTTGATTTAAAAGGAAAAAAATCCAATATGAAATTTCCATTTTGCAACTCCCAGCCTAATGTGTAAATTGGAAGTTCATGCTCCACCAGCTTTCTCTCTTCCCAAATGTTCTGATGTAATTGCTGGATCAAAATAGAAATTTCAAAAATGTAGAAATGTTTGGTTTTGGTAAAAATGCTTTTAGAAATATGTTTTTAAATAGTGAATGACATAAAGTTTTCTGCACATTTGTAAAATATCTTATTTTAATACAGAAATGAGATAGGCTAGACTTATGAATGAAGGTATGCAAAGTGTCATGGTACAGGAATAAAATTATATGCCTATTCCTCTACTGTAAATCATGATATATTGCGGCATAGAGATCTTCTACATCTTTCAGATAGGTTTCACAGGCTGTTAATTACTATTGTATTGTTGTGAAAAGGCATTTTTCATCCACAGAGTAACGAGGAGAGGTAATCTTCAGGGAGAGAAAAATGGATACTATACCTTCTATAACTATGATTTATTTATTTTTATTCATTAAAATATTTCTAGAAACTGTGTCAACAGATCTCAGGGCTTGGGAAAATAAATAAAAAACAATTCAACAAACAATTGTAAAGCAACAATAATATTATCTCTAATTGAAAAAAAAAAACAGCAATGGTGAATCAGAACCAACCTATAGCCACAGAAGTTGCTGCCACACTGCAGAATTAATTGTTTAACACAGCTTTATATATCAGGGCTCCAACCTATGGAATCCTAGAATTTGCAGTTTGTTGTGGCACAATTTCACAAAATGTACACACATTTCACAAAAGTACAAATCCCAAAATTCCATAGTATTGGGCTATGTCAGTCAAAATGATGTGATCATGCATTAATTCTTGAATGTAGATGCAGCCCCAAACTGAAAATCCATTTCTTAATTTGGGGCCAAGTGAACTGAGGCCAGAATCAAGACCAACCATGCTTTTAGGAGGAGGGCACTCCATCAACAACATGCTTCAGCCAAGAAGGCCTATGCAGGAAACAGTATTTTTCCTATATAATGGTGCGGTGGCTCAAGTGGTTAAGACGCTGACTCTGTTGATTGCAAGATCAGCAGTTTGGTAGTTTGAGGCCTTGGTGCCACATGATGTGATCAGTTCCAATCAGCTTCTGTCCCAGCTTCTGTCAACCTAGCAATTTGAAATGCATGTAGATAAATAGGCATGGCTCCAGTGGGAAGTTAAACAGCATTCTGTGCATTCATGCTGGTCACATAATCACAGAGTAGTCTCTGACAATGCTGGGTCTTCAGCTTAGTATTGGAGATTAGCACTGCCCCCTTGTCAACGGGGAATACCTTAACTTTTACCTAAATAATAAATGCTGTTTCCTGTACAGAACATTGTTTTCTGTACAAAATAACATGTGAATTTGGCATAGAATAAGCACCCAATTGCAGCATTTTCACCACATTTAACAGTATTTTCTGCCTAAAAAAATAATATTGTAGAAATATTATTTTCTGTTGAGAAAATGTTATTTTCTGTGCAAAACAACTATGTGTGAATTTTTCACAGAATAAGCCTGAATCTGCTAAGATTCTTTTCAGTTCAGGATTCTTCTTGTCAGGGTTTCTCCGCACTTAAGAAGGAAGGGTTTTGTTTTTTTGTTTTTTGTTTTTTAAAAACCATTTCTCAACTACTGTATTTTTGAATGTTCTTTCCATAGAATCATAGAGTTGGAAGAGACCACAAAGGTCATCCAGTCCAACCCACTGCCATGCAGAAACTCCCAATCAAAGCATCACTGACAGATGGCCATTCAGCATTCCTAGTCTTGCTTACAACTTACTTGTTAAAAAAAAATACAAGTGGTAGAGACAAGGGTAGTCATCCTATATTGCTGTTATGACTTTTAACCTAGATGTATTGATCAGTTACTGGTCTTTATTCAGTTATACTACATATTAATGATCTTGACAGTATTGCCACATTCATAAATGTCTCCCAGGTTGCATCTGCACTGCAGAAACAATCCAGTTTGACACTGCATTAAGTGTCTGCTCAATGCTATGGAATTCTGGAAACTGTAGTTTGTTATGGTACCAGAGCTCTCTGGCAGAGAAGGCTAAATGTATCACAAAACTAGAAATCCCTGAATTCCATAGCACATTTAGCCAAGGCAATTAAAGTGGTGTCTAACTGGATTATTTCTGTAGTGCAGATGCAACCCCAGATACTCCAGAGAGCCATTCTGAGCAATGGAACCCTGTTCTGGTAGTGATTGTGGTGCACCAGGATGATGTTTCCAGCCTTTTCTCACCAGCAAGTAAGAATGTGACAGTCAGAAGTAGGACCCTCTTGCAATTTCTCATCATACCACAGATCAGTGGCAGGAGGGAAGTGAACACTCCATCCTGCTTCAGTGTGACCACTAGCAGAACAAACCTTCATTGCTTAGGGTACCTACTGGCTGCTAAGGTAAATTTAGGGATCAGGCTAGCAGTTGATATTTTGTTATACATCCATAACTAAGCTGGTGATGTAAGATCTTGATCAAGGTGTCTAAGGCTGGTCCCCGAGTAGAACTACTTGCTAACAAAACATGTTCTTTACTGAGAACTCCAGCTGACTTTCTAATAGGGATGCACACATATATGGGGGAGCTGGTTGGAACTGGAAGTGTTGTTCTCACCTTCATTTCACTGCTGTAAACTTCATACACAAAGGAGAGTCTGAGGAACTGAAGAAGGAGAGACTGTCTTTAAGGGACATTTCACAGCTGCATATCTTTGAAATGATATCCCCCCCACCCCCGACTTGGTCATATATTCAGGCCAATTGGGTTATGTGCAAACAATCTGGCTTTCTATTTGTCTAAGTGGCTATAAATTCACATTGATCAGGACTTAGTGAAAATTAGAACACTCTCTATGAAATCCAACCAATGAGGCTGTGATTCCAGTGGGCTCTAACTCATGTTAAAAGCCCACTGGAATGTTTCAGATTGCTCAGAGTGTTCTCTTAAACTGTATATTACTTTGTTGTGTCAATACCAGAAAGACTATTGATTTGGATCACATTGTGTTTTTATTTTAAATCAACATTCTAAAATATTAAAAATGGAAATTCCTTAATGTATTTCAATGTTGAGTTCCCATTCATTATCATTGTCTATGACTCTGTATGACAGATTTTAATATTTTCAGCACAGGATACAAAATTCATATTATGGCCCACTTTCAGTATTGTGATGTTGTCATATAAACCGATTTCTATATCCTGACATGTCATTCATTTGTCATCTAAAAGGTGGCATTCTGTTTTAGCAAAACTGCTTGAATGCACAAATTCTGGGTTCTTTTGTGCTTATTAAAATATGTGTTCTTATCATGAGAAATTTTACAAAAGTCCATATGAAAGACAGGGAGATACATTGAGAGAGAGAGAGAGAGCATGAGAAGGGGTGGAGAAGAGAGAGGCTTTTCCAAATTCTACTTCTTTATTTCTGCTAGGCAGTATTGGCAGCAGAGCTGTGAACAGGTCAGTAGGGAGGCCTTTATAGAGATGCTTTTTTTAAAGATGCTTTTTATGTGAGTGCCAGCAGACAGCTAAGAATAGGGGAGAGGTAAAATCATGAGAGCAAAGGGGACAGATGTGAAACAGCAGCCTGGCATATGTTATGCAACTATCTGTGTGCATCAACATGTGTTCTAATTAGTAAACATCCAAATGAGGCTTAAAGCCATATTAAGAGGAATTAAATATTAGGCCCCATCTGTATGAAATAAGCATTGCCAATAAAGCTCTCTTGGTGTTTTTTTTTTTTTAAAAAAAAAGAAGATTGGTTACTAATGCATCAAAGAGTGGGCTGGAATTTAGCCACATATCAAAGATTGCCATATGTCATGGGAGTTCTCGTCTCCACAGTGAAGGCTTGTGATTGAAGGGCATTTTTCACATTATTATCCTGCATTTACACCCCATCTATTCATTCTGGAGTGCTAGTGTCTCTTTCTTGCCTGAAGTACTTCTCCAGTTCCTCTTCATGTCTTTGGATACTTGATACACTGCCAGGTTGTGAAGAGAAGCTTGAATAAGTGATGCCACTGTACATAGGAAGATTCCTTTCACGTCATCTTCAGAATAGGGCATAACTCCTGGGAATATAAACTATTGCATTTAGCCACATCACCCTTAGTGTAATATTAGCTCTTCCACACCTTCTCACAACCATCACCTATCCAAGCTTTCTGTTTTCAAATTACCTCCCGCTTCTGGTGGTCACTGATGCTGGGTGCCAGACTATAAAAGAATTTAAGAAAATATGAGACCCATGGCCAGTGGAAAACAGAAAAAAGGTAATGGCAAAGGTAAAAACAGGAGAGGGCAACGAAGACCTTGGCATATGAATCTCTCTCTCTCTCTCTCTCTCTCTCTCTCTCTCTCTCTCTCACACACACACACACACACCCCTAATAAAGCTCTCAGATTTTTTTTTTTCAAAAATAAAGACCTTTAAATAAATATGTATGGAGCTTCATATATCACTGTAAGGATATTCATACAGAAGTGGGGTAAAGAGAGGTAAAGAGAGAGATAGAAAGGTACATACATGTCAGAGAATGAGAAAGAGAATGAGCGTGAGTAGAGAAAGAGAGATGATCTAAGGAACAAGAAAAGTAGGAAGAGTAGTAATAAAGGAAATCTTGCAGGACCCAGGAGAGTCTCCTGGTGGGCACAGACTTGTTTAATGGAAAAATGGGTGTTGATGGGCAAATATCCATTGCAAAACAAGGAGAACAGACTGGAGATAATGGCTCCAGCTAAATAATGATGGCCATCTGTCCACTTTACAGAGATTACACAAGCCTGCAAAACTGAGGGTCATAAAAACTTTTTAAATACATATATATATATTGGTTTTTATAGGAATTTGATGTTTTATCCAAAAATGACCTCAGATTTTCTCCATCTCATAGTTTTTCCATATCTGGCTTTGATGTTTCTATGTTGTAATTTGTCACTGAATGAAATGATCCTGCAAAGAATTATCCTGCAAAGAGTAAGAAAGGGGTTAAAGTGTTCTAATAAACTTTCAAAACACTTTAATAAACACAAAAATCCATTCAAAAGCATTAAAAGAAATTGCACTGGAACATCAGAGTCTGCACTTAATCAAACCTGAGTAACAACTGAATTGATTTTAAAAATCACATTTTTGAAAGGATTGTGTGTGGTACAACATTTGTTTTGTGTTTTTCAAATAGAGACCCAAAGATACATCAAAAACAGCTACAATATTGACAGTTTTTTTTTTTCATCACGTTGTCTGTGTTATTCCTTGAGAATGGAGTAAACTTGTTTTCTACTGCTCCAGAGACTAGAATATGGAGGAAAGGATTCATGCTACAGAAAAAAAATATTCCACCTAAAATTCAGCAATGGAATATCCTTCTTTGGAGCTTTTTAAACAAGAGCTGGATGGCTATCTGTCAGGATTGCTTTGCTTGTGTATTCCTGTATGGCAAGGAGTTGGACTGGATAGCCCTTGTGTCTCTTCCAACTCTATGATTTTATGATTTTTAATTCATGAGTGTAAAGCCTGCACCCTGAGTATTTCATATGCTTTCCCTTTTGTACTGTATACCCCTCCATGGTATTTCATGGTTCCAAAGTACATGACAAGGATCCTCTTGGTGCTGTACACTGGCATCACTATATCAATGTAGGCAGTGTTACTGTGAGGGAAAAGATGACAGGTGCTGCAGCCATGCATTAAGTGAGGCATTAGGAAATAGGCTGTTTATGGTTGGTAGATTTGATCTTCCTTCTCTTCTCACCACTGTTTGACTCTGGAAAAGTGCAAATTGCTAGCATAGTGCACAAGCAGCATTCAAGCCTATGTGTGTAAGGATGTATGTGTATGCATGTGCACATCTGTGGTACTCAGCCGCAGGGCTGAAAAGACTATACAACTCTGTTCTGTCTGAAGGAGGATCAAAGCAAAGTCCTTTATTTGGAAGACTATTTGTTCCAAGTCTGGTTTAAAGGCAGAGAACCCTAACAAGGGAGGGAGACTTGGTTACCCCTCCAGAGCTAGGACCTGGACAACTGACTGAGCAGTTACATGTGCCATTTGGTCATAGTACTTCCCATTGTGATGGGACACAATAAATATCTATGGCTGGCTCTGTGTTAATGTAAATCCAAACTAAATAATGATGATGATGATGATGATGATGATGATGATGATGTTTATTTATAGCCCGGTCCTCTAATAAAATACTCAGAGCAGGGTACAGCAAAATAAAAGGATACACAGTAAAAACAACAATCACATCCCTCCCCAACCACCCCCCCTTAAAACTGAATTAAATCAAGACAATTTAAAATTAACACAGTTAAAATTGGTCAACAGTTATTAAAACAAAGTGCAATCTCATGAACAGTCCATGTGCAAGACCGCATTAAATAGATTCAGCAGATTTAAGTAAAGGGACAGCTGAAATTAATTCCCAGTTCTATTTATGTTTTCAGAGCAGGGAGTAGATGTTCCATTTATTCTTTCCTTCAGGGAAAGGCCTGCTGGAAAAGATGCGTCTTTAAAGCCTTTTTGAAACTCGCCAGTGATGTAATGAGATGCATCTCGTCCGGCAGGCCGTTCCAAAGCTTGGGAGTAGTAGCTGAAAAGGCCCTCTGAGAGGTCTGCGACAACCTAGTTTTCATAGGCTGCAGCAGGTTCCTCCCAGAGGACCAAAGTGTGTGGGGCGGTTCATATGGGAAGAGGTGGTCCTTAAGGTAGGATGGGCCTGAGCCATGCAGGGCTTTAAAAGTTAGTACCAGCACCTTGTACTGTGCCCGGAAACTAATGGGCAGCCAATGGAGAGCTTTGAGCACTGGTGTTATGTGCTCTCTCTTGATAAGTGATAAATGATAAGCCTGGCTGCCATATTCTGAACTAATTGAAGTTTCCGGGTTAGGCACAAGGGTAGCCCCATGTAGAGTGCGTTACAGAAATCCAGATGTGAGGTTATTAGAGTGTGTACCACAGTCTCCAGGTCTTTCGTGTCCAGGGAAGGGCGCAGCTGGCGTATCAGCCAAAGCTGATAACAGGCATTCCTGACTGTCACATTCACCTGACTAGTTATGTGAAGCGAAGAGTCAAGGAGTACACCTAGACTTTTTGAAACTTTTTTTTTACCTTTACATAACAATCAAAATCTGAAACCCCCTATTGTACAATTCAGCCCTCCAACACAGCTATTCCATTTCACTGGAAAGCAGAGAGATTGGCAGAGGGTCATCCAGTAATTTTCCTATAGCTGGATGCACTGCAAAGATATTATTTGCAGCACATCTAGCTATAGAAAAATATCTGGACGCATCTCCGTTCTCCCTCAACAGAGAAATGGCCATGTTGTGCACCCAGGAGTGTGTATGTGTGTGTCTGCCTACTGCTTAAAAGGTAGGCTTGGGAAGGTAGTACTAAACAATGTAGCTTCAGAGATGTAGGTAAATTGAATCTCCCAATTCAGCTCATGTTAATTTATAGTAATTATGATTAAATTTTAATCTATAGATTTAAAGATAATGCTGTATGTGCACATTTTAGCTAAATCTTCATCTTCTTCTGCTGTTTTTTGGTCATGCATTTCTTTGGGGACAATATGTAAAATATCCAACCTAGGCTGGAACTCTATTGGTACATAATTACTAGATCTGCCCACAGTTTTTAAACTAGTTTCTAAACTAGTCTACAATCCTAGCTGTCTTGAGCACATCCTTTCTCCATCCAGCAAAGGGAGTTGTTATTGTTTGCCACCTTCAAACCATTAGGGATAAGGATATGAAAATATATCTGTTCTTTTTCTTTTCTATTTTCCTTCCACAATTTTTCAATTGTGAGATTTTGGTGTAGGCAAATGGGTGGATGTTCGCATGAACAGTGGTAAGCACTTTTTAATATTTTTTCCTAATGTAAACATCTATTCATACATATTACATAATATACACATTTTCACTCTTGTTTAAAATGTGATTGTGCCTGCTTTCCAGCAGGTTTACACATTTTTAGACATTCACATTTCATAACTTAATGTAATTTCATAATACAAGTTACAAACCATACTGTGCACATAGTATTGTGTGCACTTTATTTCCCTGAAACACCTCACCAGACTCACAAAGGTGAACATTTTGGAATTAATTTTTGTTTTGGAAAAAATCTTCTAGGTGAAATTTTCACAATGAAACTCAAGGTGTTAGTAAAGGCAGAGTAAATGAGCAGAGTATGCCTACTTTTGTCTGACAGTGCTTCCTGCTCAGTACTGCAGTTGTAGAAGCTCCTGCAATGTTAGTCAGGCAACCTCTAGGAAATGCCCCCCCCGACTCATCGGGTGGGCTTGGTTGCTGTGGCTGGGCAAAAAATGGAGGGCCTGGCAGGTGACAGAGCCTCCATTCCAGCAGAGGAGGCCCATGTTGCTGGAGGACTCTTCTTCCCAGGCTCCTTTGCAAGGAGTGCTGGGAGGGGCTGCTCCTGGACTCCAACTCCCAGAGTCCTGTGGGAGCAGAGCAGATGTGGCCCTCATTGGGTGAATGGGCAGGTGGTGCCGACTCCTATTGGCTGGGAGTGGGAGGGGCGGCTCTGACCCCCGGATCCCAGCTTTTGATTGGCCTTGAGGCCTTTAAGGTACTCAGAAGCATGGGTGACCGGTGCCATTGTTAGCCCGCTCAGCCACGCTTTGGACGCCGCACTGGGCAGCGGCCTGAGCATCTATGTGGGCCCTGTATCGCAGAGTACTCATATTGGGAGCCCTGGAGCGGTGAGTGAAGGCAATCTCCAAGCCTCTAGGCCTTCAGAGGCCTCGGCCGTGGCCCTCACCTCCCCTCCTTTGTGAGAGGGAATCAGCCTCATGTGGCTGCACCAGAGGTCTTAGCCTCTGGGGCTTCAGAGGCCATCAGGACCTTTTCCCCTTTTATCTGGTTTTTTCTACCAGGCATATCATTAGCCTGCACCTGAGGGCTCCTTCTTTAAAAATAGCTTGCTCAAATTTGCTCTATTTGCTGGCTGCCAGCCAGCCAGCCAGCAAAAATAATAATAATGGCAAGCAGTGTTTTGGGACTCTGTCAACAACCATTGCTTTTGCTTCCCCTTTTCCTAGGAGACAAGCAGTTGCCAGACTTTGGGGTCAGTTGGTCATTTACCAGATAGCAATAACAACAGCAGCAACAGCAACAGTATTAGAAGGGCTTGGAGCATCCAGCCTCAGCGCCTTTATCTGAGCCTGGGCCGGGATGCCTTCTCCTAAGCAAGCCAAGAATGCAGCACCCGCGTGTCCCACTACCAGGGGCCAAAGCAGCTGACCCTCCAAGTCCTGGGCAGGCCTGGTGCCCAAGCATCGGGGGCAGCACCACCTCAAGCCCCCCTTCTCGGCCGGAGACACCGTCCAGTGGGACTGCAGCACCCGCCCCTCTGCGGCAGTTGGTACCTACTGGGGCAGCAGCACCACTTCCTCCTCAGCCGGTGCCACCATATGATGGAGTCACAACATCCTGCCCCCCTCATCAGCCAAGGGGGGAGGCTCAACCCGTGCCTAGCAGTGAACCCTCAACGTTGGCCTCAGCTATCCCAAGGGTGCCTATGGTTTTGCTGGCAGGACCGCCTTCACTGCCTGGCCCTGTGTCACAACCAGTGGACAGCGAAGCTTTGACGTCATTGGCCCACACGCTTTCTGCTTATCTCGAACATCAACTTACACTGACACAGCCCCAAGCAATACCGCCGCTTCCTATGGCACATCCCAGGATGAGCAAGCCTAGTCAACAACCCCCACCACCCCCACCAGCTATGAACAAGCAGACGGCAGAACCACCACAGATCCTCTCCGACAAGGTTGAGCATGCAGGACGCTGTGGATGCGATGTTGGCACAAGACAGCAGCTCCCAGCTTAAGTTCCTGCTCCTTGTCCGACACCAATTCTTCTGATTACAACTCTTCACCTTCATCAACACCATCTTCCAGTTCCGGGTCCTCACACAGAGCATCGAGACGCAAGAGGCGAGCCAAGAACAGGAAGCGTTCGAGAAGGGATTGTGGGCATACCAGTGGGGTGTCAGGTGATGGGGTTGGTGAGTCTTCCACTGGGCCGCTAGGAGGAGGGCTAGACGGCATGGTTTGGAGGGAGTGTGGGTTGATGCAGAGGCTCTGCCTCATCCTCTCCCTGCCCAAGGGGAGATCTATCCCGGCCTTCATCTCACTAACTCATTGAGAAAAAGGATCCTCAAGGGCAAGTATGTTGATATTTTCTCCCTCCTGGAGCCTCTGGGGGACAATGCTGGATCCCCTACAAAAATGAAAGGTGACAAAAAAATGTAGACCTCGCCACGTCAAGCGCTCTTTTGTCAATTGGTCCGATGGTTTCACCACGTATCTGGGCGTTGAGGCCATGGCCTACCCAGAAAGGGCTTGGCACTTGGCCAATCACATGCCCAATGTCCACAAGGCCAGACTTGTAGCTGGCGAGGCGGCTTCTATCATCTATGATGCTGCCTTCTGCAAGCAGGCCGCCAAGAACAGCTTAGACAGATGGGATCAAATCAACAGCAGTGTTTGGCTACTCAGGGTGGGCCCTCACATTAAGAGTAGGTCTGATTCCAGGTACAATAGGTGGCAAAGCAAAAAGGACTCCCGTAGGTTTGTTTGCTGGGATTACAACATGGGAAAGTGTTCTCGCTCCTCCTGCAGATTCGAGCACAGTTGTGACCTATGCTGAGGGGCCCACCCAAAGCATGCTTGCGCCTGCTTCCAGAGTTCAAAGCAATCCTTTCATCAGGGACGCCCCACCCTTACAGCCTCCGGGAAAAGAGACAGTCCCCCCACCTCTGCCATTGGGGAGTCGGGGGCCCAAAATGAGGTTCATCAGGCTGCACCAGACCCTTTTTCCCTTGCCCCCACCCCTGTCTGCCCAGCTGTCCTCATCAACCTCCTCCAGGCTTATCCCCTCCGCGAAGTGGCCACCTATCTGGCAGAAGGGTTCACGAAGGGTTTCAGGATCCCAGTATTAGGCCCCAGGGAGGCTTTGGATGCAAGCAACTTCAAATCAGCCAGGGACATGCCCGAAGTCGTTTGGGCCAAGCTGGTCAAGGAGTGCCAAGCTGGCAGAGTGGCGGGCCCCTTCCTTTCCCCCCATTACCAAATCTCAGGGTGTCCCCTCTAGGTGTAGTCCCCAAAAAGACCCCAGGCGAATACCACTTCATACACCACCTGTCATACCCCCCAGGTGGGTCTGTCAATGATAAATCCCTCCCGAGCTGTGTTCAGTCCACTACGCATCTTTTGATCATGCGGTCAGGCTTGTATGTGCATGTGGTCAGGGTGTCCTTATGGCTAAGTGCGATATTCAGTCCGCCTTCAGGCTCCTGCCAGTGCACCCTGATGATTTTTGTCTCCTCAGTTTCAAATTTGAGAGCAAATGGTTTATTTACTAGGCCATACCTATGGGCTGGTCAGTGAGTTGCTTGGCCTTTGAAACCTTCAACACCTTTTTGGAATGGGAGGTCAAGAGGTGGGCCACCTTACCTTTAGTCACCCACTAGCTGGATGATTTTCTTTTCATGGGCAGGGTGGGGGACAATGGTTGTGCCACACTTTTAGCTACCTTCCAGTCCCTCACAACCAAGCTGGGTGTCCCCCTTGCAGTTGAGAAGACCGAGGGCTCTGCCACCTCCCTCACCTATTTGGGAATCCAACTGGATTCAGTTGCTGGAGTTTCTCACCTGCTGGAGGACAAACTCCAAACACTTCATTCACTGATCAAATCCACTCTTGCTGCCCCTAAGGCTACCCTTAAGGTGGTCCAAACTTTGATCGGTCACTTCAATTTTGCCTGCAGGGTTATCTCCCCAGGCAGGGCCTTTTGTGCCAGGTTGGCCAGGGCCACGGCGGGTGTCAAGTCCCCCCACCATCATATCCGCTTATCCAAAGGTCAAGACCTTCGCATATGGGACATGTTCCTCAACAGTTTCAATGGGGTTTCCATTTGGCAGCGCCCATAGAACCTGGTCAAATACCTTCAGGTTCGCTCTGATGCAGCTGGGAGCCTTGGTTTTGGGGTCTGTTTCCAAGGCCACTGGTGTGCCCAGCGCTGGCCTAGCCTGTGGTTTGAAAAAGGCATACTCCGTGATCTTACATTTTTGGAGTTCTTCCCGATATTGGTAGCTGTACACATTTGGGGCGGTGAGCTAGACAACAGGCAGGTACATTTCTGGTGTGACAACCAGGTGGTGGTCAGGGTCCTTAACCAGCAAACTTGCAAATCTGCGAGGGTCATGCTCCTAGTGCGCCCTTTTGTGTTGCTTTGCCTTAGAAAAAACATCACCTTTAGGGCTCGATTTGTTCCCAGTTTGGAAAATAATATTGCAGACACTTTGTCTCGTTTTCAGGAGGCCAAGTTCTGTCAGTTGGCGCCTGAAGCGAACCCGTCTCCCACTCCCCTCCCGGAGGAGTTGTAGGACATTGGAGATCTGTTGTGGCATGGAACATCTTGGCTTCCTTGGCCCCTGCCTCCCTCAGAGCATACACCAGAGTCATCTCCAAGCTTCATGCCTTCTTTGAGGCTTCAGGCCTCCACCCTCACTGGCCAATTCAAACTGAGACAGTGCTCAAATTCCTTGTGTGGCTCCAGGAGGCTGGTTCTGCTCCTCGCACCATGTCAGTCCACCTGGTGGGGATCTCCTTCTTTTCTAAAGCGGGCAGGTTTCAGGACCTATGTTCTTCCTTCTCAGAACGTAAGTCTCTGGAGAGCCTGAGGAGACAGGCTTTACGGGGTTCTGACACTAGGCATCCCATTTCTTTTAAGGTGTTGTGTAGAGTCATTAAGCAGCTCAAGCGGGTCTGTCATTCCAGAGCGGAGGCTAGGCTTTTCAAGGCTGCATTTGTTATGGCATTTTTCAGAGCCTTTAGGTTCAGCAAGCTGGTCCCCTCCACCAAGTCGAGCGGGCCATCCAAGTGTGTGCAGATGGGAGATGTATCTCTGGGTGACAGCACTATCCTCTTTCACCTCAGGAGCTCCAAGTGTGACCAGCTGGCTAAGGGAACTATCATCACCCTCCGCAGGCTACAGGGCCACCGTTTGTGTCCTGTTAGGACTCTTAAGAGTTACATGGCATCCCGCAGGCATGTTGTGGGCCCCCTCTTTACACATGAGGATGGAGCCCTGCTCACCAGATACCAGTTTGTTTCAGTACTTAGAGCCAGCCTTCAGCAGGCTGGTCTACCTCCCATGGAGTTTGGCAGCCATTCCTTTTGCATTGGGGCAGCTACGGCAGCGGTACAATGTGGGATGCCCCAGGATACCATTAAGAGGCTTGGGAGATGGAAGTCCAGGGCCTTCAGGGCTTACATACAACCACACATGGACTCTTGCCAGGGCTTGGGAAGGGGGAGTCTTTTGCACTAAGGAGGGTTAGTGGAAAGCATCCCCCCCATGGGGGGGTCTAGCCTTCATGGCAGTTGCATAGGTCTCAGATCTGATGGGCGTGGCTTACTGAGCGGCAGAGCATTGGTTCGGGAATCCATTGGGGATCCAGGAATGCTGAGCATAGTGATGTCGCCAATGCGGGGGCGACATTGGCCAACATTGAATGAGCATTCCTTGGTGACAAGGGTATAAAATGCACGCATGTGCATTTCTGTGCAGTATAAATTGGAGTCTTTGCCGGTTGCCCCTCTGTCATCCCGAAATATAGTCACGAACAGACAATATGAGCTCATCGGCCAATAGGGGGTTGGCAGATGACAGATCCAGACCTTATGCATTTTGGGCCAACCCTCCTTCTTTATGCTGTGCTCAATAAAGTTGTGGCCTTATATTGCCAAGTGGTTGTCAGTGTGGTTTTGTTACCCCTCCCCCTTTTTTGCAGATCCACAGCAATGATGGCCCAAGATAAGCTAGTTACATTTTGAGATCAGTTGTGGAATAAACAGAACCATTCCATGTGTTTCAGTTTTCCTTCTATACATACGATTGTTCAGTGGGTTGTGTGGTTCTCTTCCCCATTACAGCAAAATTTACATAACTGCATCCAGTTATAGAAGCCTGGAATCTGATTTACTAAAGATCAGTGACCCATCAATCAAGGAAGTGTTCTGTGTATTGTTGCTGGTGCCTTGAAATTTCTTGTATCAGTCACCAGATCATGATTTACTAATAGGGTTTCAGGGGCTGCAAAATAGCACAACTCTAACTGCATATTAATATTTAATCTGGCATTTTAAGTGCACCTAACAATAGACCCTAGAGCTGCTGACAGAACCCTAATTTGCAAATTTCTCAAGGATTTGAATGTTTCCACTGTGATTTCCTGTGAAAAAGAGAATAAGAAGAAAGAACTTAGTGAAACCATTTCCCCTCTGACAAATGCTGTAAACTAATGACTTTATTGCTTTTTGAATTTTACTAAAACCTGGCACTTTACTGTGCTTTTACAACCTTCCATTCTGTGATAAAGCAGCAAAATGTGTTTCTGTATTATATGACATTACAAAGCATTTTTTTTAAAAAGAACTTAATAAAAAAATATTTTGAGATCCACCACTGCTTGACAACTTAGAAAGAATCTGTTAATTGTTGTAATCTCAAATCCATGGTAATTAGCTACCTCATGTTATGAATTCAATCCATGTAGCTCAGAAACACACCCAGTTTTGCACTTACCATAGAAAAATATTTCCCTGACATTGATTGGAAAGATAAGCCATTGGTTTCCCAGTATTTTGGATACTCATCATAGTCTCCACATGCACACCAAGATAACTTAATTCAAATGTATGGGCATTATTTTTAAGAAAGAAAGGGAACCAATTCATAAGATCTCCCTGCCCTTTATAGCTTTTACAGTGGCTTTGAGCTGAATGGCCCAACTTTGCTAAAAATGTGTACAAGGTTCTTTCTTTTCCTTTCTTATCCATCTGCAGTAATTTATGAAAGATGTTCCCTACACTACCTGTAATAACAGAATGTTTATTAGTGTGTAAATGAGGGTTATAAATGATGTTGCTTATCTAAGTAGCCAAACACAAAAGGCAACTTATTAGCAAAAGACAAATGGCTCACCAAGTTTGCAATGAGATGCTATGTTTGTCATGAAACGCCAACCCACCCACCCTCATTTATTTGCACAGGCGACTGCTTTTATAATCTATTTAAAATAATATACTTGCCACTAGGTGGCTGTTTCTGATCTGATCATTTTACCATTTTAATTACATTTTTAATATCCTGGCTGCATAAACAAAGATAAATTACAAATGTTGTACAATCTAGCCGCTAGCTCAGGCACAATCTGTAATAATATTGGCTTTTGTTTTTGCCTCCTCTTAATTAGATTCTGAAATCTAGGCTTTTATCAATCAATAATTTTAATTTCAGAATTGCCTTTTGATCTTACATTTCATGTTTGTTTGCAGAAAATGATCAGTAGGACAAAGCTGATAATTTATGCTGAAACAATCTCTCTGCAGAGTTTCAAGTACATTCCAAGCCATCAGCAGAAGGAAAGAAAACCACCGTCTAAGTCTGACAGAGGTCTAATTAGCATGCAGATATGTCACCTCATTGGCAATTCAAATTGCTTTTTTTATATAATGTACCTCAAATTGTGCTACTCAAACACTGTATTTGATTTTCCAAGCCCCCTGGGCATCCCATAATGTTTCCCTTCATCCCGGGTATGAAGCATTTATTGAACAATCTGCTGTGACTATGGCTATCTTTTCAGTTGTGGGTGTGGTGGGGGTGTGACACCTAAACACTGTAAAACCTGGGACCAGCTTTGCTTCATGTCAGACAGCAACTAGTTCAGCGGCACCCTGTGTGCCACATGCTTGTAGGTTTAGCAGTGATATGTTACCTTGTGAGTTGCCTGCTGCCACTGAGTCTGTTCTATAGAGGGCTTCATTTCTGTGCCACTCATTTCAAGAAAGGGGGAGGATGTCTACCGAGCACATATTAATATGCAGCACATAACCACGTCTCTGAATGCCAGCCTTCCATTCTTCATTAAACAAAATGGCTGGATTGCAGTGATTGTTTTTCCCCTCTTCATGCGCGTGCACAGACACCCATGCTCACACACACACACTCACACACACTTCCTCCTCCTCCTCCTCTCTCTCTCTCTCTCTCTCTCTCTCTTACACACATACACACACTCACTTACTTTCTTTTTTCCTGTTTTGGTATCATGCTTTTAACATAGCACATCGCTGTTGCTCTCATGAGTTTTGGGACTCCAAAGTTGCATGCAGATCTCATGATGTGCAAGGAGGGTCCTGACAACATCGGGGCCTTTTTTTCTTTCGTCTTCTTTCCTCCCCCCCCCTTTTTTTTTTTTTTTTTGCCAAGCAGCAACAAGTGGCAGAATCAATGGTGTACAGTTATTCAGCAATGTAATTCATTTCACTGGCTTTGGCATCCAGCCAGATCCGCCATCTGTCTCTTGCTCTCTCTCTTTCTTGTTCTCTCTCTCTCTCTCTCTCTTGAATTTGTCCTACATTTCGTAATGTTACGTGCTTGCCATCCTTATTCTATGCCAGAGATATTGCACAGCTCTCACCCCCTTGCCGGTGTGGAGTTCTCAGAGTTCGATGCCAGTTTGGATACTCCAGTTCAGTGCCAAGAGAAGAAAAGGGTAAGCAAGAAACAAAGAAATAACTCCAGGGGGGAAAATTGGTATTCCTGTATATCCGATTGCCACTGCCTTGTAGGATTGTTTTGATATAAAGCACTGAGATGGATCCGTCTCACAAGGGAACTTTCCCAGCTTCATTAGTGTATCTTCATTTTCTTCATCGGATGCTGGCATTCCATGCCACTGCAGAGCTTTGTTGGATACCTGCAGATCCCTGCCACCAGACAACCTTCTGCATTGGAAATTGGGTAACTACGCCAGGATCTTATGCGTGCTTGCTGTTTGAAGCTGCAGAAAAGTGAATAATCAATTAAGTATTGATTTCTTGTAAGATTTGGTAAATTTCAAAGGCAAGACAAAGAGGATGGCTTAAGGAAAGCACTGCAGGGACTTGGCGTAAATTAGACAACTAACAGCAGTGCAGAATAAAATAACACCTCAACTGAATATTTCCTTGGAAGAATTAGAACTAGCTATTGGAAGAGGATGGTGGATTTAATCAAGACAGCAGGCACGCTCGACTTTTAAACCGTGAACCTGAAAGAGGAGCTAATTATAACCACCTTTTTCTATATGGAGCTAATTTGACTGAATGGATGCAAATGTGCTTTATTTATGGATGAAGAAACAAGGCTTACAGCATTGACTTTAGGATCATTGTATGTGCTCAGCATTCCAGCGTCTCTTAAAAATTAAAAGCTACAGTATATTTTGTATATTGAGGAGGTATTTTTGTGTCGTGCAAAAGGTAACAGTGTAAGAGATGCATCAGAACAATGTACTGTAGCATTTAGAGGGTCTAATGATAATTTTTGCAGGGTCTTTGTTTGTCCTGATTTAGTATTGTTCCACTTTTGCATGCAAAAATGGGCTATAGAGCAACCAATAAATGTGTGACTCAAATTATCAGAATTTTCAATGTCATTTATTAATTGTCCTTCATTGACGTTTCTCATTTATTCAATACTAATGTGTGGTAAAAGATGGAACGGTTGAATTTGCTAGCTACTGTTCTTGCTGTAGTTGTTTTTGTTATTATGGTTACTGTTAATTTGTATTTTCATGACCAACTGATTGCAATGATTTTCTTGAATGATGTGTGCTACATTTGTGAAAAAAATCAAAAATGTTCCAATATTGTGGGCACTGACATTACAATGGCCACAGCATAATATTGTGTAGTCAGTGAAAAGACAGTTGTGGTGTTTTGACTCTGAAGAATGCTCTTGGTTAGTTAACTCCTTGGATTCTGATAATGGTAAACAAATGCACTTTATATGAAAGAAAATGCTGCAGTAGAAGTATCATTCTTCCTGTACTCTCATTCAAAGTCTAAGCTTTTCATCCCATTTATTATTGGTTTTCTTACTGCCTTTGTTAAAATACCATTTAAGTCTCTCCAATCTTTCTTATTTTCTTTCTTTCATTTTTTTTTTCAAATTTGTTGTCTTAAAAGCTACATTCCCAGAGTAACCACAGGAACCAAGTTACATTAAGCTTCAACACAAAGACGATGCAAGAATAATGAATCCTCATTTGCATCAACATTTGTATTCAGATTTGCCAGGCTATAAACTTGGCAGATCAAGCGGAATATTAAGTAGAGGTTTCCATTGTAAATTGTGTGTCTTGCAATTGCTGAGTCGGTTTCTCCATTTTTGTGTTATGTGTGTGCCCGTGTGTATCTGGGATGGCAGGTGGAGTCTCATGGTTACTTGATTTCTTAGTGTATTGGTTCTCTTACTCTTTCAGAATATGATGTCAGCATTTTAGCTAGAGATACAGCATGACATGTGACTGGAGTATTAACTCTAGCGTCTGGGGACCATGTGAAAGAATTCTTTAAGCAAACATATAAACATGCTTGTGAAAGCAAACCAATCCCTTGTATCAACTGGAGATTTGATTTCAGAGCTTGGCTCAGAGAGAGGCCAAAGCAAAACATATATAATCACCCTTAAACACTGTGTAACATGATATATTATTTTATTAAGACAATATGACACTACTAGTTTTGATGCTATTGAGAATGTGAGCCTGGGTCTCTGTTAGAGGCCTTAGGCTTTACTTTGCTCTCAGATATTTATTAATTCAGACATATTTCACATTTACTGTCATAGTTTAACAGAAGGCTCTGGACTTTCACCATTAGGGACTAGTCACTGACACTCTCCCTAAGATGGAGTTTAATATGCAAAAATCATAGCAAATCAGGAGTATTGTTAACAAGTGTTTCCATCTGAAAGGTGAATCCAGATGACTTCTTCTTCTTCTTCTTCTTCTTCTTCTTCTTCTTCTTCTTTTTGTAGTTAATGAAGAAAAGAATTACAGTCAGCCCTCCTTATCCACAGATTTTTTTATTCATGGATTCAAGCATCCATGGCTTGAAAATGTTCCCAAAAAAGTATCAATTCCAAATAGCAAACTTTGATTTTCGATTTTATATAAGGGAAACCATTTTGCTCTGCCATTATACTTAATGGGACTTGAGCATCCAATTTTGGTATCCACAGTGGGTCCTGGAACCAAACCCCAGTGGATAACAAGGATCCACTGTATTTTTTGAAAAATTTCTACACTATTTAAAATATTCTTTCATTTAAACTTGATTAAACAGTTGGTCTGTCCAGTGTTCCTTTTTAAAAAAACTGCTACCACTTTCATTCATCCAGCCTTGATAATAGAGGACAGCTCACAGTAAGAAAAGAACAGCAATGTCCATAGAGTGATTCTGAATAGGTGCTAATTCTGTTATATCGTTTGGGATAAAAAGAGCTTTTCTATTTTAAAAGAGAGTAAAGAGAGAGAGAACCAAAGTCACCTTGCAATCCAAAAGAACACTCTAAAATCTTCAGTGGAATAATACTTTTATGAGGCCAACTGATAGGTCACAAAATATTATGCAAACTTTCAAAGTCTTCAGAGCTCTGCATCTGTCAAAATGGTAAATAAAGGGGGGAAAAGAGCAGGGGAGGAAAAAAAAACCTGACTTCTGTGCCATCCATCTGCATTTAGTTACAGTCTTAAGGTGGAAAATGGAAGAAGTCCCCAGATATTCATAATAGGCTCCTTCAGATACATTGAAATGGTTTCAGATTGCACCTGAGACTATCCCAAAATCTGCTGGGAATAAAAACCAAACAATTACTGACTACTCTTTTTTAAAATAAAATAAAAATCATCATCAGATGTTAGAACTGTGAAACACTCAGATTTCCTAGATGGGTGAGGGGGAAAAGAAGTAGATGGAAACTAAACAATTTTCATAGTAACAAAACTAGTGATAATTGTAGAGGAAGTACTACTTTAATGTGGTAAAACATACTGTAGTGATACAAACGTGGACTGAAAAATGTTGTTAATGAACACAGTTAATGTTTTATGTTGCTTACTAGGAAAGGGAGGGAGGTGAAGTAGTAATAGTGACAATGTGGTGTGTCCTCAAGATTTTGGCCTCCAGAAAATATCAGCTCCTGACCATGTTTCTCCTGCTTACATGTGTTGAAGGAACTGTATCTGAATTAAATACCTTTCTTGATTCCCCTCCCCAAAAAACTACCACACCTTTCTTGATCCCCCCCAAAAAACTACCAATCAAAGATTCCTCTCCCCCCCCCCCCCCCAGAAAACAATCAATCTCAGAGCTTAGAAAAGTTGAGCCATAATTTCCAGAATCCCTGAAATCTGGCACTGCAGCTTCTTTGCAACCTCTAGATCAGCTAATGGACCCAGCTATTCTCTGTAGGAAACTATCATACCACCAGTTCACATCTAGAGAAAACCTCTGAACAGCATTTGGTTTCCACTCTTGAGTTTAAAAAGATATTTTAAAGACAACAGGAACACAGCCTGGATAGACAGCAATTCTGTTCCTCTTTCATATTCCCAGTGACCTGCTTTCAGACTGTTTTGAGAAATATGAACTCTCCCCTCTTTACACATTTGCTAATTTCTACAGAGGTGTCCCTCATCTCCTCCTAAAAGAGTAAGAAGTAACCACGTAAAAGAAAGTTGTTTCAAGTTCCAGTTTACCCATCATATTATGTGAGATAAAGATAAAAATAAACACTTTGTAAAAGAGAGGGTTTGAAGCTAATTTCCTCTTGATCTGTAGTAATTTTCCCTAGAAGGAATACTTTCCAATTTTTCTTGGGCTCTTGTATGTAGTTTGCTTTTGAAAAAAGAGCTGGAGTCCTATCTACAGTGAATGGCCTGTGTGGTGGGCATTCTCTGCAATTTGGGAAAAATATATTCCTGTTTACTTGTAGTCTGGATAACCCATAATTAATTAAAAGGGATATTATAGCAACTACTGTATTACAGCCTGACCCACTCTCTTTTCAGAAATGTAAAATCTTCCTGTTAGATAGCTCACTACTTTGTACAGCTCTGACATACTGCTAGCCCCTGAATATATAGGGATATTGTCAAAATAATCATTCCTGACTATGTATGTGTGTATGTTGATCTAATTCTGTTGTTGGGAATATCTAAGTTTTCAGGAGAGTTTTGAATGTCTAAGTGCTTATTAATACAGTATTGGGCACAAATTTGATTGTTCTTAGAGAAGATGAACTGAAATTTAAAAAGCACTTGTATTAATCATAAATCCCATGGATGTCTATTCCATTGGGTCCATTGGGTCATACTCCAAGTATGACTAATTTGGATCCCAAATACTGTTATAGCAATAGCAATAGCAAGTACATTTCTATACCGCTTGTCAGTGAACTAGCACTCACTAAGCAGTTTACAACGTATAAGCCAATTGCCTCCAACAAGCTGGGTATTCTTTTTACTGACCAACAAAAAGATGGAAGACTAAGTGTACCTTGGAGCCCTCCTCTAGGACTGAACTTACACCATTGTGACTGTAGTACCAGCATTTAACCACTGTGATAATGGCTAAGCTTCTGTGGTTACACATAAATATCAAAAGCAGTAAATAAGGAAAGGAGTTTAGAAAACATATCTGAATATGCATTGTGCCTTGATCTCCTGTAGAAAGGCCAATCCATGTATGAGTCCTGTGTGTGCACAGTCAACTAAATAGGTATATACTATCTACCATGGGTGTAGAAGTAGTCATTGTCACCAGGAGCTGACATGTGAAAGTGGCACTGCAGTTTATATCAGAGCATGGAAAATTATTTCATGGAAAGCCAATCACCATGGGTAGACACGGGCACTACATCAGAGAAGTTGAGGTATTTTAAGATAATTCATTAGCCTTTGTATCCATTCATACTGTTTTCATTTCTTGTGTAGGAAGTAGCCATGCCTCAGTATAAACATGGTGGGATTAAGTAGACCTGTGGCAACATTAAGAATAACCAAGTTATATCAATTTAAACTTTTGTGGCATCCAGAGTACTTTCCCAGACTGCTTTGTCTTAATGTGCTACAAGACTATATCATTTCCTTCTTTTGCTTTCTTCTCACTGATATAAATTTGGACAGAGTTCCAAGTCTAAGTAGGAATACATGGTGAAATACCTTTCGTAGATTTGCTTAACAGTACCTCCTGTTAAATTCAATGAATCTGACTCCCATTTGTCAGTGTTTATTGCCTACAGTCTCCCACTAACTCTAAAAATCTGTTCTGGGTTGCTGGAAAACTATTACCTGGAGAACCAGGGAGAAGAGGAAGAATGTTTTGCTGTATTGATATTGCAACACCAGCACTGATTTTGGGTCTTAGGGGCAAAACAGACCATGCCTTTGAAGTGGTGTCCTGCCACCCCTATCCATGCTGGATTGGGGCTGTGGCAACCGCACACTATGGCTCTGATTCACTTCTTTGCCAGTGCTAAATAGAATGGCAAAATGTTTCTCTTTTTAGCACTGGCAAAAAGGTGCTTTTACCACTGTGGTGTTAGCTTTTCAGAGTTTCTTTGGTGCAGTGCATCTAAATGCTGTGCCAAAAAAAATGGTGTGATGCCACCCACCATCTGGGTGAGCGGGCAGTAATACACCAGCACTGGGGTGGAGTTGGGGTGTGCGGCATGTGGTTGCCACACCCCGACTTTGCCCCAGTGCTGGCATTTATCGCCAGTCTGTTTAGCCCCTTTGTTTCATTGAAATCAGTTGGACTGAACTTATTCATGCCTCCCTTAGTACACTGATTTAAATGGGAACTAATTTCAATTAACTTAATCTGGATCCACTCTGTGAAATTATGTTGGTATTCAAGAAACTATGACCAGTATTCTACATTAGCTACTTAATTAACTGCAATTGTTCCATCTGCAACTGTTCCATATATATGATCATTCCTTTCACATAAATGTGACTGCTACCATGATCATAATTTCACTCAGCCCACTTCAGCAAGTATCAGCTGCATGGGGACAAAGTTCATTCTGGTGGTTATTGGAGTGCAAATAAATGACATTTTCATCAGTTTGGGCAGGGGTAGATTGGGCAAGGAGAAGTTATTTAATTGAGTACATTTTGAATAACTAAGGGACACAGTGGCTCAAGTGGTTAAGATGCTGACTGTTGTTTGCAAGATTGGCAGATTGGCACTTTTAGGCCAAGTGCCACATGATGGGTGAGCTCCCTTCACTAGTCCCAGCTTCTGCCAACCTAGCAGTTCGAAAGCATGCAAATGCAAGTAAATAAATAGGTACCACTTTGGTGGGAAGGCAAACAGCATTCTGTGTAGTCATACTAGCCAACCCACAGAGCAGTCTCTGACAACACTGGCTCTTTGGCTTTGAACCAGAGATGAGCACCGCCCCTAAGGTTGGACACGACTTTACAACCTTGTCAAAGGGGAATATCTTTATCTTTTACCTATATTTTAAGTAAACTTCAAGAGGAAGCATGTGAATACTTAACTAAATAGCTGATGTAGAATACTGGCCAATATTGTTAAAAATTTTGGGAGATATGCCAGCTCATATGTGTAGCGAATCACACTGCAATAATTGTAAATAAGTTAGCCTGATTGGTTTTCTCTTCTTTCAAATTGCAATATAGGCAATTTACAACTTTAGAACTTGAAGTGCACAATCCATGTGAAATAAATTTAAATTAACAATATTATTGGTATTAATGCCACTTAATAGGAATATTAATAGATAGGCAATAGAAATTGTAATAACAATGGCATCATTATATTATCACATAGTACTTCACTGGTATTATATGATAGAAATAGTTGCCCTTCTTTATGCAACAGTATCAATACAGTATTACTTTAAAAAGCATTCCTCAAGCTCCCAAAATGTGTATTCAGTGGTACTGTATATGGTGGAAACCTGGACCAAATGCACCTTATTTATACAACTTTTGCAAGAAATACACTGTTGGGATTCACTGAGGTTTGGTTCCAGGCCCACCAAACCAAGTTCAGTGGGTGTTTGAATACCATTGAAAACAACGGGGTAGTAAAATGGTGCCCTTTATATACAATGGCATAATTGAGGTTTGCTTTTTGAATTTTTTTTTTTAAATTCAAGCCATGGATGGTTAAATCTGTCGCTATGGAGGGCCAATTGTATTTTAAAACTTTTTCTTGTTCAAAAGTGTGTCTTCTTTGCAGTAACTTCACATCAAGCTCTCCAAGCATGTATTCATTAGTATTTGGTGGAATCAGCTCATAAACTCGTGTATGGTATATACTAAATAGCATGTACCAGAGACATTGCATTGAAAAGAAACATGTTCCCTGAAATCCTAGGAATGCATCTAGCAATCCAGAGAATAGGATGTTAAAGGAAGACATTTCCCTCATGTCTGAATCCTTGCAGTCCCCAACATCTTCTCCAGTACATCATAGGATTATCTGAATTCCAAAGGCAATATAAATATCACTTTCTTTTCTTCATTATGTGAAAAGATGCATAATGTCTAAACTCACTATTCAGATGGAAACAGTTGTTAACAATACTTTTGATTTGCTATGAATTTTCCATATTAAATTCAACCTCAGGGAGAGTTTCAGGGGCCACAGTCTGCTCTCTGATTATGGCTGTGAATATGGAATATGTCTAAGTCATTAAATATTTGAAAAATAAATAAGGCCCAGGGCCTGTGATATGAACTAAACCTCATGTTCTCAAGAGCATCAAAACTAATAGGGGGTGTGGAGGAACACACTGATACATTTACAAAGGGTAGATTTGCATAATTTATGGTGTAACCAGCATTGGTACATTTGCATAGGACTGGATATCACATTAACATTCTACTGTCCTAAAATCCAGTGGTAGCTGGTGACTTCCCTATTTGTGCAGAGTGAATCTGTTACAGATTTTAATTTTAATTTTAAAAGAATTATCTGAGCTGGCAAACCTATTCTGGTGATAGGTTTCAATTCTTTAAAGAGGTCATTTGAAGTTGGCATAGATAGATAATGGAAACATTCACTGAGTGCCAAAACACATTGCAGAAATAATCCAGTTTGAGACTGCTTTAACTGCCCTAGCTTACTACTAGAAAATTCTGGGAATTCTCTGTCAGATAGCTCTGGTGCCACAAGAAAATATAATTCCCAGGATCCCCTAGCACTGAGCCAGGCCAATTAAAGCAGTGTCAGACTGTATTATTTCTCCAGTGTGAATTGGACCCCAGATACAACATTGACTGGACCGTTATGATGCTGATTACCTTATACAGCAGTGGTATTAAAGCGATGCAAGAAGCCATAGGAATCCGTGTGTGTGTGCGCGCATGTGTACCTTTATACCACTCTCATAAAATCTTATCAAGTGTTGGATGTTTCTCACATTTCTCATGGATTCATAATTTATGGTGTAACCAAAGTTGATTCATACCTCACGCAAGTGGCCCTAGACCACAGGAAATAAATCTAATAGCCTTTCAGCTATTACTAATTTAAGGCCTGTCCTCCTTTCAGTGAAGCAAGCACAATTCCTTTCCTCCTTTCTCAGCACCAAGCTTTGCTCTTTGACACATCACACTACAGAAGAAGATGATCCCTCTACAGTGATAGCACAATGCATTCTGAAATAGTACAGCCAACTGAAATTTCCTTATGCTGTCCCCTGGAAAAAAAAAAGCTTTCAAATTAGAAAGCTCTTTTAATGGGGCATGGGTACTTTTATTCCTGTAGTTGTGTTTTAAATGCTTTTAAAGTGTTTATGGTGCTAGTCTAACTTCACCAGAATAGCTTGCTTATATAACTGTTTCTGGAAAACTTTTCTATCACAATCTTCCTCTCTCTCTCTTTTTTTTAGCACTACTTTGTTTTAAGCTATTCTGTGAGCCACTTGGGTCCTACAATAGAAGAAAGTTGGGGTATGAAACAATTTTAAAAATAAATAAATATGTAATGTGCCAAAATGTCCATGAACAAATGAAAAAAAAAAAAAACAAACAATTACAAAAGACTCCAGCTCTTCATTTAATAATGAGCCATTTGTTTTGCTTCTATATGTCAACATTTCACCACCTTTCAGTGTATTTTACTGGTCATATCAAGCCACCTTCCAACAATGCCATACATGGCAAATGTTTACATGTAGATTCCCATGAATAAATATAAACACAATAACCTAAGTCCTATTGTTTCAGAGTTGAAGAGTACAACACCTACTCATCCAATGTCACTTTCATGCTAAATAATTTCATAACATGTGCTGGAATTGGGAAAGTCCCATGCCTCATGTTCCCATATTTTCCCCAGCCTACTTCTACTATGCCTGCCTGGCTAAGTGTTTGCTTTGCTTGACAATATGCTCATTAAATGCTTATTACAATGGTAATAAACATGTTTTGTGGGTAAAATTAAAATGCTACTTAGTATACCAGACAAGTCCAAAACTGCATATACAGAGTGACACACGAGTCTGGAGAGATATTTTTTTTAAAGAGTTACACAGAGAAAATAAATCAGACACCTAACAACCACTAGGGACAATGGGGAGTGGGGGGGGGGAGAATTAAAGAGTGTATGATACTCACACACAATAAATAGATTACGACAACAAGAAAAGCAAGCAGGGGAGTAATCTAGGCTATTGAAAAAGAAAAAGGATTGGAAAAATTAAAAACAAACACTGAGAGACTGCATTCACAATAACAGGCAACCACACAAACCCTCACAACAGCTCTTTCAACAATTTGCTACTAAATACTAAATCTACCAAATGAATCAAGAGGTGCAAGAGATAGTTGACTATACAACTTCAACAACCTCATACAATTTCTCTCTATAAGGACTGTGACTGGTGAATACTGGTGATGTTTTGCCTTGGATTGCATATCAGAACTGTCACTGAGCAAATCCCAACTCCTTTCCTTCAACCGCACTCATCACACAACCTTCTTATTTCCCTTATTTGGTTATATTGGACACATACTATCTGGCTTATCTCCATTTATTTTTGAAATCTGAATCTCCAGATTAGTCCCAATCACCTCAGACTGTGCTGTTCTGCTCCAAAACCAAATCAGGCTTCTATGCATCCATCTAGATTTGGCCCAGATTTGCCAGATTCATTTTGGGACATGAGTAAACCAATTGCAGAGTTCTAGAGCCAGCATGGTATAATGGTCTGAGTGTTGGACTATTACTATGTAGATCAAGGTTCAATTCCTCACTTGGTCTTGAAAACCTATTGGGTGGCCTTGGGCATGTCACATACTTTCTGCTCCATAAATTGGAAATTACCTAAAGAAAAATAACAACAAAATGTTAACATACTTGTAATCTAACATACTTGTAATCTAATAATATCATTGTCTAGATATGCTGGATATGACAGACAGTTATATAAACATTTCCAACTAAAGGTAATGTAACTTACTGTCTTGTCAAATGAGTTAGCTGTTTGCATCAGTTTGCGTATGTTCTCAGATATTTAGGAGCACAATTTCCGCATAATTTCCTATTATTGTAACACTTAACAGCTATATCAATCAATGAGCAAGTAAGTATGTTCATGAAGCAAACTATTATATAAAAAAATCTGTGTTTCTGTAACATGCATGCTCTTTATTTATGGATTGCAGAACCAAGTACAATTTGAATGTATGAGCAGACTCATTGTAAACCTCATAACTCAGACAAAGCTTTAATATTACCAGTAGAAATCTGGTATACAATCTATACATTCAACCAAGAGTCAGGTGATTCTAGTTCAAAGGACTATATATATACAGTTCAGTACCTAGTGCCAAATAATACCATCTGGTGTCTTCAGCCTCCTCTTGTGTGTATTCAAGGAATTTCTGGTTTATGGTGACCCTAAGGTGAACCTATCATGGTTTTCTTGGCAAATTTTTTCTTAAGAGGTTTGCCTTTTCCTTCCTCTGAGGCTGAGAAAGTGTGACTTGACCAAGATTACCCAGTGTGTTTTCATGGGCAAGTGGGAGTTTGAATCCTGGTCTCCAGCATCATAGTCGAGCCCACTATATGGCTTCTTCTGCTAGTTCTTCAGTTAATTTTTAAAAAATATATTTACCATTTATGTATTCTGAGATGAGGATGAAGGGGGGGTGACAATTATGGTGATGAAGTTACTGCATGCTGCTGTAGAAGTAATAGATGCAACAAATCTTTACACCCCAGTCATTATGGTAAATTCAGGGAAACAACAGGGAGGAGGAAAGTGGAGACATCAGTAAGCATGTGATTATTTCCAAATCATAGAATCATAGAGTTGGAAGAGACCACAAGGGCCATCCAGTCCAACCCCCTGCCATGCAGGAACTAGCAGTCAAAGCATCTCCGACAGATGGCCATCCAGCCTCTGCTTAAAGACCTCCAAGGATGGAGACTCTACTACACTCCGAGGGAGTGTGTTCCACTGTCGAACAGCCCTTACTGTCAGGAAGTTCTTCCTAATGTTGAGATGGAATCTTTTTTCCTGCAGTTTGCATCCATTGTTCTGAGTCCTGTTCTCTGCAGCAGCAGAAAACAAGCTTGCTCCCTCCTCAATGTGGCATCCCTTCAAATATTTTAACAGGGCTATCATATCACCTCTTAACCTTCTCTTCTCCAGGCTAAACATCCCCAGTTCCCTAAAATATGTAAGCCCCATGCCTAATACTAATGTTTTATAGGGCCAAGCAGAATCATTCATAGGCTTTCTGAGAAACAGAAAGGCTTGAAATAAAATAAAGGAGGTTTTTGTACTAAGGTAAAGGAATGCTAGGAAAATGGGAGGTGCCACTTCTGGAAGCAACAAACTTTTCAACACCTATAGCTGGTGGATTTTGATAAGCAAATGTCACAGGACTTGATGGGCCAGGATATAAATGCAGAGAGATAAAGAGGGGGAAAGATGTAGAGAGATTGGAAGATACGGATAAGAAGTTTATGCAGGATCCTAGGGCAGTTTAAGAATTAAGAACAATACAGACAGAAAAAAATTGCAAGTACAAAAAGTTCTGAAAACATATAATATGCACTTGTATTGAAAAGTACATGGTAAGCTATCCCATAAAACCACCACTGTTTTAAAAGCAGATAAAGCACTTATGAAATGTAGCGATGTTGGTGCTTTTTCTGGCTTCAGTACATTCATTTAACACTGTTTACTATACTATTACTCTGATGCAACTATAATAGTATTCTGATCTCTTAATGAAATGCAATATGCAATAAAAGCACAATTCTGGTCATGGTTTGGTTGTTCAGGAACACAGCATGGTGAAAGCATCTTCCCTCAATGTTAATTTCTTGATTTTCTCTCTTCATAATGTGCTGTGACGGCTGAATTGGTAGACAAGTGTTAGTGCAAAATCACTTCTAGCAATGAACCATTATTAGAAGTGATTTTGCAAACCATGGTTGGTGGCAGCTTTGACCACAGCTTGCTAGTTTAAGAATCATGCCAAATATGGTTATATAAAATGTGAAAGTAGAGAAAGCACAAGGCAACTGGAAAAGAACATGAATAAGAAGAGTAAGGATAAGAAAATACACAAGTCAATGCTTTATTTTTACTCCTCAAACCATGGTTTGCAGGATTGTTCTAAGACAACAATTGCATTTTTTTTCATTATATCATTTGTAGCATTCACTGTTGTTTCACACCTGCCTGGCATTGTTCAAATAAAACCTTTTTTGCTTACATAACTTTTAAATTATTTGGTACTGAACAAAGAGTTCTCTTGTTGTAAACATTACTGAAGTCCAGAAGTGAAATACACACCATTTTGCATTCTTTTCTTGTAGGGAATCATGTTGCTTAGAGACTTCATACAGCAGAACATGCATAACACATATTTATATTTAGTTAACAGAAGCAATATTTTTAAGGGTCCTCAAATTCATGCACTTTACGCTT